>OY744526.1:88782151-88902151 GCA_963556195.1 Sepiola atlantica
GGTCGGTTAAGAGGATGCAAAAGAGGGAGACAAGGAGTAAGTGAAATTAGAGAGCATAAGAAGCAGAGGAAGGAAAAAGAAATATGTGAGTAAGGTTTAGCTATAAGTGAAGATTTAAGTGAAAAATGTGTGTAATTTAAAGAGTAGAGGAGGGGGAGTCGTAGTTAAAGTGGAATTTGAGGGGAAGATAACATAAATTTCGAGAGTTTAAAGGATTACCATCACGGAGATTCGGAATCCAAAGAATAGGAATCTATAGTTTAAATGGTGAGTAAGCAGTAAATGGGCAAAGATTAGCATAAACAAGTTTAATGGGAAGCATACAAAAGGCTTCCAAGTAGTTTAAAAGTATGATTAAAAAAGAATGAGGGTAAAAATAAATGAAAATAAAATTAGATGAGTAATTGAGTAATTGAAGGAAACCCAAGAGTGGTCAAATAAATAAAAATTAAATTTAAATAATGAAATTAAATTAAAATAATTAAGGCATAATTAATGTGTAGTTATACAACTAATCGAAATTTGAAATTCATTTGGACATTCGTTACATGTTTATCACTCTTATTTCTTCTATCTCTATATACATATTAATATACATATACATATATATATATACACATATATATATATATATTATACATACATATATATATACATACATATATAAATATTCATATATATACATACACATATATATACATATATATACATATATATATATATAGATATATATACATATATACATATATATATATATACATATACATATATATATATATATGAATATATATAATGTATATATATATACACATATACATATATATATATGTATATGCCTATATGTATATACCTATATATATACATATATACATACATATATATATACATATACATATGCATATACATACACACATATATATATATATATATATACACGCATACGTATATATACATATATATTTAAATATTTGATAATTAGTGATGGATTTAGATTTTTTAGTAAGTTTATGATGGATTAAAGTTTCTTAGTAATTTACTGATTGATATAGGTTTCTTAGTATATTTTGGATTTATTAAGGTTTCTAATAATTTACTGATTAATTCAGGTTTATTCATAAGTTCCTGATTGAGTAGGATTTTTAAGTCAGTTACTGATAAATCAAGTTTTTTTGCGTAAGTTAATGATTGAGAAAGGTTTCTTTTTAAGTTACAGATGTATTAAGGTTTGTAAGTAAGTTACTGATTGGTTAAGGTTTGTAAGTTACTGATTGATTAAGGTTTGTAAGTAAGTTACTGATTGATTAAGGTTTGTAAGTTACTGATTGATTAAGGTTTGTAAGTAAGTTACTGATTGATTAAGGTTTGTAAGTAAGTTACTGGTTGGTTAAGGTTTGTAAGTAAGTTACTGATTGGTTAAGGTTTGTACGTAAGTTACTGATTGATTAAGGTTTGTAAGTAAGTTACTGATTGATTAAGGTTTGTAAGTAAGTTACTGATTGATTAAGGTTTGTAAGTAAGTTACTGATTGATTAAAGTTTATAAGTAAGTTACTGATTGATTAAGGTTTGTAAGTTACTGATATATTAAGGTTTGTAAGTTACTGATTGATTAAGGTTTGTAAGTAAGTTACTGATTTATTAATGTTTGTAAGTAAGTTACTGATTGATTAAGGTCTGTAAGTAAGTTACGTATTGATTAACGTTTGTAAGTAAGTTACTGATTGATTAAGGTTCGTAAGTAAGTTACTGATTGATTAAAGTTTGTAAGTAAGTTACTGATTGATTAAGGTTTGTAAGTAAGTTACTGATTGATTAAGGTTTGTAAGTAAGTTACTGATTGATTAAGGTTTGTAAGTAAGTCACTGATTTATTAAGGTTTGTAAGTAAGTTACTGATTGATTAAGGTTTGTAAGTAAGTTACTGATTGATTAAGGTTTGTAAGTAAGTTACTGATTTATTAAGGTTTGTAAGTAAGTTACTGATTGATTAATGTTTGTAAGTTACTGATTGATTAAAGTTTGTAAGTAAGTTACTGGTTGATTAATGTTTGTAAGTAAGTTACTGATTGATTAAGGTTTGTAAGTAAGTTACTGAATGATTAAGGTTTGTAAGTAAGTTACTGGTTGGTTAAGGTTTGTAAGTAAGTTACTGGTTGTTTAAGGTTTGTAAGTAAGTTACTGATTGATTAATGTTTGTACGTAAGTTACTGATTGATTAAGGTTTGTAAGTAAGTTACTGATTGATTAAGGTTTGTAAGTAAGTTACTGATTGATTAAAGTTTGTAAGTAAGTTACTGATTGGTTAAGGTTTGTAAGTAAGTTACTGATTGATTAAGGTTTGTAAGTTACTGATTGATTAAGGTTTGTAAGTAAGTTACTGATTGGTTAAGGTTTGTAAGTAATTTACTGATCGATTAAGGTCTGTAAGTAAGTTACCTATTGATTAACGTTTGTAAGTAAGTTACTAATTGATTAAAACTTCTTAGTATATTACCGATTAATTAATGGTTTTTAGTTAGTTTCTGATTAATTAAGGTTTCTTTGTAAGTTACTGATTGATTAAGGTGTCTTAGTAAGCTACATATTCAGAAAGGTGTCTTAGTAAGTTATTGATTGGTTTCTCCGCAAGTTACTGATTTATTAAGGTTTGTTTGTAAGTAACTGATCGATTAAAGTTTCTTAGAAATTTATTGATTGATTCAGGTTTCTTTGTAAAAAAACTGATTGATTACGTAATTTATAAAGGTTGTTTATTAAGTTATTGATTGATGAAAGCTTCCTTGAAAGTGACTGATTGAGTAAGGGTTCTTAGTAAGTTACTGGTAGATTATGGTTTCTCAGTAAGTGACTGATTGAGTAAGGGTTCTTAGTAAGTTTCCGATTGATTAAAGTTTCTTAGAACTTACTGATTGATTAAAGTTTCATAGTAAGTTACTGATTTATTATAGTTTTTTAGTAAGTTACTGATTTAAAGTTTCTTTGTAAGTAACTGCTTTATTAAGGAGTTTTAGTAAGTTCTTTAGTAAATTCTTTAGTAAGTTTCTGATTGTTTTAATTTTCTTAGTAAGTTACTGATTGATTAAGGGTTTTAAGTAAGTTACTGATTTATTAGTTTTTTTTTGGAAAGTTACGTATTGGTTATGGCTTCGAAGTAAGTTACGGAGTTATTAAAGTAAGTTGGTAAGTTACTGATTTATTAAAGTTACTTAGTAAGTTACTGATGTATTGATATTTCGTAGTAAGTTATGTGTTAATTAAAGTTTCTTAGTAAGTTACTGATCGATTAAGGGTTCTTAGTAAGTTACTGATCGATTAAGGGTTCTTAGTAAGTTACTGATTGATTTAAGTTTGTCAGTTACTGATTGATTAAGGTTTCTAAGCAAGTTACTAATTGATTAAGGTCTCTTAGTAAGTTACTGATCGATTAAGGTTTATAGTAAGTAACTAATTTATAAAGTTTGTTTAGTAAGTTACTGATTGGTTAAGCTTTCTCAGTTAGTTACTGATTAAGGTTTGTTACCAATTCGCTTTTTCTAAAAAACAGGTAACCTCATCCGTCAAACTAGAAAAGATCCATTTGTAAGATTCGTCTTCCCTTTAAGTGATGAAAATTAGTTTAAAATCTGAAAGGCTAATGACAATTATATTTTATACTTAAGTATATATTCTTGTATGCATCTAAAATCACACGTGTCTATTCAATCTGTGTGCTTAACGATTAAAATGCTATTTTTCGACAGACGTGCCAAAGTCTCCGATAGTGATGAGAACACTTTTAAATATATGGCATTTTTTTTTTCTTTTTAGTTTTTTACTACATTAAAAATTGGCCTTTATTTCGAAGAGCATCAACTTAATGAAGAATTTGATTTTTTTCATACTGACGATTGAAGAAAGCCTCAAATAGTTGGTAGTTTTAGGTTATTGAAGGATTTGAATACGAAAGCATTTTGATACAATCTTTTGTACTTACGGTGGCAGCAGGTAGATGAAGAATTGATGAGGAGTAAAAAGTTTTGGGAGTTCCGACGCAATTTGTGTGAAACTGAAAGAAGAAACAAAAGTTGATTCTTATTTGGTATTTTCTTAAATAATTTGAAAGCATTATTTATTGAGACAAATGTAAGGAATTAACAAATATATCGAAATACCCGACAGCAACTTATTTTTGGAAATCAAAGCTTTTGTTTTCACAGAAGATCCGAATCGATTATTATAGAAAAAGTTAATAAACGTTTGTTTCTCTAAAGCTTGGTTACTTTTTAAAGTGAAATCACACAAAGTACATGCTAAAATATACCTTGGTTTTCGGTTAGGGTTGTGTTTGATAAAGCATTTTAATTCCTATAATTAACCGTAATTTTCAAATAATTACTCAAGTGACTTTACTACTCTTACTAAATTTCCATCTATCACTGTCATCCTCTCTCATTGTATGTTGTCTGACCGCGTACCTATTGTATATGCTGTTTATCACTCTAGCCTGCGTTCTTATTTGTATTACAACTACGATAAGATTGAATACTCCATTATAAGCAAAAGCGAATATCACCACAGTAGTAATCTTATTTAACCAGTAGCTAAATAAGATAAGGAAGAGAGAGACAGATAGAGATAAATAGAGAGAGAGGAAGAGAGAGAGAGAAAGAGAGAGAGAAAGAGGGGGAGAGATATAGGGATATCTCCATGAAATACATACGAAATATTAGTTTACATTTATATTTTTACATTTTAGAAATTCAATTTTTTTTCTCAGTTGTACTGTAAAGAAGGGGGACGTTGTCCTTCTCTCAGATTTCAGACACGAAATGAATTAGAATAACCTCTTTATAACAGCAACGAAAAAGGTTTATTCACAAAGGTTACCTATACCGTTTGGTATAGGTAGAAAGAAACTTGGACAGTGTTCGAGAGAGAAAGAGAGAAAGAGGAAATTAGGAGTTCTTAGAGTTTGTCAGCAACTATCTTCAGGCGAAGATAGTATTTACTGTAGGCGTCCAGTAGACAGGGGCAGGAGAGAGAGAGAGAGAGAGAGAGAGAGAGAGAGAGAGAGAGAGAGAGAGAGAGAGAGAGAGAGTGAAAGAAGTGTTTCCTTGTTGTCGGCCGGGGTATCACTGCCGACCGCCTGATTAGTCAGTGTGTTCCGAGCTCACTCAATGGGGACATTTTTCGGAGGGAGAAAATAGGTCTATGTTTATGACCGCTACATCACCCCCTGCTTAGGCGGAAAGCCGATAGAGAAAAAGGTAGTCATTTGCTAAAAGTAGCAGTTATAATGAATAAAAATACAAACTATGTCAAATCAGTTTACAGAATTAAGAAAAAAAGTTTTTACTTTTCAGTGAAAAGCTTTCTTTCGTTAAAACAAGTGTTCAATGGTCATGCCTTTTCTGCAAAAAGTTTTTTTAACAATGTTTATGTATTTTCTGTGAGAATTTTGATTCGTGGAAAATGTTTGTCTTTTCTGTGAAAAGTAGTAATTGTATAATAGAGTACAATGACTCATAAAAGCTCATTATATATATATATATATATATATATATATATATATATATATATATATATATAGTCTTACACAGTTTTTTGGGTTAATGTACTCGCCGACCACTGCATGTAGTGGTGACGTAATTGTCTTTTGGAGGTGTATTCACTTTTACTGATGTAAGAGTGGATTGATGCAATATGTATGTAGGAGTAATATGTGGCTTTTGTGTTTTTGTATCTGGAAAGGCTCTTTTTACCCTGTCAATAGATACAGTTTCTTTTTTACCACTGATGTCTAGTGAGAATAATTTGTCAGTGCGTGAAAGCAAACGATAAGGACCAGTATAAGGTGGAGTAAGCGGGGCGTTGACAGAGTCCTTTCTAAGAAAAACGTGAGTCCACATCGAAATGTCTTTAGGGACCGAAGATTTTGTGGTCTGCTGCCTAGGGTTCATCGGTGGGAGCTTATTAAAATAAGCTCGCAGCCTGTTTGTGTACAGAGCTGTATCTGTTGCCGTTAAATCTATCGGGGTCAGCTGGTGAGTATCCGCGGTCATCTTTGATCGCAGTGCAACAGCCAAGAAAGACAATAGGTACATACTCGCTCCATCACTGTTGGTCAGGATAAGCAAGCAACGCGGCGTTCAATTGACGATGGAAGCGTTCTATCATTCCGTTAGAAACTGGTTGATAGCTAGTAGTATGGATACATTTAATCCCTAAGATCCTGGAAAGTTCCTGGAATAGGTGGGATTTAAACTGTCTACCACAGTTCGTGGTAATAGTTGTGGGAACTCCGTAACGCGATATCCATGGTGACGAGATAAGTAAATCCTTGACTGACCGGTTATGGTCCAACCAGATCAATGTGGATATGGCTGAACCGAGCGTCTAGGATACGCAGGAACGTGTCCAGGCAGTGACGTTGCGCCTCATATTCGGCCAGAAAAATCGAGCGGAAATCAGCTTCACTGTGGCTTTGAGTCCGGGGTGTGTCAAGTTGTGAAGAGTATCAAAGAAAAGGACAAGGTGAATCTGTTGAGGTGTCACAAATGATCTGCGCGTCCGACATAGGCACGGGTAGATATGTGAATTTGCAAGTTGCAGGTGACGATAGATCTAGAGTGTTAAGACGTGGCTGGTCTCAGGTCATCTGTCTCTATGTTGATATCTGAAGGTGAGGACAGAGAATTGATAGGAAGGCGGGACAAGGCGGCTGCTGCAGCATTCTATTCACCAGAGATATATCGAATATCGTTAGTAAATTGCGAAAAAAAAGTCCAAATAGCGAATTTCGCGAGGAGAATATTTGTCCGGCTTAGCACGCAGTGCGTATGTAAGCGGACGCTGATCAGTGTAGAAAAAATTGACGGCTCTCACCAACGTGCTGTAACGTTGTTCTACCGGTTTCAGTTGTCTTGAAAAGTACTCGAGAGGTTGTAGTTGACCTTGGTGCTGCTGTTGCAACACTGCACCTACAGCTGTGCAGGATGCATCAACGACCAGTGAAAAAAGGATGTGCAAGCAAGGATGTTGTCGCTAGTTTTTCCTTCACTTCGTCGAAAGTTTTCAGCTGGATATCATTCCGTGAAATAGGCTCATTTTTCTTCTTCCTCTTACGTAATAGGTCAGAAAGAGGAGACAGGAGATCCGCATAGTGTGGGATAAAGCGTCTGTAGTAGTTTAACAGACCGAGGAAGCGAAGTGAAGTGGGTAATTGAAAGGCCTTGTAGAGTCTTAACCTTTTCAGGCAAGGGAGATATGCCTTCAGGGCTGATAATGTGGTCCAAGAAAACTAGGGACGAAGCACCGAAAACACATTTACCAGGGTTAATCCTCACCTGGTATTGCTGAAACCGTTCGAAGAGTAGGCAGAGATGCGTGACATGTTCCTCAGGTGAGGTACTATGTAGTTATAGACGAAATCAAGATCTCGCACTACTTCATCCATGAAGCGTTGGAAGGTACTAGCCGCATTTCGCAAACCGAAAGGCCGAGTCAGGAATTCAAACGCTCCAAATGAAGTTGTTACCGTCGTTTTGGGTATGTCGGCAGGATTCAGTGGACTTTGTTTGTACGTCTTTATTAAGTCCAGTTTAAAGAAGGTCTTACAACCGCGTAGAGACGAAGCAAAGTCCTGTATATGTGGGATTTGGTAACGATCTTGTACCGTGATGGCATTGAGTCGTCAATAGTCCTCAATCGGACGCCAATCTCCGGAGCACTTCTGAACCATATGGACTAGACGAGGGGCGTATAATTCCTAATTGCAGCATATGGTTAAACTTCGCCTTCGCCGCTTTTAGTTTCTCTGCAGGTAAGCGACCCGGCGTGAGAACACAGGAGCTCTTGTGGTCTCAGTGTAGTGTTTTGTTGAGCGAGTTGGTTTGCTCACAACAAAATTCAAGTTAGTTAACTTCGGGTAGGAGTGTAGTAGAGTCTGGTATGGGTCATCGGTAGCGGCAATAAAAAAATACCGGGCTGATAGATGGGGTGTTTAATTTCAAACCAGAGACGGAAAGTTCCGTATGAGCATCTATCAGTCGATGTCTGCGCATGCCCACTAGATGGTTAAAGTGGTGCAGAAAGTCTAAGTCCAGAATGGGATGAGGTAAATACCCACGTAAAGTCTCTGCGCAATTCCAAGTCCAAAGAACAATACATTTGACCGTATGTTGGAATAGGGGAGCGGTTTACATCTTGCAGTGAAAAAGCGACACTGGTGTCTTCTCAGTGAGGAGTTTCAGTAGCCAAATACTGCAGGCGGCTCCCGTGTCAACCAAGCAACGTGAATGGGAGATAGAGTCTGTAAGAAAGATTGCACGATTGTGTAGCTTCTGTGAAGACTTGTCGTGCTCAGATATTAGTTTCTCTGGTTCATAAATAAACAGGTTTTTTGTACCACCGTGCGTGATTGCCAAAGCGCATGTGGTAGTAACACAGAGCTCGCTTGTTAGAGTATCGGCGGAAGCGGCGGCGGCGACGAAGGGAGCGTGGGAGTGAGGAAGGAGTCGGGAGTCGGCGCCTGTGCAGCTGCGACTTTGACCGGCTCATTTTTCTCACCTCATTGGTGAGGCTTTCTATGGCATTCACTATAGCCGTATCAATTAGTGGCTGTGAAGCCTCCATTATAGGAGACAGGTAGGATTCAGCCTGTAACATAATAGTAACCGTAATAGCACCCATTTATATACATATGGACAACTGACCAAAACAAAATCTACAGTAAAAAAGTGGGTAAAACATTTTTGTGGAAACACATCCTAAAGATAAAGAAACGAAATGGAAAATATGTATGTTTTAAGAGCCAAAAAGAATAAATAATATATATATATATATATATATATATATATATATATATATATATATATATTTAGCAGACAGAGAATAGATAAGAAAAGTTAATATTTTTCTGTGTTTGTTTATGCTAGGGAATTAACTTTTTCTGCTCACGTTTTTGCAGAGGCATTTAAAAAAAATATTTGTAATTCTTTTTTATAATGTGAGGAAAAAAAGTGGTTTATTCTCTTCGTCAATTAAATTGACTTATAGAAGTCTACTGTTGAATTCGTCTGTTCCTTTGGCGAAAGAAAAATGCCGGCTTCCATATTCGCACGTGTCGTCTCAATGTCTAGTAGTCTAAAATGACTGAAACATAATTTAAGTTTAAAAGTTTTTCCTTTTTTTTTTCATAATGTCATATAACAGTTTTTTCCACAAATCCTTTTTGAGTTACAAAGTTTGGCTTTAAAAGAAAAGGGGTTTCGTTCGTCAATTTCTTAGACGCGACGAATGTCATTACGACAAGTCGTTGCGACAAGTGTTGCTTTAAAATTTAAAAAAAGTTTATTTTAATATTTTCATTGAAGAAAGTATTTCAAAATGTTTATCTTCCAAGAACTCTTTCAGTGTAAAAAAAGAAAAAACTTCATAGATGAAAACAAGTTTTTGTCATTCTTTTACATCTTTTTGCGTGTCACGCGCTTTTCAAAAGAGAAAGAAAATAAAAGGAGTTTCAATAATATATATATATATATATATATATATATATATATATATATATATATATATATATATATTCGTTGTTTAAAAAAATGCTCTTCTTTTTAAATTTTGTTTTCCTTAGCTTAAAAGCTAAGGATAACAAAAAGTATTTCGGAAGTTTCCGTGTTCAAAAATGTGTTTTCGTTGTTTTTGTTTTTTGGTCGCCGCTTTTACAAGAGTTACGAACTCTTTCGCTGCTGAAATAACTTTCGAAGGGCGTTATTTTTCTTTTTAAAAATTCAGTTTCGTGCTGTTTTTTTAAGTCGGAAGTCACCATTGTAAAGAAGATGGACGTTGTCCTTCTCTTAGGGTTCAGACACGAAATGAATTAGCAAAATTTCTTTATAACAACAGCGAAAAGGGTTTATTCACAAAGGTTACCAATACCGTTTGGTATAGGTAGAAAGAAACTTGGACAGTGTCCGAAAGAGGAAGAGGAAATTAAGAGTTCTTGAGCTGCCTGACATCTGACAGCAACTATCTTCAGGCGAAGATAGTATTTGCTGTGAGCGTCCAGTTGACAGGGGCAGGAGAGAGAGAGAGAGAGAGAGAGAGAGAGAGAGAGAGAGAGAGAGAGAGAGTAAAGGAAGTGTTTCCTTGTTACTGGCCGAGGTATCACTGGAATTCCCAAAGGTCCTGAAGTAGTTCTTCAGCCGACGGAAGGAATCAATGCGCCCTGCAGGCTGATTAGTCAGTGTGTGTCCAGCTTACTCAATGGGGATATTTTTCGGAGGGAGGACGTAGGTCTATGTTTATGACCGCTACATCACTACTTCCCATTATGATTTAGTATTTTGTTTAAACTATTTTCACTGGTCATTGATGCATCCTGCACAGCTGTAGGTGCAGTGTTGCAACAGCAGCACCAAGGTCAACTACAACCTCTCGAGTACTTTTCAAGACAACTGAAACCGGCAGAACAATATAGCTAATGTTGTCTTATTACTTTTAAAATTCAATTAAAAAACACTAACCACTTTACTTTTACTTAATAAATCTTCATTAATTATTTCGAAAAATATCTTCCTCAGAATTTTAAAACCAAACTAATTAAACAATTTTCTGCCCTTCGATTAACACTGACATTCCATCAGTTTTGAAACATTTGTAAAAGCCACGTTGACACCAATATAGCTGATTAAAACATAACAGACACACACGTACTTTTTGTTATGATTTTTAAAACATAACAAACAAAACATTGAGTTATATAAACGAGCTTTCTGTTTTAAAAGAATAAAAACATTTTCTTTCCTTTACACACATTGGGTAACCTGTATTTTGTGAGGGACGCATTTGCCATACCGTTCATGATTTTAGAGTGACATAAAACCAGCTTCGAACGTCATTTTGCTAAAACTTCCGATAGATTTAAACATAATGGTTTAGTATAAGAATGAAACAAATTTAAAAGGAAATGTGAAACAAATGTGAAATTATAAATACTCCCAGGCAACGCCGGTTTGGGACATTGAACTAAACCAAACTAAAATAAAAATAAATATTCGATACAAAATTGCCCATAAGTTTCAAACTTTATACTGATTTCTCCGGGGTAATACCGGGTTTCGATGCTATTTAAGAGTCGAGTTCCAGTTGTGCAACAAGTCGGACAAGACTACTTGTCTGGTGTGGACAATTAACACGCGGTAGCATTTGTCAAGTTATTGAGTAACAACGAGAAAACAAACTCATAAAGTCGACCCATAAATTATTAATAGTAATACAGAAAATAAGAGGTTATAACAGGACTACAAGGTCGTTGTCGTTTCAATTTCGCAGGTTGGAGACAACAAATATAGCGGGAAAATAATTTTTATTCTATTTGTATTGAAAACACAATTCTCATTAAAGTTCAAAGAAAAATCCCAAATGTAAACAACATTTTTTTTTATTATTTGGATTATTCGGGCTATTATTCTCATCTGAGATTTTATTCTCCCAATGTAACCTCCGACCTTCTTCAAGCGCGTCTTGTCAAACTCTGGAATTTTTATGTCGAACAAAGCCAATTATTTATTCCACGGAGTACCGTGTACTCGTTCCGTTAGCCATGACCGAGGTTAGTAATTCGTAATAATATTCTTAATATCGCTCGTACTGAGGATTGAACTGTCAAGCTCCAGAAGACTGTCACTTAGAACTGATATAACTTAGCACTTTTATCCGTTGCGCCACATGTCCTTCCAGACAATTCTAGTATGGGTTTTCGGAGCCCTTAACCTATTCTTGTTTTTATACGTGTAGTCTTACTACTTATTAATAATTGTTATTACTTATTACTATATATATATATATATATATATATATATATATATATATATATATATATATATATATATATATATATATATAAACATTCAATTAATTAAAACATTACAATTGTTCCAAGAATTAGAACATCAAGTCTAGTATGGCGTACGATCGTTTCCAAAACATTTTGGAAATACTTTATTTTATTTTATTTTATAAATTAATAAAGCTAATCCAAAACGTTTTCATCAGCGCCTTTAGCAACACGTCTTACAGAAAATCAAAGAAAAAATTAAAAAGCTCGTCGTAGATGAACATCTACTGTCAGAAAGAGCCAGCGGTTGATATGTTAGCAGCATAGGAGGGGGAAAACACAATGGCACCCACAAACCAAAACACTAGTACATATAGAAAAAACAGCCCAATATTTTCCATGGATTTACACTTTTAAATTATGCAATAAATCAATCAAAGAGGGGTAGAGAAAACAATAGAATAGAAATAATGATAGAAATAAAATAATAGAAAAAGAATAAGTTACAAATATAAAATAAAAATTAATAATAAAAAATTAAATAAAAAATTAAATAAAAAATATAAACATTTTTATTTTGATAAAGAATAAATAGTAAAATAATAAAATACAAAATAAAAATGAAAATGAAAATAAAAATAAGAAATGAAAATAAAAATGAAAGATACAAAATAAAAATATAAAAAAAATTAAAAAATTAAATAATTGAAATTAAAATAAAAATAAAAATAAAAATAAAAATAAGAATTAAAAACAACATAAAAGATAAAAATAAAATAAAAACAAAAAAAATTTAGAAAACAAATGTTTAATATTATCAAGGCTACTTTTACAAAGTTCTTTTTAGGAAAACATCCTGCAAGAGGGTGTGCAGGGCAAGAGGGGAGGAGGAAGTGCACAGAGGAAGATATGGACAAAGATAATTTTTAGAGGGAGAAAAAACACCTTATAAAAATTATTATGGGGAAAGAGGCAGATAGGATCAGGAAATAGGGGGTGTAATAAAATAGGAGTTTAGTTAAGACTATACCAACAGCATTGCACATATAGGTGTATGAATAGATATGAGATATGAGGGAGGAGAAAAAGTTTCTTATTAATTTCACTGGTGTGTAAGGAAGGGAGAACCAGCTTTACAGGAAATAAATCTTATCTATTACCCATTGTGCTCCTATACCAATTCCGCATTCAAATCAAAAACTCAAACTGGAATGACATTAGATGTGGAGGATGGAGTATTCCAGACAATGTTGTAATTAGAGTCCGGCCGTTGGAGAAAATCGAAACAAACAGAATCTGTGTTTCGCTGAGCAAGGATATTTCCTGGATAAATCGGAGGAGATCTGTTATGGTTCGAGGAAATAAAAATATTGTTTATAACCTACATTCCATTGGGAAAAGTTTGTACTCATACCTCCGAGGCTTGAGTCCTTTCAACTTTTTAATTCCTTTTACATATGTCTTTTGTAGATAATCCAGTAGGTTAGGAGAGTCTGAACGGCAATAAGTAGTTATTATTTAGTTATTATTCTACAGTAGAGTTTCTCATGGAAATCAACAGAATACGACTGTTTAAGTAATAAAAGGAGCGTACCTCGCGTTCGTGGCCATGACTACTATTACGGGTTGACGGTTGAGTTAGCAGAGCTGGGTTAGAGGTGGGAATTAAATATGGACAGTTGGACATTAAATCTTAGGGTGTGGGGGGCATTAATTTTAATCCAACAGGTCTGCAGAAAGACTGTTAAGAGACCTGTTGAATCAGGCCATAGGATGAGAAATTCTAGCGTTTATGGCATTGAGTTAGGATGACTCATATGTGTAAAAGTGTTTATCTAAAGATTAGAGTTTTAGGTACTACTTTTCGATGTTGTATAGGGGGACTGATTTTGGCTAGATTAGTTCCTTACAGTTAGATACACACTCACACACACATAGATTTACACCCACAGACCTACACACATATACACGTACATTCCTAGGGTATTGGTAAAATAATTTAAGAAATTGGCAATAGGCAAAAGGCACATTTCGGGTTATTATGAAGTACTTACTAGGAACGACCAGATGGGACAATATTATAGAAAGGGAGATTTAATTTACTATATTTTAACTAGTTATACGCCTCCAAAAATCAAATAAATAGGCAATGGTCATAATTGTGGTAGTAATTACTGCCTTTGTTTTCTATTAATGATAATAGAGGGAAGGGGTTAGGTGTCAGTCATAAACGATTTTAGGGAGAAGGTAATGACAATGACAACAAAGAAGCTGAATGAGATACTTATATCGATAAATATATTTTTAGTTATAATATTAGTAATAATAATAATAATAATAATAATAATAAAAATGATAATGATATTGATAATAATTGGAGTAGAAATGCGGAAGACCATAATTGTGCCAATCTTAATCATATTTGTAATAATAATGATAATAATAATAATAATAATAATAATAATAATAATAATAATAATAGTGATAATGATATCGATAATAGTAATCATACTTATAATAATGATAGTAAAAGCTAGGTCAATTCGGACCTAGCCTGATATACGGTCCTCCATTTTTACATTATTTATAGACTTTAACAAAGGAACACATCCTACATATAAAGGTGAATGGACCGAATTATGACCTCAGCGCAGCCCCTCAAATCAGTGGTAGCATATAATTTAATTAGTTCTCTCTATGATAGGAGAAATTGGAGTTGGTTAAAGTGCAAGGACCATATCTTATTTATACTGGAATTAATAATAATAATAATAATAATAATAATAATAATAATAATAATAATAATAATAATAATAATAATAATAATAATAATAATAATAATAATAATAATAATAATAATAATAATAATAATAATAATAATAATAATAATTGGTAGGTTTTAATTTATAGGAAAAAGAGTATTCTAATTCTATGTTACTTTTTTCTCCATCATAGAATGGACTTTCATAGGTCTTATAGAGTTATAATAATGCTTAAACATATCAGACCATTTGGGAAAGTAGAAAGAAGATATCCGACATCTGCTCCCGAGTTACAGTGGAGTTTTTGGGGTTAACGCAATATGGAGATTATTAGAGAGCTATAGATTCAGGGCTTATGGGGGTGGGAGTCCGGGTATAAGGAGCTATGTATTAACTATAGGGAAGTAGGCCGTTGGAGAGTGTGTATCAAGGGAGAAGGAATCCTCCAAAGTGGAAATTGATCAAATTTACGAGATGGTATTAATGGTGGTGAGGCGGTATTAGTAATGTGGATTTATATTATACACTAATACATGGGTGCTGCTTGACAGGGACAGGGTTTAGTACCTTTAGGTAACTTAGCCAATTCTGACATCGAGTTATAGGTAGTCAGTTATTAGCCGATTAGAAGATATTATTGCTCGGGGTTATCAGTGGCCGGACATTGGAATTGGGAGGTCTTGGGATCTATATTAGTATTAGGACTATTTCTCAATATATATATATATATATATATATATATATATATATATATATATATATATATACACACAAGATTAGTATTACTTGAATGTATAATTAATTTGTGCTCGGATAAATACTCAGATCTGCCACATCTCACAGTATATCCGCGTAATTGCTGAGGCATAACAAAATCCTTTTTACACCCTATGATATACTCTATTTTAATCCACTTTTCTCCCTTTTAAATTATAACGTGTAAGATTCTATGAGACATTTTATAAAATAGTTATATTTATCTAGAATTTCGAATTTCTTACATAAATAACAAACAATTACTAGATCAAAGATTATATAATTTCAGACATAAATGACCAGTCATATGTCCATGTGTTGGCGTGTGATAACCTTCTGTTTGAAGCGTCTAGTTTTAATGTTGGAAAATCCATCTCCTAAAAAGGGGGCTTCTGGATTAGGACAAAATAAAATTGTCTCTCTAGAATCGTTTCTCATTCACTTTAGAAAATAAGTAAATCGGAACTGGAAATAATTGAAAACGGAAATCTTCCAGTAAACGTTATTTATATGTAGTAAAATTGCTTTTATGTAGAACTGGAAAGAAGAAATTATTTACTCAGCTCGCAACTATTTGTAAAGAACGACCGCTTATAGCATTAGAGCAATAACACTTAAGTAGTTGTTATAAATATTCATATACTAGTGCGATAAGAAAGTAATTGTAAGAAAGGAATGGGTCAATATTTATTGAAAAATAAAATATTATTGCGTATCCAATAGCGAAAATAGTTTGAAAATGTGGAATTTTTAATATCACCGACGTAAACTGATTTTTTTAGGGCTTTACTGAATAATGTCGCCATTTTATAACGCTTTCGAACGGGAATAATTAATTTTCTAAATAAACTAAAACAAAGTACTTTTTAGGTCAAATAACACGTAAAACAATAATAAGCGGAAATTGGCTAGTCAAAATCAAATATTCATTTGCCAGATGTATTGCTATATGTATGTAATTTCGAAAATCTGACTGATTTAATTATATATACTTGCTACCTCTAGTCACACTGATGAGTCGTAAACGACGAAACAGCTATTTGCAGATGGCTATATTATCTAAGTCGATCCCGCATTAAGACATAACAGCTTAATAACTAAAAACTTTATATGCTAATCTGTTCCACTATCCAATTAACCTAAACCCTGATCCGTGTTTCTAGGAATTATGCTTTCATTTCGTCTTCATTCAAAAATTCTTACATTTCACCAGAATTATCTGCTTCTCCCAAATAAGGCTGCCAAAGAGCAAGTAGCTGCCACTTTTATTCACATCTTATTATCTACTCCTTCTATCCACGTAACACCGGAACTTAAATGTTCATGGCAAAAAATGACATGACCACCCCTTATTCCAGAATACTAACATACTAGCTTTATTATTACTGCTTATATTTATGTACTGCTTTATTTTAAATTTCACTTTACATTTGATGCATCATACGATTTACGTAAAATATAACAGTATCGGGTCTCTCCATAGAAATTAAACTAATATAGATTACTTATTTAGAACTCGGATTTAATTCCTGAAAAATAAATGTCCGCTAAGACTTTAGACGTCTGCATCTGTAAGCTTTTTGATTATTCTTTTAATTACAGTTACTTCATACTTAATTACTTAATATACTTAATTAAATACTTAATTACTCAAATAGTTAATAAAAACTATTTATTTTATTAACGCAAATAGGTCACAATTTAATTGTTTGCGTTTATTTGTTTCTTCATTTATATTGTTTTTGACGGCGGCAATGTTTCCATGATTAAACTATAAATGTCGTTATATATTAAATTTGGAGTTTAACGTCTTTTAGTGAGTTATCCAAATATTTTATTTGAAATATTCATACAATTATTTATTCCACAGAAGTGGATAGTCAGATTTCTGGGATATTAAAATGTGAAAGAAATACGAATCTTTATTTAAGACTTTAAAATGTTTTCAGAGTTTTGTTGTGGGCCTGTAAAGGGTCCGAAAGGAAAACACGAACTAGGAATTTAGAGAAGCAAGTATATTGATAAAAGTTATAATACAACAAAGAACAAGAGTGCCTGCCAGTATAGACTGGTGTGGTTCCAAGTATTTATTCCATCCCACCGTATGAAGATGTGCCACAAGGTCGGAAGGTGGGAGACGAGCCAGCGCCCCTAAAAAAGGAGACTCTGGTCTTTGAAAAATTTCCTGGGCATTACCGTTGGTATTACCCGGTCGGAGCGCTTTAGGCAGTAAGCAATAAACTTACTCCACCACAAAAAGGGTAAGCAAGGCCTGGGAGGGTGGACTTCCTAGGACTACTCAGGACCAATACCTCAGCCGACGGATAACAGACCACCGAAATGGCCCAGTTCCCGTCGGACTGGTGTGATTCCAAGTATTTACTTCCTTTCCACAACAGGAAGATGTGACACAAGGCTAGAAGGAAAGGAAGTCAAGTAAAAAATTCACTCTACCCCTAAAGAGGGGAGGGGAGGCAAGGTCTGGAAGGGTGGATTTACTAGGACTACCTAGGACCGACGGATAAAAAATTCACTCCACCCCTAAAGAGGGGAGGGGAGGGGAGGCAAGGTCTGGAAGGGTGGATTTACTAGGACTACCTAGGACTACCTAGGACTACCTAGGACCGACGGATAAAAAATTCACTCTACCCCTAAAGAGGGGAGGGGAGGGGAGGCAAGGTTTGGAAGGGGGAATTTACTAGGACTAGTTAGGACCGACGGATAAAAAATTCACTCCACTCCTAAAGAGGGGAGAGGAAGGGAGGCAAGGTCTGGAAGGGTGAATTTACTAGGACCGACAGATAAAAAAATCACCGAAATGGCCCAGTTCCCGTCGGACTGGGGTGGATCAAACCCTGAGAGGCAGATGCTCCAGTATTTATGGTGAGTAGAAGAGTTCAAGTAGTCCGTATAAGTAAAGTTCCATAACAGTTTTCTTAAATAAACTTGTGTTGGAAAAACACAAGAATTATGTTTTCATACATGTTTTTATTTAAATTATTTTTGTATATAAATTACTAACAGACTTTACTACTTATTTTCATCGAACCTGCTCCAATAAAACATGTCGACATCTAGAAATAAAAACGGTAACACTAGCATAATTGCTCATTTAAATAAACAACTTTTCATAACCGCCACTTCCCGCTCCTAACTCTGCCATTGGTTAAAATATTTGCTTATTTTACAATATTTTTTCATTTTCGGTTTATTTTTAATTTTTAATTTTACTTTTCAAAATAGGGTATTTAGTATTTTACCGTACTGTTTATCAGTATAGCAACTCTTTTGGTTTAAGTAGTTATTTTTTTTATTTCTCGAATGTATCTTTTTTCTGCTTTTAAAATAATTAAAAACATTTGTACATGAATACAAATGGAGAGGAACGTTTTCTTTTCCTTAAGCAGTGGACATAACTCTAAACTAAACTGGAACAAACCCTAACCTAACGCTAAAAAGAAATAGAAAGCAGCGATGTAGTTGAAAGCGAAGATTGTTGTTTTCGGAAACCGGATACAATTCAGAAATTTGTATAGAAATATTTTCGAAAGAAAAACTAAATAGAAATCGTTACACGTTTGCATTTAAAGATTTATGGTCAGGAAGTGGGTTATCATTTTACGTTAAATTTATATAGGAAAGTGATGACCCACTCTAAAATCTAAAATATTAATTTGTTTTTAATTCCTCATCTGCAGATGTTTTCTTTCTGTGGTTGATTTAATTCCTGTCCTTTATACGTATACACACTTTATCCCCATAAACTCACACCCACACATAAAGGCTTAAAACGCAAACATATCTAAATTTGTTCAAATTGAGACATTATATTAGTTTCTTTATTGTTTGACAATAAAGAAACTAATATATAAAATCGAGAATTTGACTAAAAAATTATGTTAATTGAAAGCGTGAGGAAAATATATATGTAAAACCAAATCTTTGGGTATAGTTATGTGTTTAAGTGATAATCCTTAGTCATGATAACCTCGTAATGTAGAAAAAGAGCATGTGCAACCGTCCCCCGATTTTACCACATATTACTAATGGAGAAAACCCGATATTTGTCCATGCCATCGATGCGAAGATAAACATTTTTTCTTTTTCTCTTCTCTTACTTTTTTAGACACTTACATATAACTTCTCTAAATTCTAATGTGTATTATTTGAATGTACTTAATTCTGTGTTTGACTTAAATGTGTTTAATTCTTGATATATATCTATATATACTGTCAATTGATTTCACACAAGTAAATGTCTTTGAACCAGGTGGAAAAAGATACTCCGCTCCCCGTCAAATTCCTTCCTCAAATAGGTGACTCTCCTCCTGCTAAGGCCATTCGTAGGCTAGGCACAATAAGCAAGACCCGATATTTGTCCATGCCATCAACGAAAAGATAAGCATTCTTTTTTCTTTTCTATTCTCTTACTTTTTGGCTACTCACATATAACTTCTCTAAATTCTAATGTGTATTATGTGAATTTACCTACTTCTGTGTTTGACTTAAATGTGTTTAATTCTTGATATATATATATATATATATATATATATATATATATATATATATACTGTCAAACGATAAATTGAAGACTGGCAGACGATAAATTAAGATAAAGAAAACCAAAGTAAAATACATAGATAATAATAAAGAACGAACAAACCATAGCTAAACAATTGTTATTAGTTAGATGTTTACATTTTTTTGTCAAAGGAACCATTGCTAAGCAAATGTTTTTAAATAAAATGTTTTGTTTTGTTCACCGAAAAGTTTCAAAAGATAATTTTTTTATATAACACACAACGAAACCACTGTTTTAAACCAATTTCTTGTTTGTTTTTGTTTCTCATTTTTTTCAAAATCTTTTTCTTTTTAACATTTTCTGAGTTAGGGTTAGGGTTTATTGTTTATGGTTAGTTAGGGTTAGTCTTTCGCTCGAAGTGACCGTTGCTGACAAAACTCAATAAATCCTTCGGCAGATTTAACGCGCTGACACAGATCGTAGAAACTCATTTTTTTTAACGCGCTGCAGATCGTAGAAATGAATTGCTCCCAAAAGTGTTCGTATGCTTGCCTGCAACCTGATTGTATAATAACTGCTGCAACCTGATTGGTTTATAGTTTTGTTAACTGTCGGGAGCTTCCGAGACCTGCCCGAACGTTGACGATGCGAATTCACGGAAACGCGGTGCGTTCTCTATAAGATTACTGTTTCTATTTTAGATGGGGGTACACTTTTATTTGAAATGAAATGTCTCAGTAGTTCCCAAATAAGTAGTAGTAAGATGATATAACCAAATATTTTATTGTTTTGTTTTATGCCTTATCAATCTTTTTCAGGCTATTTAATGCCGAATACAATTATTTTGGTAGCATGTTTTATGCTTCATGTTCAAATTTGAAACTATTCATACATTTAATGTATGTTTGTATATGGTTTAGTTTTTTATAGACTAAAACTGTGAAACTAAATTCTATGTAACAGATGGATTCCAATGATAGTACCACTCGCGTCAGAATGGATCTTGGCGTAAAAAGCTCCCAAATTGGGCTCTCACAACCGGATGCAATTTCGTGATACACAAATCGGTATTGCAATAAAATCGATCATATGTCATCTAAAATGTTGAAATTTAAATCGCATAAATATTTTCGCTTTTGTCTAAACTTATATTTATAAAATAAAAGTTAAAACTAAAATACAAGTGCATGCTGGTCGATTTTTTCGAAATTATTTTTAAAAACATTTATTGATTACATGTTTCATTTTAATTAAATATTTTGATACATAATTTATTGATTAATAGATCTTAATTTTTGTAGTTTTACAAATCACGCGTATCTATATATAAACACATGATATCTGATCAGATAATTTTATAAATAGAAATTGAAGTTAAAAACTGAACTTTCTCTAAAATCTGAAAAAGCCATTTATTCAACAATCATGATATTTATTCTTAACTAAAATAAAACTGAAAACTATTTCGATGAAAAAACTCGCCATCAAAAGTTTTTGAAGTGATTTGCAGTTAGTTACCTTTCGCTGATATATTCGAATCCAGAGTCTGACAAGTTTTGAAATATTTGTTGAAAATATTTGTAAAAGAAAATGAATGGTTTGCCTGTTTTAAGTGACAAATAGCCGCTTTGTTCAAGTTTTACCAAGTTTCGGAGAAAAGAAGAAACTAAAGGTGTGGAAAGATGTCAGGCAAGATATACAGCTATTTGCACCGAGTAGATTGATTGCACGACCCGGTTGCATTGTCATTTCGTACAACAAAGTTAATTACGAAAACTTCTAGTAAATCAGCCAGACAATTTTAGACTCACAAAAATATGGTTGGCGTGTCATTGGTAGATCCAGAATTTAGACAAAATTTACGATCGTTAAGAGAAATAATGCAGCGTTGCTTTAAGTAGAAAAGTTAAACGAATATATAGAGAGAAAGAGATGTGAGTAAATATGTAAGTGTATATACTTTTTGTAGACCAACCTTTTCGATGATTGTATTGTTAGCATTTAACAACAGGGCATATATATATATATATATATATATATATATATATATATATATATATATATATATATATATATATATATATATGTTAATATTAGATGCTTACGTTAAGGTCTCCTGTTTTTGTTTTACTGTTAGATACTTAATCCCCCTTTTTATTTACTTACTATTATATATCTTATTTATGAATTTTCAAACGAATGTTAAGTCTGCACTATTTTGGATTTAGTTGGTTTCTCTGGGAATTTAAACTGCATTTTCCTTTTTTTTATCTTTTTGTTTAAAATAACTCAAAGCTTCTTTAGACTATATATATACTAATTTTAAATAAATAACATTAAATAATATATATGTATATATATATATATATATTAATTTTAAATAAATAATATTTAATTATTTTTACCTACATACGCTAGCGTTTCGAGCTTTCGCTCTCATCAGTGCAGGGATGATAATCTCGGACGGTCGCACGGTTTGAACCCCTGCCACAGAATCAACCTAGACTCCGTAAGCAAGCGCTGTAACAATTACGCCACAGGACATTATCACATTGAAGAAGGGAATTTAAGTTCTATTATGCAGAGGGCGGCATATCAAGAAAGACTGACTAGAAATTCTACGAACGATGTCGGAATATGCCTTATAGCTACGTGTCAATCTATTCTACATATACACACATATATAATTATATATATATATATATATGAAGTCGATGTATGTATATGTATATGTGTATAAATATGTACTTGTGTATATATATGTATATATATATGTATATATATGTATATATTTATATATATATATGTATATATATGCAGATATATGTCTTTATATAGATTTGTATGTATATATGTGTTAACATTTTTAAACTTATGTATATATGTATTTATACAGGGCTTTATGCGCTCCACTACTTTTGGAGCTGCTCACGCTCCTGCTTTTTTTTTTGATGTTTGAATCGATTAAAAAGGTGGCAGTTAGGTTTAAGATTTACTAATTTTTTTTGTAGTTCTGTAAGTTCGTGGTAAAATTAATTAATGTAGTGTTGCGTGTGGTTGGGTCGTACAATTGATCCCTTGTATAGCGATTTTTTCATAGTTACCCGGTAAGAGTGTTCGTAATTGGTAATGATATCCGCAAGTCGTTGTTGGAGTTCCGTGTATTTGTCATTGGGTAAAAGGTCCTTTAGCTTGGTTTAAATTTCATGAAGTTCAAAAGTATTTTTTCTGAATCATATTTTGAGCGATAGTAATTTGCCTTTTAATTAAATTGACTCTAAAGTCCCAAGTAGTAGCGACGTCTTGTACTGTAGGGTCATGCGATGTGAAATGTGTGCATTTAAGTAACATTCATTCAAACATTGTTAAAAATAACAGAATTAGTCTGTTATATCTTTTTTATAAAAAAAACATAACTGCCCTCCCTCTGATTTAAGACAATTTCTAGTTAATAACACTAAAATTATACAGTCCGAAACCAATTTTAAAAATTAAAAGTACTCGAAGCTATCTACATAATAGCACAACAACCTAAAATAAACAACATCACATATGAAACCAGTCGTAACATTTTAAAATGCTCAACGTAATGCGATTTTGTTCTGTGATGCCATCCAGCGTTGCTGAATTAAAATCGCCAACGACTTCCTGGAACTACGAACAACGTTCTATGCGTGTTTTTTTCTGCCGTCTTTTTAAAATTCTCTTCTTTCTCCTGATTTTTTGTTCATTTGCTTTTAACACCTGAGGATGATTCGACAAAGAATCAAAACCATTCGTGAAACCTGTGAAACCTATAGAACATTTATTATTTTTGAAAATTTATTTTAATACAAAAAAGGCCATCACAAAAATTAAGAAAAATGTAACAAAGTATTATTAAATAGACGAATTCTGTTATTTTTAACAATGTTTGCATAAATGTATATATATATATATATATATATATATATATATAAATATTTATATATATATATATATATATATATATATATATATATATATATATATATGTATATATATGTATATGTGTGTGTTGTTTGTTATTCAAGAGTCAGGGAAGGCCATTGTTCTGCGGAATGTACCCGTTATCATTGGACAGAAAGCATTGTTGACATGTAACTCGGTCGGAATTTCGACAAAGTAAAGATTTCAAAATTGACCTAGACGAAAATAGAGTTGGCTTTCAATATAGTTCTGCGAATAGTTTCTGCTTTGTTTTTAAATTTAAAATTCTTTTCCCGACCCCACGCTTATCCTTCATTGACCCCTGGTTTTATTAAACTTGACATATGCAATATAGGATGAAGTATTATATCATGATGTCATGGTCAAGTGCTCGCACGTACCTACGCAAACACACCTATTCATAACAATCGCACACACACACACATATGTGTATATATATGTACATAACTTATGCATACACATACAGATAACAGTCAAAGATACGCATACACTTGAACACACGTGAATCACAGACATCAATAATTACACATACATGGAAATATATATGCACACGCACACATCTGCGCTAAATCAATCTATATGCCCAGATGCACTCACAAAATCAGACACATCCACAATTTCTCAAACACAATATATACAAAACCACACAATCCTACAAGATGACCGCTACTCTCATCATCATCATCGTCGTCGTCATCATCATTATCATCGTCATCATTATCTATATACGCATATATAGATTAAAGGAAAGCCGATGGATCAAGCAATACAATAAAACTTACTCATAGAGTTGATAATTATATTTCGTCTTAATTATTAACAAATATTTATCAGAAATCTTTGAAGAAATATTATTTAAAAAATCTTACGAAAATAATTGACATGCGAGAGAAGATGGGGGCGGACGAAAAAGGAGAGCGAAAGAAGAGAAAGAAAGCGAAGAAGGGTTGAAAGAAAAGGGAAAGAGAGAGAATGCGGAGGGAATGATATGGATGTCTGAAGCGTAACTGGCGTTGAAGATAAATGGATGAGGAACCATGTAGGTAAATTAAACACCATCCTAATTCTGACAAGGGTTGTGAATGCAGGTGAAAACAATGACATTAAACATATATGAATTATTTTTGTAGCTTCCTACCCTCATGTCTCTGTATCTATATAGGAAATTATGACAATATAAATTAGACTCATATAGATAAGATTGATTTACGAAGCGATAGAATTTCAATTACAAAAGAGAGGCTCAATATTTAGCATTATAAAAGCTTACACACATACACACATACACACACACTATACACACACATATATATATATATATATATATATATATATATATATATATATATATATATATATATATATATACCAAGGTTTATTATATCATTTTATAATAATTCATACCCAAAATCAAGACATCGGATTAAAAAATGTTTGTAAACTACATGGATTTTCTGTTTACTATATAGATTCTTTTAAACAATTTTATATCCGCTTTGGGTTAAAGTATTATAAAATAAGATAATAATAAATTAACCTAAATAAATATAAAACCTAAATTAACAGTTGCCACGACACTATAAAACTCACGCATGAGTACTCTGATAAATTAATACACTTCATCGACGTGATAGTGTGGTGTCAGCAACTGTGGCATCAGTACATTCCTGTACACCAAACACACATATATTTCAACAGCAATTATCCTCAAAACCTAAAAAATAATTTACAGCTTCTGCCTACGCGTTAAACACATCTACTCCATCACAGCAGAATGCAAAAAGACATAGGCCTACTCATCTACTAATTTCTGAACGAAAAATATTCCATCAAATGTATCAAAACAGCAGTACAGCATTAACTCTTGACTTACAAGACAAAACAACTTAAAATCAGAATCCTAATCATCTTCTTTAACCACTACACACACATACGACTCCCACTTACTAACTAAATAGTTCATACACCTTAAAACAGACCCGACATTAACTCCTTGTTTAACGCACCACCAATCAATGTAAGAAGGTAAACAACTAATCTATCATCACTCCTCACATCCTCAAACAACAAACCACTATTCGACCACCACTTAAGTCATTAACCATGCAATAAACCACGCTGCAAGGCCTGGGTAGAATGATGGCAGAATCATCTATCTAAATGATTCTGCCATCATTCTACCCAACTCACATATCAGACTCGCCCCCGGTTTTATAAGCCACAGTACCAATGTCATCTATTGCACATAGTGGTTATATTAGTGAGGCAAAAAGCGGCCAGGGACAATAACACCCAATAACCAGTGGCACAGCATTACAACCTACTAAATCACACAATAGATAACAATAAAATGCATATTATTAAACACAGGCTTGTATTCCACACAACACTGTAAAAAAACGAAATTAAATGAAGTCATGAATTAAATACACACACGAAGGCTTAAAATACAGATATAAGAATTTTGAGCGTCTACAAATTCCTTTCAGCCCCCCGCCACTTAATAATATAGAGATATACACAACATACAACACCAAAACAAAATAAAACATGATAAATCCACCTATATCTCTCATACACACACGCACACACGCACATACACACAACACAAATATCTAAACTTAGATATATACAATTGAAATAGTTTGTTCATCATGCAAAAAAAACAGACTCAGAAATTTTAATTCTAAATATAGATTCTCAAAAAGATCTTGTCGATCGCAGATAATAACTTTCCTACCTGCCAGACACTCAAATTTGACAAGAGAACATCCTTTATTTTTTCCTTCTTTCTACACTTCACACCGAAAGAAATAGAATTTACGGCAATAAAAAAAAAAACTCATCTTACTTCTACTGCCCTAACAATCAAATTCGAAAACACAATATAGGGTTCACCGACTATGTTCGAAATCCGTTCACACTTCTATACAAGGGAAACGTCACTTAAAATTACCTTTAAAATATCTTAACAGAAAAATAAATAAATTTACCCTTTTCGTTCAAACCCATTCAGACCAAGTAAGTCGCATATTATTTATTAATTTTTTTGTCTACTTGCGTTTTTGATTTTCCGTTGGCTGATTACCTCATATATATATATATATATATATATATATATATATATATATATATATATATATATATATATATATATATATATATATATATGTGTGTGTGTGTGTGTGTCTTATATATATATATATATATATATATATGTATATATATAGAATGTGCAATATTTTCTTACAAAAAAATTATTAGGGTGCTCGATTAATGTAGTATGCGTCCTACATTTTTTAAAAATATGTACAGTCAGGATATTAAGTTTGTCTTTGATAGTGATACCACTAATATATTCTGTACGTATCTGCTTGTATACCTGTGTATACAAGCAGATAGTACAGATAATATTCAGCGTTCGGCTCGAATTTAGAAGGTTACAAAATACGTTAGACTTTCGGACCATGATCCACGCAAAACAACTTAGCCGAAATGACGTTATAGTTTGTAAAATCGGCTTTTTAGGGTCCAAATTAGTTATATATTCCATCGAGTTCATTGATACACGTTGATTAGCATGCAATTTCAAAAATCCTCTGTCTCGTGTGTTGTTATCATTAACACATCTTGATTTTAATCTACGCAAGAGAGCATAAAAGAGTACAAAAAACGTTCAATTCAGTGAAATAATTTTATCCATCTCAGGACGGGTATTGTCTTCGTATATATATATATATATATATATATATATATATATATATATATATATGTGTGTGTGTGTGTGTGTGTGTGTGTGTGTGTGTTGGTAATTATCTGGTCTATATATATATAGGCAGCATTATTTCATTTAAACATATTTCATGCAACAAAATGTGTCGGTTATTAATACGTTTATTATTCTCAGAAATTGGCCCAGCAGAGTGGGATCCTTCGCATTCAATTACACTATGATACCTTTGGGAAACGCATGAACGTTCCATCCAAATTATGCATATGTAAATTAGAAACTTTTGTTTAATCAGTTGTTTAAAAATGAATCGTTTTGCATAAGTATTTGTATTAAATAACTCTAAGATGGTTGCTGCCGTAAAAGAGACAAAACAGACCAATCGGATCTAAATTGATTAAGAAAGTATCATAGTTTTCGGAAAATGATACAAGAAAAGATAGAAACTACTGAAACTTATGATATTTACCAATGCATTTCGGCATTAGTAAATATCATAAGTGAGCGGCTATTACTTTTCCCATTGTCTTTCCCTAGTTTCTATTTCTTTTGCTTTGTTTCCCTACCCTCTCATCATGAGGAATTGTTTCCTATTTATAAATTTCTCCATACCCTTGTTTTAAACCTTCAACTACAGAAGGACGTATAGCTTCCACCGGAATCAAATATGGCTGAAGATAAGTGGAGCGCGACTTGTTTATAAATATAAATCAACCCATTAATTTACGATATATATATATATATATATATATATATATATATATGGTGACTAAAAAAAAACTGGCCCCGTGTACACTTTATGTGATATCTCCTTTATTTATTCACCAATTGCCCTTATTTTACAGGACATGGCAGAATCAATGACCGTGAGTATACCAAGACCTCAGTGGGAGCTGGGACAAATAATACACTGTGTTAAATTTTACTACAAGACAGGCTCGTTTAAGAAAACCCAGGACAGTTTCATGCATCAGTTCGGATGTGAAAAGGCTCCACCCTAAAGCAGAATTCAGAACTGGGTGGACCACTTCGAGAAGTATGGGACCGTGAAGAACTTCAACGTTGCCAGTGAGAACCGTCTAAGCCACTCGGCATGTCCCAAGAAGCGGACAGCCGAGCTGGTCGAAAGTGTGAGAGAGTCTCTCCAGGAGAGTCCGAAACGCTCTGTGCATAAGCGAAGTCAGTCCCTCGGTATCTCCCGTGAGACTTGCAGGAGAGTGCGGGTGAACGATATCCGGGCTTACCCATACAAAATACAGACGCTGCAGACCCTTACAGCCTCAAACAAGAAGCAGAGGAGCGCTATGGCAGTCAAGATGCTCGATAAGATCGAGGAGACACCAGGTTTCCTTAACCTCCTTTGGACCTCAGATGAAGCCCACTTCCATCTTGACAGAAAGGCAAACCCAAAGACAAATGTCTTCTGGGGTCCTCCAGACCCACTGAAGTAGCCACCAAGCTCCTGCACTCTCCTAATTGCACGGTGTGGGCTGCAATCTCGGTCAGATGCATCATCGGACCAATCTTCATCGAAGAATTTGGCGCAGCAGTGACAGTCACCAAGGAGCGGTATGTGGAGGTCCTCAAAACCTTCAAGACCCTCTACCCGTCGCTCATGAGCAAGTTCTGGTTCCAGCAAGACGAAGCAAGTTCTCATACCTCAAACCTGTCCCGAGATTGGCTGAAAGAGAACTTCGGATGCCGAGTGATCAGTCTCAAGACTAATTTTGAGTGGCCACCCCATAGCCCGGACCTAAGCCCCTCAGATTATTTCCTTTGGGCTATCTTAAGGACAGAATGTACGCAGGGAAACCCAGAACCATCACGGAACTCAAGAAAGCAATCAGGGAGGAGATGAGAGCCATTCCCAATTCAGTCTGTAAGAACGTCATGGACAACTTCGTTCTCCGCCTCAAGAAATGCACGGAGCTAAAACGAGTCCATCTACAACACATGATGTAGAACGGAGAAAAAAGGCCAAAGACCCTAGTGTATGATGTTGTGAATATAATAAACGGAACACTAAGAAACGAGCCCTAACTAGATTTGGGGCCCGTTTTTTTAAGGTCACCCTGTATATATATATATATATATATATATATATATATATATATATATATATATATATTAATAATAATAATAATAATCCAGGTAAAACATCCACAGGGTAGTAATCCAAAGAATTTCAACCGGGTTTATAAAAAGTGCTCAATATCAAATAGAGTTTTATATATGACATGTACAAAATCTGCGACACTGGCATGTCGATGTTATCGATCAACAGCTATTATAAACTGAGATCTCATCAGGCAGAGTTAGGATCCGATCTTAACCTTAGATCATATTTGGAAAGAATGAAATGGAGAAAAAAGAATTTTTTTGAATTATTTTTATTTTTATTTTTATTTTGAGATTTTGATTCATAACAGTCCCAACCACGTGACTTTCCAAATTTTAAAATATTAAATTACTTTTTTCTCCATTTCATTCTTTCCAAATATGATCTAAGGTTAAGATCGGATTCTAACTCTGCCTGATGCGATCTCAGTTTATAATAGCTGTTGATCGATAACATCGACATGCCAGTGTCGCAGATTTTGTATATGTTTGTGTAAATAAAAATAGACATATATATATATATATATATATTAGAGAAAATCAAATACACATATGCACATGCACTTTATTTGGAACATGATTTGAAAAAGGATTCAGATTGTCAAAAATAATATATATATATATATATATATATATATATATATATATATATATATATATATTGAAGCTGTGTTTATCAATGTTTGTTCTCCCAAATCTTTTTTGGTATATATTTTAATCACGCAAGCTACATACTAAAATATTCCTTAATTTGGGATTGAGTTATGTTTGAAAAAACATTTAATTGTTCTAATAATTTGCACATAAGTGACGCATCTCTTACGAACTTCCTATCTATCATTTTCACCTTCTTGTGTTGGGTTACCAGTTACAGTTTTCTATACATCGTCCATTGCATTCACTCTTTCTCTCTCTCTTCCCCTGTTTATCACCAGTCGAATATAATAAAGAAAAGTAATACAAAATAGGAATAATCCATTATAAACAAAAGGAATATCTCCATACGTAGTCATACTATTTTACACGTATTTGAAGAGGAAAAGAAAGATAGGAATTTATTTGGGATTTTGTTCGTTTATTTTTCTATTTAAGTAGTTTTCAAAACTCACATTATTCTGATTCAAACGATTTAACCCGAGCTCAGCGAGTAACCGAATCGGTCATATTTCTTCTAGTATATATATATATATATATATATATATATATATATATATATATATATATATATATATGAAGGCCAATCTTTCAAAATCGGAAAAGAGCCGATTTAAACAGCAGACTTTGCACATAAAATAAGGCTCAATATCCTTTCTAATAGAGCTTTATAGCGATCATAAATAATAACACAGAATAGAAAAGATAAAATAAGCCAATTTTACTACTTATATTTATAATAATTCCTTAAATGCACTATTCTCTCATACATTACAATATGATCATTCTTTATACTTTAAACAATCTAGACTCATTTAATTCATTTTTAATTAGTCTCAGCGAAGACTCACTCATTATAAACTCTTAACACAATTAAACAACGTAACAGCTTCGATAATCTATCTCTTTAAAGCAGCAAACTAATACTTACCGAATAGAACTTGAATTTAGATCCAGCTAAGCTATTTTAAACCACATTCTCAACAAAACTTTGTACATTACATTGATATAAAACACACTCATCCCACTTCTTTATGGAGTGGAATGATGGTTCATTTGAAAAATACAAATTCTTTTCACGTCATAATGGCACCACATTTTAAAAATTATAACGAATATAGTTCGTTTAGAAAAAAAATTATTTAATAAACCCATCACATATTTTAATTCATACAATTTAGTACTTCTATGTTATTACTTCAAATCAGTCATCTTGAAAAAGTCATGAAATAAAGACGAAACCTTCATGAATATATAAATACTTTTATTTTTTACTTTTCCATTTATCATATCTATCTTCGCAAGGACAGTATGTCTGTGACAAGAAAAGTTTTAAAAGAGAAGGAAAACATGTCTATACTTTTGAGAAGGACGTTCTCACATCGAAAGTCTAGAGTCTTTAAATAAATAAGTCATTAAAAAATGAAACCTACATTATTGTTTGGCTTTCAAAAATTATTCTAAATTGTTAATACCAACAATATTTCGAAGCGTGAATTTTTCATTATATATAATATATGTTGATTTAGAAAGCATTTAAATCAAATTCCAGAAAGAAGATTCTATATGGAGCCCATTTTTACGAACGTTTACCCGCATAATTTTAATTTCATTTAATCTGTTTTTGTCGACTACATGTGTTTTGTTTGATTTTCTGTTTTATTTTCTGATGAGAATCGTTTTTGTTTCTAAACAATCGAAAAGAAAACTCCGATCGTTTGTTTTATTTCGTGTATTACATAATACCATATGTGAATTTAAAAATATAATTGGAAACGTTGGTAAAATCGGCTTCTATAAACCTTTCTTCCCTGAACTATGATTTAAATGTTTTTAAAATCTACACACACACATGACTCTCCACACAAATGTGTTAAGCTCTATTTCATCGTATGCCAAAAGATTGCGCTTCAGTTCGTTTTTGTTGCAAGTTGAGAATACCATTAATTTAGATAGCTCCACGTGATAATTTCTAAGAGAATTTAAAATAATTTATTTAAATAATATATATATATATATATATATATATATATATATATATATATATATATATATATATATATATATATAATGAATTAGAATTTTCCTCCAATTTTAGTTACCATTATATCTTTCGAACTATAAGTTGCATATGCTAATCTGTTCCGCCAGGAATTTAAGCTCATTCTTGATGCTTGTTTTCAGAAAATATGTGCTTGTTTCGTTATCTTTCAAAATTTCTTACATTTTTCCAGCTCTGCAGTTTTTCCTAACACAGTCAGTCACAAAGGAAGTCGAGCATATTTTCACTCTCGTGCTTACCATCTACTTCCACAACAACCTATTTCATGAGACAGTTATTAATATGTTTATTAATTGGGCCTAACACCGGTAGTATTTCATATTTTCGTTCTTACTATTGTGTATAAACTATACTATATTTTCTATCTAAATACAGACCGATCATCTCAGGTATTATTTCTTTTTCCATGGCGTATTTCAGAATGATGGAAAAACGAATATCTGTTAAAGCTGTTACTAAAACACAGAGGAGTCGATACATTTACTCTATTCATACTTTTAACTATTCTTGACTTCTTATTTTTTTTGTACATTTCACACATCAAATGATTCATATAACATCAACACATTTGTACCCGGTCACATTAACTATTTATTTACATTTATATTTCGTATCCTTAGTCCTCGATTCTCGCCGGTGTATGCGTTAACACGGTCGAACACAGATTCAAGAATAATAGATCGTCAGAATATAATTTTACGTCATATAACGAACTAAGATGTAATTATTCAACATAGCCACTACTTTCAATTTCATTCGCTTCGATAATCCTATTTTCTCTGTTTCTATTTTTACATTCTATTTCATATCTTGCTTGTGAACATATATTTCATCTACCCAGACCATACCTGTTATCATATTAAACTATCAAGTTTTTTAAGCAAATCGCACGTTTCTTTAACACTTTATGCTGAGAGTCCTTCTTTCAAAAAATAGGCTTCGGAATCTTTTTAATGGCTTTGCTCACTATTATTGCTCAGCTTATTTGGTCTACTATTCTCATCTGTAATTTTCTATTGACAACATTTCGGACGATGTCACTGACGACTTTCTTTACGTTCGACAAGAAGGTTGCGTCAGACGACCACAAGCAGAAAATGATTGAATAGTTCAAGCTTGGATCCTTAAATTTCTTCAGTTAATTTACCTCACCAGTCAAAGCCGAAAATTAATGCTCAAATCAAGTAATCGGATTTACAATTATTTAAAAAAATCTGTACAAAAGACAAAAAATCATAAAAAACAAAATTCTTCTCGTAAGAATCCAGGAACAAAATGTAAAGAGAAAAAAAATGAGGTTCATCACATCCACATGTGATGAACCTCATTAAAATCCGAAAAATAGCAGAATCGGAAACCTGTTCACCATTCACAGTAAAAAGAGATATAGCAATGTTTGTGAAAAAAGTTTAAAGGATCAAAACATCCAACATGCAATAAACAAACAATCTGAAGGAAGCAGTTCAAAGTGCAAAAATCGGTTAATTATCGCTTTTATACAAATATCTTAAAAAGTCACCGAAGATTTACGAATATAGTTAATTACTTTCTGTTTACATTTTGTTCTGAGATTTTGACGATAGCATTTGTAAACTATTGAGATTTTTTTGCTATAAAGATTTTTGAAACAATTATACATTCGATGCCTTGCTTTGGTATCAATTATTATAACATGATATAATAATAAATCTTGAAATATATATATTTCAAGATTGGTTATATATATATATATATATATATATATATATATATATATATATATATATATATATATATATATATATATACATATATATATATAGCGTAGGATCGGGATTCTCTTCTGAGTTTACGAACTGTTTTCGAACCCGTCTGACCGCCTAAAACCACCACTTCCTGCACTGATGAGGACGTAAGTCCGAAGCAACATTGTGTGTAGGAAATTACGGTTTAATATTTAATAAAATATTCATAGTAATGCGCCCCCTCGCCCCTTTAAAGTAAATACATCTTAATTGTCGAACGTTCAACCTTGTCAAGCCAAACGGCCTATCTCTCTCTCTCTCTCTCTCTCTCTCTCTCTCTCTCTCTCTATATATATATATATATATATATATATATATATATATATATGTATGAATTAACCGCAAAACCGCTTGGTTCGTATTATATTTCTAGTTTTCCGCCACAATGTTTAAACACAATTATAAAAATCTGAGGTATGGAAACAAAGCTTACACGCTTGCGTGTTAAAACACTCTTTGATCTCGGAACAATGTTTAGTTCAACCGTTGGCTTTAAATATATCTTAATTTCAGTAATGTCTAATAGATTAGGGCTAAGGATCGTGATTCTATTCGGAATCTACCAACTGCGGCAAAACATGTCTGACAGCCTGCACCGATGGGACGTAAGTTCAAGATAACGTTGTCTGTATTTAATAATATTTAATAAAATATTAATAGTATATATATATATATATATATATATATATATATATATATATATATATATATATATATATAATGCTAAATAATGAGCTTGTCATTGAAATTCAATCACTTCGTGAGTCATTTAGATCTATATAAATTAAATTTGGAGAGATATTCCAAGTGTGATTTTGTTCAGAGAAGTTATTCAATGAATTACGTCAACCTTAAAGTGTTCAATAAAAATAACGCCGTATATATTTTGTAAACTTATTTTTATCCACATAAACATATTTTGTTACAAACATACGTGATTATGATAAGACTAGCATACAAAATAAAAATGAGGCAAAATGATAAGCGATCTTCAAATTCAAACGTTCAAAACTATACGGAAATAGAAAACGTGCAAAACCAATTTACACCACCACATACGTTAAGTGATATTCTTATTTGAAACATAATTTAGAAAATAAGAACAAAATAAATGTATGTGTATTTTTAGCTCATTTTTGAATGAAAAAAAAACGCCCTAAAAAGCCTTATTTATTAATATATGTATTGTTTGTTATGCGTTTTTCGGCATATTTTATTTTAATTAACATTCTTGCTTGTGTAAACAGCAGAAAACAATGTTGTGGGGGATTTCCCCAATCACCTGAAGCTTGAAACGAAATCTATTTGCTTCTTTGAATGAATTGCAATCAAAATTGCCAATATTAACAAGAACAAATAAAAACCAAGAGGCTTGACATGAATCCCACTTTTCATGTTTAGGCTTGCCATGAATAAGTATTAGTTTTAAGTAATTATATTTTAGTATAGATTTTTCTATATGTAAAGTCTGTAAATGCTGCATATTTGGGAAAACATCCCTCCAAATATTTAGTTATGACCAACTTTATGCAGGTTTAAATTAAAAAAAACTATCGATAATGAATTGATCGAATAATTGTGCTTAAACATTGTGGCGGAAAACTAGAAATATGATACAAACCAAGCGGTTTTGCGGTTAATTCATATATATATATATATATATATATATATATATATATATATATATATATATATATATATATATATATATGGAAAGCGTCCGTTTGGCTTGGCAAGATTGAACAAAACGTTCGTGCCGCATGCTTGAAATTGCGGAAAGTTTGGCCATTCAGAAGGACCACAAAAAAGGGCGGTGGTCAGTTATGGAAATTGTTTTTTTGTGACCCAGGTTTGTACCCAGCTGCGCCGATAGATTGTATGAAAGTTGTATAAATTTTAAGTTTTACGATTGTGGTCCCATCTTTTTGGATTTTAAATGTTTGCCAACATGTTTGCTAAGAAAATCTCCCACTCATTTACCGCATAGAGAGGGCCACGTGAAGGGAACGCATGGAATTGGTGTGCGCTCAACACCAGTGGGGATTGGGGTCAAGCTGGGGTGTGGTATAACTCGGATGCGCACGTCGGAGGCAGATGGAACCATTGAGGGGATCAATTTTAAAAAGAGGTAACGGGTGTTGATTAACTTTGGTTTATAGGTTGGGCCTAGTTTTGGTCACTCGGCGTGTTCCAGGAGCAGAGATGATTTGATGTGACATTTCACCTTGCTGCCGTACCGACTAGTTAGAACCATGGGATAGGGACATTCTCGTTTAATAAAAAGTGCTGGGAGCTAGAAACACGGGTTATTGTTCTCGGAAATTCGCGCCGGGGGCACTGAGATGTTCGAAATGTATGGTCCAGATTAGCATACTTCTTGGAGGCTGACCATTTAAGTTGACGTGTTAATGAAAGGGGTTTCTGTTTTTGTTCCCCTATATCCGATAATGCGCGGGAGTTAGTGGCAATCGGTCGTATACCGATGATTCAATGAATATGTGTTAGAGTGAGATGGACACCCAGCGATAACATACGGACAATTCGGGGCAAGATGGTCGGGCAGATGTGAGGCCGGGTGAACACTGAGTGTGTACTATTATTGATTATGACAGGGATGGCCGTTGAGCCGATATCGATCGTAAGGGGAATTTCCTTACATTCCAGGAAATGTCATAGAGTCGATTGAAGGCAGCCGGGGCAAGAAGGTGGAACAGAGGTGTCCAGCCGTGCTAATCCCCGGTTCTGACAAAACCCTGCATAGGGGTGTGTAAAAATAAAATCTTAGGATTGTATTTGTTTGTATTGGGAGCGGAGGAATGTTGGATAATGGCCCTGTGAGGCCGGACGCACGTTGAAGTAGACGGTCAGCGTTGTTGAGAGCGTCGCCCATCATCATCATCATCATCATCATCATCATCATCATCATCATCATCATCATCATCATCATCATCATCATCATCATCATTTTTTTTTTTTTTTTTTTTTTTAATTCAGAACTTTTGGTAAAGAAGAAAACGTACAATAAGGGTAGTCACCGTCACAAACAAAACAGCTGTTATAGTAAAAATAGATGTTTTAAAAAGAATACGCAAAGTTTTTAGGAATCAAAATATTGTTATTAAGAAGCTGATTATTCGACAGTGGTCAGTTCAGTTCGTGTATCCTGTGTCGTAGAAGTCCGAGTATCCAATTCAAACGATCAAGGATGAACTTTTTTAGTCAGAGTTCGATGTATAGCAAAATATGCATTGCGAAAACTTTCCAGCTCCCTGGCTGACCAGTGTTTCGATGGGTTACAAATATAGATAAAAAACTGTATTTTACAATATTACAACGACCTGAAAATATACTTTTAAAACCTACCCCAAACGTGAAATGGAATTAACAGACCCCAAACACTAATCTATGTTAGCAAGTACATTATGTAATCCGATACTAATTCATAAAAATAGCCTATCCCCCAAAAAGATTTATTTAAAAGGAAAGTTTTCCAAATCCATCCCACTTCTCTGTAGTCTTTGGTCTGAAGAGGTTCACTCTCTGCGAAGAGTACAACCGAAACATGTATGCACATATGTAGCCAATAATATTTGTATAAATAAAAATGTATACTTATGAACAGCTCTACTTGTTATTGAACACTTTTTATAAACACTTGAGTTTCAACGGATTTACATCTACATAAACTAATACAATACATGTATTATATATATCTATCTATCTATCTCTCTCTCTCTCTCTATATATATATATATATAAGCAGGACCCGTTCCCATGCGTTACCTTGGATAGACATAACTTAAATAAAAAAAATCAAATGCTTTTTGATTTTAAATCTTTTTGACGAATTAATACTCTAATACTTGAGTATTAATTCTTCAAAGAGCATTTGAAAACAACCTTGTAATTTAGGTGATTAAAGTAGGATGTATCGATCAAACGATATAGATTTCCCTTTGTTTTGGGTGACTGCCTCCCCCGCTACTATTGTAAGTACCGGTTTATTCGACTAAATAAAAACCACTGCCCAAAGTAAATATCACCCAAGAATATTCGTGAAGTTTTCCAAGGTCAGTGAAGGTAAATACTTCTAGATTGAGGCATTTTTTTAAATCTCAATCTGGAGTGCCCATTTTGGTGGGATATTTAATTTACTAACGTTTAAAATCGAATTTTTGTCTAATTCTGGCTTTGATTTACATATATGGCGATTGATTTAATGACTTTGCTGTGCTTATTTTGTTTTCGATTCATCGACTGTTAACTAATCTGCACTTTTACCATTGATTAAGTTGTTGTTATGTCGTTGTCTCTCCACGAGGGGAGAGTTATCCAATGGCGATGTTTAATGTTTTGAAAATAAATTGCCGCAGTTTACAAGGATTTCTTCTAAAATTGAAAAATAGTAAAATAGAGGGAAAGTAATAATAAACAAAAATTATCGCAGTCTAGATGTATTTCTCTTTCTCTGACCCAGAAGAGAAAAGACAAAGTAACGGATACTGCACTTAAAGTTGAAGAATATTTAGAAAAGTAGAAATTAATGTTTTTTGGGAATCTTAGTATCAGTTTTAGCGTAGAAGAAAGTATGTAAAAAAGTGTTCGGTATGAATTAATATCGAATGATGTTCGATGAATAGGAAAATGTAGATGAAAATAATGATTTTAAATGTTACGCCGGTCTGTGTTCGAAATTGATTTCGAAGCCTTTTAACTGTTGTGAATTAAACAAAGGAACGTTATTCATAACTAGCGTATAATCATGATGATAAAAAATATACTTAAATACATCGACGAATGCTAATTTTTAAAAAACTGGGTTCACCCTAAACAAGGCAAATTGCCACTGTAGACTACAGGGTTACTGAGAATTAGGGTGAAATTTTAGGGGATCATCCAAAATTGGGTGCTGTGTAGCTAGATGTTTGTACACATTAGTTTTAAATTTCAGCATGGTCCCTTGAAGTCTATGCTTAGTCTTTAAAATGGTTGACTCGCTTTTATGAGAGTCTGAGGTGCCGCATTACGGAATCTCGGTTTTATCCCCGAACAAACTTTACAAGCCCTTATTACCACTCTTACATCTTCCACAGAGTATGGGAGATTCTTGCTCCTGACAAAACGTAGCATTCGGGTCACACCCGGGTGACATAAGTCTGAGTGCAAGGTGTGTAACTTGTCGGCAGAGGTGGTAGTAGAGCAAATGCGAGACAAGGCGTCTGCAGCGGCGTTTTGTTTCCCGGAGCGATATGCAATGTCGTAGCTAAAACAGGCAAGTTCCAACTTCCATCTTGTTATCTTCGCATTTTATATTTTACTTTTGCCTTTAGGGTTGAATATGAAAAAGACAGATTTTTGATCTTAAAATGCTTCCCGAGCAGTAAGTGTCGGCATTTTCGGATCGCCTCGACAATAGCGTAGGCCTCCTTTTCAACAGAGGAGTGCCTCTACTCGGCAGACGTTAAAGTTCTTAAAAAGAAATCCACGGGCCGATAGTTTTGGGTTAAAGAGGCAGCAATCGCATGTTCCGAAGCATCGGTTTCGACCTCGAGAGGGAGAGAAGAGTCTATGGCTATCAGGCATGATTTTGCAATTTCCTTCTTCAGGTACCTGAAGGCGTCTTCTTGTTCCCTAGTGAGGGGAAAATTGGTAACTTTGGTAAGGGGGTGTAGTTTTTCAGAGAAGTTCGAGATCTACCTAGAATAGTAAGAGAACACCCCTATTGCTCGGCGAAGAGAAGGAAGATATTAATGTACTGGAAAGTTCATCAATCACTTGAGCCTATCAGAGTCAGGTTTTACCGAGCCCAATCAATTCTACATAAGTAAGTGAGTAGTGACACTTGTCTTTGTTCAGCGTCAGTCCGTACTTCGCTACTGCATTCATGAACTCTTTCAAATTAACATCATGCATAGCCTGATCTTCTCCGCAAATGGTAAGGTTGTCGATGTAAGCATAGGTTCCTCGAAGGTCTACTCGCTTGATGATGTCATCCATGACTCGTTGAAAACTCGCTACTCCATTGGTTACTCCAAACGGGATTCGACGAAACTGATACACAGATCCAGAAGCTTCGAAGTCTGTGTATTTTCGTTCTTCCGGCTTGATAGCAACCTGATGGTAAGCACTGGTTAGATCAAGGGTGCTGAATATTTTGTAAGTCGCAATCTCATTTACTATGTCCACCATTCGAGGAAGAGGATAAGCATCAAGGATAGTAAACCGATTTATTGTTTGGCAGTAATCCACAACAAGTCTCTTTTTGTCATTTTCAGGAGATACTACAAGCGTTTGGGCTCGTCATGGGGATTGAGAGGGCTCTATGATATCTTCCTTTAGCATACAGGAGATTTCTGATTGGATAAATTTAGCAGCCTGGATTTAACAGCTATCGGGCGACAGTCCGAGGTCAGATTGGTAAACAGAGAGGGATAAGGAATATTTTTAATGCGGTCAGTGTACAAACAGTGAGAGGGATAAGGGGTCATCCAAAAGGTATTTCCATTGAGGAGTGTGTGCATAGAAATTTATGCCCGAGAATGATGTCACAGCATAGGTTGGCCATAATTGATAGTTTCACATTCCTGAGAATGAGAGACATGACACAGTGCCCGAGAGTAGAGGACGAATGAGAACGGCTAGCCATCAAAATCCCCTCATAGCTTGGCGTGACCGCTAAACCGAGCCCCCTAAGCTTATCCGGATGAATAAAATTTTCGGAGCTCCCTGTATCGACGAGTATCCGCATAGACTCACCTTTGATTTTCCCCGATAAGGACGAACGAAATAGACTCTCCAAGGAGTTAAAAGGAACCGATGGAGCAAGAAGGGACTCACCGTAATTGATAGCAACCGCTGTAGGTGACCCGTAGACACGAGAAAAATGCCCTTTTCTTTTGCAATGTTTATAAATAGAATTTTCAGCAGGGCACCTCGCTCTGTCAGGTCTCGGGTTTCCACAGAAAAAAAAACATTTCTATCCGGAGAGTGCCGCTATCGTGGGTTGCACCTCATATATAGACTGGTCGTCCTACGATCCGTATTTTTCAGCAGTGGAGATCGTGTGTAAGTCGAGACGTTTGTTTTCTAAGAGTCTTTGTCCAATGTGGGATGACGAAATCCCATTTATGAATGCATCCTTGATGTACTTATCCCTCGCCTGTATAGCTGTCACGGTCTGGAAATCACAGTCATTAGAGAGTGTTTTTAGAGACTGTAATTATTGGTCCACGCTTTCGTTGGTCTGTTGCTGACGAGTTTCCAATAAATGCCGGCAGAAAATGCTGTTTTGGGTCTGGACGAAAACTTCTTCCAGGACGTTCATAGCCGAATGATAATCACCGATGTCCGATATGTGTTTAAAAATTGACGGAGACACGAGGTTGATAAACAAATTTAGTATTAACTCGTCCGTTAGTTGAGAGCTGTTGACAGCGCCAAGAAAAATGTTGAAGTACCTCTTTCAGTGTCCCCACGTGTCGGTAGCGTCCATTTTTGACGGGTCTAAGTCCAATCGTTCAGGCTTGAGGTATTTTTCCATCTTAGATCTTTGTCGAATAAATTATAATGTGTTAGTCAAAAGGATAGAATATAATGAGTTTAAGAAGACTGAGTTTGCTTGAAGAAGCTTTATTCGACAAAGATCTACACAGGGATCTAGTCTCTACGAGAAACAATGGCTGACTAAAAAAGAAAGAGTGATCAAGGGAAGTAATTCACTTCCGAAGCATAGAAAGTGATAGAAGAGTTTTCTTTTCATCACAATAATATTGTGGGTAACTGTACGTGACATATCGTGCATTGAAAGAGACCTTATAGTTATCTCCGGTGGGCTTTCCCGAAGCCACACCCCCATGGACCAATCATGACTAATGGATTGGATGTGTGAGCTTATTGACACCAAACAAGCCTCCACTTTGCCCCAACTATATCTTAAAACCAAAATGGCAGTACAAAGTAAAAAATTCAAACCTAAACCACCCACCAAGCAAAATCTTCTTCGCCTACGCCTTTGAGACGAGCATTCAGAAATATCTGACGTAGAAACGTTTTTCCTAACCAACTCCCCGGATATCCTAGCACTAATTTAAATCGAATGTTAACAGAAAAATGTACGTATCTGTTTAATGTGTATTGCTTCAAAAGTACTGTTGCGTTCTGTGATTATTTAAGTCGGCGAAAATGTAAACACGTTTTCTTTTTAAAGAAATTGTTGAAAATAAATATATATATATATATATATATATATATATATATATATATATATATATATATATATATAGAGAGAGAGAGAGAGAGAGAGAGAGAGAGAGAGAAAGAGAGGGGAGGAAGAGTGAGATAGAAAGAGAGAGAATGAACGGTTATGACAGGTAAATGTAAATAAGAAAAGAAAATGTTTTACGCAAAATATCCACCTTAATAAAAAGAAGACTACATAACATTAAAATGATAACACGAATGTTGGATTAATGGTAAGTATGTATGATGGTGAAAAGTGAAACAATGGGCCTGTGTTGTCTCTTAATTAGTACCGGAAGGTTCGTGGAGAAACTGATATCACGTGCTTCCATGAAATTGTTATTAACAATTGAATGTTGTCAAAATGCACACTGCGGTTCATTTTACTCAGTAAGTAATTTGAAAACAATTTTTAAGCCTTGAAAGTGTTATGTATTAAATTTTTTAAGTGTTTAAGTTAAAAATGAAATCATACCTGAAATAAACGAAGATTGACAAGGAAATGTCTCAAGTCGATTTGATTAAGAGATTGTAGCTGCAATTGTGAATCAATGTACAGTATAAATGATTAAGTTCGTTGAATGTATTCGTAAATTCCTGAATAAGATGAAGTCTATACGTGATAGTTAGAAATAACGTAATCCGATATTTTCGAAAATCAGTGGAATATGAGGGAATATATTTTATTTGTATAAAATTAATGAAAAATAAATAGAAAATAATAACGGTTACGTTTTTCTAAAATATCCGTTGTTTATTACTTCCAAGTGATGAAGGAGAGAGTGTTAGTATGAAAATATTAGAGTGACATTTTTTTGCTACAATCTCTATGGAGTATGTTTTGAGGATAGTTTGTGAAAGTAGTCTAAAAGTTGTATTTATTGTTAGATAGAGAAAATAATCATGAATTTCCTTAAAACACGCTCAAGTGATTTTAGTAGCCTATGATGCATGTGGTTATTTTTTTACTCTCGCCAAAGGTAGAGGGGCAAAAACGTCTTCATTATATATATATATATATATATATATATATATATATATATATATATATATATATATATATATATATATATATATATATGAAAGTATAAGAGTTAACAAACTAAAATAATTCTTGAATTCTCATGAATGAGACTCATCTATATTTATTTTCTGTAAAAATATATATATATTATTTCGTACCTATATGTTTGTTCAATACTGTAGTGAACATGAGCTTAATAATTAATAGGTTAATCAATGGAGCGTTCATATATTATTAGCATAAAATTTGATATATTCAAAAAAATATTTAGATTTTCAAATATTTAAATCAAGTTTCGGAAATATATATTACAACACGTTTTCTATATGTACGTACGTTTACGAGATTACAGTTTTATTCATTATTGAAATTACATTTTTTTAAAATTGTAAAGAGATATGAAATTCTCCTGTTCAGTCTACTAGGATTTTATCTAAGTTCAATATATATATAAGACGCACATTAGTATTCCAGAAATTATTCATAAATATATCTTACTCAAAAGAATATAGGATTAGTTCCAAATTAAATTATTCCTTAATAAAACAGATCAGCGCAGGGGTTAATGTGATATTAATCAAAATCAAAAATAAATTAATTTACTATTAAACAGACAAAAGGGCAATAAAAGAAAAATAAATTAAATCAAACTTATAGGATATAAATATCGAATTGATTTTTAGTTATTTTGAAAATAAAATTCATAATTATGAGTATTATCTTATGGTTGAAGTCTTAAAATTAAAAAAAAAATTAGGAGTTTACACTCCTAATTTTTTTTTTAATTTTAAGACTCCCATCATAAGCTAGCACGATGATAATTTTATGTGTACGGTTCATCGATCGCTACCGTTAAACCGTGTTTTTGAATTATGAATTTTACATGTGCTTCGAAATTTCTGAAATATTATAAGCACTCACGCTTTGAAGGGTTGTGAAGGGCGATCAGCAAGTTTAACACATTTATTAATGAAATAATGTGACGTTGGACCTGAATGTAAAAGTCGAAGGGATACAACTCATTATTTTCTAGATAATCGTGAATGCTAGAGAAAGAATTAACAATTCTCCTTTATCGCATTAGATAGTGATTTTAATATTATGTTATTAAATTCTTTATTAGTCCATATATAAAAATAATTTATTATTTTTATATATAAATAATTATTCATGGGGTGTAACATCCCTTTAGCAGTTTTATTTCAAATTATTAGTCTTATTAATAGATTTTACCTAGGGATATTAATTTAAATATAATTAAGAAGGACACAGATTTATTAGTAGTATACTACCATGTGTAATGTGGTAGTGTATATAGTTTTTAATTTAGGCAAATTTAATTATATATTAGACTGAAATATTGAATTGTATTCATAGTAAGCAGTAGGTGTATCGTTGACCTACCATACAGGGGTTATATCCGCGAAATTTGTATTTTATTAGCGTATTATTAATTAATTATTTTATTTATCTACTATTTATAAGAATTTTCGTCATATAGTAATTATGTAATTGTAATTAATTTATAGAGCTTATTGGTGTGCTATATATTACAAATTTCCACATAGAGTAGTAAATATGAGTGTAATTGATGTTTATTGTTATTTAGATTAAGCTAGGCACATAGTGTTTTTATGAACTTCAAAATTAAGGATTCGAGTTACTTTATATTGTTAATATTAAACCATATTCTATGCACGCAGTTCGAAAGAATTGCACTTATTTTATTTAAAAGGCTATATTTAATAACTAACAATTCTTTGAGGCAGGGTCGACAAAATCAATTATTTTTCCTACATATCATTGCTTTTGTAATTATGACTCATTTCCTTTTTAGTTCTCATATATGTTTAAGTACATTTGGAGAGATTAGAATTATTGAAATTGTGTTTATGTTTTGATATTCTAAAATTAAGTAAGTTTCTTCGTTGATCAAATGGACATGAGATTATTATTATTTATGTCAATGTTATTATTGACTGTTTGCATCAACTGTATCATTGGTATGTGATTGATATTTTTATTATTTTGTTAGAGGTGTTATTTCAATCACCAAATATTAATATGCATTGTCGCGTATGCAGTCATTCACCAGTGGAAGTTCTTCCTTTGTTACACAGTTACATTTGCTGTTAAGTGTGGTTATAGTATAAATCGTTTGGGATTTATTGAGTTTATTATAATTTGAACCTATTATTCTCTGCTTAAGTTTTGGTACCGTTTAGTAGAATAATTTAACTGTATCTTCTTATTAAAAAGCCTACTGTATTTATGTTGTTTTTAATGTTATTTTCAATTATATTTTAGAAACATCTATGGATGTTCGTTTGTACACGTTGTGAATAAGGCGGTTTGAACCAAATATCTGTTGTCTTCGATTTCTGAATAATAGTTTATTATATATTATTCGATTTTACTTCGATGTTGATTGGGAGTATAAGTTTTTTAAATGATATTGTTTATATTTCTATCATTCTTCTTCTTCTTCTTCTTCTTCTTCTTCTTCTTCTTCTTCTTCTTCTTCTTCTTCTTCTTCTTCTTCTTTTAACTCTTCTTCTTCTTCTTCTTCTTCTTTTTATTATTATTAGTAGTAGTATTAGTAGTAGTAGTAGTAGTAGTAAAAGTTTGGAATTTAATTCTGTCAGTGTATCCTGAATGCTTAAATGCATTATTATAGAAGTCCGATATATATGTATAGACAATTACATATAAGCAATAAACACAGACACAGGTTTAAAAATAAGTCTGTTTAAAATATGTTATGAACTACTATCTATCCTATAGAGGTAAATACATGTAGCAATGGAATAATTTGGATACACTCGCTACTACGTCTAACTACTACACTGATCAGGTTTTGATCATGAAACTATTGTCTTTAGATAACTATACACACACACACACACCCACACACACATATATGTGTGTATGTATGTATATATATATGTGTGTGAATTAAAAAAATAGTCAGTAACGCGTCAGTCAATGCAACAGTTGCCTACTATCAACTAGATGGTAAAAGGTTTGATCGCTGGCTTTAGTCTCGCCGCACTGAAAAGCTCTGATACAGCGAAATAGTATGTTTGACAGCATGTCTACTGATGACTATATATATATATATATATATATATATATATATATATATATATATATAAATATATACGCTTGTTACACCCACCGGAGTTAACTTTTTCATAGGACGTCAACAAAATTGGGCGTTCAATCTGTTTTCTATACAACTTGGATACAGTCAACCAGATGAATAAAAATGAAATAGGACACCAACAAGATCCGAAAGAAAGGGAATACATTTTGAAAATGTTGTTTCACAGTGAAAGTCTCAGCTTATATTTATAAAAAAAGATGGTATCACTTAATAAATATATCAAAAACAAAACATCGTTTCTTGGTGTTTCTAAATTCTATAAAGAACTTTCACAAAACGTTTTCTTAAAGGTGTTTAACCTATCCTATATATATATATATATTTATATATATATTCATATGTTTATATATACATATTCATATATATATATATTCATATAAATATTCATATATATATATTCATATATATATATTCATATATATTTATATATATATATATTCATATATATATATATTTATATATATATATACTTATATATATATATTTATGATATATATATTAATATATATTTATATATTTATATATATATTTATATATATATATTTATATATATATATATTTATATATATATATATATTTATATATATATATGTATATATATATATATTTAAATATATATATATATATATATATGTATATATATATTTAAATATATATATATATATATATATATATATATATATTAATATATATTCATATATATTTATATATATATTTATATGGGAAGAGAAGGATGAAGGTATTCCGACGTAATGGGAAAATGAAAAAGGAAAACCAAAAAATGGATTTTTTTTATGTGTACATCAACGTTTCGTCTTTATTTATAAGACTTCATCAGGATGATAATATAAAGAAAAATGTCATGCAAGTACAAACACATATAGGGTTGACATATTGGGAACAAGGAAGAAAATAGTAGCCACTAATGGAGAAAACAGTAGGGTGGACGTCCGTGCTTGGCGGAGTCAATAATGAGGAATGAAAAATGAATGTTTATGAAAATGAGTGGGGAAGAGTGGAAAGATAGGGGTGAGCAAGGATACTGTGGCTGGTAGTAAGAGAAAGAGCTGGGGGATGAGCAGGAATAATGTGGATGGCAATTAGTGAGGGAGTGGAGGGGTGAAGGAGAGGGAGGAAGGAGGTATTTGAATAGGTGGCTGCGGTCAAGACTAAAGGGGAAAACATAATAAGTTGGAATGTTTGTGTGTTGTGGGGTGTATGCAGAGAAATGGAGGGTGGGTAGAGAAGGAGAGGGGTCTGCTATTTTGGTGGATGGGCGAAAGTTACGGTCTTAGAGAGGATTTGATCACCATCAGACAAAGGAGGGGGAATAGTAATCATGGACAAAAGTTCATATATCAAAAAAATGTCTACTCTATTATCCGACGAAAACACATACACTAAAACTGACCAAAAAACTATAGATAAAAACATAGAACATTTCAACAAATCCTTCAAACAACTAATCAAGAACAACACAAAATGGGCATCACATATTGAATATCACCCCATCATTCCCACACTATACGGGCTCCCCAAAACCCCCAAACGTGACATCCCCATGCGTCCCATTGTATCGAGCATAGGTAGCACCACACACAAAATCGCACGGGCCATAGCCAACATCCTCACTCCACTAATGGGCACCATCAATCCTTCCCACATCAAAAACTCAGGCGACCTTCTTAGCAGAATAAAAACATCAACGTGGAAAATAAAAATATACATAGCCTAGATGTAAAATCGCTCTACACTAATGTATATGTTAAAACATGCCTAAACTTACTTCACACACATCTAAAGAAAATAAAAACCGACTTACCTTTTCCCCCCAACATTTTTATAGAAATAATTAGACTCATCACTGACATAACATATTTCCAATTTAACGAAGTATTCTACAAACAAAAATTTGGACTCCCCATGGGCAACCCCCTTAGCGGTGTATTAGCCTGCCTCTTTTTAGAATTCTTAGAATCCGGCCCTTTCAAATATAGACTACCGCCTAACATCGAATACTTTAGATACATAGATGATATTTTAATTTTCCTCACCACATACATACAAATCAATAATCTTAAAGATAGACTCAACACAGTAGAACCCTCCATAGAATTCACCCATGAGACTGAAATAAACGGCTCTATACCCTTCCTAGATACCCTCATAATTAAGTCCAACAACAAACTAGAATTTAAGGTACACCGCAAAACACTCACAAAAATTACTACATACATTTCTACTACCACCACCATAGCAAGATTAAAACAGGTATAATTATAGGTTTCTTCCTACGCGCCCTTAGAATATGTAGCCCCCAACACATATATGGGGAAATAAAGTACATTTTTAATTCCCTAAAAACACTGCAAAACCCCACACATTTTATATTAAATGCGAAGAAAAAAACCTTCCAAACATTCTTCAGAAACACCACACAAAAATGAGACTCCTATCACCTCTCTCATAGACATACACCTTCTCTTACCCACGCATTCCAATAACACATCCATATGCAACACGCTTAACAAACTAGGCATTCCAACAGTACAAACCACATCTCAATCCATAAAACAAACATTAAACACATCAAGACATTTCCAAAAAAACCCACATCCCATGCCGGCTTATACACTGTCCCATGCAATGAATGCCATCAATTTTACGTGGGAGAAACACAACGAGAATTAAAGAAAAGATTGAATGAACACAAAAGGGGAAAAAACAACAACCCTCTCAGTGCACTTTTCTCCCATGCACTAGAACATGGTCATGCCTTCAAATTTGAAGAAGCCGAAATCACAAAATACATCCACAACAAATCTCGGCGAAGATTGTTGGAAACTGCACTCATCACCGCCTCCACCACCATCAAGCAACGAAATAGCTTCTTCATTTTGTTTTTTCATGTTTTTTGTCAATGACAAAAAAGGAAAAAACTTTTTTGTTCTTTCGCGCAAATTTTAATATTCTTTGATTTAAAAAAAATGTTTCTCTTGGGTGATAATTTTATGTTTTTCGAAAGTTTTTGCTGTTTTAATTGTTTTTTTGACGTTTTTTTTTACTTTTCTTGCCATTTTTGTACCAATTTTGATGGTTTTTAATGTTTTTTTCGTTTTTCATGTGTTTTTGATGTTACGATTTTATATTTTTTGTCAATTTTTTGTTTTGCTTTTTTGCATAGATTTTGATGTTTTTTGATAGCTTTTTGATGTTTTTTGCATGTTTGTTTTGTGAATGTTTTATTTTTGCAATTTGGTACAAATTCCGGGGTTTACTATTGTTTTTTTATCTGTTTAAAAACATTTAAAATGTTTTTTGTGATTTTTTTTTGTTTTTTGGTGTTTTTTGGTCATTTTTAACAGGGCGCCAGATCGAGATACAACTAGATCTGGACGCGTCAGACGATTATCTGTCGAAGTGTAGAGGTTGTGTAGTATTTGTTCTGTTGTCATGATACCATCGTTCCAGGCATTCAATCCTCTCTTTTGAGAGGTGTGGAGTTAGTGTAGTATCTTTTCTGTTGTCATGATATCATCTTCTTAGGCATTACCTCCTGCTTTTTTAGAGGTGTGGAGGTAATGTAGTATCTGTCCTGCTTTCAACTAGCAAAAATATGCGACCGAGAGCTTGTGCAATGTACGACCCCTATGGAATACGTTTTTAGAAGGCTAGCGCAGTATTGAACCCCTTATAGAATACGTTTACTTCTTTTTCTTCTTCTTCATAAACAAAGGGCACAAAGGCACCATATGGGTTCTTTAATACAACAGGGGCGCATTAATATGTATTCTTTTTTATGATAGTGACGCTACATGAATGAACTTGATTGTTGTCTTTGATACGACAGGGGCGCATTAATATGAGTTATTTTTTTATGATAGTGCCACAACATGAACGAACGCAATTTTGGTTCTTTGATACGACAGGGATGCATTAATATCAGTTCTTATGTATGTGCACTTGGGTGGCGATAGGTGCGTATATAGTATGCGCAATGGGGCGGAGATAGGTAGGTATATAGTATGTACACCTGGGCGGAGATAGGTACGTATATAGTATGCGCACTAAGGCAAAGATAGGTACGTATATAGTATGCGTACCGGGGCGGAGATAAGTACGTATATAGTATGCGCACCAGAGCAGGGATAGGTACGTATATAGTATGCGCACCGTGACGGCGATAGGTACATATATAGTATGCGCACCAGAGCAGGGATAAGTACGTATATAGTATTCGCCCCAGGACGGAAGTAGGTACGTATATAGATGCACACCGGGGCGGAAGTAGGTACGTATATAGTATGCGCACCGGGGTGGGAATAAGTACGTATATCAAGGCGCAGACAGAGGTGGTACTTTTAATAGAAATATATCATACTTTCGGCCTGGGCAACGGAAGGGGAGTGGGTGGGAAGAGACAGCTTTCGCCGAAGGCAACAGGGAGAAGGGGCCAACGGGGAGAGGGGCGGTGATATGGAGCGACCAGTGAAGAAAGAGCCCGGGCAACGCCGGGTAGCCCTTCTAGTATAAATATAAATACAACAATACATCCTTTAATAATAGTTATACACCCGAACGGCAGCATCACCCCTAAATATGAATACGCCACAGAAACATACAAACATACGGTATCCGTAATGAACAATTACATTATTTTAAGAACCGTACACCCATATAGGCCGCTCCATAAACTCAGAGGCACTTGAGCGTATTAACCGGACGATGCAAACACTGAGCGTTACATGTTACGAAATGTCTTCATTTCGTGAGTTACCGAAGATTTGAGATGGATTGTAAGGAATGTTTTTAAACATTAAAGGTCTACTCATCTCAATGAACCCATTACACCTCTCTTTAATATGTAACGTATAGTTTTTAAATAAATAATTTGTATTTTAGCTCTCACATTCGCATGATCGAGCATTTTATTGATTTCGTTTCAATACACACACACACACATACATATATATATATATATATATATATATATATATATATATATATATATATATATATATATATTAATGTGCTCGTTTTTAACTGTGGATATGCTATTCTAGAAATCTACATTCCTTTACTTTTCAACTAACTGGTCGTTTATTTAACTATGATTTAGATTATAATCTTATATTTTTAAATTTAAATATTCGTCTTAATTTTATCGTCTTTTTTACATAATTTATTTTTATTTTTCAATAAATATTCCTTAATAATTGTGTTATAGATAAGCATAGATAAATGCGTGAGTTTAATCTTTCTTTTTGATCTTTTTAGAATTATAGTTGACCTTATATTATAAAATCCTATGGTCTCCATTTTAAATAATTAGTGAAACGTATATAATTTAAATTATAAATAAGATTATCTAAATTTATTTAATTTTTACTTTTCATTTTGTAGTATGTATGTGAGTGTATATGTATATATAGATTAATATATATTTTCTTAATGTCACGTTTTAAAGATATTTATATGTATGTTGGCTTTTTATTTTTAAATAATTCTTTAATAACTTTTTATTTATATAAATATCTGTATGTGTATATGTGTGTATATATATATGTATATCTGTGTATGTATATTATTATTTGAATTGATTATTTCCCTTTTATTGTTATATCAAATCTCACTAAAAAGATTAATTAAAATTGGAGTTACTTCCCTTTTAGTAAGTGCTGTTAATTTTAAAATTTATTTCATTTTGAGTTTGGATTTCTTTTGATGGAGTGTTTGGCAGTTGGATTTTGACATTTTTTGATTAAATTAAGATCTATTTTCACACTTTTTGGGATTAAAATTCCTCTGAAATCTACGAATAGGTTTGACTTAAAAATCACATATTTACTATAGTAAATATTTTATTTTAAACTTTTACTTGAAACATTTAACGTAACGCCCACCTCGTTGAATGCAATTCATACATACCTTCTTCTGTTATTTCTCACTGTCTTGATTTGATATTTGATGTGCGCCTTTTTAAGATTTTCAATCTAAGAATGAGTTTTTTTTTCTTTGTTATTATTAATTATTTTTTCTTGATGTATTGTAAAAATATTTTTGTTTTGATATAAAAGCGCTTTTGATTTGTTTTTATATATGTATGCCTTTATTAATATAGATATATTATAGATTTTGTAAAATCTTTTACTCTTTCTTTTCAATTATTTTTTCTTATTATTATTTTTCTTATTTTCCTTATTTTTTCTTATCATAGTATATTTTCTTATCATATTTAATTCGTTGCATATTTGTATGTTTCTTTATTATAGACGTTTTTATTTTTTTTAAATTACTTTAATTTTTTCTTGTTTTAACATTTTCTTTATTGAATTTATGATTTATTATTATCATTTATTTTCATTTATTTTCTATTATTATTAATTTTATAATTTTTTAGTTTCGACTTTGTTAATCCTGTATTTGAATATTTTTAATCGGCTGTAACCTATATATTTTCATTATTATTATTATCATTATTATCATTATTATTATTATTATTATTATTATTATGATTATGATTATGATTATTGATCTTATGAATTGAGTACTGTTAAATTGAATGATAAGAGATTATGTTTTCACATATTGCCTTGATATATTTGTTTTTAATTGATGCTAAAATATGATGCTTTTTTAATTGACTTGTGTATGTGATGTTATATCAGGGGCGCGATGAAGTCACTTTTTGGAATCATAAGAAGTATAATACAAAATAAAATTTTCCAAAATTGTTTCTAAGAAACGATTCAACGCCAAATATTTGTAGTGTTTGAATTCATGGAACGTATATAAATAATGTTCTAATTTTGTTTATCTCAGATGTGGCAACAATACTCCATGCATAGGCAGATGGTAGCTTTGTAGAGATACAGGATAATGTCAGGTGTGAGGAGTTTACTAGCAGGATAGATGGAGCCCACCTTCTTTGCTGCAGCCATGTCAATGTATTTGTTCCAATTTATGTTACATGTGAAGGTTAGGCCGAGGAGTTTGAATGTTGAACTCTCAGGTAGGGTGTTATTTGCCATGACAATCGGTGGTTGAAGAGGTTTCTTGTAGTTATTGAAGGAAAGGAACTTTGTCTTTTCGGCATTAAAAGTTACCAACCATTTAAGCCTGGAGGTCATTTTCTAAGGATTCAGCCATTGCCTCGGATATGATCGCGTCCGTTTTGCTCATATGACGAGAGTAAAGTGTGGTGTTGTCAGCAAATAAACCCATCTCAGACTCAATGTCATCACGGAGATCGTTTCTGAAGATGAGGAACAATAAAGGTCCAATGATAGATCCCTGGGGTATACTAGCGTTTAGCTGTTCTGCCCTCCGGCCTTCATCAGGTGTCCTGTATCGAACTCGGGAACCATCTGTCTGGACTCTCGAACCCAATCCTTTTTTTGACTAGATCTTATTTTTATTGTATGAAACTAAGGTTTCCCTGACATACATTGTAATGTAAGGTATTTAAATAAAATAATTTATATTAGCTCTTGTAGGAGCTACAATCGAGCACTGTATTGTTTGTTTTTCAACTAACTTGTGATACATGCTATATATATATATATATATATATATATATATATATATATATATATATATATATATATATATATATATATATATATATGAAAATAATGACAAAACTAAATATATGGTTATGAAAATATTGTGATAGATATATTGATAAATGGTGAGTTTTTTACAGCCAAATAATAGTAAATATGTATGAGCTTCTATGAAAATCGAAGTATATGAACCCATGGCAATAAGTTAAATTTCGATAAATTAACAAAAATAAATAAAAATGATTTGAAATAAACAATTATTAACCGTGAATACATTTGATTGACAAAGATGAATAATGAAACAGAAAACAATACTTACTAGATTATAGCACCGACGATCGTTCCTACTATGATAAGCACACTAAAAAAGAAAAAAAGACAAATATAGGATGCTATGTTTAATACTAGGTATTTAAAACGGATACACATTCATGTCCCCACTCTCAATATCTCGTTCGAAAGAGTTTAAATACTATACATTTAGATTATATTGGCCCAGTTACGACACACTTAAAAAAATTATGTTTGCTATTTTTTCGAACAAAGTAAATGCTTGATTTATGCTATTTAATAAATGTCCAATAATTTGTTTGATAATCCAATTTCAAAGCATATAAGTCATGAATAATGAAGATGAAAAAAGAAAGAAACTGCGTATGCTTCCCAAGTAGGCGACGACAAAACAACAACAACAACAACAACAACAACAACAAGTGCTTGAATTAAAACGGTCTCAGAATTCTCAAGTGGCAATGAGAAGATGTAGAAAGTCGAGCACGATTTAACATTATCGTTTGAGTGCACAAAAATCTAAGAGAAATGTACCAAGAACTTAAATACAATATTTCAATGGTCTTCGAATATCCGAAGACAATTGATAAGGTGAATCGGCTCGTAAATCGCTCCTACATGAATTTAATTTAATTTATAAAAGTGGTAATTTTGTTCCGAACAACCTTATTTTAATTATTACTAGGTACGTGCAAAACTAATGGCCGATCCCTCAAAATGTAAACACATTTTTCCCCTCCATTCACTTAAAAATTCACTAAAATTCAGGAAATCAACCAATTTTAATGAAATTTTCAATATTTATTAAGCAACAATCACGGGATATAATGAAACCATTGTTATTTAAAAACCGTAGTGAAAATATATTATGTTTTAAAATCAAAATACACCTTTACTAAAGTTATACTTTTATATATTAATAAAAAAACATGCATACATTTTAAAACATTTTCATGAAAATAAAGCATTGTTAGATGTTAACAATTATTTTTCTTTTAATATTTCGTATGTATTACGAAATAGGCCCCTAAATACTGTATTAATAAAATCACTATAACTCGAAGAAAAATAATTTTTTTGTAATTAGTGATATTATTATTGAATAAAGCGTTGTTTAATCAATATTTTCCCTCAACACAATAATATAATTGAAATAAATATTTCATGTGATTTTAATGATTAGAGTTTTGGGGAAAATAAAAAATGCGACATAATTATATTTCTCTTCCATACATGAACCTGTACTCATCAGCGCAATAAATTTATTTAATAATCTTGAAAATAAACAAAAAAATTGACAAATTTGAGACTCAGGAACATAACGAAAAAGTTGTAAGGTTCTCCTGTGAGATCGTTACTATACAATGCGACACAACGGAGTGTGTAAATATCTTCACTGGACTATATGCAAACAGTTGAATATCCAGTGTAGCAGCAAGTCTTGGGAGCATATACCAGAAAGAACAGTTGGAAATAATTTATACACCATCCACTATGACTATGCAATCCGTACAGTCGCTTATCTAGAAAACGGAGCCGTTAAACCTGACATCGTGATATGGGACAAAAGGGAGAAAGTAGCAACCCTAGTTGAAGTCAGTGTCCCTAATAATGCAGGATTAAACAGAGCTGAAAGGGAAATATTACGAAATACCAAAGTCTAATGTACGACATGAAAAGAAACTGGAATCTTAGAAAAATCTCCATCATCCCAGTAATTATAGGAGCAATAGGACTAATGAAAAATAATTTCAAAAGCTATCTGTCGAGTATACCTGGTGAACCGAGTGCAACAGAAATATAAACAATTGCACTTAATAAGACGGTTAGAATCTTAAAAAGATCTCTACGCTGGAGTATCTTAAATAGCCGGTGAATGTCTGGCATCCGGTAGGATGCTCCATCTCCAGCAAATAATGAGAGATCAGAAAATTAAAAAAAATGAGAACTTGAAAGCCTACTAGACACTGTCCTCGAGTGTCTAAGGTCTCTCTATACAAGGGCTTGTCAGGACAACCTGGCATGAGGATACTTCACCCTACAAGTAAACCCTGATCAAATATTCAAAATAACATAGTATTCGAAGCTCAAATAAGATCTCCCCTATATAAATACCGCACACTAGTTTATATATATATATATATATATATATATATATATATATATATATATATATATATATATATATGTATGTATGTATGTGTGTGTGTGTTTGTGTGTGTGTGTGTGTGTGAGAGTATCGCTTACCATGATTCTGGAACAATCGACGATAAAAAATTTGAATAATGAAAACCTAAAATAAAAAAAGAAAATAGATTAGTTTTAATTCAATTTAATGAACATTCATAGACAGGAGGCAAGTATCGCTCTTGAATAGAAGACACCGCTGTAGTCGGTGGTCATAAAGTTAGTTTCACTGTAAAAGTGTTGTATTTGGTTTAATACGGAAAAACAGGAGTTGATACAACAGGACACTTTAATACTCACGATGGCTCGAATGTTGTAATTATTTTTTACTACGTAAGCCGTGAGTGTGTCCATCATTGGACTTTCTCAACTGTTCTATAGAGAATTAGTAGAAAAATTACTGGAATGTTCTGATTCTTCCTCCCGATATTTAAACGCTAGATTTCATACAGCGCTCTAGTAATCCGACAATGTGTCAACTACGCAGGACTGAATAACCCTGGAACGTTCTGGGAAATGGGGCAAATTTGACAACCTCATTAGTAAGGTCTCAAAAGCTCGCGAAAACAACGTATGAATAGAACAAGGGCTATTTACCATTTACTTTAGGTATATACAATTCGAGGTGAATGCGTTTTAGACCCATCCGGAATGGACACAAATCCATGAATGCGAAACCACATGCTTACCAAACACGACTACTTGAGATTATGTTTAAAAGTGAAGTATGATTTTATTCTGTTTAGAAATCCATCATTCCGCGCATTAACTCCTCCTAGTTGAAGGGATAGGTTTATTGCCAATCACCTGAGTCGACAGAGAACGGTGACGGGTCCGATTCAGGCTATGTTTGTTACCTTCCAAAAATGACTTCATGTCAACCTTCCTGCAATATTGAAACACATATTAACGTATTCTAGTCCATTATACAACCTCCACACACTCTTATTAACGTTTCCCCAAAACATTTAATTAGTTATTTAAAACATCAAAAGAGATCACTGGAATTGCGACTTCATTAAGATGCAGACCTTAAGCTAAGAAATAATTTAAAAACTTTAATCACATTCTGGCCAATCCGTCTACAGTGAGAAATCTAAAATGGATTATATTGTATCAGTCAACGTCCATAGATCAAACCAAATGTCTTCATTTATGGGTTGGATAAGTAATGTGCCCCTCTGTGGAGGAAACTCTACTTTCACACCTTCATACGACAAGCCAATGAGGTGATCAATAGCATTACCCGTAATTGAAAGTACGTTGGAATCGAGGTTTTTCTCTGATAAATAAATATGGAATGTAGGATAAAAAACTGATGGAACCAATCATAAATGAGTGCTTCTATCATACATAACTTCTGCTTGTGCATGCAACACACGGGCGACATAAAATTAGATGTATACAGTTTATATATATGGAGAATAAATATATTTGTTATAAATAAGATTTTCATTTCACAAAATAATTCGTAAACATGTTTTCAAATAAACCGAAATGCATTGTAGTTGATATAATTTTATCAGCAAAGTAATTTTAAAAATGATTAATACTAAATAGGATTTTTATTTCACGAAATAATTTATTCAAAGAATTCGCTTTGTACCTCTCCCCAAATTGCATCCCCATCTGACTGAGAACAAGAAAGATAATGCACTTTGAACCGAACCCAAGCTGCCTGGAATCAACACAAGAAAAATAACTGAAATCAACATGAGAAAAACTTAATCGGAATTTTGTTTCAGAAAGTAATTCATTAGAATAGCTAACATTTTTTATGAGAAACCGAAATGTAGTCTAGTGAATTTTACATTAGAAATAAATACATTTTTATAAATCGGAATTTTATTTCACAGAGTAATTAATTAAAACTACTGACTTGTTTTCAAAAAAGTGAAAGTGAATTTCATTGTACACATAAAGTAGTTCTTATAAATAAATTATTTTTTCTAAATAGCATTTTACAAAATTATTTATTAAAATGTCTGACTTGTCTTGTGAGGAATCACAATGCACCCCCCCCCACAAAATGCTCTCTATATGTCTAAGGACATGAAAGATGCTGCGCTTTGTGCCAAGCCTAAAATGCTTGAAACGAACACAAGTCGGCTCACTCTAGAAATAAATGATTATTTATAAATCGTAATTTTATTCAACAGAATAATTCAGTGAACTGGCTAACTTGATATCTAAGAAACCGAAATACATTCTAGTGGATTTTATCAGTGAAGTATTTTGTGTGAATTAATTAATCTTTCTGAAAAGTGTTTTTATTTCACGAAATAATAAAATTGAAGGTTTGCATGAATCTTCTTTTAAAAAGAAGAAAATGTATGACTCTTACATAGACAATAGCCTTTATGAATTGTTGCATGTTAAATAATCGCTTTTTTAATTGTTTCTGAGAAATATGATATATTCAATAGGAAATAGTCTGTTTTGTTTGACGAGATATATCACCACTAATAACTATGGTGTGGAACGTATTTTCATGACACCGGAAAATCTTCGATATGAATCTGTGTGTGTTAAAGAAATAAAGTGAATATGTGTTCATTTATAGAAGAAAATAGAAACTTGAATATTTTTTGCGTTGTTATACACAACCTGTTTCTATAGAAAAGATAGTAACCTGTGGAACTTACTATTCATCAGCAAGAAAACAAACACTCAGTGCTAAGCAATGTACCCCACGATGACTACTACTAGTACTACTACAACTTCTACTACTACTACTACTACTACTGCTACTACTACTATTACAATTTATTTATTTCAAGCTTGAGGAAGATTAGACTTATGCCTTTTCTACGTGCTAAGAAATAAATCAGGATTGTACACATATATCTATAAAGGAAAGTATTCATATTCTGGAAAATATTTCTTTAAATTTGTTTTTTTCAAAAAATCTCTTATTAAATTTGGAAAATTGGAGGTTGTTATTTGTTCTGAATGTAATTAAAATTAGTGTGATCAACAGGTAATTATGCTTATGACAAACTTGTAAATAGTTTTTGAATAAAAATAATTATAGCTACGGTAATGGTATGCAATTGATTAAAAGAAATAAATAGTTTTTAATATTTCTTGGCACATATCTAAGTAGTTACGTTAAAGCTGTTGTAGATAGATAAATGTTGATCATTTTATTAAGAGCTTAAGAAGCTGAATATATGACAGTGATTAGAGAAGAATGGCTCCATGGTAAACAGTACAGAATCGGGTTCAGTTCGAAAGAAACTGAATCGAAATACATTTTCATAAAAACAAACATGCACCTAGGAAAACAAATGGCTTGTCAAAAAAAAAAATTGATTCATCAGATTCACTGCTACCGATGATAATATCTGATAATCCGACAAGGTAACTTAATATATTGGATTAACATAACATATAGAAGAATAGTTTTGTTATTAAACAAATAGATATAAACTTATGTTTATGATGCGTGTGCTTTAGTAGAGGTTTCAGTATAAAAACACAAATGTAGGTCATATGTGTTTCCAAGAAATTTCAAGAATAATGTTTAGGTATTTTCTCACTAACTGGTCGAGTAGATGTAGTGATTTTATTTAGGTTAAATGGTTCGAAACTGACTATGATATTTGAATATTTAAATTTTTTCTTATGTTTTCATTAATGTATTACTTTTTACGATATTTCTGTTGTGATCTTCTAGTGACTTTGTTTGGACACCGCGTGTGAACCGGCTCTCGGCCCACAATATTGGATTTCCTTCTCTGTAGTTGTACTCTGTCTTTCGATGAATAGGTAGATTGATGACTTTGTTAATATATAATCGTTTATTAAACATCAATCGACAATCGCTGGCTGATTTGTTGGTTGCGTAAAATTAATAGCACAAGACTCATTTCATGTTCTGTAGTGCTCATATTCTACTAACTTCTTATCTGACTATTTTAAACAGCCCTCTCACTTGCAAGTTTATTCTCTTCTACAAATCTAGATACTTTTGTATCTATCAAACGTTAAAATGATTCGAGTATAATCATAGATATTTTAAAAAATATATTTTGTCTCATGAAAAAAATTTAGTAAATTAAAATTTAGTAAATTAAAAATTTAGTAAATTTCTTTTTTCGTGTTTACTGAAAGCGTAGGTATGCGTTCCACTGATTGCAAGTAGAGATTGGAGAAGTTTTTGTACTATTTAAACAAATAATCTACTAAACATTGCCCATGAACTGAAAGACCCCTGAAGCAGCTGTATTCCGAAAAGTTAATTACAGCAATGGAGGTGTAAGATACATACAAGGCAGGCGAAATGATTTGAATTGATACAGAAATATTTTCGTTTTTTTCCATTCCCAATTTCTTGATGATTGCGAAAACGATAAACGGGACGTGGAAAATGTATTGTCAAATCTCGATGATTTGGATCGAATCACACTATTTTGTATTCCCTACGCAATCTATTGAGAAAAATAAAAACACAGAAAAGTTTTGAAGTTTAATTTATTTTCGGGTTTATTTTTGTTTAGTTCTATAGCATTGATATTATTTTGACCTTATTTTTCTCATGAAAACACGAAATAGGCAAGAAAGTGTGTCTAGAGATCATATGCAATCATAAAACATCAAGTTTATTGAATTTTTATATAACTGTTTATATCTATTCTATATATAAAATGTTTAACTTGCATGCAAAGTGATAGAGAAATTTCACTTATTTTTTTTTGCTTTTAAAATATAAAAGAATATAAATGACAATTTTCACAGTGTTATACAACAAGAATATAACAAAATTGAGATTTGACAAAAAAAATGACAAATTGATACGAGTACAAAGGGAAGTGTTGCATCATTTACGGAACTGATGCTCATGTTTTTTCAATAACTTTAAATAGTTTGGTATCGACAGCTGATGTTAGATTTGCTATATTACCAACTGATATGTTACGTGCACATGCACGAACTTTCACTGATTGCTAGAGTTCATGCCTGCTGGTAAACTGTCTACCATTGGAATAAATATATATCTTAAGAGTACTCTAAAGGTTCTCAATTCAATTAAAGTCACAGCTGTTGGGTGGCTATTCTATGTAGGAATCTCCTTTCTTGTAACCATGGTTTCGTGAACTTTGAAGCACAGCTTGATGCGTTGTCTTGCATGAATATAAACGATTTACGTTTGGCTAAATATTTGTTATCGAACCACTCAAGTTTATTTGGTTCTAGGAAACCACAGTAACGTTTATAGTAAATTTTAACTTTAAAAGAACTCATAAACTCACTGCCAATAATACAACCCCATTTTATGATCCTACGCCCACCTTGTTGCCGTTTAACAAATTGTCTTGAATCACGTTGCTTACAGATCCAAGTCCACGCCCATCTTTCTCTCTGAATAATCGTTTACTAGAATTAGTTTTCATATATTTCTGAGCACACTGAACCCGATTTTCCTTATGTATCTCAGGTAATATGGGTTTCTTTATTCGATTCTTTACATCAGCATTCTTTTTAATTTATTATATCTTGTTTTTCTTGAAACCATCGGAGCGCCAAGACCCTGCAATATGAATGAAATAATGGCATGCGGCTTTCTAATGATTTCTCTTCGGATATGTAACATATCTCTATTTGTTAGAGTCACGAATTCATCTTGCGACTTTTTTTTAATTCTCGTTTGAATTCCATTCTGACATACTTTCTTGATTGTTTGATAATCCCTTTTAGATCCTTTAAAATTTGAAGCGAAGACTTTCCTTCACCAAATACCGTTATTATGTAGTTCTTTTCATCACTTGTTAGCACTTGGAAAAAATCTCAAGACACAGAAAAGGCAATAACTCAAATGTTTTATTAAATTTGTCTCAAATAAACATTTAAGAGTTATTTTTTTCAGTTTGTGAAAATGAAGACGAACACTTTTCAGCAGGATGATGTGCTTTGCATCTTGTGTCTGCAGGGTAAAGAAGGGCTTGTGTTCATGTGTGAACATTTTTCTAGTGAAGTTTGATTTGCATATGTGGAGATCAGCTGATATGAATGAAGAGAACAGCTTGGAAGCAACAGAGGCGATTTTGATTTGATTTGAAAGGCAGATAAATAGTAGTTGTATTGAAAATCGGTGAAGTTGAATTACCGTCAAAACTCTTTTACCTAACTGTGCCAAAAACATTGATTTTCTGGCACAGTTAGGTAACACAGTTACAACAGTATTATGCATACTAAAACATATTACATCATTAGATTCGATGCATCAAACAGTATACTAGTAAATAAATTCCAAATTAGTACTAGCATATATTTAGATGCAATTTATGTATTTTTTATGATCGCACTTCGGCTTTTTCATATTATAGATATTTCAATGTTAGAATAGACATAAAAAGAGTAAATACATATCATTAAGGAGCAATAAATTAATAAAGAATTTCTTTGATTTTGATGAAATTTTGAAGCAAGAACGAACCCATTTTGCATCGCTAGACGCGTAAATTGCGCGTCTAGCGATGCAAACACGATTTTAAACTTAAACGTCTCAAATCAAACTTACCTGGCTGACCGACGTATCTGCTTATAGAGATGTGTGGACGCATCTAACATTTGGAGTCATTTTATTTATTGACATGAATGACACGTTTCGAATTGTTGTCCTCATTTTCATTTCTGCTTGTTTAAATTATGTGAATCCTAGAAATAGTATCGCAGTTTTGTTGGTTAATCGGAAAGGATGTTTTTGGCACTGGCTCTTATTCCATTATTATGTTATTCCGTTCGTCTTTTGATGTTCTGAAAATTGGCTCATTAGTTTTTCACGGAATTTACATGAAACTATATGACCATTAACGCAAAAACGAATCGCGCCAAATATTACCGGAAAATTCTCGTTTTTCTTCGAGAGTGCTAAAATGGCCCCAAATGGCAATTTTTGCTGCATTGTAAATTGCTCAACATTCATCAAAATAATAATTATATACATGAAACAAGTATTGATGGCCCCTGAGAAAAAATATAGCCCCCTCCCTTAAAGCACTAAAAATGTCCCCACAAATAAGCAAAAATTGCGCATTTGTAAAAATATCTAAAAGTACACCCATGTAGCGCAAGGAGCGCTTAGGTCCTATGCCCACGCGTCCCTGAGCCAAACTTTACTAAAGGATATACAAGATTTTTCTGAATATCAAATATCACACTAATATTGTCTCGAAACTAATTGAAGGGGTGTGCTACTATGAAAGTCGGTTCATCGAAAAAATCGGCCTTTTTCTTTAAAACAAGTAAATCAGAGTAACGGAAAACAAACAGGTCAGCGGTGAAAATCTGTGACTGCCGTCGGCCGCTCAAATATGTGTACGAATACAGGGTGGCGGGGAATTGCTTTGATTGATAGACATTGTTTTTCTTTTTCTGTTTTAGCGAGAGAAACTCGTCTACAACTTGCATCAGCATGAAAGAGGCGTATATAAAGCTGCTATTACCTTTAAAATGTGAATTATGCGTTGGCTTCTGGCGCATGAAATAATAAAACTTAAAAGAATAAAATATATGTTTTAAAAGAAAGAGCTAATATTGTACTTTTATTTAACATTCCATTTAAGCTGCAGACTCAAGGATTCACGCCCCAACATATTTTGAAACATACGAAAGATCTAATGTTTATTGCAATCGGCTTACTCCCTCGTTGGCACAGGCGATTCCAAACTAAGAAGTCTTGTGGATCTGGATCACAATGTGGGCGAAAACAATATGGAAAAAGAACTGGTCTTAACAGATGTGACTTTTGTTGTCTTATAATCTTACAATAGTGCCAAAATTGTGCCTGGATATAGTCACAATAAACGAAGATTTCTAATTAGGGGGTTCCCTTTCCCACGGACCATGATTGTTGTGATAATGGTTGTTTACATAATTCAGATCATTATGGAGGTATCCATTGACAAATAACGAAAGAAATATAATGAAAAATCATAAACAAAAAAAAACAAAACCTTATTACTCGAACAGAAACTAATGTATCATACGTGTTTCCTCGTATGAAAATTGTTGCTCATTTCTGAGAGTTTTTATAAACTTGCAGACTGCTTGCACCAATAGCGGCCCCTTTTGAAATCACTAACAGTGGTGTACTATTTAGACTGAAGAATTCGAGTTAGAGGCATATATTAGAAGAATGCGAAGAACGTGCAACGTATACACACAACTGAAAGACTACACAAAAAAAGTTAGCAGTTTTTCTATACTAGAAATTACACGTTTATAGTTACGGATGGCTCAAATAACCTGTAACTTTTCTTTATATCGTCCGAACATTAGCCTCGTCTAATACTACAAAACGAGTAGTGATAATCGGGTCTATGGGCATAAATTATTTGACATTTTCCAGTTGGAACATCTGTAACAAAATAAAGGTAAGTAAATTGCCGTTCAAAGCTTAAAGGGTTAATAGATGCTTGTTTCCGATTTTAACGTGTTTAGCAAAACGGTTTAACTGGACTAGTCGTGACTGAAGCTAGTCTTACACTTATTATACTTACAGAAAGGTTGAGTGACCACTTACAATATCTATTATTCTTAAAATAGTCACCCAAGAACCATAACTGGGCTGAACGTCGCTTAACGTCGGTGATCTGACAAGAACCGATGTGTCAATATTGCAAACAAAGATGAATGTGCTATTGTTATAATCGATGTGAATTGCTTTGTGATGAATAGTGGAGAATTCTACAAGTAAAAGGACTTACCGAGTTTACTAAGGGCTGCAATCAGCACAACGCAACATACGATAAAAGGACTTTCGACCTCTTCGAATTTCATGTCAACCAAATGCACACGATGAGATTCGCTTCGGTTGCCTTCGCTTCTTGGCGCATCTTTGTGACCTTCCGGTCCAAACGAGTAGTCATCGGGTAATTTGGTGTCGGCTTGAAAATCTGTCTGTCTTTTGTCGAACTCGAGGGAGCTAGGTTCCACGTTTGTGTTTGTGTCGGCAGGCTGGTCCGTGTGAAAATTTTCCGGATTCGTGGAATCCATTCCAACCGACGTATGCCCATCTCCTAGACTCATATGAAATGACGTGAAGAGGATGAGCACTGCTAGGCACACCATGGCTACCAGTGCCCATTTTGAGGACATTCTTAATTCTGTGTGAAAATAGGAAGAGAAAGAAAAGAACAATCAATATAATTATATCATATAGTCAATCAACCGCCGTTGTCCGGGTATCAAATTCGTAGAATTTAATTGTTATAGCTTAGTTTAATGAAGATGCAGCGTGAAAACACCCGACGTAATTTGACCTAGTTTCAGTTACCGAAGTTACTGAAACTAGGTCAAATTACGTCGAGTGTTTTTAAATTCTGAAATTGTAAAGAATTATTGTTCAATTTGACAAATATTACGTTAATGTTGTTACTATTAACGTAAACCATGGCGCAGTACTAGTATGGTACTAAGTGCAATTCAGTTCTAAGTGACAGTGATCTGAAGGTTCAATCCTCAGTGCGGGCGATACAAACAATTGCAAATTAATGAAGACTTCTTCATGGAAGACGGAACGTCATGGAAGATGGAACGAGAGCACTCTACCCTCGTGGATTTAATAAAAGGGGTTCGTTGAAAATTACGTCCAAATTCCCTAATCCTCGAGAAAGATTCCCGAGTCCGACAAAGTTCACTTGAAGAAGGTCAGAGGTTACATCGGCCGAAACGTTGTGATAAAAACACACAAGATGAAACACTGTAGTCCAATTATAACAAATTCTACAAATTATAAAAAAATTCCGATACATAATATGATATTGTTTATGTAATTTAATATATATTTATATATATATATTTATATATATATATATTTATATACATATATGTATATATACGTATTTATATATATATTTATATATATATATATTTATATATACATATAAATTTATATATATTAATATATATATATTAATATATAAATATTTATATATATATATATTTATATGTATATATTTATGTATATATTTATATGTATATATTTATGTATATTATATATATATTTGTATATATATTTATATATATGTATTTATATGTATTTTTATATATATTTATATGTATTCATATATATATATTTATATATTTTTATATATATATGTATTTATATATATTTGTATATATTTATATATATATATACATATTTATATATATATATATTTATATATATATATATATTTATATATACCTATATATATATTTATATAAATATATTTATATATATATATTTATATATATATATATATATATTTATATATTTATTTATAAATATTTATATATATTTTTTAAATATATATAAAAATGTTTATATATACATATTTATATATATATTTATATATATATTTATATATATATTTATATATATATTTATATATATATATCTATATACATATATATTTATATACATATATATATATATTTATATATATATATATATTTATATATATTTTTACATATATATATATATATTTATATATATTTATACATATATATATATATTTAAATCTATATATTCATACATATATATATATTCATATATACACATATTTATTTTCATACATATATATATATAAATATGTATATATATGTATATATATATATATTTATATATATATTTATATATATATACATTTATAAATATATTTATATATAAATATATATATACATAAAAAATATATATATATATTTATATATATATATATATATATATTTATATATATATTTATATATATATATATATATATATATTTATATATATATTTATATATATATTTATATATATATATACATTTATATATATATATACATTTATATATATATATATATATATATATATATATATATATATATATATATATATATATATATAATAAGGAGAATATTAAAAAAAATATTTTGAAAACCTGGACAACACAATTTATTTATGTTTTTTAAATAAATAATTTACTTTGAAAAACATAAATATCTTGCGTTGTCCAGGTTTTCAAAACATTTAAAAAATCTTCTCTTCATTATTTTCTTTTCACCAACGCTTCCATGTGGGACTTTTCAAACTTCCTTATTCACGTAACCGCGTGCTACACACAGCTGCATATCAACATTAATCGTCGATAAGATCAAGACGAATTTCAACTTGACTGCGATAAAGATGTTTCAATCAAGGAGGATTAAACGAAAAGTAAAGGGATAATAAATTCTTATACTTTTGACAAGGGTGTATAAAACCGAAACTACTCAAGTTTTTAAAGTAAATAAATTTGAAAAAAACAAAAACATGAATAAATTGCGTTTTTCAGGTTTTCAAAATAGTAAAAAGAATATTCTCCTTATTATTGCCATTTCGCCAACGCTTCCATGTGTGACTTTTCAAAAATTTATATATATATATATATTCATATATATATATTTATATATATATATATATATTTATATCTATATATATTTATATATGTAGATATTTATATTTATATATATATATATATATATATATGTAGATATTTATATATATATATATATATATATATATATATATTAATATATATATATATATAGATTTATATAAGAATGTGATACTTAGAAGGAAATACAATGTAGATGTGTGACGGACAGACCAAAGTTGGAGTAAATAAGACATATAGTGCTGGAACAAATTAAATAGTTTCACCCTTAATACAATGTATATATACACACACACACATATATATATATATATATATATATATATATATATATATATATATATATATATATATATATATATATATATATATATATAAGTAAATTTCGTGTACAACAGAATGGTAGGATTAATTTTAGAGGAAGCATTATTAAAATCAATGAAACAGACGAGTGGGGAAAAAAAAAAGGAAAATTGTTAAAATTACCTTAAGGCCTTGTCGTCTGACTCTCTGAGAGGAAACGTCAGAATGGTAAATTAAAAACTAAAAGTCGAATGAGAAATGAAGGGGGAAAAAAAAAACTTATTTCAGTTGGAGGAAACGATTGAGAAGGGAAAAAAAAAAAAAAAAAAAAAAGTAAATCTCTCAACGTTATGGTTGCTTTGAATCAAAGATCTCCAACTGATGTTTCAAAATCTTTTGTCTACACAGGCTAGGTCGATAGTTGTTAATGACTAACGCCTCAAGAATATTGAGATGGTAGTTCGACCTGGCACTGTGTAAAACAGAAAACCACCCATCGGAATACCTGTCAGAACAACTATTTGTACTAACGAGGTGATTACCGATGGCTGATTCCTGTGCCTGGAAGTTCCCGGATGATCTCGAAACCTTGTGTAGGCGAATATCACGTGGTATGTGTTGGGATATTCTAAATTCTAATCTTTGGGATGTCTTGCCAACGTAGTCAGCTCCACACTGACACATGAATTTATAAACTACAGAATTCTTTTGAATGGCTGGCAAAACATCCTTACGAAAAGAAGAGAAAACAACGTTGAGTAGAAGAAGAAATCCTTTCAACAATGTCAAGGCCGTCAGAATCCAACCAAGGGAGTTTCAAATAAATAGGGCAACGTGACGGGCCAATAAATTTACCACCATTAAATAAAGCAACTTTACGTGCAATGGTGCCTTTTATAGTATTGATGGGATATCCATTGGCAAGAAAAATATTAGTAATCTCACCAAGTTCTGCATCGAGTCGTGTTGGTGAACAAATCATAAGAGCTCGATGAGTGAGAGTACCAATAAGATTTATTTTTCTTGCTCTTGGGGCGAAGGAAAACCAATTTAGATAAAGGCCTGTAAATGTTGGTTTTCTATACACACAGGTTTCAAATGATAAACCAGATTTAGACACTAAAACATCGAGGAATGGTAAGGAACCACAATCCTCGACCTCCATAGTGAATTGCAACGATGGATGCAAGTCACAATGAAGAAGAAGAAACTGTTCAGCATCACTCCGAGAGGGAAAACAAGCAAAAGTGTCATCAACGTAACGTGTGTAGAAAGCCGGCTTGGTCACTTTGGAAAATAATTGGTTTTCCAAAAATCCAACGAAAATGTTGGCTAACGATGGACCAAGAGGGCTGCCCATGGATATACCATCAATTTGCCGATACATAATATTATTGAAACTGAAGGAAACTGATTTAGTAGCAAGTTCCATCAGTTCAACAAAAATTCGTTCAGGAAATTGTGGAGACTTTAAGGGGCCGCGGTAAAGATACTCTGCACATATACCAATGGTTTCATCCAAAGGTACATTGGTAAACAGACTACTAATGTCAAAGGAAGCCAAGAACTCGGTGTCCTTTGAGAGAGATAATTTGTGTATAGAAGACACAAATTGGAAGGAATCAGAGATACAATAGTCCGAATAAAAAGTAAGTACGGGCTTAAGAATATCAACTAACCATTTACCAAGTGCATGTTGTGCAGAACCCAACATTGATAGAATAGGCCGTAAAGGAACGTTAGGTTTATGAACCTTGGGTAAGCCGTACATTCTAGGCCTTTGAGAGCCGATAGGTCGTATTCCTTCATATATCTCTTTAGAAATAAACTTGCTTTTATTAAGTTGAAGAAGCCTTTTCTGGATTTTTATTTCCATACGAAAAGTGTCATCGTGGCTTAAACCACCCATCTTGAAAAATTTATTTTTATCATCCAAAATGTTACACATTTTGGAGATATAATCTACTTGGTTCAGGATTACAACGCCTGAACCTTTGTCTGGACGAGTGATATAAATATCAGAGTTCGACTTAAGTAATTTCGCAGTTTCAAAATGATTTTTCTGCCAAATACAATCGCTAGATTTAGTACGTATAGCAGAAAACCTCCGACCTAATTCACCCAACTGGATTTTAACGCTAGTTAATTCATCAGTGGAAATAGGCGAATGTCTTTTTAGTTGAGAATATAATAGTTCAATCTCACTAAATATGTTGATTTTATCAACGCGGAGGGGAGGAATGCAAAATTCTAAGCCGGCAGACAAGACAAATTTTTCAGTATTTGATAGAGCATAAAACGAATAATTGAATATATGTTTATCCGAATATGCTCTAGTGCCGAACTTCTTGGTAATCAAATTCTGCAAATATTTATTATATGAAGAATTGGTTTTGTTGAGGGTGAAAATATCGCCATTAGACAGAAACTTTGAAAAGCGAAGTTTGTCAAAGAAAGAAAATTCCTTCCAAACCATAGCCCAAAGTATAAGATATTTACTTCGTAACGAATTATAAGAATCGGAGTTAAATAGGATTTCGTCTTGTAAAAATACACGTTGAACTGCCAACGAATTTCTACATTTAATTTTAGAAATTCGGTGACAGATATAACCGGGAGCTACATGATTTAAGCGGCAAGATTTGAGAAAATTTATCCTACACCTCAAAACGATTAATTTATTTTTAATGCGTATGACGTTATTTAACGTTTTGATGAATTGGGGGTTGTACCGACCTCGAAAATATGTAAGTAAATTTCGTGTACAACAGAATGGTAGGATTAATTTTAGAGGAAGCATTATTAAAATCAATGAAACAGACGAGTGGGGGAAAAAAAAAAGGAAAATTGTTAAAATTACTTTAAGGCCTTGTCGTCTGACCCTCTGAGAGGAAACGTCAGAATGGTAAATTAAAAACTAAAAGTCGAATGAGAAATGAAGGGGAAACAAATAAATAAATAAAACTTATTTCAGTTGGAGGAAACGATTGAGAAGGGGAAAAAAAAAAAAAAAAGAAAAAAGTAAATCTCTCAACGTTATGGTGGCTTTGAATCATTAAAGATCTCCAACTGATGTTTCAAAATCTTTTGTCTACACAGGCTAGGTCGATAGTTGTTAATGACTAACGCCTCAAGAATATTGAGAAGGTAGTTCGACCTGGCACTGTGTAAAACAGAAAACCACCCATCGGAATACCTGTCAGAACAACTATTTGTACTAACGAGGTGATTACCGATGGCTGATTCCTGTGCCTGGAAGTTCCCGGATGATCTCGAAACCTTGTGTAGGCGAATATCACGTGGTATGTGTTGGGATATTCTAAATTCTAATCTTTGGGATGTCTTGCCAACGTAGTCAGCTCCACACTGACACATGAATTTATAAACTACAGAATTCTTTTGAATGGCTGGCAAAACATCCATACGAAAAGAAGAGAAAAAGGTTCGAGTCGTGTAAACTACCCTCAACATGGTTGCCGGAAAACAACGTTGAGTAGAAGAAGAAATCCTTTCAACATATATATATATATATATATATATATATATATATATATATATATATATATATATATATATATATATATATATATATATATATTCACAAACACACATATATCTGTTTATCTACACAATGTTACAATGTTATGTAATACCTGTATCAAAATGGTCTGTTGGCCTTCTCGTATGATATAACATTTCGGGAACGCTTCACTTCTTCAGAACCGTGCTCAACTCAAGTTGAAGCGTGCATATGAAGTGACCGCGGATGCAGTCTCGCAGAAAACACCGGCTAAATTTGAATTCTAACAGATTTAAAATAGCAAAATGAATAAACTTTATTTAAAAAAATATTTTGTTTATCTGTTTTTATCTAATTTATTTATTCATCCATTTATCTTTATTCAAAACAATTTTATACATTTTTTTCATTAAATTTAAAATTTAATCTAAATTTAAACCAAGTCTATTCGTTTAAATGAAATTTTGGTTAATACTGTCATTAAACATTGCATTATCTGTTCGTTTTAAATTATTGTGAATATTAATATTTAGTTTATTTATTTATTTTATTTTATTTTTAAATATGTACATTTTATTAATCAATTCAATTCAAGCCATCGCTCGTATCTGTCTAATGCTAATTACAAAAATAGAAAGGGAGGTCATTCAGTTGGTCTGTCTAGTCGCTTTTAAATTTAGTTATTTCTAATTGTTAGGCTAAAACATTATTATTCTCATATAACGAATGTCATTCTTTCCTTTTTCCTTTTTTTATTATTAATTAATGTTGTAGGGTATTATTCTCACGGGGTGGTTCCGGTATTTTATCCCATCTTATTGTTGTTGTTGTTGTTGTTGTTGTTGTTGTTGTTGTTATTATTTAATTATTTTCATTACTGTTATTATTATTATTTATTTATTTAGTTTTACTGTTATTATTATTTTTTTTCTAGTTATTATTATTTATTTATTTTTTACTGTTATTATTATTATTATTTATTTATTTTAAATTTTATTTATTTATTTTCCCTTCGGCATATAATGTCGATTAACTATTAATGTTGTAAATGTAATGTTCACGCGTGAGCAGTCTCGACATTTCTTATTAATTCCTTATATTGTTTTAATAATCTCTTTATTTTTATTTATTTATTTAACTATTTATTTATTCAATGTCTTGCTGTATTATTATTAATACTATTTATATCATTATTATATATTATTATAGGTAATGTTTTTGTTAGGTTAAGTTATTACTATTATTAGTTTATAGACTTTAATGTTTTTGTATTTTTTTTTTTAATTACTTTTTGAAAAAAAATTATTTTAATTTTTAATTTTTTTTATTTATCTACTTATTTATTTTACTGGACTATTTATTCATCTATTTATTTTTTCTTCTTATTATTTATTTATTCATTTATCTGTATCTATTCATGTTTTTATTTTTCGTCTGTTATTTTGTGTTGAGTGAGTATTTGAGCTATGTTATTATATTATTTGTTATTATTATAAGGCGATAATTTTGTTAGATTATTAGTTTTTAGTATTCATTTAAGGGTTAAATTAAGATAAACTCAATACAACAAGAGTTAGATGTGAAACACTATCAGACTAAAAATGATGATCCTAATTCGAGAAGGTGATTTATTCGGGGGGATACTGTTGCTATTAGTATCGATTCTTTTATTCGAAGGTTGCCAACGTTTCTCTCCGTGGTTAGGATATCAATCTTGAATGATTTGCTTGTGTTACGACATGTGTGGATGTGTTTGTGGAAGGAAGAGGTGCGTGTTTGTAGGTGTTCTTTGACTCTAATATGTAGGGGCCTCACCGTACTCCCAATATATTTTGTTGCATGTGGTGCACTGTGTACGATATACAGTGTATGTGCGGTGGCATTTGTCTGTGGTGGTCATGTGGCAGTTCGCCAGGGTGTAGCGAGTATTGTTGTAATTGGTGTTCCGTGTTGTCCATTGTTGGCGTAGAGAAAGACCGGTGTGTGTTAGTTGAATATCGAGGTTTTCCTTACGTATAACTTTGCGGCAACTTCAGGAAGTAGGTGTTGGAAAGAGCGTGTTCCGTCCGTCTTCGGGGGTTCCGGAGTTTCATGAGGTGTTGAATGGTGGGTGTAGGGTATCCATTGGTCTCTAGTACCTGTTGGAATTTCTCGCTGCAGATGAGTTTGTCAGCCTCAATGCTGCATTTCTTACGGATGCGAGTTCGCTCATTCATAGCATAGCCTATTTTAGCCTTACAAGGGAGGGCCGATCTACAGATGAATATGAATATGTCTCTACATGCGAGCTTCCCGTATAATTTAGTGGTTAAGGTTCGTTCTTCAGAGATGTTGAAGCTGAAATCTAAAAGTGCTAAGGATCCAGAACTTTCAGGGTGTTCTATTCTAAATTCTATGTGTGAGTCAGTGTTGTTGAATGTGTCGAAGATTGTGTTAGCCTCTTCTTGCGACGATGAAAGGATAGGAATGTCGTCCACGTATCGTGTGAAGAAGACAGGAATTGAGGGCATGGCGTTCTAATTTATCCATAAATGCAATGGCGAGCAGTCTTGAGAGGCTGGACCCCATAGGGAGTCCTGTTATTTGTTTATATGTGTTTTGTTTGTATGTAAAATACGTGTGGTCTATTATTATGTTTAGGAGTTTATGTATATCGGTGGTGGTTAGGCCGAAGCAATAGAGGTCGCTGGATGAGATGGTATCGTGAGGTACGTATGTATACTGTACGGCTTTCCCCCCGAAGAAGAAGTAATCCCTGGGAGGAATGTATCATGACGAATGAACACATACTATAGAGAATTATATATGTATATATATGTGTATGCGTATATATATATGTATACGTGTATATATATATATATATATGTGCATATATATATGTGTATATATATGCATATGTGTATATATATACATATATATGTGTGTATATATAAATGTGTATATATATGTGTATGTATGTATATATATATATATATATATATATATATATATATATATATGCGCCGGGACGTTGAATTACGCAGGTTTGTGTTTACGTGCACGGCTAAACCACTGGGATAGATGCACACCCAGTCTTTGTTAAGACAGGCATCTAGTAAAAGGAAAACTCGTACGTAAAACTTAAGGTCTGATGTTCATGTTATCTGTGGAAAACTTTTGCACTGATTGTGTGTTATCAGCAGTTTTAAGAAATGCTGATGGTGCCACAGAAGAAAATAAATCTTTGGGTGGCAGTCTAACAGCAATACTCAGTTCGATTAGTCTCACACACATTTGCAACAGGACTGCTGACGAGAAAGCGAGTGTGTCGGGGAAAGGTAAGGGATATTACTAGAAGTGTTTTGCTGGAGCTCTACACAATGCCGACCACTGAGTGATGGACATTCATTCACAAACCAATGGTGACAAAGCATGCCTTTTGTAGATACAACACTACTTTCCTCAATCTGGGGAGGGGGGCAAGAAAAGGAGCCCTAAACACTGGTTGCTCACGACACATTACTGGCAGATCGCTGCAGCTGTCTAGTTATCCAGTATCGCAGTCCAAAGAAGAAGCAAAACATGAAATTCAATCTTGGCGCTTGGAATGTCCGCACACTTCAAGACTAAAATACTGTTCTCGAACGCATAAAAGCACTCGTCGCTCTTTCTCTTAAACGACACAATATATCAATTGTTGTTCTGAGTGAAACTCCTCTTGCAGTTGGAACAAGTGGACGCGGTTATACTTTCTTCCGTTTGAACAAAGGCGAAGAAAAACGCCGTCATGCCTCTGATACTTGATCTTGGGGGCCAATACTCATGCTGCTTTGATAAGCTGCTATGCCCTAAAATGACAACCTTAGAGCCAGAAAAGAATGTTTTTAACGATTGTCTTCGTGATATCATCTCTAGAATCAAGCTTGTCTTTATGGGAGTCTTCAAGGCTCGAGTTGATACTGACCATGTGACTTGGGAGGGTTTTAAGGACATCACAGTGTAGGGTGAATGAATTTAAACGATCTTCGGCTTTCTCTCTATCTGCAGTGATTTTCAGCTTACTATCACCAATACTATGTTTCAACAGAAGAATCATCCTAAGACCTCGGGGGATTGGCACATGTTAAACTACATTACTCGGAGGCGAGACGTAAATCACTCGTTCTTTTCATGGCACCTGCTTTCTGTCAGATCACGCACTTCTCCGTAGTATGGCCTCTTTCCGTCTGGCGCGCAAAAAGCTTCGAAAGTCAGCAATATCGAAATGAATAAATGTGTTTCCATTGAACAGCAAGTAAAGGAAAGAACTATATGATAATCTGGAGGAATCGCAGCCGAGATAACTGATGACATTGAGACGTCTTGGAAGAGTCTCAGAGATGTAGTTTATTCTTCCTCATTTGAAATACTTGGGTTTCCTGTTCATAAACACCATGCTTGGTTTGACGACAACAATAAAAAAGTTAAAGAATTGATCAATCAAATGCTGATCAATGTTCTATATATATCATTATAGAAGATTGATCAATGATGAGAACTCGTCTGTCAAACATCAAACAAGAAGTGCAAACATTTCGTTCAAGCTGTTCTCCGCAATATGAAAGATTCTTGGTGGTCCTCTAGAGCCGTCGAACTCTACTAGGCAGCGGACAAGAAGGATACAAAAACCGTCTATAAGGGTTTAAATCAGGTTTATAGTTCAAGAAAAAGTGGGACTGTCATCTCTGTTGAATAGAACACTCCAAACGTTGTAGGAACACTTTAAATCAGTTCTTAATTCAGCTTCGAAGTGGATGAAGACGTAATCGCCTGAATTCTTCAGCGACCAGAAATACCCCAGCATTTAAGGACATCAAAGATGTAATAGAGAAAATCTTGTAAAGCAAGGCCTCAGAAAAGGTCGGAATCCACCCGGGATCTATAAGTATGGTGGCAGAAAACTGATAAAAAAGCTCTTGAATCTCTTTCTAGTCATCTGGAAGCATAGGTATGTACAACAAGATTTCAGAGCGCCTTCATAAAACATCTTCTCAAAAACAAGGGTAGTCAAAGCGTCTGTGACAACTTGCGGGAGATCTGTCTGTTGTCAGTTGCAGGGAAGTTTTTAGCTCGACTAGTATACTTAACAGAACAATTCAGCATCTTGTCGTGGAAATTCACCCAGAATCGCAGTGTGGCTTTCGATCTGGCCGTGCTATTGTCGACATTACCTTTTCCCCTCACTAGGTTGCCGAAAAAGTGAGAGAGAAAAATCTAGAATTGTACATTTTGTTGGTGGATTTAACCAAGGCCTTCGACACCGTGAACAGAGAAGCATTGTGGAACGTGCTCAAGAAACTCGGTATTCCTGACAACATGCTCAGTGTCATCGTGTCTTTTCACCAGGATGTGAGGGATGTGGTAGTGTCTGACGGCAAGGTTTTTGAACCGTTCGATGTTTCCAATGGTACAGAGAAGAGTTGTGTCATTATCCCGGTTATCTTTACATTGTTTTTGTCGGTAATACTCCAATATGCTTGTGCTGATTCGACTTGTGGTGTTCAGTTCCAATTTCACACAAATAGTGGCCTCTTTAACCATCAGCGTTTCAGAGCGAGAACTCGAGTCTCATACGTGATCCCCTGTTAGGGGATGATGCTGCTCTGTTAGGAACATCTCTTGGGGAGGCTCAGGAAATTGTGGATCGCTTGTCAGATGCTTGCAAGGCTTTTGGACTCACGATCAGCAAAAAAAAAGACTGAGGTTGCGCACCCCAAGAAGATGTAAAGCAAACCACTTGTTCACCAATTTCAAAATATCCCAATAACAGTATATAACAAAAGCCTGTATTATGTGAAATCGTTAACATATTTGGGAAGAACTGTGAACTCGCATGCATCGCATAGCCAAATCGTTTAATGCTTTTGGTAAGCTTCGACATCGCTTTTGGGACACAAGGGGTTTAAAACTAGACACCAAGATCCATATATTATTTTCGTCTTTTTATATGTGAACTGAGGGAAAGGAAAATTAGTATTCACAAGCCTTGGCTCCGATACAAGGACACGCTGAAGTCAAATCTTTCAGCTATTAAAACCCCTGTTGGAAGCGTTGAAGACTTGCACAAGACAGGAACAAGTAGAGAGCCGCCATTCTGAATGGAATAAGGAATTTTGAAATGGATAGCATTGAGAAATTAAAAAGGGCAAGATTAAGACAAAGGTGCGTTCGAAACAACTATAAATGTTTCTTACTCAAGTTGTGGTCTCATCTATGGATCACTTGCTGGACTGAAATCTCACAATCGCCATAAGCATAAAAAACAACAAACACAAAAAAGCTTTTTTTGGATACGAAATCGACAGAAGAATCCATCATAACACACATATATATATATATATATATATATATATATATATATATATATATATGTGTATATATATTATATATATACATATACATATACATATATATACATATATTTATACATATACACACGCACACACACACATATATATACCTATATATATACATATACATACATATATTTATACATATACACACTTCCTATAAAGTTATGGGCGACTAAAAATGCAATCTCTTGCATTATCCTTTATCACTTAGGAAGTGAACATAGAAAAGCAACCAGCCAGACGCTACTATCACCAATGAAATGAATTACAAAAATACATAACTTAAATATTTAAGTGATAAAAAACGTACATATTTCCGGGCAAAGCGGCATGATCCGGTGGTCAAAATGATATCGAGAGTTCGATCCTTGTCCAAGTTAGTCATGCTTATGGCGGTGATAGAGAAAAACACGTGTCCATTGAGTTACTTTTATGTTTACGTATAAAAATGAATGTCAATTACAATTAATAAATATATATATATATATATAGTTATATATATATATATGTGTATATATAGTTATATATATGTGTACATATGCACATATACATACTTATATATGTGTACATATATATGTGTACATATATACATATATATACATATATATATATATGTACATATATATATATATGTGTACATATATACATATACATACTTATATATAACTATGAATACTTTTTATTAAATATTAAGGTGTACTTAACTACAGACTACGTTGTTTCGGATTTACGTCTTATTCAGTGCAGGAAGTGGCGGTTTCAGCCGGTCGGACATGTTCTAATGATGTTTGTAGATTCAGAAGAGTATCACGAGCCTACACCCTACTAAATTAGTCCAACGGAAATCGCCACATATATTCCTGAAATTAAGAGGCATTTAAAGCCAGCGGCAAGTTCAAATGTTCCGACATCAAAGAGTACTTAAACACATGGGTGTAAGCTTCGCATTTCAATATAATTTCAGACAGCGCTCGACAATTAAGATTTAAAGAGGACATTACTATAAATATTTTTTTATTAAATATTTAAGTTTATTTACTTAAAGACAACTTTGTTTCGGACTTACGCCCTCATCAGTGAAGGAAGTGGCAGTTTTAGGAGGTCAGACAGGTTCGAACGCAGTTCGTAAATTCAGAAAAGTATCACAAGCCTACGACTATTAGAACAATTGAAAAAAAAAGATATTAAACAGACGAATTCTGTTGTTTAACAATGTTTGCATAATATATATATGCAAACATGGTTAAACATAACAGAATTCGTCTGTTTATTATACTTTTTGTATATATATATATATATATATATTTATTTATGCTAACATAATAAAACATAACAGAATCGTCTGTTTAATGATACCTTTTTTATTTTTTCTAATATTCTGATTGCCATTTTTGTATTAAAATAAAAAACATTAATAAAATTCGCATAGGTTTTACGAACGTTTTTGATTCTTTGTGTCAAAAGCAAATAAACAAAAAAAGCTGGAAAAAGAAGAGAATTTTTAAATTGAAAACTATCGTAAACATTTGGTAAATTTTTTTTTTTTAATTTTTATACAAAAAAAAGATCATCAGAAAAAGTGAATATAAAAAAAGTATAATTAAACAGACGAATGATGTTATTTATAAATCAGAAAATGCTGCTTAAATATGTATATAGGTATATATATGCATATATGTATATATATATACATATGTATATATGTATATATATACATATGTATATATGTATATATATACATATATACATATGTATATATGTATATATATATATATATATATATATATATATATATATATATATATATATATATATATCAACATTGAGCCACTGTTGTGAGCACTGGCGGATATCTGATCAGCTCCAATGAACTGAAACCGTATGATGGTACGCCAATACCAATAAACTAAAGTCAGTAGAACAACCTATAACACAAAACTGGCCAAACATTTTGGATATGGCTGTCTTACAAATGAGGCAGAGACAGACAACAATCCTGCCACGGAAATTGCCAGCAAGAGCCGCCAGAAATACAGCAAGACCTTCCATTCCAGAAAAATGGAAGAATGAGTCATGCTAAGTATTTCTTAGATGAACTGTCCATGGAATTGCTTTGCAGACTGGCTGGAAAAAGAATCGCTCCACTATGATCATGATAGAATCCCAAAATCAGGGCTTGGTGACAATGCCTTAAAAGGGTGAGTGCTCTCAGCAACTATAACAAGTGCAGGTTCTGCGACACAGAAGTTGACAGTGTAGGTCACCTGCCATCCAGTGTAAGGTTCTACTTGGGAGTGGCTACTATACAATGCGACACAACGGAGTGTGCAAATACTTTCACTGGACTATATGTAAAAAGTTAAATATCCAGTAGGAAAAATCAAGTTCTAGGAGCATATACCAGAAAGACAAGTTGGAAATAATTTATACACCATCCACTATGACTATGCAATCCATACAACTACATATCTAGAAAACGGAGCTGTTAAACCTGACATCGTGATATGGGGCAAAAGGGAGAAAGTAGCACCTCTAGTTGAAGTCAGTGTCTCTAATGATGCAGGATTAAACAGAGCTGAAAGTGAAATATTACGAAATACAAAGTCTAATGTAGGACATTAAAAGTAACTAGAATCTTAGGAAGATCTCCATCATCACAGTAATTATAGGAGGAACCGAACTAATAAAAAAGAATTTCAAAAACTACCTGGCGAATATACCCGCTGAACCAAGTGCAAGAAAGACGCAAACTATTTCACTTAGAGGGACAGTGAGAATCTTAAATAAATTTCTCGGCTAAGGTGTCTGAAATAGCGGATAAATGTCGGCATCCGGTAGGATGCCCAATTCCAAGCAAAAACAAAAAGATAAGGAAATTTCAAAAATATATGTACTTATATACAAATATATATATATATATATATATATATATATATATATATATATATATATATTAAGATGCAGAAAATTACATTATTAGTCGCCCTTAGTATGTATTTTTCGGATGTATTTTTCGTTAATATATATATGTTTATTTATTTTATACGTACTGCAAAGTAATTCATGGACATGTCTATATACATATATATGTATATACATACATATATATATATATATATATATTTATATATATATGTACACACGTATCAATATATTATATATACATATAACTATATATATATATATATATATATATATATATATATATATATATATATATATATATAAATATATGTAAATACATATCCACTCAACTGCCGCTGATGACATCAAATTTACGTGGGGGAAACGCAACGTGAACTGAAAAAAAAGATTGAGCGAACAAAAAACGGACATAAAAAACAATAACTCTCATAGTGCACTTTTTCCCATGTGTTAGAGCACGATCATGCTTTCAAATTTGAACAGATCAAAATCACCAAACACATTCATAACAAAGCTCGGCGAAGACTACTGGAAACAGCACTAAGTACAGCCTCCAACACCATCAGACAACGAAATAGCTTCTACAAAATTATCCAGACCGAACAAAAACTAAACCTAGATCATGGCTAACTTTTCTACTCTTCGTTCTCAATTGTACTTATATACAAGTCCCGCATACACACTCAAGCACAAACTCCTCCTCACCTATATTGTTATTCACTACGAATCTAAACCACTTAACAACAAATAACAGCCTTACCAATGAACACAATCTAGACATGCTCACAAATATTTAGATATTTAAACCCCTTTTGCCCTCAATTTAATTTCAAACCATCGACACTGCCTTCACAAAACTACATTTCACCTATTTCCCACCAAAATTAATATCACTTTTCTCCTTCTCTTTCTTTTTCCTTCTCCTCATTGTCATGTTCACAGCACATTTCAAAACTTTCGTTCTAACTCACTTATATCCACACATTCCTGACAAAGCCAACTGGTCAATACTCCTACCCTCCAAAAATGTCACACCTAACCACAACAAAATCTCCCGTCTCCCCCTCACCTATCTCATCATTTCGACTACTTCTTTCACACTCTTACCCACCCACACCTCCCACACCTCCCACTTTCAAATAATCTTCATTTCTTGAAATCTTTTTCAAAATCTATGATACTACCTACATACCAAAGACACAGAGTTCCCCCTTCCTTCCTCCCCTTTTCACTCACAGCCATTCACATTCATTTCATTCTCTGCCACTGACTGACTTCTCTTAGCCCGGACCTTGGTCCAGCGCTCTCACCAGCCACGGCTACTACTACCTTTTCTCATCAACCCATCATGTCAACCCAATATTTCGATGTACTTGCATGACATTTTTCTTAAAATTATAATCCTGAGGAAGTCTTACAAATAAAGACGAAACGTTGATGAATAATAAAAAAATATCTCTTGATTTTACCTTTTTCATTTCCCATATATATATATATATATATATATATATATATATATATATATATATATATATATATATATATATATATATACATATATATACATATATATATATACATACATATATATATGTATAGATAGATAGATAGATAGATAAGCGGCCATGTCTGATTAAACTCAGTTGTAAATTATTCTTTATATATATATATATATATATATATATATATATATATATATATATATATATATATATATATATATATAACGAATTCATAGTTAATCGGAGGACTTATTGCGATTGATACATAATGTATATTTGCCGAATTTGAGATATTACAGTCCAAACTTAATCACCATGAGCCTGTATCGAATGATCATTTTTTTTACATTAAGGCAGGGTAAGCTAAACTGGAAAATAAGTTCGCTAATTTTCCCATTAATTCTCGAGTTTGCACTGAGTAAGATTAACTACCAGGCTTCCAAACTTTTAAAGACCAATAAAGAGATTTATATCACTAAACTGGATAAGGGTCCCGCTGTTGACATTCTCAATACTCCTGCCTATGCTGATAAAATGTTGGATATCTTAAGTGATAAAGCAAACTGTAAAAAAAAACTGTATCAATTTACACCACTTTAAACACTGAAGTAAAACTTCGAAAACGTTTTCTCCAACTACATAAAAACACATTTATTAATAAGAATACTTATGACATGATCCGCGTCGTAAGTTCACAACGACCCAGAATGTGCGAGCTACCTAAGATTCATAAGGATGGAGTTCCCTTTAGACCTATTCTTTTCATGATTGGTTCTCTCCAGAATGAGTTAGCCAAATGGTTGGCTGATACCATTGATCCTGTCGTTGCCAAGCTGTCAATTAATTCAAAAGATTCTGTCTGTTCTGCATCATTCATGTGTGTATCGGATTGCATTTCAAAAACAAATATTATGTGCTCTTTTGATGTTATTAGCTTTTTCACAAACGAAATTCATATTGAAATATCCGCTGATATGCTTTATCGTAGCACATTACCCCCTCCGGTGTTTCTGGAGAGCATTTTTCTGGAACTTATGGGCCTGGCTACAAAGTCGGTCAGTTTCAGTTTTAACAAAGTAATGTATTAGCACGTTGATATGGTGGCGATAGGGAGTACTTTACCTGCTATCCTAGCTAATATTTCCCTAGGTTTTCAGGAGTCTTTGCTTTTCACACGGCTTTTAAAACACTTTTGTTATTGGCGTTACGTGGACGACACTTTTGCTATTGGTGTTAGGTAGACGATACTTTTGTAATCTTTAAGTCAATCCACGAAGCAAATGATCTTTTCCTGAAATTTAATGCGCTCCACTCACCACTATGGAGGAAGAGAAGAATGGCTCTTTATCCCTTTTGGATGTGCTAATAGAAAGGACTTCACCACGACTATATATAGGAAGCCGACGTTTGCATGCCTGTATATTAGTTGGGATTCCTTTGCTCATCTAAGTAGAAAGATTAGTTTGGTAAACTCCTAGGTTCACGGCGCTCTTATGATTTTTACTGCGAGCAAACTTTCGGTTGAATTAAAACAGATACCTGATATTCTTATCAATATTGGTTTCCCCGAGGGCATACTTTCCAACTGAATATTCACCAAAACTTTCGAACTTTAATACTAACATTTTGTTTGGTTCTCTTAAGTGTCCCGTTTATTTGAAACTTTTCTTTTATTGTTGCTATCGGTCAAGGATTTTCTAAGAAAATTACATCTGTTGTATCGTGTTGTTTTCATGCAGTACAAACCCGTGTTTGGAACTAGAACTGCATTCCCAGCCTTTCAAAAAGGATATACTTCCACACCCTTTAAAAAAGCTCAGTGATATACAAATTAAAATGGAATTGTAAAGCTGACTATGTTAGTTATACTTTTCAACGCTTGGAAGTCAGAATGGCACAGCATGTCCTTGCATGTTTTCGCAAATCACGAGTGGCGAGATGAAATATGTTAGCGCGCGCATGTTTTGGAGGCCGTAAGGCTAACAATGCAAAAATTCTCGCTCTGCAGGCAAAGAGCTGTCACATTTAGTCAGCTCTAAAAAAACAATATATATATATATATATATATATATATATATATATATATATATATATTACCACTAATTCCGTTTCAATTCTGTATTTCTTTGCAAAAATTAGTTTTACCTATTGGTTCGTTTCAAACTTTAGCGATATTCTTCCATTTTCTTTTTCTCCTCATTATTCTTTACTGCTTTTTTCTCGCCTCTAACGCAATTTTATGTAACGAATTTATTTATTTTAAAAGTCAACCGTCGACAGTTCACTTTTAAAATTTGCCCACTGAAACGTTCCTCGGGATTCAATTTTCTATTATTTAGTCTAATCGTATGTTTTCACAATTATTACTTTTTAAAAGTTTTAATCGAATGGTCGTTTTACTATCAAATATATAGACAAACAAAGTATTTTGCTTGTTTTTTTATCATTGCCTATTGACTATATGATATTATCGCACGATTCACTATGATCCCGTTTATTTATTTTTTAAACCTTAATATATATATATATATATATATATATATATATATATATATATATATATATATATATATATATATATATATATATACCTCATATTACCATAGTTAGGTAATATTAGCATAACATTTATTAACCAGATTTCTGTTGCTGTACGTCGTTGTTATCAGGCTTCGAACCCTAGAATCGTTTTTTCTGCTCGACCTTTGTTAAAATCCGTACACGAGGATGTCCCAACCCAACATATCAGTAATATTATTTATCAATTTAAATGTCGGTGCGATGCCGTATACGTGGGACGAACAGTGAAAAGGTTTGAATCCAGAATAAAAGAACACATCCCCCCTGAAATACGCCAGTGCCGACTAAATAATTTAAATAATTTAGTCAACACATCATAAGTAGATAACATTCGTGATTCCACCATAAAGTCCAAATAATATATATATATATATATATATATATATGTGTGTGTGTGTGTGTGTGTGTGTGTGTGTGTGTGTGTGTGTGTGTGTGTAAGGATAAAATGCATGCTATATCATAAAATGAAATGCCGTGAAAGACGGGATGCGCGAAAAAGACAAACGGAAAAGATCAAACTGAAAAACAGGAATAAATTAAAAAAAGAGATTTTATCGGTTTCGTTCGGATCAAGGAAAAAAATTAAATCAAAATTATATATTAATTTTTGTAAACATTTCACTTAATATATACATTATGTAGTTGGACTTTTACCGAGATTTTCAGATGAATTTAAATAATGTTTTTAAATTTATACACCATTTTACAGATTTCAAGTGTCCAAAATTAAGCAACAAAATATCATTTTTAACTAAATCACATTAAAAAGGCAAAAGAGATTTCATATTTGGTACTTCCACCTTTGTTTTCAGTAACTGCTGCGCATCTACGACTGAAGGATTTCACTAAATCTTGACATTGGGCAACAGTTATCTTGTCCCATTCATCTTTCAGTTTCAGCCACAAGTCATCGATGCTTTCCAGATTCTTTGCCATAACAGTCTGCCCTAGAGTCTTCCATAAGTTTTCTATAGGGTTCATGTCAGGACTCTGAGCAGGTCAGTCCATTACCTCTACTTCTTAATCAGCCAAATAATTCATGACAAGCTTTGCCTTATGGCAGGGAGCATTTTCCTGCATCAAAACAGGCTTTTCGATACCAGAATTGTGCAACACTGGCCAAACATACGGTTCTAAAACATTCTTGTATACAGTGGCATTTACTCTAGTATTTGAGCGTACAAGTGGTGATGTATCCTGCCATGATATCATGCCGAAAACTATCACGCTGCCTCCACCAAATTTAACATTATTTTATGCAGCTAGGATCCAAACTATCGCATTTTCTTCTTCTTACAAATTGTTTTCCATCACTGCCAAATACATTAAATTTCGATTCGTCACTGAAATAAACTTTTTTCTAATTTTCTTCTGATTATATAACATGCTATTTTGCGAACACCAATCTAACTGCTTTGTTTTTTTGTTTTTTTTACTTATTAGCGGCTTTTTTCGAGGAGATCTTGCAAAAAGACCTATTTCGTGTAACCTTCTGGACACAGTTTGTCGAGAAATATTCGTGACTCTTTCCATTTGTTTAGAAATGTTACTAGCTGTCAGGAAACGGTCTTTTAACACTAAGTGTTGTATTACTCTGCCCTCTTTTGCCGTTGCCTTTCTTCGTTTACCAGGTTTCTTTGTGTTACTTAACCTTCCAGTTTCTTTATAGAGTTTCAGAACTTAGCTTACAACACTTTTTGAACGTTTCACACGTTTTCGGATTTCTTCTATTGTCAAATGTTTCTTTTCTTAATTTGACGATTTTTGCTTTGTCGCTTAAATCAGTTTTATTTCTTTTTGACGTGATTGATATTGCGTGACTTGCAGCAGTAATGATAATTAAAGTTTAGAATATTTATTTTCATCCTTTTATGCAAAAAAACCCTACTGTTTTAAACTTTAAACAATTTTTTTTCCTTAATGTTCCTTAATTTTGGACACTTGAAATATGTAAAATGGTAGATCACTTTAATAATATTATTTTTATTCATCTGAAAATCTCGGTAAAAGTCCAACTACATAATTTAGTGAAATTTTCACAAATATTAAAATATAATTTATTTGAGATTATGAGGATTTTATTTTTCTTCCTTAATTTTGGACGGTACTGTATATATATATATATAGAATAAGTTTAAACGCCACCTCCCAGAGACAATAGAAATTTGAATATGGGTTTCCATTTTATAAGTAATATCTACTGTGGAAATATTTCACAACATACGGGTCTTCTATAACTGACCATTTGCTTACAAACACGTAATGAGCAACGAACTTCAGCATCAACTTATTTACAATCTTTAAGATCTTAAGATCTTAAGATCAAAAATCTTGAAGACTATCTACGTACGTCTTAAACGACCCTCCCTCTGCAAAAGGAGTTTTTTTTTAGTTATGAATTTATAATTTATCCTTTTTTACATTCTCCCCTTTTATAATGCCACGATAGAGTTCTCGTTAAGTGTGAGCGAAACCGGTCGAATGGTAATTTTTCCCACTGGTATCCTTTTATCATGAAATATGAAATATATATATATATATATATATATATATATATATATATATATATATATATATATATATATACATATAAGTAGATATATACATATATGTATACATATACAAATATGTATATATATACAAATATGTATATATATATGTATATATATACATATATGTATATATACACATATTTATATATTTACATATATGTATATATATATATATATTTACATATATGTATATATATATATATTTACATATATGTATATATATATATATATATATATATATTGTATTATTTAGACAGCAACCATTATTAAATAACACGGAATGTTTTTGCTTGATAAGACTTTAAATTACTCACCGTTTTAATAATAAAAACAACTCAACAGTAAAGACATATTTTAAAGACACCAACACTAACACCGCCTGAAGATGATTTGACGCCTAAAATCGAAAGTACTCGCGAATAAGTAAAGAAAATGGAAAAAGAATCCAATGGAACTTACATACAGCAATTTGAGAGAAACAGTAAATGGACCATCCAGGAAATAAAAAAAATAAAAAAGGTGTATATATATATATATTATATGTATATATATATTAACTTAGATATGTATCTATCTCTCTCTCTCTCTCTCTCTCTCTCTCTCTCTCTCTATATATATATATATATATATATATATATATATATATATATATATATATATATATATACATATATATGTATAGATCTACATATATTTCGTAAAATACATCGTGTAGATGCTTTGAGGTCGGTCATCATTGATGAACTGGTTTCACGGCAGATTTGAGATCATTATACCCGCGTTACAAGCAACCGAATTATTTTTCAAAAGAAAAATACTTAACTAAAAAGACATACTACGGACGAAAACATTTGTCGAATTGTGAAAAAAAGTGTTTATGAGATTAATTCTCATTCTACTCATATATTTTCATAAGTGTTGAATGATTTAATATTTAAAAACAACATTAAAAACCGGCTGTATATTTTTCATTTAGTAAATCGTTACAAGAGACAAAAAACAACCATTACACAACTGAACAACGAAAAGTGTAAATGAGGTCATTTAAATGTATGGATATTCATGACATTCAAAACACATTTTAGGTAACAATATTGAAACTTTCTTAACTGGATATGTCAATGTTTTTGTAAGCATTTCATCTTTCAATTTAGATACCATCCATCCAATGTTTTTCTAAAAGATTACCTGAACTTTTATGACCCCTCTCGACAAAAACAAACACAATTAAACTTGTCGAACTGGATTTTTCTACTTTTCTCTAAAAATATTATCTTGCTTATCAATCGGGAATAAGAACACGTAAACTTTAAACAAACATGCATTTTTGTTAAAAAGGAAAAATTCCAACAGTTTGTGCCTTTAAAATAAAAAAAGTAAGTTTGTTAGCCTGATGGTTTGATGGTTGCAGGAATAATACTTTCTCACTTAATTATATACGATTCATTGAACACAATTTTTCAAGTTACCCATAGCTGGAGAGTCATACATTTCTAAATGGCATTCCAATACAATAGATTAAACTCAATTTAAACTCAACTTAGTCCATAGTGAGGTCGGTATCCATTACAACGTTAATGCACAACCAGCTCGGACTCTCAAATACCGCAAAGATTCTAAAATACTCTTCTATGGTGAGAACCGTGTTTCAGTAGGAATTACATAAATGAATCCGAAACATTTCAATGTTTTGGAATTTAAGACCCATTTAAATGATGGTTGAGAATCAGTATCATTTTATTTATGGTTTAAATTTCATTATAATAACAGATAAAGCATTTTCAGTATAGTTTTCATTCATCCTCTAGAACCCCTTTATAAGAAAGAACACACACACACACACACACACATATATATATATATATATATATATATATATATATATATATATATATATATATATATATTAGTGAGAAAGAGAGAAGACAAAGGTTGTCGAAATTGTTTTACTCAGCTCAAGCAGCGGGGACATATATCTGACAGCGCTATCATTGGGCACGTAAATTTTTTGTTGACGTCATTGCACTGTGGATGATAGAGCACTGCGTGTTCGCCTACGGCAGTTTTGTGGAGAATAATAACTCTGTAATTGTCAGGTTCAGCACGAGTTTCGTCATCGATTTCACGTTCACAAGAAATCAGGCGGTCCAAATATTCAACGCCATCTTACTTTGGGGTCATGCACTTCGGACACTAAATACATGAATACGTAGCAAACCATTGGAGCACATGAATAAAGAATGGTTTCTTTTCTCAACTAATTTCTCCAAATGAAAATAATTTTTTTCACTCGTTACTCATCAAATTTCCTTAGTTTTTAATTTATCATTCTGACATTTTCTTTTCAGAGAGTCAGACGATAATGCCTTAAAGGAAATTTTAGAAATACCCCCCCCCCCCCTTCTCCCAAGACAAACGATGCTACGTTTTGTTTTTCTCGCGGGAATGCTACTGAACTGAGTAGCGTTTAGTTAGGCTATTTGCATGAAGGCGTGCATATTCCAAATATAAGTTATCAGTGAGACCGGGTAACTCTGCACAGTGGCATAACTGCGAATGTCTTACGGAAAAAATGATTGAACTATGGACCACATTTTTTTCTGAATAAAATGTTTGACGTAATTAGCCTCTTGAAAAGCCGGGAGAACTGAAGTCCTAAAATGGTTTTTGTGTTTTGAAGGTTATGATGGGAATACTATTACTGCGATCTCCCCGTGTTAAACGCTTCTTTGTGTTTGAAATACGACGAATTATAAATGAATGAACTTCATTTCCAAGTTTGTTGACACTCCTTTCCCTCTCCCTTTCCGACCATAGATTTGTCTATGTGTGATGGGGAAACCTCAAGACCCGTTAGTATGATAATAGTCCATTTTACACATAGAACGAAATGTAGTCCTATTTATTTTTATCCCTTTTCTACACACACATAAACTGTACAATTAAATGTAGATATAGGAAAAACTTATCAGCGAGTTTAACATTTCCATGTAAAATATTGAATCGCCGATGTTTTAGAGAAAGTCATGTGAGTTAAAGAATTGACAACCGATTTTAAAAATGATTAATACGTCAGGAGAGAATACCCAATATCAATTCTGGGATTAGAAGATAAAAACTCGAATCACGTTAGAAGTGAATGCACGTGAGTAAGATAAGACTGTAAAGCTAACGATGAAGGGATGCATCCAGCGTACCCAGCCTATGACATTAAGTGCCTATTTACACGGCTTCAATGGGAGACATCTTCAAAATTGTTAGAGATACAAATAAATAAAGATACATCATGAACATGCAAAACCAATTACATATCTCAAAGAAATACATTCATTTTTAAAGCTAAATTTCCTTTTTGTTAAAAAACACATTATAAGAGTTTACAAAGTAGTTAGCGTATACACTCAGACAGACGTACATAAGCCGTATTATTATAATATATTTACCCCCTTCCCTTAAACCCGCCATGGAAAAATGTTTGCAGCTGAGGTTGCACTTATTGTTTGTTGTTGAATGTTTATCTTCAAACATAAAATGTTTTGAAAAACTAAACGAAAATAAACGTAGACAGACGAACACATTGATTGAATAAAAACAAGTTGTCTGGTATAAATATATATATATATATATATATATATATATATATATATATATATATATATATATATATATATATATATATCAGTTTACTTTGGGAAGGAATGGCAATTGTTTATTTTTATCTGGAGACTGGAATAAGATTAACCTTTGTCTGGTGAATAAAATAAAGTCAACGTTCTTTGTCAAATAAAAACAAAACAAAAAAACAAGCGAGCATTTTGACGAAATACTAGCTGATATAATCGTCCCAGGACGGTTTCATAATTTTATACAATTTGGCATTTTTAATAAAAGGGTAAGAACTTTCACAGAATGAACTCGTCTTATTATCACAGCTGCAAATAATCCGCCTTTCTTCTTCCGTGTATCTAACAGCAAACGGAATTTCCACGAACAGACTTTCCGTGAAAGAACCTTCCATCCGTGGAACACGTTGCTACATAATTACTTCCATGAGGGTTATAACATAGACATCTACAAATAAGTTTGTTCATATTAATAGACATTTGGCATAAACCGTCCCCATAAGTCATCAGATTTTATTTATTCCATTAATTATTTTAAATTCTCTTATACTATTGATTATTATGTAAGTGCCAATCTATCCATCTCATTAAGCGTTATTCTCGAGTAGCCGTTAACCTTGATACGTGGTGACTCATTAGCAAAAAATAAAACGGATCAGTACACGTTTCAAAGAAATCAAAAACAAAGTGCAAAGTCAAAATATAGATAACACAACTGAGCTCTCATTAAACACCCTTTAAACTTTAGTGAGTAAATATGCTAAAAGTTTTAGATGACCATTGACCTGTTGGACCAACCTTCGTATAATGTACATAGTGCATACAGTTAATCAATACATTAATAAATCGATATCTTTTAAATTACATTGATTGGTAGTTTATGCAACATTATATTATAAAACATTCTTATTTAAAATGTTTTAACATTTTTCTGTCTTTGGCCTCATTAAATCCATGTAATACTATACATTATTATTGATATGATTGAAGGTGAAATTATAAAAACAAACATACTGCCTATACAGTTATTGAACACCCATTCTTCAGATAATGAGACTTATGTGCTTAGCACACCCCTTATCGTATCACCATCCACCCATTCACCACTTCTCGTTTGTTTCGCTTTTGCTTTTATCTAATACATTCAAAGTGCAAACAATTAAGCAATATTATCAGTTTTCGTATTAAAGAAAGTTTTGTTACTCCCTACCCAAAAGATGACCCGAAAGCTCTGTTATAAAATGTAAGCATGCGTCTGTCTACTTATTCCAAAGTTCATTTATTCAGATAGTATAGGCTGATCGGAAAGCCTGGTTAAGCTTACCAATGATTGCAAAAATACCTATATTCTTAATGTTAACCACAGCTTCATAACATATTACACAGGTCATGGTGCTGCGTAAATTTGTTCATACACATTTTTCTCGATGTGTGACAGTCTCAACGAAAGTGAATAAACTGACTCCACAACATTTTATTTTCTATTGCTTTTTTCTTCTATTGTTCTCGTGTTTTTATTAATCTTTAATATTCTTGAAGTGAATAAATGACATGTGTTTTTTATTGCTGCATTAAACACTGCAGCTATACAAAACATGCCCTTTTAGATATTGTTGTTCCTTTTTTTGTAGGTAACACTATTTAGGTCCAACCGTTGAATATCATTTTGTGCCTGTTAATTAATGTTTACATCTAATAAAATAAACAAGGTAAAAGAATTTAGAGTGGGTTAAGCTTCCTACCAGACATTAAAAGTAAAAGATCCCTGGTACGAACATACTTCACTGCAATCTACAAGGTATTGCAATGGCGAAAATAATGGGAATATTTAGAAAACTAAAGTTATGGGCTTAGAAAGTTTTCAATTTTATTGAGGCACATTTGTACACATAGAAACATATTTAGTCCCATTTATCTCTAGGAATTTTATCCCTTTTTCTATACACACAAGCACCCACTGTACGACTAAATGCACAGATAGGAAAAAACGTAATTCTTGCCCGTTAAAATTTGAGAACAGAATAAATGTATTATCTGTTTGTATGTGTTGGTTTTGTTATCCTGTATCTATAAAAAGAGGCTTCGTACTTTATGCCGATTCAGTTCCCCATTCAGAATATTGCTTTTAATATATATTACTATTTCTATATAATTTTATATAAAGTGAAGATTTCCTTTATGATTAAACTTAAAACCAAACTTCAACGTAAACAATGGTTCATTTACATTCCAAAAGCCAATATATTATTGAATGTCAGAAATTTTCTTTAGTGGAATTATTTTACGAACTCATTTCGCTCATATGAGATCAACCAACACTAGAGTGTCAATATTGTCTTCCTTGAACTCTTCAGAAAGTTCAAAAAGTTCTCAGTTTGAAAAATCATACATTGTAGCGTGACATGAAAGATAAACGTCCAAAAATCAATCGTGAACTCACATTTTTGTACTTTTACAATGAAGTGCGTTCTTCTTTTTCCTATGTTTTTACCGTTATCGATAAAAAATATATATTGGTCGGGAAGAAGTTTAGCAATTTCGACATGGTAGATTCAAATATTTTAGCGAAGAGCGAGAGGACTTAAATGGGGATAAGAAATGGAAATATATATCATAGGGATATACCAGATATCATAAAATATTATACGAATATATAGATATACCGGAAAGCAGTAATATATTATACGAATCATATAAATTATACCAAAAATAATAAAATATTATACAAATCTATATATAGATATACCGGAAATCAGAAAAATATTATACTAATCGTATAGGTATACCAGAAATCATAAACAAATTATACGAACCCATACATGGATATACCAGAAACTAAGAAAAGTATTATACGATTCTTATGGATATGTCAGAAATCATGAAAATATAATACGACTGCATACATGGATACACAGGAAATCAAAAAATAGTACGGGTGTACCAGAAATCATAACCATATTATACGAACCCATATATGGATATAACAGAAATCATTAAAATATTATACGAATTCAAATATGGATGTATAAGAAATTATGAAAATATTAAACGAATCCATATATGGATATAGCAGAAATGATTAAAATATTATGCGAATGTATATATGGATATACAAGAAATAAGAAATATATTATACGAATTATATGGATATACTAGGAATCATGAAAATATTATACGTATCTATATATGGATATACCAGAAATCATAAAATAAATATCGAATGATGAGAATAGAACAGAAAATATCAAAATAGTATAGGAATCATATAGATATACCATAAATCATAAAAATATTATACAAATCGTTCAGATATACCAGAAATAATAAAAATGCTATACGAATTCATATATGGATATTCGAGAAATCACAAACAATATTATACGAATCGATATATGGTTGTACCAGAAATCATCAAAATATTATACGAATCATATGGATATACCAGATACCACAAAAATATTATACGACTCCAAGATGGATATACATGAACTCATGAAAACATATTGCGTATTGTTATACAAGAAATAATAAAAAATATATCATACGAATCATATAGATATACCAGGAATTATAAAAATAGGATACAGAACTATACCAGAATACCAGAAATAATTAAAAAATATAACACGGATCTATATATTTATATACCAGCCACCATAAAAATATACGAATCCATATGCGATTATACCAGAAATTATAAAAATATTTTACGAATCGTATGGATATAACAGATATCATAAAATATCATGCTAATGTAAGATACACAACAAATTATGAAAATACTATACAAATCATATTTATATACCAGAAATCATAACTTGCTGCTCTGGTGCCTCCACAACGTAAATACACTCGACCAACCTGACATTCAGCTAAATCCTATCCATTCACTGTGGATGGTCCCAGATACCGGAGAGCCTTCTACTCGAGTTGCTTTATTCATCGAGCTGCCGGCCCCTCACTACATCTTGTTTTCCCATAATGTACTGACATGCAGAAATTTAAAAATGATGTGAACACACATCTCGCTGTACTACTATAAATTTAAGATGATCCCCTAAACTCTCACCCTACGTCTACATTGACAACTTGCCTTTATTTGTGGTAAACTAAGTTTAAAAAATATCTATATATGGATATACCAGAAATCATAAAAATATTATATGAATCTATATATGGATATACATGAAATCATCAAAATATTATACGTATCCATATATAGATATACAGGAAATCATAAAAATATTATACGTATCTCTATATGGATATATAAAAAGATCATAGAAATATTTTATAAATCATATGATTATACCAAAAATCATAAAAATGTTATACGAATCATAGGGATATTCCAGAAATCTAGATATGGATATACCAGAAATCATAAAAAATATCGTACGTATCTCTATATGGATATATAAAAAACTATAGAAATATTAGACAAATCCATATATAGATATACGAGAAATCATAAATATATTATACGAACTATATGGATATATCAGAAATCCTAAAAATATTATATGAATTCATATATTGATATACCGGAAATCAGAAAAATATTATACGAATCTCTATATGGATGTATCAGAAATTTTACAAATATTATAAAAATCTATATATGGTTATACCAGAAATCATTAAAATATACGAATCCATATATGGATATACATCGAATTATAAAAATATCACTCGAATCTATATATAAATATACCAGAAGTTTTACAAATATATTACGAATCCATATATGGTTATAACACAAATCATAAAAAAATATCATGCGAATCATATACCAGAAATAATACAAATATAATACGAATGATATTGATATAGCAGAAATCATTAAAATATTCCGAAGTTAAAAAGAAATAAAATAATCCTATAGTATTTTCCAAAAATATTCTTTCATAATAAGATAGATACGCAAAGGTGTCTAAAATGAAATTTCATTAAATTACACTTTTAAAATAAAGGTGTTGAACTTATTTTAGTTTTTTCATAATACAAAATAAAGTCAATTCATCTCAACTTCTTGACGGATCCAAATGCAGAAAATAGCTGACGGTCTACAGTTTTAAAAATCTTTTTAATAATTATTTTTTGAAGGAAAATATTATATTCACTATTTTATAATAATTTCTTAGACAAATGTAAAAACAGTCAAGCGATGTTAAATTACATTATTTTAAGTTTCTTATTGTTACCGTTTAAAGTGCTGTTTTGAAGTGGGTGAAGTTAACCCTTGCTTGGAACACACAAGGTAGGTAACTCAAAATTTAATTTTGGGTTGAAAGACATATAATCAAACTTTGCTATGTTTCGCGAGCGATACTCTAGTTACCTTATTTAATGTTACAAATGTCTGTCGAGAAAATCTGATTTTTATTAGTTGAAGAGCGGTTATTCGATATTTATCTAGATTCTTCTTCAATGTACTATCTGTAAGACTAAGTTTATGGCTATAATATTTATGTCAGTATATCATTTATCACTTATTGTACACATAAAGACTTTTATAATTAATAATATTATTAAATAACTACTCATAGTGTGTCAATTACTTGCTTATTAATTAAAAATACAAAATGTTATGGGTTGACTCCATATGAATAACTTTTTACTGATATTTTTTAAAGCTAGGGATGATTAAGTTATTCTATATTTTGGGTTCACTAAATTACGAACTTTACTTATACTGCTAGTCATGTATTATATACTGAAATGTAGTATAACATTAATATTTTATTGAACGTTTTTATTAATTAGCAATAATATACGATTCATAATAAATATCTACATGTAATTATTAAAGCCTAAAATATCGACCTTAGTTAGGAATGCCGTTAATTATATTAGTTTTATTTAAATCAACTCTCCTTCTCCTTTCTAGTAAAGTAGTTAAACATAATTTTCCCCATTTCTCCTCATAACTTTATAAAATATTTATGCCCTTGTATATGAAATACATTTCTTATTGTCTTGGATTATTTTTAGTTTTGGTATCTTGCACTTATTCAACTTTCTATATCATTCCTATGGCTCCGTCATAAGACTAGCATCGAACTGAATGTGATCAATACAAGTTACTTTAAATTAGGTGTTATCATTAAACTAGGTGTTATCATTAAACTAGATGTGATTAAACTAGATGTGATTAAAGAGTGACGAGCTGATTTACGTTGTACTAATATTAACAACATCGCCGAGCAGTTTCCGATAAATTACTGGGAATTAAGAATTCGATAAGTGTGTTATTGAAGGAATAGAAATCGTGCTTTCTGTTTATGTTATCGACATCGATATTGACCTGTATATATTATTTTAAAAGAAGAGTCTGTCTGCATTTTGTGCCCCTTTATCAGAAATGGGCGCCCGAGGATCGGGGAGTTTTCTTAGCAAGGCTGAGTCTATTGTATAATGGGAAACTTTCAAAGATGAATGATTGAAAATGGGGCCAACGACTAAACAATTACCGATCTAATTTTGTTAAAGCTATCTACACGTGTTAACCTACGGTTTTTATGCTGTTACAGAGTGTCCAACAAAGAGTGAAACTCTGCAGGTGATTCCATGCTTACGAAATTTGTTATCAACTGATATATTTGAGAGAAAGAGCTCGAGAAACGTCGGCCATGACGACACCTGTGGATGGAATGCACGCAAATCCAAGTCGTTTTCATTCAAACAGACAGATTAACACAGTTCCTTTGTTCAATGCCTGATTTTATGCGCATATGTAATTTTTCTATCATTGATTTTGCTCTCTGTAAACGCACTTAGATGGTCGTCGTAGGCATGAACAATGGCAACAACAGTAATAAAGGAAAGGCGTTACTTTAAAGTGCAAAGAAAAAATTTAGTAAAAAAAGACCGAGCGCTAGAGATTGGCAGCAGCTATTTTCGGATAAGACTTGATACTTATCGCTTGCATGGTGCCTGAGAGGGGGAAGAACGACACTAAAATGTCTCGAATACACTTGGACAAAGTGTTCGTCTCTAACCCCAATAATTTATCTTTTCCAAGCCTTTCTACATTTCTTATAAAGAACCTACCTTACTTCCCAACCATACTAACTACTCAAACTCCGATACTTGATATAATATTAAACTATATCTGGTTGCGAGTCCCCACTTTGTGAGCTTTTGAGAGTGTAGAGTCATCCCTGAGTTACTACCACTCCCAGATCCTCTCTCTCTAGCACTGTAGCTACTTTCAAGTATTTTGGTGTCTCAACTTTTGCACTTATTAAATAGGTTGTTTTGTTTTGCGGCATAAAAAGCAATTTTGAGTAATTGGATTTCAAATTTCGTCATTTTTGTAACGGTGATGTGAATGCTTCACGTTGGTATTTACAATATTACAAAATTCATGATGCTTGCTTTAACTTGTTATTCTTAATGTACAGTTATGATGTATATACGACCGGATATAGTTTCATATACACTAAGTACATTCTATTTATCGACGTATTACCATTTCTGATCAACGTAGACATAAAAGTAATGCCAATGACTGACTATGACAAGATTCGAACTCTCAGTGAATCGAGGGTTAGAATCCTGTCATAGTCAGCCACGTTGATATATATATATATATATATATATATATAGAGAGAGAGAGAGAGAGAGAGAAAGAGTTGTGATGATGTACTTCTTTTGTTTTATCTAAATTTGCACCGTTGATGGACCCAATAAATGTAAAGAATGTAATTTTTGTTCAGTTGATAACCACAGCCTTCCCATAGAAGCAGAGATAAATATAATAGTAATAAATATAAGATAAAAACAATGCAGACAGGAAGACACTGATCTGTACACATATAAGAGAGAATTGAGGGAAGAACAATCTTATACCCATGTGGCCATATGCTTTTTTTAAGGAAACAATTAAAAAAACATTTTAAAGAAGGTTTTGAAAACATTTTGTCTTAGGGATATTTCTTTTGGAAACTTGTTTTTGTTATTTTCTGAAATTATCCTGGAGAAGAGAAGGGGGTCGACCAAGTGGGCCGCATTGTTAGAACCCCAGTTTATTCTGCCAAATTATCCGACCGTCTTTTTCGGTGTATCAGGACTTTTAAAAATGTTTCGACGTAGCATAGTTATTCACGCTAAGATTCGAAACTTGAATGTCAGATCACTTCCAAATGTTACCAGCAGTATCCGGTATCTTTCCTCCACGATAACAGTTCGGTGAAATTATAAGGCTATGTCTTTTTATTGTTTACGTATTATTCAAGGCACTTGGTAACCTAAGCGAACTCTATTCATGCGTTATACTAAATGAATCCGCTGATTTAGGAAGGGTACTCAAATGGCGTTGATCTCCAACTATCTAACTACACTTATGCCAATCTGCTAGCTCCACAAACGGATAATTGCATTGAGCATATATCAATCCTTGATCCTTAGAATTGGCTGATATAAAAACCACCCTTTCTCAAAACTATTGATAGAATAACAATTCTCTACAAATTTAATAACATTGTTAAATATACGAATGTCGAGGTTATCCATGTTATGTAACATACGGAGGAGAGCGTACAAGGCCATTGATCTTGTGTCAGACTGAGACGATTCTAAATAAAAACAAGAACAAAATTAGATTGAACTTAGAACAGGCTCCGAACATGAAATCACAGAGTGCACGAATAAAATAATAAATGGGTGATGGGTTCATTTGGGAAAGAAAAACGAAAACATTAGAATCAGTTTCTTTTCTCTCCGACCACAAAATGTAAATAAAAAAGAATGCCGAAAATAAACTTTCATAATATGAACCTGTCACGGAGCAGGTATTAATCTATTTCATTATGAATCTGAAAATATAATACTAGTCTAGAATGTTGTTTTTTGGTCTCAAAATATTTTGTAATAAAATATACAAGTCATAATTAGTTTTCAAACTGTAATACGACAACAACAACAACAACAAAAACTACTACTACTGCTACTACTACTACAACTAATAATAATACTAATAATATTTTCACAATGTTTCGGCTGATTTAACCACGATCTTCTTATAATGCATATTTTTGAACTTGGAAACCTATAAATAATTTCGCACTGAAACCATTAGTTAACCAGTGCTTATGCAGTTTAGGATTTTTAAGTTAAATTCAATTTTTACGGTATCTTTTACTTATTAAATTGTTAGGTGAAAATATCGAATATTAATAAAACCCCATCTCTCTATGGGCTTCTAAATTACAACGTTATTATTTCAACCCTGTCCGTGAACTGCATAAGTACCATTTAACCTACGGGAGTTTTATTCCATCAGCCATATGAAGACATGACGCAACGGTTTACGGCGTTAGTTAACTATCAGTTCTAAGTGACAGTTTTTGGATGTTCAATCCTTACTACTGGCGATACTAACTAAGAATGACATAATAATGAACACTTCTAACCGATCATGGCGGACGGAATGAGAACAATCTACCCCCGCGGGTTCAGTTTAAAATTCCTTATAGGTTCCCGAGTTTTAAAAAGATTCCCAAGTTAAAAAAGATGAATACTGTCGAAGATTATATCGGCCGCAACGCTGTGAAAATAATTACCATATCTATGAAAATAGTAGTCAGAATAATCCAAACTAAACTAGAACAACAAGAATAACGGTTTCATTCTTAAGATGCGATCATTCAATCTGCGCATTTAGTCATAAAAATACATTTTAAACGTGACATATCGACAAACCGCCCGAGCCTCTTATAGAGAAACTTAGACACATCTAAAGTAAAATGCGCCCATTCTGTCTGAGCACAAACAATGAAAATGCTATTTCAAGCTAAAGCGTGACGGACAGGCCGACAGTTTTTCATAATCATGCTTGGACGCATCCACAAATAACAACACAACTGGCGAGACGAATTACTATTTATTCCGATATCTACCTCGTGTAATTCAAATGACCAAAACTGACACTAGTTCGACTATTTTTAGTCTCACAAAGTCCTTGCAGCTAGCTACGTTCTCCATTAAGCCGATGCGAGCATTTATCCGGAAATGACACGTTTCATGTCGAACTTCCGCCTCAACCCACTAAATATAGAGTCACTATCAAGCAATTAACGAATTTTCGATTCAGTACATACCGGTTCAGTAGACTAGTATTAAAACCTATTAGCTACTGCCGGCTACGTTTGCTTGTCAGTAAAGAAGGTAATGGACGAAATGTTTCATTGCTCGCCCAATTAAACCACACACGTTATTTTAGTGGTGTTAAATAAAAGTTTGCTAACTGGAATAAATTCAGAAGTAAATGGTCTAAGATTGTTTCGGACGTGTTAAACTTTGATAAATATTGACATGCAGATGATATTTTATGAGAGAATATAACTTGCAGTCAAATTGTAGGTCATTAAACCACAGTAGGGGCTGATTTTCATTGGATTGGGAAATCTATGGGCAACAGATTGAGGACTTACACTGTTTGAGACAATGTAATTTATTCTCGACCTATCGCTTTTGATCTATAACTTTCTATGTAGATCCTTACCCCTCCTGTCTCTCTTATATATATATATATATATATATATATATATATATATATATATATATATATATATATATATATATATATATAATTTAATGCATATAACATATGATACTATATATTGTGTAAAGTTTTTCAGTATTTACTTAAGTAGAGCTGCTTGAGTAGAGCTTAGTAGTAGAAAAATGTATCTATGGCAATGAAGCTACTCAAACGCGTCTATGTTTAATCCCTGAAAAGAATCATTATACCAAGTGACTGATAATTCCATGCGGGGATGAAATATTGACGCCCCTGTCTAGCTTAATTGCCATAGATATATTTTCATTATACACACATATATATATATATATATATATATATATATATATATATATATAGAGAGAGAGAGAGATAGATAGATAGATAGATAGATAGATAGATAGATAGATAGATAGATAGATATATGTATGTATGTATGTATGTATGTATGTATGTATGTATATTAAAAAATGAATTGCCCGAACAGAACAGTTTTGCACATCTTTTACGTCCTCTTACGAAGATTAAAAAACGTCTAAAATTAAAGCGGTCTTAAGAAAAAATTAAATTTCACGGAATCTTGTTTAATTGGTCTCTAATGACTATGTATCAAATTTAATACAAATATTTGTATTTTCAAACGGGAATGTGTGCCTATAGTATACGCCCTGAAAACCCTATAAATAGTCGAAAGAAACTAAAATTTGTCGAATATTTATTAACTGATGTCTGCTACCTATTGTGAACATTAAACGAAAATCTCAGATATCTGAATTATCACGAAAGGTTTACACTTTATTTTTGCACCATTTGCATGAAACTAAATTGAATAAAATATACTCACATTTCACACTATTACCACTAGCAGCTGTGTCAAAATTTATAATGATCGGTTAATTAGTTTAGGAGTGAATCTCATACATAGAAATATATAAACATATATACATATCTAACTTTATATAAAAATAGATATACTCATATACGCACATATACATACACATATCGCACACACACACACATACATATATACAGGGTGACTAAAAAAAACAAAAACGGACCCCGTGTACACTTTATGTGATATCTCCTTTATTTATTCACCGATTGCCCTTATTTTAGAGGACATGGCAGAGTCAATGACCGTGAGTAAACCAAGACTTCAGTGGGAGCTGGGACAAAGAATACACTGTGTTAAATTTTACTACAAGACAGGCTCGTTTAAGAAAACCCAGGACAGTTTCATGCATCAGTCTGGATGTGAAAAGGCTCCACCCAAAAGCAGAATTCAGAACTGGGTGGACCACTTCGAGAAGTATGGGACCGTGGAGAACTTCAACGTTGTCAGTGAGAACCGTCCAAGCCACTCGGCACGTCCCAAGAAGCGGAGAGCCGAGCTGGTTGAAAGTGTGAGAGAGTCTCTCCAGGAGAGTTCGAAACGCTCTGTGCGTAAGCGAAGTCAGTCCCTCGGTATCTCCCGTGAGACTTGCAGGAGAGTGCTGGTGAACGATATGAAGGCTTACCCATACAGAATACAGACGCTGCAGACCCTTACAGCCTCAGACAAGAAGCAGAGGAGCGCTATGGCAGTCAAGATGCTCGATACGATCGAGGAGATACCAGATTTCCTTAACCTCCTTTGGACCTCAGATGAAGCCCACTTTCATCTTGACGGAAAGGCAAACTCCAAGACAAATGTCTTCTGGGGTCCTCCAGACCCAATGAAGTAGCCACCAATCCCCTGCACTCTCCTAATTGTACGGTGTGAGCTGCAATCTCGGTCAGAGGCATCATCGGGCCAATCTTCATCGGAGAATCTGGCGCAGCAGTGACAGTCACCAAGGAGCGGTATGTGGAGGTCCTCAAAACTTTCAAGAGTGAGTTCCAGACCCTCTACCCGTCGCTCATGAGCAAGTTCTGGTTCCAGCAAGACGGAGCAAGTTCTCACACCTCAAACCTGTCCCGAGATTGGCTGAAAGAGAACTTCGGAGGCCGAGTGATCAGTCTCAATACTAATTTTGAGTGGCCACCCCATAGCCCGGACCTAAGCCCCCCCCCCAGATTATTTCCTTTGGGGCTATCTTAAGGACATAATGTACGCAGGGAAACCCAGAACCATCACGGAACTCAAGGAAGCCATCAGGGAGGAGATGAGAGCCATTCCCAATTCAGTCTGTAAGAACGTCATGGACAACTTCGTTCTGCGCCTCAAGAAATGCACGGAGCTAAAAGGAGTCCATCTAGAGCACATGCTGTAGAACGGAGAAAAAAGGCCAAATACCCTAGTGTTTTGATATGATGTTGTGAATATAATAAACTAGTTATGCCCCAACAGTTATTTCATTCGGACGAAACACTAAGTAACAGGGCCTAATTAGATTTGGGGCCCGTTTTTTTGGTCACCCTGTATATATATATATATAGAGAGAGAGAGAGAGAGAGAGTAAGAGAGAGATTAACACATACACGCATATGGATCTACATACCTATATACATGTACGTACACGTGTACTTGCATGTATATATATCCACAAACACACATGGGTATAAATCCTCAATAGATACCCATATATACATAAATATATATATATATATATATATATATATACATACACACATACATACATATGCATAGAGATATACACATATGCAGCTACTCACTTGGTCTTTTGGCTATGATCACAGTTTAGTATCTGTTCCGATGGATACTGCACCCCATAGACTGGTATTGTCTTGATCTTCGGGGCTTGATTCCGCCGGTCTATGGGTTTGTCTTGCGCAGTTCTAGGAGGTCCACCCTCCCAGGCTTCGCTTCCCCTCTTTGGGGAAGAGTAAGTTTATTGCTTACTGCCTGAGGCGCCCCTACCGGGGAATGCCGACGGGGCTGTCCAGGCAATTTTTAAACCCCACTTTCCCGACCCGACCTTGGGTCACATCTTACTTGTGGGAGTAAGATAAAACTGACCTTGTGCCTAACTCCTGGAGAGGAATAAATCAATGCTAACATACGTACATAGATTTACGCTAATAGTAATCAGTACAATATAGTACTCAAGTATTGTGTTGCATTAATATAGTATATAGAGTATACATACATATACATGAACTATATGTAAAAAAGTTAAATATTCATTGTAGCAGCAAGTCCTGGGAGCATATACCAGAAAGAACAGTTGGAAATTAATATGCAATCCTTACAGCTACATACAAGGGGCGTTCAATAAGTAATGCCCCTGACCCACTACCACTTGTCTGACCTAGATGAAATTTTGCATGTGTAATGATTTATATCCATATGAGTTATGTTGTACAAAACAGCTCTGAACTAATTGTGGTTTCTGATTTACAGGTGTTTGAACTGAGTCAGGTGGAAATGGAGACAGTTGAGTGTTGCGCAGTGATCCGGTTTTTGTATTTGAAAGGACGCACACCAAAGGAGACTTTTGATGAACTGAAAGAAACTTATAGAGATAATTCCCCATCATATGACTTTGGCATCGTGAATTCAAACATGGCCGGAAGTCTGTGAAAACAGCTCCCAGACCTGGTCGTCCCTCTTCTGCCATTGATGAGGCATCTGTCCGTCAAGTTCAAGCTGCCATTTTGGAAGATCGACGCATTACTATTCGCCAAATAGCCCAAGAGGTCAAGATTAGTACAGGGTCTGTGGAAACTATCATTCATGACCATTTGAATATGCATAACGTGTCTACCAGAGGTATTCCCAGGTTGCTCACACCTTTCCAGAAGCAAGAACGCGTCGAGTGCTCGAGGATGAATTTGGAAGTTTTTAAAAAGATTGATTGCACAGGATGAAACTTGAGTCCATCACTATCATCCAGAAACCAAAGCCCAGTCAATGCAGTGGAATCACTTGGACTCACCACCTCCAAAGAAGGCAAGGGTGCAGCCCTCGGCTTGCAAGGTCATGCTCACAGTTTTCTCGGACCAGGACGGAGTAGTGATGACAGATTTCCTGGCAAAGGGTGGCATAATTACACGAGCCTATTACGCTTCACTTTTGATGAAATTAAGAGAAGCTATCAAAATCAAGAGGCAAAGCAAGATCAGCAAAGGATATCCTCCTCCTGCAGGACAACGCTCCGGTCCACAACTCGCATGTCGCCAGATCAGAAGCACCGACGTGTAGCTATGAAATCCTCCCCATCCCCTTACTCTCCTGACTTTGCACACTCTGACTTTCATCTCTTCCCAGCCATGAAGTCGTTTTTTAAAGGAAAACGTTTCCCAGATGATGCAGCCTTGATTTCTGAAGTTACGACGTGGTTGGAGAACCAACCTGGGGTGTTCTACAAAAACAGTGTACAGAGCTGCATCAAACGATGGGACAAATGCATAACTCGTGGTGGTTCTTATGTAGAGAAAGACTAATAACTGTGCAAAGTTTCATTAATCTACTGCTATGGGAAATGGGCTAGGGGCATTACGACATAAAAGGAAACTGAATCTGGGCGACGGCAGGTAATATTTTCTGATATATATAATGGTGTCAGCTTGAAATACTATAAATAAGGTTTATTTCTCTTCTTACGGCATAGGCTTTGAAATTGGCCTCATTTGTTGGAGTGTTCGAATTTTAGTTAAAGGGTGATTCGTGTCCGGATTTCGAATCGTGACCGGCTGAACACTAACGATTGCGGAAGGGTAACACGTATACCTATGTGGTAATAATTAAAAAATACTTATAATTAAATAATTATACACACACATATTTACGAACCAGTTAAGCGAGTTTCGTTTTTTTTTTAAGTCTATAACGTTGAAGCCAGGCGTGAAGAATAATTTTCCGAATTCAAATGGAAATAATAAAAAGTAAAAAAAAACGTTTTGAATCTCAAAGAAGATATAAATAAACACAACACGCTTAAGTAACAACAGTGACACAGGAGATTGTTAGAATTAAATTCTAATGAATATTTAAAAAAACCTTTGTTATATAGCAAATTAAATCAATATATATAAGAACGTTATACTAAGAGTGTGTGGATACTGTATAATGGTTTACAAGACGTCAACTGACAATACACAATACGTTTAAATAATATATTTAAATAAATAACTAAAATGCGGATTGTCACTTATTTTGGGGGTTCTATAACGCATTAACTGCAATAGGTGAGGGGGGCATTGCATTCTAATTTGAAAATGAAATCAAGCTGGTCTTCAGTTTTTTACGGATAAAACAATAACATAAAAACCAAACAAAATAATGCTAAGAAGAAAAGTTTCACCTGACTGACGAAGACGCAGTCAGGCTTCATTCAGGTTTGCTTCCAAGTTTGTTTATTTTTTAAAGTCATACCATCGTGCTATGACGTTGAAGCCAAACGTTATTGGTGTACTCGTTTCAACAAACCAAACGATGGCAGACACTTTGTTTTCGCTGTTCACTTTCAACTCAATTATCTCTGTCACTGGTTCATTTGCAGTTGATCTGAACGTCTGTTATTTCTAAAACTGTTTACTTCTATGATTGCATGTAAGTATGTGATGGCCTGGGTATATATGCATATGTGTGCTAATATGTGTATATCTATATGTATATATGTGCCCATACATAAAAATGTTCAGGTTAGTATCTGAGGGAGCGATACATCCAACAGAAGAGATGTTTTCTTCAGCCTTCGTCAACACATCCAGGAAAAGGAAATCTCTGATAAAACAACCGCGGTGTATGTTGCTTATTTTTCTTTTGAACCAGGATGACAGTGTCACCTAGTGAGTAGGCTTCATCCTTTGCAAAGCCTTTTTTCACTTAAAAATGCTCCACGCATTACTTGAAAATGTTAATGACACAGTGGAAAATTGTCAAGCAATGACAATGCTCGAACACAAATTTGCAGCCATGAAATATGTTTGTGAGTAAGTGTATATTCGAGTATATGTGAGAGCGAGTATATGTATATGCCTGTGAGTGTATCTAGTTGTGGGTATCATGTGCATTTGCATATATATATATATATATATATATATATTATTTATATATATTATTTATTCTCTGCGTTCATATGCTGGTGTGTTTAAGCGACATTCAAGAGTTGTAATAACGTCTATGGATGAACTCTAATTTTATATATGTATATGCTCTTTACCCTAGTAGATAAAACACTCTTGGTAAGGCTTTTCATTTACATTGTCACAACAAGTTAAAAAAAAATGTAAACAATAAATATTGGATGTTTATTTAATCTACTACTAAAAGGACCAACATGTTGGAGCTGAGGAGAGATATCAGATCTCGCGGCTCGTGGTTATGATTTTGATTCTCAGCGTTGATATGGCGGTTTATCTGAGCCACACTAAAGAGTTGTAATGATAACGAAACACCCGTCTATGGATGACCTCTAATTGTTATATCAGGTTATCCGGACAGTTTGTGTCGATTTTTGTTGTTCATGTTTCGATACTTTAAAGCATCTTGAATTCTTAACATATATTATATATTTACATTTCCGGTTAGTACATACTTCAAGCTTTCTCTTGAAAAAGAAAGTTAAAAATTATTTAATACGTGCTAATTGTTTAGCCCTTTCAAAATGAAACATTTTAAGACCCATTTTAAAGACTCGATGTTTTTCTATTTCGATAAATGCAAAAGGTCCTTGTAAACAACAACAAACTATGTACAGTATACGGTGAAAATGTTTTGACTGCCAAACTCTACGAAAGTGGTTCGCAAAGCTTAGAATTAGAGTACACACATAGATACGATGTCACAAGGTTTGAGTAAAAAGAACCTTTTGTATGACATTTTCATCTGTGATGTGCTTTATAAACGGAACAAAAATGCACCCTTTTTAAAGCACCGTAATGTGAGAAAACGATCCTGGTGTAAGCGAGATGAAACAGTCATGGCTATTAAAAAGTCAGATCGTCGACCTAAGAAAGTTATGCTTTTTCCTCTGATGGGATTGGAAATGAAAGTCTGTACTGCGAATTTCTGCCAATTAACTAGACTAATAATTCTCAAACAATACTGCTCACAACTAGATGGATTAAAAGCAGCAATTAAAAGAGAAAAGACCCACGATTGCGCAACAGGAATGATGTGGTATTTCACTACAATAATGACAACCTATACGTGCGTTTGGAGATCAGACACAAACATTTGCGGCATCGCTGCCATTTGTTATCCTACCCCCTTATTCACCAGATATTGCTCCTGATGATTACCATTTATGCAGATCTTTGCAGAATAATCCCAATGTAAAAGCTTCAATACATTCAATAACATAGAAAGCACTTTGATTTATTTGCCATGAATCTAAAACAGCATTTTATTACCGATCGGCAGAATCGAGCTCCTATCTCCACAACTACTTGTGCTACTAGTGGGACCATCATTTAATCGTGATATTAAACAGTCTCCAATTACAGCAGGAAAACGTCGGCCGTTGTCAGCTCGATGGCAATGGTCGGTGTTGAGAAATATTAAAAAAATATATATAATAACAATGTCGTATTCTAAGTTTCATTGAAAAACATCGGTTAATCGATCGAAATATTTGATTTATGTATAAAATAATGAAAGTATCTAATCGATTTCTTAAACAAAATTGTATTTAATTTTAAGATGCCTTCTAAATGTGAAAAAAACCAAAACAATTTATTACCTATCGGAGGAATCGACCGCCTATCTCTGTAACAACTTGTGTTACTAGCACCATCACATAATTGCGACATTGAACTTTTTCTAATAACAACGTCAGCTGTTGTCAGATCAATGACAATGGTCGGTGTAAGAAACTGTTTTTTTTTAATTTCTCGAATTTTCAGTTTAATTGAAATAGATCGGTTAATCGATCTAAATATTTGATTTATTGAATAAAACAAATAAATCTTGGTATCCTATCGATTTATTAAGCAAAATTGTATACATATATATATATATATATAATTATATATATAAATATATACATATATATATATTTATATATATATACATATATAGTAATATATATGAATAAATATTTATATATAAATATATATGACGATAAAAGCACTTTTTACAATGCGTGACAAATTAATTTCTTTTTCTTGTTTTCCAATTAATTTAAGAGTAAAAATATATCTCTGATGATGTACGATTCCTCCGAAATTAATTGGAAAAAAAGACAAAAGAAATAAATTTGTCACGCATTGTAAAAAGAGCTTTTAACGTAATTTTTATTACTTTTTATTCAATGCTTATAAAAAAAAAGAACGACAATATCTAAAATAACTTCCCGGCATGCCCTGGCATTTCCGTTCTTCTCAAAACCGCCTATTACAACTTAGTTGATAACGTCACACCAACCCGAGGACGTCTTACCTATAAACAAAAGTAAAAGTTTGTTTATTTTATAAAAAAAAGAGTAAAAATACATCTCTGATGATGGAGGATTCCTCCCAAATTAATTGAAAAAAAAAAAAAAAATTTGTCACGCATTGTAAAAAGGGCTTTTATCGTCATTTATATTGCTTTTCATTCAATGCTTATAAAAAAGGAATGAACAATATCTAAAATATAAATATATATATACAAATATATACATATATATCTATAAATTTATATATATATCATATATATATGAATACATATATATATATAAATAAATTTATGTATATATATATAAATATATATATAAATATATACACATATATATAAATAAATCTCTCTATATAAACATATATATATTTATACATATGTATATATATATAAATATAAAATTATATAAAATAAATATATATATATAAATATATAATTATATATATACATATATAAATATATATATAAATATATATATAAACATATATATATATAAATATATATGTAGAAATATATGTATATATACATATATATATATATATATATTAATTGATAATGTATTTTGATATATTTATGTTTTATGTATTTTTTATTTTATTAATATATAATGTATTTTATGTATGTTTATGTGTTTTTATTGGTTATTGCAGGGGTTGTTGTTTTTGCTTACTACTACTATTTCGATTCTTTAACTAACTGAGTGATTACGATGAAGAAAATTGCATTATTAGTCGCCCTTAACTTTATAGAACGTATTTTTCGTTAAAATATCTATATATATATTTCGATTTTATACATATTAAATTAATATATATATATATATATATATATATATATATATATATATATATATATATATATATATATATATATATATATATATATACAAATATGAAGATCAGATCTAACAGCCATCCACAAGTAAAATAAATTCCTAGAAAGTAACAGTTTTGCATCAATTTATGTAGTATTGCGAACAATAAAATCAATATATATAATGAAACTAAACGTTACATCTATAATCTTTAATCTAATTTTGATTAAAATCAATCACATCATTTTGAATCTAGAACATTTTAAATTTAACGGTCGAACTTCAGGGGTATTAAGAAGAAACTGAAATTAAGGGTATCTGGCTTAATCGGTGTTTAATGACGATGGATTAAATTCAATAAAACTTTGACATATTTTAATTTTTAAATTGTAGGTATATATTATGCCTTTCTAAAATCCCTTTGAAATAGTAAAACAACTTCTTTATGATCGGTTAATTAGTTAAGGAGTGAATCCAAAAAAGAAATATATAACTATATACACATACAAAACTTTATATACATTCACCGCTAAATATTCAAATTTACCAAAAAAAATGTACCCACGTTACTCACCGTGTTGCATAGACTATTCATGATGTTTAGGAGTTTGTCTTGTGTAACGAAATCTCTCTCTTTCTTTCTCTCTCTCTCTTTCTCTCTCTCTCTCTATCTCTCTCTCTTTTAATATATATATATATATATATATATATATATATATATATATATATATATATATATATATGAAGAAGAATGGAAAGGAATTATGGAAATAGATATATATATATATATATATAGTACACGTATTATATTAGTTCCGGTAGATGTAAGTCCGTTGAAACTCTAGTGTTTATAAAAGTGCTCAATAATAAGTTGAACTGTTCTTAAGTATACAATTTTATTTATACAAACATTATTGCTTACATATGTGCATACATATTTCGGCTGTACTCTTCACAGAGAGACAACCTCTTCAGACCAAAGGAGACTTATCATGTTTGTATAAATCTCTCTCTCTCTCTCTCTCTCTCTCTATATATATATATATATATATATATACATATATATATACACATATATATATATATACATAGACATATACATATATATATATATATACATATATATAAATTTAATTAATAAAACATAACATCTAAACCTAACAAATTAAACGATCAACATGCTCGACATAGCATCATTGTATACCAATATCCCCACTAAAAATTCCCTAATTTACTTTAAAAACATCTTAACAAAATAAACATCAGCTTACCTTTTCCAAATTAATATTATAAATTTATGCATGACTTATTTAACATGACTTATTTTACTTTAAATAACTTCTATAATAAACAGAACTATGGCCTACTCATGGGAAATGCAATCTTATCCTGTTTATTTGAATATAGAGTACTTAAAATGTGTTATACTACAGATACGTAGATGACATCTTAATTTTCTTCCCCAAAACAACTAGAATAGAAAACATTACCGAAAGACTAACTTAAATAGAACCTGCCATCAAATTTACTTACCAAAAAGAAAACGATACATGCATACCCTTTCTTAACATTCTACTAATAAACAACAAAAATAAATAAAATTATTAGGTTCACTGTAAACCAACCAATAAGAATTATTATGTCTATTTTTATTCGCACCACAATAATAAAGTAAAAACGGGAATCATAATTGGATTTTACCACAGATCGCTGAGTATATGCAGTAACGAATATCTAAACGAGGAATTAAAATACATTAGAACAGACCCTCAAAATATGACAGTACTCTAGGTATTTTATAACGGAAATAATGTCGATGGCTGTTAGTGAAGAAGTGGAGAGGTGGGGAAAGAGGAGGGTAGGGGGAGGCTCTGTGATTTTAGTGTGTGGGTAATGTCATGGTTTTAGAAAAGATGCGCACATATTTGAGTCAATGGCTGAACATGACCTCCAGTCTGTAGTGGATTGGGGTAAAAAATGGATAGTAACTTTTAATACCGCAAAGACAAAGCTACTTTCCTTCAATAACTACAAGAAACTTCCACAACCACCGATTGTCATGGCAAATAACACTACCTGAGAGTTCAACATTCCAACTCCTTGGCCTAACTTTCACAGATAACATGAATTGGAACAAACACATTGAAGACATTACCAGGGTTGTTGCAAAGAAGGTGAGCTCCCTCTTCCGTACTAGTTAACTTCTCACACCTGACATTATCCTATATCTCTACAAAGCCACCATCCGCCCATGCATGGAGTATTGTTGCCACATCTGGGCTGGCGCATAATCCACTTGTCTCTTCCTCTTAGACAAGGTCCAAAAAAGAGTCGCCAGCTTAATAGGCCCCTCACTATCAACCAAGCTCTAGCCCCTCTCCTATCACCGCAATGTTGCTACCTTGTGCCTGTTTTATAAGTTCTTCAATGGATTGTGCTCTGATGAGCTTGCTGCTCTGGTGTCCCCCCCCCCTTTGACGTAAATTCACTTGACAAACCCGACAATCTGCCAAATCCCATACATTCACTGTGGATGCCCCCAGATACCGAAGAGCTTTCTAATCCAAACGCTTCTTTCCTCGTGCTGCTGGACTCTGGAACTCCCTCCCTGCTCCCTGTTTTCCTGACAGTACTGACATGCAGAAATTTAAAACTAATGTAAACAGACATCTCGCAGCATAGCTCCCAATTTAGGTTGAGCCCCTACTAAAAAAAAAGTTTCACCCTTTTTCTCAGTAGCCCCGTACGTCTACAGTGGCGGTCTGCCTTGTTTGGGGTGATCTATGTTATATATATATATATATATATATATATATATATATATATATATATATATATATATATATATATATATATAAATATATATATATATAAATATTTGTTATTAAGTATTAAAGTGTATTTACCTAGGTAGAACATTGTTTCGGACTTACGTCATCATCAGTGCAGGAAGTGGCGGTTTCAGGTTGTCAGAATGGTTCGAACACAATTCGTAGATTCAGAAGAGAATTACGATCCTACGCCCTAATCCATTAGGTCAACGGAAATCGCCACATACATTACTGAAATTAAGATACATTTAAAGCCAGCGGCAGGGTCCAAACGTTCCGAGATCAATAAGTGCTTACACACGCGGACGTGTAAGTTTTGTTTTCATAGCTTAACGACCTCAGGATTTATAATTTAAGACAATGCTCTTCATTAATGGTTTATTTATCTTAAAGGGAGTCTCTACAATTAAGATTTATTTATCTCCCAGAGGGCCATTAGATTCAGAATTTTATTGTTTAAAAGGTAAAAGCCTAAAGTAAACTTTTAAAGTAAAATATAATTTTACGCGTGAAAATAATTTTTAAAATGAAAAATGTTCTCACGTCCCCTAAAAAATAAAGAAATTTAGTTAAATTAAAACTTAAAAAAAATCATAAAATCATTTCTTAGAAAGAAAAATATCAATGTTATGGAACTATTTCGAAGGTAATAAGGAAATTAAAGTCTTAATACACTAAATAAAAAAAATAATGTACATACATTTTCTACTAAAAAATGCATTATTATCCCAGAAATATTAGAGTAATAAAATTTCTGTAAGCAATAAAATGTAAATAATATTGTTAGCGGAATTCAGAGATTGTATGGGGGTTCATAAGCGCTATAATATATCATTTTATTATTTTTACAGTTATAAAGTATATATAGTTTTGTAATAGTTTATGGAAATTGTATAGTTATTATACCATATTTTCTTTTTGTTTTGTCTTATTAATGTCATTTAATATTTTATTATGAGATTTTATTTTCCAATGTGAAATTAATTATTTTTAAATATCGATCAATGCATTTTAGTTTTGTTTCAAACAAGTTTTTTTGTATAAAAAAAAATTCAAAATGAAAGCAACTTGTGATAAACTCACGCTTTTTTCATTTAGATGACTGCATATATAAATAAATATATTCTTAATTTATATATGTACACATATATAAATTAATATACATATACATACATATACGTGTATATGAATTCATATAAATACATTTATATATATATATGTATATGAATGCAGATATATATGAATACATGTATTTAAATACATATATATATATACATACAAATATATGTATATATACATATACACACGTGTATGTATATATATACATGTAAATAAGTAATTTAAAATTATATCAAATCATATTGAAATACAGTGAAAAGATAGTAAAATGAAGTGATCAAATATATAAAACTTGTACAGTTTAAAAGTTAATTAACTCATCAAGTGTTCCAACAGGTTATCCAAATACAAAAGGACATTCATATACATCACCTCATGTATACTTATATTTGTATACATATATACATATACGTATATATATACATATACACACATATACGTATGTATGCATATACGTACATATACGTATATATACATATACATACATATAAGTATATATACATATACATGGATATACGTATATATATACATACATGTATATATATATATGTATAGATATATTAATACATATAAATTACGCATATATATACATTTATGTATATGTATATATATATATACATATATAGTATATATATATTTATACAAATATATATATATACATTTATGTATATGTATATATACATATACATAAATATATATATATCTATATATATATACATACTAGTGTGTGGATTACGCTATATATATATACATACTCATATATATATATATATATATATATATATATATATATGTATATACATATGCGTATATATACAGATAAATAGATGCATTTATATATACACGTATATATAAATATATTTATTTATATACATATATGTATATATACATATATATATATATATATACATACATATATACAAATATATATGTATATATATATTCGTATATATGTATTTACATATGTATGTATATATAGATATATATACATATACATATGCATATATATATATGCATATGTATATATATACATATATATTTACATATATGTATATATACATATATGTATATAAATAAATAAATATATTTATATATACGTGTATAAGTACGACTATTCTTCTGTCTCAAGATTTAAGTGGTATTATAGTGTGTAATAATATATTTAATCGTTCAAAACAAACAGACGCATACACATGTTTGTGTGTATGTGTGTGTATGTGTGCGTGAGCGTCCTCCTGGTTTTACGAATGCCTTCTAAATGTTTACACAAAAACGAAATCTAAAAGACAGGTAAAAAATTGCCAAAAAGAATAGTAACGAAGTGAGAGGGGTGGCGACTTTAAAGCAAAACAAAAATTTCGCGCCGAGAAATACCCCATTTTTAATGGCAACCTTTTCAAAATGCCACAATGCGTCGTCGCAACTGAGAATTGTTTTTGTTTTGTTGATATTTTTTTTTACTTCTGGACCATGTTTACATTTGCAAAGTTTCAGCGGAATGTCCGCACTCGGTTCAGCGAGCCCCAGTGGATATTCGGAGGTTAATTGACTGTCAATCAACGTGTAACCTCACTTTGAACGCTTATTTCTAAAACATTACCCGTTGACCTTGGTGGAACACTGGTTGACGCAAAACAATCTGTGAGTTGTCAAGTATCTTTCCAGTCTTGAATGCAACTTACTGCGTCTATATACAATGTTACGGGAAAAACAAATGAACAATTGGCTATTGCTGATGAGATTAATGTATTTACAATGTCTATTTAAATTTAAAAAAATATTATTTCAATCATCCTCCAAAAACTTAAATACCGTAAAAATAAATGCATTCTTTTAAACATTTTTAAAAGATTTGAAAAATATCGTTAACAAAATTAAATATGCTATTAATATACTACACTTTAAATATATCGTAAGAAATTACGTTTATAATTAAAATACTATTTTTCTGTAAATATCGTAAAATTTTCATAGCTTACGAAAGTTTATCGGGTAAAGTTTTTTTAGCAAAATACAGCGATTATCAAATCAAGTTAATCTGTAGCGTGGCTCTTGACTAGATAGGGCTATTTAGAAAACAGTTGCGTCTTAGAAATGTACCCAAAACTACGCTAACAATATAAATGTGATGAAATGGTTATCAATTGCGAATGTTTGTCTTACTCAGTTTGTCGATTTGGATCTATAGCTCTCTTGTATTTTCATGCCAATTTTTGCGTCAGCTCGCGAACTCTGTTGTTTTAAACGAGCGGAAATCATTTGGTTGAAAATGATGAGTTGGCGAGTACATGTGAAATTCTGACTTTATTTTGAATGTAAAGAGGAAAAGGTAGTTAAATTAACGGAGAAAGAAAAAGCTTACTTATGCAAAACAGTTGCTTTTTTGCGTTTGTTTGTATAGCATCCCTATTTCACCACATGGTTACACTGCGAACAACTGCAATAGCTAACCATTCAACGGAAAATAGCTAACCATTTAACTGAAAATAGCCTCCGTTTTTCCCGAAAAACAGGTAATATCTCTTTTTTTAATAATTCATTTATTCTCACATAAATCTATCTTTCAGATGTTAAACATTATAATTCTATAACATCTTGATCGGCATGTACCTTTCCAGGATGAATTACATGAAGCATATCACATAGCATTCACGTTTCAAGAATTGAAAGGTTACATTCTACTAGTGAAGTCAAGCAGTGTGAAAAGCAGCAGAGAAAGCATCGTTGTTCATCTTGCTGAAGAGAAAAATGCTACTTGGCTTGCAAACACCCAAAGAGTTGTCTGAGAGAAAAAAACACTTGCGAATAGCGAACTGCACAGTTACCATACGCCGTCAACAACCCAACCAGCACCAACTCCGAGAATAGAGCCCGCATAAGGGTACCAGGGCCCTCCTCTGATGACCTCACCACTTGCTGTATCCTACTGTTGAGTTATTGGTCAGAAAGATCTGGCCACACAGTGTCTATTTTTTTCTTTTCTGTCTAATAATGACACAAGAAGAAATAGATGCCCTTAATTTGAGCACATTTGGATTAGTTGAAGTTAACGAATGTTTAACTCCCCCAAAACAAAACCGTTAGGAGCCTATAATTTCTACATTGCTCTTATCGATAGTAGTGTGCTCCTGATTGCATTGCACATATTGGACTTCTCTCCACTGAATATTTACACATCTGATTCTATAAGTAATATTAGTTTATAGTGAAACAAGAATTGAGCAATCTCTAACCGCATTTTTTTTAACCTAGCAGTGGTTAAGTTGTGTTATAGTTTTAGTTTTTTTCTTCAAGATTAGTTGTCTTACTAAGGCTTGAAACTAGATAGTTTCCTTTAATATTAAAATTATACTTAGACGAAGCGATTTCCCACAGCCATCTTCGCTTTCCAGCCTATTGCACACGGTATTGCCAAACCAGATTTAACGTTTCTTAATTTCGTTGATCCGACTTGATATCGTCTTAAGCTTAGAATATATTATATTAAAATCATATTTAAAATATTTTTGTTTTGAAAAGTCACACATTTGAAGCGTTGGCGGAATGGCAATAATAACGAGGATATTTTTTTATAAAATTTAGAAAACCTTGCACAACGCAAATTATTTGTTTTTAAAAATAAATAATTTATTTATCTTAAAAATATATTTTTTTCTATAAACTTGAGTACTTTCGGTAATATATATCATCTTCAGAAGAATATTTCTTTTTTTCTTTTTTTTTCTTCTTGGTTGAGACATACTTATCGCAGCCAAGTTGAAAATCCGTCTAGATGTTAGGACGAAAAGTGTTGATATGGCTGTGTGTCACGTGGTTGCGTGGAAGGATATTTTGAAAAGTCACACATTTTCGTCCTAAGGGGAGACCAATGGTCGTTGCCAGCAAGAAATCAATGGTAGGCGGCTGTTGCGATACCGCTAGGACATTTGCGGTTGTGATCGAAAAGAGGTGGAGAGTACTGAACCTCTGGGGAGGCTTGTTGTAACTCAGACTCCAAGGAACACCACTGGTTGTTGTCAGTGAGCAATCACTGGCGATAACTTGTGAGAGAACTCTTAGTGAGTGCAAATAATAATAATAATAATAATAATAAAAATAATAATAATAATAATAATAAAAAAAAAAAAAAAATAATATATATATATATATATATATATATAAGATGATTTATATATATATATATGTGTATGTGTATGTATATACATATGTATGCATATATATATATGTACATATATATGTATATATATATGTTCGTAGGCGTCTTTGATTGTGAATAGGAAAAGGGAACGAGAGATATATAGACTGTTTATATTCGTTTCGTAATTAGTGTAACATTGGATCAAATTACTGAAATTATCGGCATCTTCTATTCTGCCTATTGTTCGAAAATCAGCATTAGAACTATATATATATATATATATATATATATATATATATATATATATATATGTGTGTGCGTGTGTGTGTGTGTGTATCTGTGTGTCTGTGTGTCCATACATTACCGTATATATAACTAACTAGGTCAGCCATTTAGCTCTGGTTAGATTGTTTAAATATAGCAAATTTAGTTTGCCAAGCCAGTTCCATTTATAAAAATAAAAAGACAAGCTCCAAAATTAGCCTCGTTATTCTCCATCCCTACTCTCGTTCTTATTCTATCTCCACTTATAGGTTAAATCCTATTACTACATTTATGTGCTATTTTCTTTGGTTTATAATGGACTATTCCAATTTTGATTTCTAGAATTGCAGTATTTGACATTGTCGCCAAGGCTACCCTTTTGTCTTTTCACTGTTGTTCCTCATCAATATAGAAAGCGAGAACGGGGGAAAGTGAGGGGAAGTTGTGTATGTGTGTGTGTGTTTCTGTGTAAGAGAGAGCGAGAGTGAGAGCGAGTGAGGGAGAGAAAGAGAGAGAGGGAATAGCAGGTCGATCAGGAGGTAAATCGGTAATATATCGCACCAAGCA
>OY744526.1:88907151-88929651 GCA_963556195.1 Sepiola atlantica
AAAAAGAGAGAAGCTTGGGTTTGGAAGTCTTAAAAGTGACAAGCCATCCCCCCATTACACCACATGCTCCAGATCAGAAGTCAGAGAATCGGCAAGATTTTGATCACCAATGCTCTTCGAAGTGTTGCAATTGGCGATTGCATCGTATATTAAAAATAGTCAATTTTGCATATCATAACCTAATAGATAAAATCAGGGTCTTATTGTAGATTGACACTGTTTGCTACCCCCCAAAGGTTTGAGATTCTACTATTTTTAGGCGATTACGTGGGAACACCCAGAAACACTTGACAGAAAAAACAGAAAAACAATTATTTAGAATTTAAGGTGGGGGATTCGTTTCGCGTATAAATTTAATGTACAAACGATTCCCCATTTTCGGGTTGTTCTAGCGTTTTAGGGCAGTAACCAAATTTATTATATTTTGTTATGTCAGATAAATTCCGTGTATTCCTTTCGTGGAGGTTCTACTTTTTTAGGCTATTATGTGTCGTGAAGCCACACATAATCGCTTTAAAAAGTAGAAACCACCCACCTCACTCGAAAAACAATGCATATAATTCATGTCCCATTGCAAAATATAGTTAACTGCCCTAAAAAGCTTGAATGGTCCGGAAATAGAGGATCATTTTATGTTAAAATCGTATGGAAAACTTATCCCCCAATCTGCATTCTAAAAAAAATTGTTTTGTTTTTTTCTTTCCTCGAAAAATGAGTAATAAAATACATGAATTACAAAAAAATTGTTGTACCATCCGGACATAAAAAACAGTGTGTTTTTTATGATGTAATCTTTAAGATAATGCAGTATTTAGAAAGTACCGGTAAAATGTTTAAAAATGAAAACAAATTTTGTCAGGAAAAAATTACAAAGTGTTACTGATAATTGTAAAAAAATAGAATATAAAAAAAATATTTTTAAATTTTTTAAAATAAATTTATTTTTATATTGGTGAGCTCTTGTCCGTGTTTGAATTATGTTGGTGGGCTTTCGTCCGATGGGCGATTATAAGCAATCCTAAAAAAAGAAACACACCAACTTTATCCTGTTTATCTCAAATTGAAGAGCTTTCTAAATCATCTACTTACTCAATTAGAATTACATTTTATATTTAACTATATTCAAACCAGTTAATTAGAGTATCCAACTGACATTTATTAAACTTAAACGGGTTGAAAGCATAACGAAGAATATTTATGAAAACTAAATCAAACAACCTCAATTGTTTTTTACTTTGTTTACAATTATACAATCTAACTTAAAGTTAAAAAAAACTGTCAGTTAGATTTCCTGTTATCTGACCTTTGACAAACTCTGCGCCAAGTACTTCAATCACTTAAATTATCTATCTATCTTACTCTCTCTTTCTCTCGATATATATATATAGGGTGGGCAAAAATAAGGGTCTTATTTTTAAAAATTCATAACTTTTTTATTTATTGATTTTTTTTTTTTTAGAATAAGTAAAGGACCCCTTCCGAAGCAAGCATGAGCCGTATTAGCCCTAAGGAACGTACCCTCATTTAGAAAACATTATTTTTGCTTAAAAAACTCAAAACAGTGTAAAAAACAATACTTTAGTTTTTGTAAGTTTTAAGAAGTGTTTTTCGGCTAAAATTTGTTTTGTTTATTTCAAAAAATCTCGGAAGGGTCAGTCTACACACACATAAAGTTTGGTGAGTTTAACTTTTATTTTGTGGAAGTTATTCAAATTCAAGTTATTCAAATTTAAAGATAGGACCCTTATTTTGGCCAACCCTGTATATATATATATATATATATATATATATATATATATATATATATATATATATATATATATATATATATATATATATATAATCCAGGCAAAGTAAACATTCACAGGATAGTAATCAAAAGAATTTCAACCGGACTTATAAAATGTGCTCAATATCACATAGAGTTTTTATAAATGATTATTATTTTATTTAAACTGACATGTAAAATATCTACAAAACTGGCATGTCGATGTTATCGATCAACAGCTGTTTTAAACTAGGATCTCATCAGGAAGAATTCAAATCCTATCTTTACCTTAGATCATATTGGAAACGAATGAAATATGATCCAAGGTTAAGATCGTATTTTAACTGCCTGATAAGATCTGAGTTTATAACAGCTGTTGATCGATAACATCGACATGCCAGTATCGCATATTTTGTACATGTCAGTGTAAATAAAAAAATAATCATATATAAAAGCTCTATTTGATATTAGGCACTTTTTACAAGCCCGGTTGAAATTCTTCGGATTCCAATCCTTTGGATGTTTACATTGCTTCGATTTTTATTAGCATTATATATATATATATATATATATATATATATATATATATATATATATATATATATATATATATATATATATATATAAGGCATGAAACAAAAAGTAGAACGTATAATTTTAAAATTTGAATATATCGTGCTGATAACCAAACACCCCACCCCTCATTATAACTAACACCCAAAATAATATCCTTGACCCCCCTGCTAACTAACAATAACCCTGATCAAACACCTCTAACCCACCTGGCCACTCTATCGAACAATTCCAACTTTACCATGGGTCGGAGTTTAAACATTTTAACCCAGGCCACTTCCGCCACTACAAATAATGCACATAATGCAACAACAACCCCATATAAAATACACACCTACATTGGGGCTAGTGCTTTCCCCATTACACCCTGACTATCTAAGCATATCTACTCCTTCAAAAGCAATAACTGCAATACTACTGGGCCTTCTCTTTCTAATTTAATCAAAAACTTTAAGCGTAAAAACACTCCTTACTCCTTACATTGGTCAATATGTAATAGTCTAGGTCCTATACTCCAAGGTATTGATTTTGCCAACTATTTAAATTAGAAACCGTCATGATAGTTATAGCTGCCAAGAGTAAAAATATTAGTAATTCTAAAAACGAATTTCTTTCGACTTGCAGACATAAAAAAAATGTAAATATACTAATTTCATTTACCCTCCTTACCGTCACCCCTCCCTCAGCCAATAACTAACCCCTCCTAATTATAGACAAACTTTATAACATATTACCCTAATAACATAACACTTTCCGTGCATCTAATTACGTCTTTAACCACTAATCCTTACCGCATATTGAGAACTAATATTATCACTTACTGCGTAATCCTTTAATTTCCCTACACCAGCACTTTAAATTTAAAACCTACCTTCAATTATTAGCAAACTTCCATTTGCACCTTATTCACTACCCTTTATTCTATTACCTTTTGAGCACAATCCACTGAATTTGTTGATGCATCCCTTATTTCCGACAGCTTTCTACTACCCATAGCTTTCTCATTGTTTTATTCTTTAAACCACTTTTATCGGTCACCTCTTTAATCGCCTATTGGTCTATTACAATCATTTTGCATTCAAAATACTCCATGTTATATTATTTACGTATAATAAGCTTAATCCAACCATAAATATGTATTTTTATTCCCCTAACTTAAGCATACCAATTCCGCCTCCTACCCATACATTAGTAATATTTTAAGGTACTTTACTTGCCCATTCCCCCTTCACCCTTTTAACTCAGCTCCTAATCGATTAAATTCCATATACCTGAGCATTCAAGAATTTCGACTTGCAAAACTTGACTATAACTTTACATGTTTAATTGACTATGAAGTCCTGATAGCTCGGGAGCTAGAAAATAGTGTTTTAATAATTTAACTTTAACATGTAAACCTCCATCCACTTAAGCTTCCAATCTATAACTAACTGTGTAGTCCTTACAATCTTAAAACCTTTGAAATACAAAAAATGTCTGAATAGTACTACGTGAACGCGTAAATTTCCAAATCTCTAATCACTTGATTTCTAATCAACTATGAAGCCTTTGAACCTTTTGAATTATATAAAAAATGTCTTAATGGTATTGCTTAAACAGGTTAGCAACCAGATATTTACACTTTTAAATGTACTCTCATAATATCTAACACTCTAAGTTAAATTTCCAATTTCATTTCTAATTCCCCACTTTTCAATATGACTAATTATCTCGGCATTCTCACTTAAGTTTAGTCATGCTTCTTTACTAGTTATTTAGCACCGCAATCCACAAACTATACACTGATAATCCTCACTGCTTTGCCATATATTTTAAAGCAGCAGCTATTAAAATATATATTTTACTCCCTAACGATTAACCGTATCTAAGCACCACCCATCCCATTTTAACTGAAATGTCAGTCAGCGTATCCCTCTTTCAACCCTTACACTACACATCTCCCCCTATCCCATCTCTAACTTTCACCGACTTTGTATTTTCTAGTTTTACATTACGATCTAATTCCCTCTCATAAAGCCGTCAGAAGCGAGTTTTAACAGTCTGGGTTTTGGAGGACCCATCTGACGTGATTGTTACTATGTAGTCTACAACAGATTAAGGGAAATATTTCCTTAAGAAAATACAGGCGAAAGATATCTTCCCCCCCCCACGAATGGTTAAGGAAATAATTGTTAAGTAATTACGAAAGCAGTAATTTGCTCTCTCTCTCTCTCTCTCTCTCTCTCTCGACGTTAGTGAATATCTCCCAGCTGATTTGATAACTAACGTTTGAAATAAAAACTGAAGTTAAATTTAAAAAGATTGTTTGTCTTCCGGCCCGATCATGGAGCTTTTGTTGCAGCGGCGTGGTTCACGGCAGAAAAAGGCGGACGGAGTTCAACCACTAGACGACACAGAGACGGCGACCGTCTGCGCGGCGAAGGAGAAAGTTAAAGGTATGCAAACTATATGATTGATGTTTTAAAAGTGACAGGTATAGTAAATGAGTGCTGCCGCGACCCAAGAGTGGGGCTATGCAACATGAATAATTATCTCTACACTGACGATCCCTGAAAAGATGAAACGTATACGTATACTATGTAGATAAAACACACACACACACACACATATATATATATATATATATATTAGACATATGTCGTTGAATCTTTCTGGTCAGTTTCTGGTATCAATTGATGGATCATGGCGCCTAATGTTCTGTCTTGGGCGATTTCTCGAGCGCTTTCGGTCTCGCGACCGTTTTAGGAGTGTATGTGTGTGTGTTGTTGTTGTTGTTTTTAAAGAGCCATATTTATGGTTTTATTTTTGGTATATCTAATTATTTGCATATGTATATATACATATATATATCTTTATTCTTTTATTTACTTATTTATTTATTTATTTATTAATTTTTTAAATTTATTTTTTATCTATTATTATTATTATTATTATTATTATTATTATTATTATTGTGTATTAATTGTTGAAGACTGATAAGGCGTTAGTACCGGTGGTGAATGCTATTTTATTAATTGTAGGTTATAATTTTTTTATGTATAAGGCGATCGAGAAATGGCCCAAGACACAGTATTAGGCGCCATGATCCATCAATTGATACCAGAAACCCGACGAATCGCTCGCATAGTCGAGAAACTGACCAGAAAGATCATAAAGAGGGAGAACTCCGTGGTCTTCAACGACATATGTCTAATAAACGACTTGCTGCCGAAATATACATATATATATATATATATATATATATATATATATATATATATATATATATATATATAGAGAGAGAGAGAGAGAGAGAGAGAGAGAGAGAGAGAGAAATAGAGAGAGTAATCCAGGTAGTATAAAAATTCACAGGGTAGAAATCCAAAGGGAATCAAACCGGGCTAATAAAAGGGTGCTCAATAAAAATATAGAGCTGTATTATGAATGTTTTTTTTATTCAAACAGGTACAAAGTCTGCTACACTGGCATGTCGATGTTATCGATCTACAGCTATCAAGAGCTGAGGTCTCATCAGGAAGAAGGGGTTTTTGTGATCCCACCTGGTCGGTGAAATCCAGGAAGAATGGAGCTAACCGAAAAAAAGGAGGAATAATAGTCATGTGACCAATTTTAAAAAAAAGTTTGCCGTTGGAAAAGTTTAATTTTACAATAATTCATATTTTTATTTTTTATTCAACGCTAAGCTAGACATGGGGTGGTGAGGCAAAGGAAAAGAAGGGAAAGGAGAAGAGAAAGGAAGAAAGGTAGAGGGGATGTTAGGGACGGGTGTCTATAGCCATTTAAAAGTGGTTGATGGTGGGAAGGGGGTTATGGGCCTAGCCCGACGTCATGACACGAGACAGATATTTTCCAAATGGGATTTTGTCGCGTGTCAAAGGAATAAATATATTTCGACCTATTTAATATGGACGGCTAGTTTCAACGATAAAACCTTAAGTAATATTTAGTTTAAATTATTATTGGTGATAAATATATGTATTTTAGTTCTAGATAATATTTAATAATGAGTTAATAAAATATAGTGGCAATTATTTTTAGTAAAAGTCGTATATAGATTTATAACAGTAATATTAATACATTATTATTATATCTTGACCTATTAACATGTAGTTTTAATTATTTGGGGTTATAAATAAATGTATTTTAATTCTAAGTAATATTTAGTAATGAATTAATAAAACATAGTGGTAATTATTTTTATTTTTAGTAAAAGTCATATATGAATTCATGGCAGTGGTATTAATAAATTTTATTATTAGTTGTAATTGTATTAAGAATAGTGAGGTTAATTCTTGTCAGAAGACTAAAGATAATATTGGTAATAATGTGTTTTAGTTAAAGTTGTTAAAAAGAAGTTATGGTCCAGAGATGGTAGGAGCCAGTAATTTTGAGCAATGCAAGCAATATATAATTTTAAAGATGATTTTGGTAATATGTGGTTGACTTTGTGGGATTTTGTGAATTTAAGTATTTGACTTGATTATTTTCAGGCCAAGATTAAGTATATGGGGAACATCTATACACACATACATACACATACTCGCACATACATATACATATATATATACATATATGCATATGCACACATAGATATTCACACATGCACCCATATGCACATACATATACATAAACACACAAATACATACACATACATACACACACATATATACACACATGCACATACATATACATACATATACTTACAAATTTCATATTTTCACACACACACATACATACACATATATCCACAAAGCATACCTACACATACATATCTAGATGTATCACCTGAGGGTGTTATAATATGTATTCCAAAAAGGGGGGTAATTATATTATACTTGTAATTAATGGTTAAAGCTATCTGATTTGGAGATGTTTATAGGTGTTAATTTAGGGGGTTGGTGGATGTTGAGGGTTTTTGGTTTTAATAGTGTTGATTAGGGGGTATTGTACAAATACTAAGGAGATGCGATCTGTTATGCCTACAATTGATCGATGTTTCTTGTTTTTTGTTTAAAAGTTTTCCTCTATCGGTAATTTTAATTATTTAAAGTTTTTCGCCAAGGCATAAATAACATGGTGAGTTTAGGGAGCTACAGGTGCTAGTTTTTCTGATAGTGTTCCAGATTACAGTTAGTGATTTATTTTTATTAGTTAATTCCCAGTGGTAACCTGAAAGTGAAGTTCTATTTTGGTAGCTTAGGTTGTTGAAAGAACATTTATGGCCGGTGTATCTTTCTTTGAAAGTATTACCCGCCATATCTATGTAGTATTTTTTTATAGTTGGGTTTTCTTTGGTCAAAATTGTTGCTTGGTAGATAGTTTTTGTTATTAAACAATTTTGTTGCAAGGGACATTCATTTTTATTTATGCAGTTACAGGACTTTACTCTAGTTGTTTTTTTGTTATTTGATTCAGGGTTTAGGTTGCTGCTTAGGATTTTATTATTATGTTTTTTAATCATCATTTCTAAATTGTCACTGCAACTGTAACTTAGTTTAAGTGTATTTTTGTTGAATATTTTATGTAAAATGTTGTTTGGAGGGAAGTGTGTGTTGATTAGGTCTAAGAATTGTTTACCAAGTTTGGTTTTAACTGCGTGATTGAAGGGGGGTGTAAACCATATTATATTCCCGTTTCTTGTTTTATTGTTTTTATTATGAGTTGTTGTAGGTTTGATAAATTTAATTTGTGTATTTTTGTATCCACTGTTTTTTAGTGATTTATTATAAAATTCTTTATGTTTGTTAAAGATTGTTTCGTTTGAGGAGTTATTGCTTATCCTTTGTTGGATAGATTTAAGCATACTTAATGATATTTTTAGGGTTGTTGGAGAGGGGGTGTACGTAGATTGGGTTAGAGTTTTCTTTGTTGTATGGTTCATATGTTTCCTTAGTTAGATTGAAAGTTACATCTAGGAAGTTTACTATTATAATATTAGGACTTATTTCAACCTTGAGGCATATTCTTTTCATCTCTCTAATGATAATCTTTTTAATATTTTCGCACTTTTGCCTATTGTAATTTCTGACTACTAATAGTCCATCATCCCTATATAAGCCAATATCTTCAATATCTATATATTTAGTTAAGTTGTAGAGGATGTACAGGCCAACTAAGTCGGTGATTTCTGTAGAGTCAAAAGAACCCATTGAAACACCAAAAGAGCCGGATTGGTTGGTCTTTGTCCATTGATCGTGTTTACTAATTAACGCTGTTTTTCTACACTTTCTCACAATGTTAATTTCTTCTTCAGAGATATCTGAGAGAAGAGTGGCAAATTCCATGATGTTTTCGAAGAGTTCATTAGAAATTGAGGGATAGTAGTTAACTATATCAAATTGAATGAAGGAGCAATTTGTTTTTTTTTTAATCTTGAAGAACCAATTAATTGTATCGGTAGTGTTGATCCATTGGTTGAGTTTGTATGTTGATTTAATATTTTTGCTAAGTTTTCCGGTTTCTTGTTTTGTGGGGTGGATTAGTCTAGTCGTAGGGTTTGTTTGAAAGTCAGGTTTGTGGTCTTTAAGGAGTATATATGCTTCCCTCACCATCAATTTACTAACCCTATCACTGATCTTCACTCTACTTCTCTTCCTTTCTCTTCTCCTTTCCCTTCTTATCCTTTGCCTCACCATCCCCTGCCCCGGCTTAGCGTTTAATAAAAAAATAAAAATATGAATTATTGTAAAATTATACTTTTCCAACGGCAAACTTTTAAAAAAAATTGGTCACATGACTATTATTCCTCCTTAGCTCTATTCTTCCTGGATTTCACCGACCGGGTTTGGTCACAAAAAAAACTTCTGCCTGATGAGACCTCAACTCTTGATAGCTGTAGATCGATAACATCGACATGCCAGTGTAGCAGACTTTGTACATGTTTGAATAAAAAACCATTCATATATATATATATATATATATATATATATATATATATATATATATAGCATTAAATGACTTTTTAATTCTTTTTAAGGGATTATTCCACCTTGTCGCAATCATTTGTTGTCTTTTTATTGTTGAATTATTATTTACATTTATTTTCGCGATATTTTCATTTCTAGATATTTTTCTTTCCGAGTACATAATCCACGAACGCATATGGTGATCACTCGCACATCTGTTTCTCCGTTCAACAGTTCCCATTTACTTGATGCTACCCAACCTCTCTAGATTATATGCAAATCAAGTCAAAGTCAACCAATTGGTACCATTAAAATGCTTGGTCACTTCCCACACAGAGCTGTTATTTATCATGCTAGATTTATGATTTCTAAATCGAATTTTAAATTCACTACTGAAAGAGAGTAAATATTGTGAATTGTAGTTTTCGCACGTTACTTAATAAATTACATTGTGGCTAGAACAAATATTTATTGGTTTATTTTATTACTTTTGTCGGGAAATGAATGTTTGTGCCGTCTATACAATGGAATTATACTTTCGCGTGGGAAAATTTCTTCTAGATTGTGAGAGCAATAAAGTAGAGTTCTTGAGTTTTGGTTGATCAACCATATTATAATAAACAGGAGTTAAAATCGATAAGCAAACCGACCAATTACAAACCAACTTAATTGATTTTAGTTTTAAGTAACTTTTATTTCAGGTAATGAATTCTGCATTTGAAAATTGTTTGACTGCTTAATTAAAGCTTTATTATTTCCAATTAAGTAGTTTATATATCAATTATTGGATTCGACAATTAAAACATTATCTGAGCAGTTTTGTTTACGTATGCAATGCCGTGAGTGGGTGTCTGTTACGTAGGAGGTAGACATGGATTCATGTGGGCTTGGAAGAACGATCAGCTTGGATTCATTTTCGATTCCAATCAGGTGAGTAGACCAAGAATCGGAATGTCGATCGATTGCAGCAATAAACAACATCATCAAGAGAGGGATCGTAGTGGCATTGGAAAATGAGCGGATTTGACTACCGACTTTTGTTTAAGTCGTTGATTTCAGATTATACCTGTGGCGATATATTTTAGACAAGCAATTTGTTCAGGCCTGCAATTAAACAATGTGCTAACGCCCCCCCCCGAACCTGTAAATAATTTTCTCTTACGGCCGGATTTGTTTTTACTCTAGTGGCAGTGGAGACTTCTGGAATTGTTGTCCCTTGTTCGACTGCATTCCTTTAAGTAGTTGGCGGGATTTCCTCTTGGTTAAAGAATTATCATCGCAAAATAAAATGGTTCTTGCGGTGTGTCTCACTTGCGGTCGTGCCGGGTAATCTTTTTTCTATCTGGCAGCAGATAGTCTGAACTTTAAATATTTTGTCTTTAAGAAACTATTCTGTCAAAGTAAATTGGTGAATTCTAATATGTAAATATATAAGTAAATGTTGTTTTAATAAGAATTACTAATAACTAAAGTAAATACACATAACGAAAGTATTTATTCACCTAATTATCCGTTTATTGAATGTTCAATTTTGTTGAAAGTAAACTAGCTGAATTTAATGAATACTAGCGGGACCCTGTGGAAATTCCACGTTGCTTTCTGCATTAATCTTGATGATTTGCTCTTAATAATAATATTCTTTTTGAAATAATAACACACTATTCAATAAGTTCCGGGTCTGATATAGATGGCACCACTAATAAAATTCTATATGATTTGATAGCACGCGTCAACATTTTACCCCAATCGGATTATTAATTAAATGAATCCACTGTTTCAAATTTTCAAATAAATGGAAAGATCTAAATTTAGTGCGTTGGTGTGTTGAGAATCCATTGCTTTCTGATGTGAAAAATACTGTTCAAGCAAAGCAATGATTTCATAAATGTTATTCAGACTCTGATCCGTCGGAAACAACAGTTAAGAGGTTGTGTCCTGACTTAAACCACGGTCGTACGGACACACATGATTCTGAACGTCAGGTCGAACAAATTCGGAAGTTGTCTCGGCAAACAAAAAAGTCCCAAACTCTTTTTGGCCGATCGTGAATTGAAGTTGCGTGAAATAGCCAAACTCTTTTCGGCCGATCGTGAATTGAAGTTGCGTGAAATAGCAAAACTGATGAAGACATCACCATTTTGCATGAATATTTGTCAATGAGAAAGTTGGGTTCGAAGTGGGCGCTGCGTTTGCTCACAGTTGATCAAAAACAACATTTACTGCGCTTATACTATTCAATAGCGTTTGCTTTACCGAAAAATCTGAGCCAAAACTCTACTTTTAAGGCAAACGTTTCTACTCAGAAAGTCTTCTTGAAATACTAGCTATACACTTGTTTATCACATTAAAAAGGAATGTAGATCGCATGTATATATGCCAATTAGCAAAACTCGAAAAAATATATGTAAAACGAGTTGTACCTACCAAGCGTTGCCTGGGACTGTTTTACATTTATCTCGTTTTTTATGAAATATGCCGTTTTTTTTTTACCAAATTATTATTTTGTTTTAAAATATGATTTTCAAAGTTCAATTACGTTATGGTTTTGTCATCAAAGTATTTATTGAATAAAATGTTAAACTAATTTTCATCGCTATAAAATTATTGGGTGTAAATAGTTTTCAAACGTTTTAATTTTCAAAACTTTTGATCTTATAATTATATGAGGATGTGTTAAGAATTTACATGCCAGCAATGACTTTCTATTTAGCAGTTTAAATGCTTCAAATTTCGAAGGGCTACTAAGTAATTCGTTCTTTCCTCAACTATTAGCAAAATATTAAAATGGCTGGCTTTTTACGAATAAAGCGAAATGCATACTGGTAAATTTAATTCCATAATTTATTCATAAGGATGAATAATATTTAAAATTCTATTTCATCAAGCTTAGCAACGCATAGACAGAGAATTTAAATTAATATATTGCACATGTAGAATTTAAATTAATATATTGCACATGTAGAATGTTGCTAAAATCCACCGTGTTTGTTATACGTACACGTGTTTGAATTATAAAATAGTTAAAAATATAGAAATGCATTGTTTCTATGAAAAAAGTTATTCATACAAAAAAGAAAATTAAAAATGTATTTTAAGCACGAAGCCAAACTTCTCATGGCGTATTTTGTCTTCATAGAGGGTGTCTTTTATTTTCTGCATAACTTAGGTTCCGACAGAATTTTTTGAAATTTCGTTTTATTTTACCTATCGCATTTTGCATTTCAATAAATATTCAATTAATGTTAAGTAAACAAAAAATTCGCGGTAAAACGCACACGGACATTCGTGAAGTTGTCTTATAATTTTATTAATCTAAAGATGAATATTTTATATTTATGTACCGGTGCAGTGTGTCTTTTAAATGACACTTCGATTTTTTTGTTAAAACATACGAACACGAAATCACCATAATAATATGGATATTTGAGAAAAAGATTTTTGTATTTTATCAAAATAAAGGGTATGTTATAAAAAGATAAGTTGTTCCATGTTCATCTTTTCTAGTCGTCACAAATGGCAGTTGATAATCAACTATTTTAGATTTTATTAGTGCAATGCAAACATTGAGACAAGATGCGCTACACATTGATTAGTTGAGCAAACATCAGATAAGAACGATGAGTCCATCCAATCGGCGCATTTAGCGATGAAAATGCTATTTCAAACTTAAGCGAGACAAACCGACCGATCGAGCGACATCTAAAAAAAAGAAGTAATTGATACTGTACACCTCCTATGGATCAATTTCCTTATCTATGAGTTGCTTCTGGCGATCTACTGAGGTAACACAATGCGTTTTAACACCTTTATCTATCCGGCCAATGTATGGAACCATTCTAAGTTCTAAAATTCAACTCTCATAACTATTAAGTCTGTACCGTTCACTGAGTGTCAAGACACAAGCAAGTCCCACCTGTTAAAGTCCCTTCTTTATATATTCAAAACAACAACAAGAATCACAACAAAGGCGCCCTCTGGGCCGGATGAAAAACTTCACCCAAGGGCCGTAACTTGATATATTACATCCCTCCATTCTTAGATGCATCAATAAACATAGTCTCTTAACTTAAATAAAGCTCTCCTTACACGCTCAGATTTCCGAGGAATAGGCGATGCTTTCTGTCCGAAGTCTATAGGTTCCACCTCAGCTTCATCCTATCTTACCAATTCGGGTAATCCTTCATCCTCAGTAGACTCCGTTGTACTGGTTGTTACCGTGTCACCTGCGGCATCATTCATATCAGTCACATCCTCTTCTGAGACCAGGATTGTCCTTTTAATGATCCGGTCTGAATGTCTCCGTGTAACTCCTCTCTCGGTCTCTACCTCAAAATTGACATTACTCAACTGTCTCGTAATGATGCCCTCCAGCCACCGTTGACCAGGGCCAAAATTCCTCACAAGGACTGGATCATTCACCCCATGATTTCAACTCTGTAACATTCCTGGGTGTGGAGGCTCTTGCCATCGTAGGCGTGGCTTAAATCCAGTTGGCTGAATCTTTCACCCCCTCTCAGTGTGGCAAATATATCTTCGGTTCGAGGAATAGGGTAGCTGACACATGGAGCTGCTGCATTGATGGTTTGCTTATAGTCTCCACATATTCGTGCAGCCCATCTAGAATATTCTACTCTGTTGTAAATGCCATGGTTTTCTAGGCGGTCTAACTCCTTCTCCACCCCGTTTCTCAAAGCATAAAGTACAGGCCTGGCTCGACAAAATTTGGGCTCTTCTTTTTTATCAATGGGAATATTCACCTGAAAGTCTTTCAGACATCCCATTTCTCCATTAAGTAAGGCATCATATTTTGTAAGTAATTTTTAAAGCCTCAATGGGTTCTCCTCTGTTAAATAAAACAACCGTTCCCAGTCCAGCTTTAACTTCTTCATCCAATCTCTACCCAGTAGAGTTTGTACCTCTCCTTTCACAACCAGTAGTGGTAAACAGTTCACTTGTTCTTCATGTAATACCTCTACAACTGTTGTCCCCTGAGGTTTTACTATCTCACCAGTATAGGACGTCAGTTTTACTGCACTTTTCAAAAGATCCTGAATCCTGCCCAGCTCTTTAATTTTTTTTAGACTAATGACCGAAGAAGATGCTCCTGTATCTACCTCCATGACAACTTTTTTTGTGTAACAACAGCTTCACCTTTACCGGTGGTGTTTGTAGGTTTGAAATATTGTATAAATTACATTCTTTTTTACTTAACATTTCCATAGTGAATCCTTTTTCAACTGTCTGGTCTTCATCCACCACATTCATTGGATCGCTCTTTTTAGTTATTTTTTAAGAATTTACCTTGTTGCTGCCTGCACTTTCTGCGGGTGTGTCCTGTCTTATGACATCTGTAACGCTCACTATTTTTAAATGTACATTTATCTGCTGTGTGTATGGTACTACCACATCTGTAACATTCCCGTTTCAAGGGTAATTTGTGTATTGGGTTTTCATAATCGGGAATGTTTCCTGCATTGATTTAAAATATTTCCGGGCTGATTCGATTGACACTGCTATTTCAATAGCTTGATTCAACGTTAGATCCCTTTCGCTCGGTAGGCGTTCCTGGATTTTCACGTCTTTAATTCCAGAGACTAAGCGGTTCCGTATGTATTCACCAAACCTCTCTAACATTGCAGTGTTCGGACATTTTCCTTAATACGGCCACATGGTCACTTATAGACTCTTCCTCCCTTTTGTATCTCGTGTTGAACAAGCATTTTTCATGAATCGTATTAGGTGCTGGTTTAACATGTCTCTTCATCAGCTCAACTAGTTCATCAAACGTTTTCTTTTCCGGGCGATTATCTGCTCTTAACACAGCTTAGTGTTTTGCACCAATAACCGATAATAAAATCGCCTTTTTCTTCCCTTATCTCTCAATATCATTGGCTATGAAAAAAAACTCCACACGTTCAATGTAGTTAATCCAGGACTTCTCGACATCGTTCCATGCCCGTAAAGTGCCCATCGACGCAATTTTTATGCTTCTAGGAACTCCGAATACATCCAATGAGTGTGTTCACTTTTTTCTTTTTTAACTTCCGGCTCATTGTTGGTTTTAATCTTCCAAATCCCTTCCTCGCATTGTCTTCTACTAACTCGTCGCCAAATATTAAGTATGCACCGTTCACTGAGTGTCAAGACACAAGCAAGTCCCACCTGTTAAAGTCCCTTCTTTATATATTTAAAACAACAACAACGATCACAACAAAGACGCCCTCTGGGCCGGATGAAAAACTTCACCCAAGGGCCGTAACTTGATACATTACAATAACTTCAAATATTTATTCACATAAGCTAACCCAACTAATAGGACATCTACCTTCGTATATCAACACATGTGAACCTAAAGGCAAAACTTGTCAATCATATCTAAGTAGCTGTATGCTTTTGGCTAAGCATTACTACATTTAAAACGAGGTGCATATGACTGCGACCTAATTGCTGTATTCATTCACAATTCTTGTGAGCGACGGGATTGACAATAAGGCATTGGTACTTTCCCTGGAACAGGTAGCTGAACTATTAATTTATGAAGAAGTAAACAAAGACAATTTATTATCTATGGATCTATTTCCTTAACTTGATTTGGCTAACTATTTTAAGGGGGTATCTAAGTGCTCTTATATACGCATCTTCTACTAACGTTAAATCGCACCTCTTTATTTTCCTATTCTTAGTGTACACATTAATTAGTATGCTGGCATATACGAGGTTAAGTAACTCATTGGTTACTCATGTGACGAAATATATGTCACATGACATCACTAACGAATGAGTTACTTAACCTCGTATATGGCAGCATAATTGACCCTGGGGTCAAAATGTGTATACCGTAAGCTTTTCTATGATCATTCGACACTGAACTGAGAACTACTGCAACAAAATATGTAACATTATACAACACATATTGCAATAAATAATCAAAAAACAGACAGAAAACAAGAAAGCTAATAATTTAATTTATTAATGAGTAACCACTTATCAAGGTTAAAAGTCGCTCGAGGATAAGGCTTAATGAGATGGATAGATTGTCAGTTGGATGGTGATGAATATTATGAGAAGATTAGATAACATGAAGGAAATGACACATTCATGATATATGACAAGTGTTTGTTGATATTTGATCGGAAGATGACCATGTTGTAGCTGTCAGGAAAGCAAACTTGTACCTACGTAACAATTTGGACTTGTAAGTCGTTGACCAATTATCTTGGGAAATACAGCATTCAAATATGGTAATTACTGTTGACAATGGATTTGTTTTCGTCACTTGGTATTTTGCATATTTCGCCTTTTAATCCAAGCAATTATGGGCGATGTCGGCAAACGGGCAGAACGTAACAGGTGTTTTTCAAAAGAAGAATTGAACATTTAGAGCAGATTGAAACCTATTTGGATCACGATTGAAAATACACCAATTCGCCGTTAATGTATAGTGCATATCTGCAACTGCTGAGATATGTCTGTTCATATGCATTTTTCTATCTCACTCACTCACTATAAATATACCTATTTATGAATTCCCACACACTACGTGTCATAGTTATGGCCCGAAGTGTGTATCAGTCGAAGAGGCTTCAATGCTGAATGCTTTTCGAAGTGTTATTAATCGATTATTTATTAATATAAAAATCGCAATAGCGTAAATGTATTAAAATGAACTTTAAAAATACTATATAAAAAGAAAATTTAACGTAATGAAATGGTATGATATCAAAGGTTCAACACTACATTACACAGAGAGAGTAAGAGAGAGAGAGAGGGGGAGAGAGGGGGGGGAAGAGACAGACTGATACAGAGATAAAAGAGAGAGAGAATGTCAAATTAATATTAACCCTTTTCCCTGCTCGCACAGAAGAAAAATACGTGGCCAATCACCCTCTGCTTCTGTTACGTAATCAATCGCTTTTATCTATCGGCCTGATTGCTGATTTAGTACTTGCGACTCCTAGCTCTTCATTATTTTAAATAAATTAAAAAGTTAATTATTTATAAATAATTAACTTTTTAAGGGATAAAATCTCGAACATATGCGATTTAAAAAGAAACAGTGAAGCAAAAATTAAAGTAAATAGACTTCCAGACAATACCGAGTAAGATAGCTAGTTGGTCATATTTCTATTTCTATATGACGTATTACTAATAATTAACAACCCTCCATCATAACTGAGTTAAGTTGTTAACAATAATATTAGATATAGCTCATTTTCTCTATAGAGACAATGGTTTTTATCTGAAAGGACTCTTGCATGATGAGATTTTACTAAATCAAATGCTGAGCAATAATTAATTGCACTTTCAGTACCTATATTGCGTAAGTCCAGTGCCCCCCCAAAATACGAGAACCAACGCCGGAATAAGCGGATGTATCGAGATTCAAACGCTATTGATGTAGCAGGCTAAGCTAGCGTCCTATCTGTGAGCTATTTCTAACTTTTATATATACTGTATTGTTACAAATGTAGAATACTACACCCGTATACTACTAAAATCTATACTCCTTTTAGGTAGTTATAAAAACACCATTATACTAAGGGGATAAACTTTCTTCTCATTTGAAAGAAATTGAGATCCTTACAAATGCAATTATACCCTACACCGTGCACACTCATCTTCAACGAGATGAAGATATAACAAAAGAGAATCTCCTTCTACATAACACGCGGAAAAAAAGAAAACAAAACTGTTTTCGTTTCAACACCGGGTCATATATAGAGCCCATGAAGTCAACCAAAGGTTAAGGCATCTATTCTGGTGAACTGTCAATTAAACGCCTACGTGCTAGAAAAAAATACAGTTATTTCGGAAGCGCGCTGCGGCAAACACGAACACGAACTCCCAGAAACAACATTTCGGCCGAACAGGAAAAAATCAGTTTTGAACACGAGACCACATTTTAATTTCTTCCGTAGCGAAAGAAAAATATCTTTTCTCAGATTGACATAAATCCCCTAAATCAAAACTTACATTTATAAACTGACTTGCTGAAAGAATTATCAAATCCTCTCAACGAAATAAAGCAACATATATTTTGAATCCAGAACCAACCCATCTGAAATCACCTGGGTCATTACAAAGTACCATCTTGAACAACTTATGAATCCAAAATCGTGCGCCACACAAACCCACTTCCACAGTTTACATCCTAAATACTTTTCGACAGCTAAAAATTCTCCACCCGACGAATACTGAATCCATCGAAATATCATTTTCATAAACGGATGCCATTTTCGGCTAAATTGCGCCAAATATAATTGGACATCGATCGTTGCGATTTTTTAATATATAAACATTATAATTAATAATATGGGGAAAATGTAAAGTTTCAAATGTTCCTGGCTTTTCATTTTAATATATATATATATATATATATATAAAGGATTAAGAATTTGATACTAGCAAATATATACTTGTTATAATGCATATTAAAAATATATTAATATCGTTACTATTAATTGAATTCACTGTTGAAGATATAAATGATCAATTTTAGTGATATAACGGGATACTTTGTGAAACAAAAGTATCACACGATAACACAACAATTTGATTATTATTAAATTGTTTGAATTTAATAATCAGTTCATAAATAGTTGATATTCAAAACACTAATGTAAAACAAAAACCCACGCATTTCTCTTTTTCTCTCACCGCCTTGATTTTCTAATAATTTCGTTAATTTTATTTTCCCTTATATATATATATATATATATATATATATATATATATATATATATATGACTATTATACCAAAAATGCTTTCTTCACCTGTGGTTCACCACGCCTACGTTAATTATGTGGTATGCCTTGTATACTCTACACACATCAACTGGTGACCCTGTGAGTGAAACCGAACGAGTAAGTCTTTGTTCTTTCTTTCTCGTATATATATATATATATATATATATAATATATATACATACATATATTATATATATTGTATATATATATTATTATATTTACTAGCAAATATATGCTCCCCCCGGTCGCATATTTTTGCAACGCTGCCGCATCAGAAATGAATGCTCACGCGTAAGCCAATGGAGCCCCAGTCATATTTCTGTGGTGGTTAGACATTGATTTTCTGTGTTTATGACCAAGAATATTTTTAGTTGAAAATAAAGAAAAAAAAATTCGACCCTACCCCGATTTTTGTTGTACCCTCGCCCATAAATAGAAAGACCTGTAGTTTAAAAAGAAAAAAAAATTTTTTTGTACCCCCCTCAATTTTTTTATATTACCAGTCATTGAAATATTTTTGGTTAAGAAAAAAAAAACAACATTTTTTTGACCGCCTTCCCCCAATTTTTTTTCTCCCCCCCTATACATGTAAATATTTTTAATTAAAAAGGAAAAAAAACTAACCTTACCCTAACTGTAACGACGGGGTCAAAGTTAACGTGGGTCCTAAAATGAAAAAGCACCAAAAAATCAAAGACAGTGAACAAAGTGTGTGTGTTTAATGACCCTTTTTTAATTAAACAATTTGATTCTACAATCAGTTGTATAGTTTTCCAGTACAATGTGTTGACATAAAAGAAAAAAAAATCACATCTTTTTTTTAATAAATAAAACATGGAATCATAAATTCTGTTGAGGTCGTGAAAAAATGATAATATTGGATAGGAAAGTATTAAGAAATCAAATACAGTAAACACGAAAAGTTTTTTAATTCTCGGAAAGAAAAAGTTTACCTGAACTGTGTGTGTGGGAGTGTGTGCGTGCGCGCGCGCGTTTTTATATAGTAATTTTTAAATCAATTATTATTTTAATTAAACAACTTGATTTAATAAATTCGTGTTTTAAAACATAATTGCTAAGAATAAACAAACTTAGGACGGTTTTAAAAATGGAAAACTGAGCACGGTGGATACCAGCGTTGTTGTTTACATATTTAACGTGCACTATTAACATCGGCTGCTTAATCAGATCGCCATATTTAATTACCGGAGAGAGGGAGGACACCACTGATTAAACAGCCAATCGGCTGCTTAATCAGATCGCCATATTTAATTACTGGAGGGAGGGAGGACACTACTGATTAAACAGCCAATCGGCTGCTTAATCAGATCGCCATATTGAATTACCGGAGGGAGGGAGGACACCACTGATTAAACAGCTAATGACTTTGCAGTTTTAACAGTACTCGCGTTGAAATGGTTTAGAAAACACGCCGGTTATGATGAAAATGGCTTTAATTAATTGTATGAATAATGTTTATTAATATAACCTTATCGGAAAATATTGTAAATACATATGTAAATTTAATAATAGCAGTTATAAGTGTATATTTGTAAATATGAATTTAATTGATGTATGTTAATGGCAACACCCATATGGTGTCTGAACGACTTTTGATGACAGTATATAAAGAATTTCAAAAGGATTAGTTTCAGTAAAATAGTCATACTGGAGTTTCGGCTTCAGACAGAGAGACAGACAGATACATAAACTCCATTATTAATAGATATCATATATATTATATATATTATATATTTATATCATATATAAAATATTTATATATGTAATATTTATATTATATTATATATATAATATATATATATTATATATTATGTATGTATATTATATTATATGTATTATTATTGTGTTATATGTGTATTATATATATATATATTATAAATATATATCATATGTATATTATATATATTATATTATATTATATATATTATACATATGTTATATATGTATATTATATATTATATATATTATATATTCATATTATATATATTATATATATTATATATTCATATTATATATATATTATATAAATTATATATATATATTATGTATTATATATATATTATATATATTATACATATATATTATGTATTATATATATATTATATATATTATACATATATATTATATATAATATATTATATATATCATATATATTATATATCCATATTAAATATATTATATGTATTATATATATATATTATATGTTATATATATATATTATATATTATATATATTATAAATATGTATTATATGTAATATGTTATATATATATTATATATATATCATATATAATATGTTATATATATATATATATTATATATATATATATATATATATATATATATATATATATATATATATATATTATATACTAGCAAATATATGCTCCCTCCGGTAGCATATTTTTGCAAGGCTGCACCGTCAGAAATGAACGGTCACCCATAAACCGATGGAGCCCCAGTCATAATTTTTGGGTGGTTAGACATTGATTTTCTTTGTTTCCGACCAAGAATATTTTTAGTTAAAAATAAATAAAAACAAATTTTCGACCCCACCCCAATTTTTTTTACCCTCCTACATAAATAGAAATATTTTTAGTTTGAGAAAAAACAAACAAATTTTTTGCACCGCCAATTTTTTTTTATACTCCCCCATACATATAAATATTTTTAATTATAAAGAAGAAAAAAAAAATCTTTGACCCCCCACAATTTTTTTTTACCCACTTCCATACATAGTAATATTTTCAGCTAAAAAATTTGGGAGAGTGTCAAACAAATTTTTTTTACCCTTCCAATTTTTTTTTACCCTCCCGCATACATAGTTAAAAAAAGGAAATAAAAATTAGGAGGCGCTTCGGTCATATCAAAGAACTCATGCCTACGTCATATCAAAGAGCCGTTTTGTTATTCTTCCAAAATGGTTACCCATTTAGTAATGTCCGAGATATTTGTTGCTTAATTCAATTTACAACAAACCACCTTGTCTTAACAACGTAATGAAAATAAAGTATGATAATATGAAAAAAGCCTCTCACAATGACGTCACTTCCGGAAGGATAAGTCAGCAATTCATTTTTCCAAAATGGTCACCCATTTAGTAATGGCCGGGATATATATTGCTTAACTTAAATTTACAACAAAACACCTTGTCTTAACAACGTAATGAAAATAAAGAATGATAATGTGAAAAAAAAGGTATGGTTTTTGTGATCTCATAATTACAATCAACTACTAAAACAGTTATCATGTAGTTAGTCCTATAAACAATTTTAATATATATATATATATATATATATATATATATATATATATATATTATCATCGAATAGATTAAACATTTTCACTTTTTCTAAAGTCGTTCTTTGATCCGAACAAAACCGGTAAAATCTGTCCTCTTTTGATGATTTTATTCTGTATTCAAACTTGTTTTTACCGTCTCTAGTTCACATGCACACCCACCCATGTATATATATATATATATATA
>OY744526.1:88937151-89134651 GCA_963556195.1 Sepiola atlantica
ATTATTTATTTCAATCGGTTTTCCTTCCATTATCTTTTTTCTTTTTTTCAATTGAGCCTTTCCCCTCGTTCTTTCTTTTAAATTTTCTTGTTTTCTTTCAATGGATTTTTCTTTATTTTTCTTTCATTTAATTTTTCTTTCTTTTCAATGGACTTTTCGTTCTCTTTCGATTCATTTCTTTTTTCCTTTTTATTTGCTTCTTTTTCAGATTTTATTTTATTCTTTCTATCAGTTTATATTTCGTGTTCTGACTTTTAGTGTTTTGTTCTTTCAATTGACTTCTACCTTCTGTCCCTTTCTTTCTTCTGATTAGGCCTTTATCCTCGTTCTTACTTTTTAGATTTTCTTTCATTCAATTAGCTTTTCTTCCACGTTTTTTCTTGTAATTTTTTTCTGTCAATTTGGCCTTTTCCTTCATTGCTTCTGCTAATTTCTTTTTTCTCTTTCCTTATTTCCCATGTCTTTTCTTTTACTGGTCTTTTCCTACACTTTTTCTTTGACTTCCTCTGCTTTCCCTCCGATTTTTTACGTTTTTCTTTCAACTCGCTTTTCTTCTACTTAGTCTTTTTCCATCTTTTCTTTCAATTAATGTTTCTTAAACTTGTTTTAGTATTTAATTCTTTCTTTCACATTTATTTTCTTTCTTTCTTTTAATCGGATTTTCTTTTATCCGTCTTTATTTTTATCTCTTTCTTTCTTTGTATAGCTATCATTATTTATAATTTTATTTGACTTTCTTTAAATTTGTTTTCTTTCTTCTTTATTGTGATAAGTTTTCTTTAGTTTATTTCTTATTGGTTCTTTTTTATTGTCATTTTTATTTATTTTCTTTAATCAGTTTATATTTTTATTACTTACTATTTTTATTTATTTCGATAGTTTTCCTTTCCTTCTTTACATTAATTATCGTTTCTGTCTTTCTTTATGTTTTCCTTGTTTTTGTTAATTCAAATACGTACGATGCGTTTTCGTGAAAAGTATGCACACTAAGTACGTGAAACGTTGAAAAAGCAATAAAATAGTTTTACTCGTTTTACCTTAGCATATTTTTTATATCTCCTACTTACTAGTGAAACGGTTCAAATAAAACTGGAAAATGAACGCTAAAAATGTCGGAACATTTGTTTTGAATGTTATTTTTGCCTTTATTTAATTTTGAATAATGAGTTTAAAAAACGACTCAAGAACTGCTGACGTCGATGAGGACATCGGATAGAAGGTGTTGATTCCAAATCTGCGGTTTGTTTGGTTCTTAGATCAACCGTTCAACTATGATGCCGCGACATAAGCACACACACGTACAAATATATATATATATATATATATATATATATATATATATATATATATATATATATATATATATTAAAGTGAAATATTTTGAAAACGAACAATCGTGCAATTTAAATGAAAAATTCATTTATTTAATTTTTTTTAGATTTCGTTGTAGAACAACTTTGTCAGGCGAGACTATCTTATAGTTTTTTTCTTCTTTTCTTTCTCTTAATTTGGATGGCATTAATCCCGAGGAGTCGAATCACGATATGAGCAGAAAGAGACGTCAAGTTGTTAAGACGTTAGGATAAGTGTAGTCCTAGAGATGTTATGCGCAGATTGGCGCTTTTTAAAGTTAAGGAAATTGACAACATCTTTGAAGCACGCATTAGACTGTATTAAAGTAAAATATCTTGAAAATAAACAATCGTTCAATTTATAATGAAAAATTCATTTATTTAATCATTTTTTTTTTTTGCAAGCTTTCGTTGTAGAACAATTTTTGTCAGGCGAGACTGTTTATAGTTATTTTTCTTCTTTTCTTCCTCCTCATGTTGATGGTATTAACCCCGAAAATCAACAATCGTGCAATTTAAATGAAAAATTAATTAATTTTTTTTTTGCCAGCTTTCGTTGTAGAACAAATTTGTCAGTTTTTTTCTTTTCTTCCTCCTCATTTTGATGGTATTAACCCCGAGTCGAATCACAATAGGAGCAGAAAGAGACGTCAAAGATGTTAGGATAAGTGTAGTCCTAGCGATGTTATGCGCAGATTGGCGCTGTTTAAGTATGTCAACTTGTTTATATATATATATATATATATATATATATATATATATATATATATATATATATATATATATATATATATATAGTGTGTGTATTTATGCAAACATTATTAAAAATAACATATACTTTTTTATTTTTTGAATTTATAACGGGCAACATTTTAATATGCTTAACGTAATGCAATTTTATTCTGAGATGCCACTCCGGGTTGCTGAATTTAAATTGTCAACGTATTTCCTGGAACAATGCGAAAACTGTATCTGCGTGTTTCTCCGTTGTCTTTTAAAAATATCTTCTTTCTCCAGCTTTTTTGTTAATTTACTTTTGACACCTAGGGATGATTCGACGAAGAATCGAAAACGTTCGTGATACTTATGGGGCATTTATTAATCCAAAAAAAGAATACAAAATAAACATTAGAAAAATTGAAAAACAGGTATAAATAAATAGACAAATAATGTTATTTTTAATTTGGGAAATATTTTAGAATGCATTTTGTGTGATTAAAATAGAGAAACAACTCATGGAAGCAAGCGTTGATTAACTACGCGTTACATATACTATATACATATCTATATACTAAAGTAAAACTGATTTACCCACCCCACATTCAGACATAATAGGATAATAACCAAAATTTTACATGCTAATTTTTTCTGCAATAAAATTAGCCTAAGCCATCACGTGTGTTTCTAGAAATCATGAATTCATTTCTTCTTCTTTCAAAATTTATTATATTTTCTCTGGATTACCTGACTCTCCGAAACACACTTTTCAAAGAGAAGGTGACTACCATCTTAACTCGCATCTTATTATTATTGGATTATCATCGCCACAAACATCACTGTGTATTATTGTTCATGGCATAATGAATATATGAACACTGCTTTTTCTAGAATACTAACATAGTCGCTTAATTATTACTGCTTATGCATATTGACTGCTTTCCTTTTACGTTCACACTTTAGACGTCTACATCGGTAGGCTTTTCCGATTATTTTTTTATTACATTTACCTCTTTTACTAAACAGTAAATACTTAATTAAAACTTTTATAATACTTACGGCGAGGAGGGTACTATTTACACTTCTAGCTACGGAAGTCTATGTGATATTATAGATCAGGGGGCGAAGCCCCGAACGTTAGGGGGTAAATGATTCACTAACTCATACACATTTTAGAGGTGAGGGCTTGTCGGTGATTAAGACAAAAAGGCCGGAGATAAGATATTTAGGAGTGATATGGTTTTACGACAATTTTGACGACAATAATTTAGTTTTACGGCAGCCAACGGTTTGCGAGTTGGGGCTCGGAGTAAAGAGATTCAGTCTTGGTGTCAGTTTCGAGAGAGAGAGAGAGAGAGAGAGAGAGAGAGAGAGAGAGAGAGAGAGAGAGAGAGAGAGAGAGCAGATCTAGCAGAGCAAACGATGAGATGAACTGATCAACCTCGTGGCAGTTGTGGTCTCGACAGACGAACTATCGCAGTTTGGAGTCAGGAAGACTTCGTGAACAAACAGGAACTAGATCTTTTAAAATAATTCAAAAAGAGGAGTTTAATAGATATCAATAAAAGACGATTTTGAAAATTGGCCAAGGAAAGGCTTCTGAATGGCAGGAACGAAAGAGAATATTTTTACACTACCCTGGAGGCCTCTGTGATATGCGCGTGTGTGTTTGATCTGTGTAGAGACGGAAAAGTCGAGTGACTTTAAAAATAACAATATATTAAAAATGTAATACAGTCCATGTACGTTTATTTGTTCCAAACATTTAAACGTGAAGTATTAACATTTTTCCATAAAATGAATCTGAAAACGTCTGCACTGGGAGACAGATGAAAGCTTGATTTAAATAAATGAAGTCACGTGTTTTTTTCGCAAGCAATTTGACCAATCGAACAAAGCGGTTCAAAAGAATCTCACGATTGATTTTCTACTTGTCGAAGGTCAAATCAGAGGAATACTCAGAGATACTTCTTTTTCTTCTTTTTTAATGGTAATGAATGCTATCCATGGGAAACTCATGGGAAACTCATTATGCGCTCTGAGAACACAAGAGATAAGCGACACGGGAACTTGAAGGGCATTGGAAAACACAGTAATCATTAAAATCAAACTTATACATCTGTAACAAACTGTTCGTATTTATATGTATCTAAATCTATTTCTATCTAAACATGTTCGTAACTATCTATATATTCATCTAAATCTTTTATATCTATCTACCTATTTATCTGAAGATGTTCGTAGCTATCTATCTATTTATTTTAATCTGTTGGTAGCTATCTATGTATATATCTTAACGGGTTCGTAGCTATATATATATATATATATATATATATATATATATATATATATATATATATAGGCAAATATTATTAAATAACACAGAGTATTTTTGCTTGATAAGCCTTTTTTTTTAATTTTCCGAATGGTCAATTTAGTGTTTCGGTTAAATTGCAGTATGTAAGTTTTATGGGTTTCTTGTTCCAGTTTCTTTCCTTTTTGCGAGAACTTTCTCACAGACGTGATGTTGCTTGTCTCAGTCTTTTCTATTAATGCAAATAGGACATGTGTTCTTCAGAATTTGTGATCTATTCCCCGCTTCTTTTGTTCCAGCTCGTTTGACTCGTTGGCCTAGTTGCCTCCATCAATTCGCTGTTTAGATACCTCATTGTAATACGACTTCTTATTGCAGTAGCTTATTTTCAAAACCGCAGGCTTGTGGAACTCTCTTCCTGCTGACTGTTTTCCTCCTATTGGTCTTTTCAAGATTAAGGTAAATTGGCATTTCCTTTGCGATACTCATATTTGTTCTTGTTAGCTCCTTACATCAAGTGGCTTCATGCCTTATCTGGAGCGATTTCCATAAAAAAATCATCTTCGGGCGGTGTTAGTTTTGGTTTCTTAAAATGTTTTTCCTGTTGAGTTTTTTTATTGTTATAACGGCCAGTAATTTACAATTTAAAAGGAGCGTCTATAATGCTACATGAGAGCATGATTACGTTCTAATAGCGTGCAAGATTCAAAAGTTTGATTACTTAACCGTTAAGAATTTGATTACGTTCTGAGCGCGTTCAATATTCAAACGTATAATGGCTTAATGGCTAAGAACTTCGTAACTTTAAAATGTTGTGACAAGTTTCGTAATTCACATTATTGATTGTAGGAAGTTTACTTTTTATGTAGATGGTTATATATACTAGCAGATATATACTCCCTCCTTTTATTAGTCTGGGAGAATAATATCATTCTACACTGAATCCCAAAGAAGGGGGTAATGCTGAGAGCATAGTGTAATGACGAACGCCCCACTCTAAAGGAGGAGTTACTGCCTGGGGTGACGATATCATGACAACAAAACAAATAGTACACTATCCCCACCCGTAAACGAAGAAGATAATCATGGAAGGATGATATCATAAAGAACGAACATATACTATACTGCCATACAATAAAAGCAGGTAATACATGGGAGGATCGGCCCCATAAAAAGAGAAGGTAATGCCTGTGAGTATGTTATCATGGAAACAGAACAGATACTACACTACCTCCCTCCTTCCCCAAAAAAGAGAAGTTAGTCCCTAGGAAGATGGTTTCATGACAGGTATTACATTACCCCCTTCCCCAAAGGAAGATGTAATACCTGGAAGGATTACCCCACCGCCTTAAAAAGGACGAGGGTATTCTTGGGAGGACGGTCTTATGACAACAGAACTGATACTACACTACTCGCCCCGATTAAAGGATAATACATTAATAGATTAAATACTTTTTTTTATTCATTTAAAAATTCTACGCCTTAACACACGTGATTTTTATGGTTTATTGGTCTTTTAGTTAAGATACAAGTGTAGTATCTGTTCTCAATATCTCTTTTTCAGACTACCAGACGTTTTACTATCGACGGAAATATTGCGTAAATATAAGAAAATATTACAAGGCCAAATTACAACTGTATATATTACTTTATTAGAAGCTGTTTATATAATTAATATGCAAATTAAGAAGACTTAAATGTGTTTGAGAGTATTTGCAGTTCCCTATATACACGGTATTTCAAAAGTATGTTGTATCATAGAATTAAATAAGCACAATCTCTTTTGATTTTAACATAGTTAAGATAGATGAACAAATCTTTCGCGTCTATTCATTTAGATATATATTAATAATAAATTAATGTGTTTAATCTGTTACTATCTATCTATCTATTTATCTATATATCTCAATCTTCTCGTATCTATCTATCGCCATCTTTCTTAGCTATCTAGAATACAAAAATAAATATAGGTACATGTAGCTATTTACTTTTTCAGATCGATTCAATAAAAAAATTGTAATTCATTTCTTTTCTCTTTATTTTGTTTTTTATATGTTGTCATAAATCGATAAGCCAGGGTTTGGATATATATATATATATATATATATATATATATATATATATGAAGATCCCGCAATTCATTTGAAAGGTAGTTCCGAGATAAAAGCTCAATGTACAGTGCAATATTGATACATATTGATAAGAGTATACGGAAAGCTAAAACACCATGGTAGATAACAATTTATTGTCAATCGCATTAAGCGGCTTCTTTACACCAACCAGTATAGTTTGAACTTCCAGAAGAGTATTAAAAATACCCGGGCCTTTGAAAGCGTCATCTCCATGGGGGGTTGTTTTTAACTTGAGTAACTTTTAAGATAGCATTCAATTACTTCTCTCATTACTCATCTGTTCCTATTTTTTCTCTCATTTTCCTATACTTTTCTTCTTTTAGAACCTCTTCGATTCGAATTAGAAGTGGTTAGTAATTGACAGGTAGGTGCGAAAAAGTGGAAAACTCATATCTTCACACATATACTGCTACTAGGTGTATTGACTGAAAGGGTAAAAGTAAATAACAAACACACACATACACTCATACGTACACACACGCACACCGGCGACTACATTAGTATGAAAACATATAAAAGACGAAATCTATAAAAGGGTTAGGGTTAAAGCTTGGATGTTAAAGTATATTTTATTGATTTGTTAGGGTAACTAACTAAATATTGCAAAATGTAAACTGATGTCTGAAGATTATACATATATAAGTAATACAATGTACTTATATATATATATATATATATATATATATTATAAATTAGGAAAGTTCATTTTATAAAGCATCTTTTGAAAGTTAATATAAATATAGAGGCAAAAATGCCTTCAAAAAAACATGTATTAGATGCGAGTAATTAAATCAATATATATATATATATATATATATATATATATATATATATATATATATATATATATATATGGGAAAATGAAAAAGCAAAACCAAAAAATGGATGTTTTTTATGTGTACATTAACCTATCACCCTTAATAAGCAAGATCATCCTCACAGAACAAAGACTCTTGCCTGATCATGGTTCACTTTTATTTTCATCTCCAACCTTTATAACACTCTTCCATTTACTTTTCCCTTCCTTTTTTCTCCTTGAATCTTCATTTTCTCCTTACTTTTTTCCTCACACTTTTAATACTGCAGTCCAAATAAACTTTCTCATGTTCCAAATATTTCAAATATTCCATACCCACCCTTTCAATCACCGCCCTCCTCCACCCCTCCAATCCCTCACTCATTGCTATCATTTTCCAAATATTTCAAATATTTCACACCCTATCACAACAAATCCTCCCTCTCCCCCTCTCAACTATTTTCTCCCATACCCCTTCTTAAATTCCCTCATTTTCTCAAAACGCTCTCTAAGACCATAACTTTCGCCCATCCACCAAAATCATAGCCCCCCTCCCTCTCTACCCATCCTCCTTTCCCTGCATACACCCCCCATACACAAACATTCCAACTTACTTTTCCCCTTCAATCTTGACCGCAGCCATCTGGTCAAACACCTCCCTCCCCCTCTTCCTCCACTCCCTCTCTGCCATCCACTTTACCCCTGCTCACGCCCACCTCTTTCTCTTACCACCAGCCACAGTAGTCCTTGCTCACCCCATCCTTCCATTTTTTCCCCACTTATTTTCTTCAACATTCATTTCTATTTCTCCAACAAATACGGACGTCCACCCAGCAGTGGCCATTATTTCATTCTATTTTTCCTCCCAATATGTCTACCCTACATGTATCTGTACTTGCATGACATTTTTTCTCTATTTTATCATCCTGATGAAGTCCTATAAATAAAGACGAAACGTTGATGTACACATAAAAAACATCCATTTTTTGGTTTTCCTTTTTCATTTTCCCATCACGTCGGATTACCTTCGTCCTTCTTTTCCCATATATATATATATATATATATATATATATATATATATATATATATATATATATATATATGCCCAAGAAGTCACTGAGGGGTCACTAAGGCCTTTTAACTTGAATAGATTCTTTATCTTTTATGGTACCTTAATGGAATTTTAACATAATATGACGAAAAAAATGGAGATTTGTTTGTAAAAAAGACAAGTGAAAATAAATTTATTCATGAAAAATCACTTTTTTCCAGCTTATCAAAACATAATCCATGACAGATTATAGGATCACTCGATTACGATTTAATTGCTGATGTTCTCCTTCAATTAATATTTACTTCAGCAGTACTCAATCCATAAGTAGAGCTTAATAGTTGTATAAATATACTTATGTCATAAACACCTACCGACGAAAATGACCATTTAGCCTGATGCTTGTTCTCGGGAATGAAACACAAACTGGTTTTTATGGCTTTGCTGATATATATATATATATATATATATATATATATATATATATATATATATATATATATATATATATATATATATATATAGTCTCGGAAGTTTCTCAACCATAAAAACTATATTAAAAAAAAAAAAATTATAGTCCCAAGTCTTTCAGTGGGAAATCACTCATGTAAGTCAATTTATTTTTTACAGTTATTATATTAGTTTGTTTCTAACACTATTTAAGGGATCATCAGTTGTTTACCATGAAAAACTGTTTCGGGAATTTAAAAACAAGACAGGATTTTATTTCATGGCTTCCCAGCAGAGTTGATCAGAACTCACTTCCCTTAAAAGACAAAAACATAAACATTCCTTATACAAAATCTACGTTTTGTTCCATATAAATGTTTTGCTAACTTATATTAGTTATTTAAAAAAAAAAAATTCTTTACCTGTGCTGTTCGTCTGTCTAATAAAATTTATCTGTTACTTACAAAATGTTGCTGCATTTTAAAGTGTTTGGACGAATCCATTACACTATTATTTAGGTGATTAATGTATTATTTTTAGTTTTATATTATAAATATAAAAAATATCAACACATAAAAAAATAAATAAATAAATAAATATATATATATATATACCTTTAGTCCCTCCTTCTCTCTCTATTCCTCCTCCTTTGTTGTCCATCTCCCCGTTGTCGTCAACCTCAAATAAATATTAATCTTCCTTGTTTACTTACAGTTTTTCTAATCTGCGTTCACAACTGTCGATTTTTTACCCTTTCTCAGTGTTTCAAATCGGCGTTTATAAGTTGACCGTTAATTTTTTCTTTTTTTCTTCTTTTTCTTCTTCTTCTTTGCCCACTCCCAGTCTTTAAAATCGGCGTTCATAACTGTCGATTTTTTCTCTTTCTTCTTCTTCTTCCTGTTCTTTTTTAACATTTTTTCTTTCTTTCTACTGTATTTTTATTGTTTTTCTTTTTCTCATTATAATTAGTAAATGTGTTATATATACGTTTATACATATTCTACATTATTTTTATGTATATATCCTATGATTTGTTCTATCAGTTTATTTTGATTAATTTGATAAGATTTAAAAGCATCAGGATGGCGAGTAATTGCCTTATTTAATTGTCCAAATATTTTATTTTGATCGCCACCTTGGTTAATCATTCTTATTATTAGATCAGAAATTGGGGGCATGAAATCTACTAATTTTAAGGTAACACGAGCAATCCTCAGAAATTCAGACATAATACTCCCGTAAAATATATACACAGGGCTAGTACTATTTTTATATGGCATTCGCACGATACGAAAAGGGAATGAATTTCTTTATATATATATATTACTATTTCATGTATATAAATATATAATATTATAAGCTGATATAATATATTATATATATATATTTTCAGGATTTACTTCTGTGAAGCTTACTTATCATAGATATATTGTCATACTATAATATATATATATATATATATATAAATGTATATTTATATATATATATATATATATATATATATATATATATATATATATATATATATATATATATATATGTGTGTGTGTGTGTGTGTGTGTGTTATAATGTATTATATTAATTATTTAAAATTCCTGTAGAACATCAGACACCAACCATTTAGGCCCAGGTTCTGAATCTCGCTGCGACTAGCCACACCAATTAGTCATAGAACGACGAAACTTAAGGCCAGTGGGTATGTGTGTGTGCCCTATAGAAAAACGGTTAGAGAATCTAGATAAAAATTTTAAAGTGTATTCTTATGTAAAATTAACTGAGGAAGTCTTTTAGTCATTTTTCATCAAATTTCAATGTAATTATGTAATAATTTTAAAATGCTGAGTCATTACTTCCGGAAATAACTTTTTATTTAACGTGTCTTAACGTTATTTCTCTTGAAATCGAGGGGGCTAAGAAACTCGATGAGGCAAGGATGGCTCAATCATATCTTCTGAACAGAAGTCTGTAGTGAAGTAGTAATTTTTTCATTCATTTTTTTTTTCATTCATTTTTCATTCATTTTTTAATTCACTGATTTTCATTCACATATTTTCAATTTATTTTTTCATTTATTTTTTCATTCAAAATATAAAATAATGAATGATTGAATTCATTAGTTTTTATCTTTTTATTCACTTAAATGAAAGAATTTGTTTTTTCTTTTTCATTTATTTATCATTTATTTATTATTTTTAATTTTTTTATTCAATTTTTTCTTTGATTTTGTTCATTTTTGTCATTAATTTCTTTTTTCATTCATATATTTTATTCAAATATTTTAATTTGTTTTTAATTCATTTTCTACTAATTTCTTAATTCATTTTTATTCGCTTTTTTATTCATATTTTCATTCATACACATTTATTCATTTTTTAAATTAATTTTTTCATTTATTTTTTGTTTCTATTCATTTTTTTTCTGAATATCCTGTATATAGCAATTAATAACCCAAAAGTACTCATAAACAGTTCTCAATATCGTAGATAGAGCAGGTGTGCTTAAACGCAGTGTTGCCCGAGATAAAGAATTTCTCATGAGGTTGCATACCCCGAGAGCAATAATCCAAAGTGCTTAATACCCTTTATCTTTATATTATTGTGAAACGGGGGTAAAGACAAGAAATTTGTTCTACTCGGCATTGTACGAGATCCAAAATTGTAAGATTAATGTATTACTTTTAGTAAATCTCTTCGGACTATTGAATTAATCAACGTCACGTATCTTCTTAATATGTTGAAATAGAGTGGGATGAGAAATTAGGAATTAACCGTGGCCATTTGTTTCTCCCGGCGTTGATTTACTTTCTTCTATTTTTTTATGGCCTCGGGCAACGCCGTTTACCCCTGCTAGTATATATTAAAAATGAATAATAATACAAAAAATACTTTTAAATAGAAAAAAAAATAGCTGGATCAGCGATGATATTCTGCTATTTTATTTACTCGATTTGGAGGTACTATGCTAATTTGACGGCCCTTCCATTCATACAAACACACCCGTTTCTATAATAGTTATGTCTAAAAATCTCCTAAATTTTCATCTGTAACTAGTATTGATTTTAAACTTTGAATTACAAAGTGCAACCTAGATTTGAAGTGAAACTAGTCATTATAAGATACAAATACAATAACAACGGAATGGGTTGATTTTGCGATGTTGACACAGAAATAAATGTAAATTAATTTAGTGGTAATAATGATAGTCTCTTTATATAAACCCTAATGTCTGTGTGTATGTGTGTGTGTGCACTATAGATAAAAGGTTTGAAAATCTAAATAAAATCTAAAAGTGTATTATTATGTAAAATTAACTGGGAGAAATAATGGAAGTATTATTGAATCATAAAACGGCTATAGGGCAATTTTTTTCAGGGGTCGAGTTTTTTTAGTCATTTTTATCAAATTTCAATGTAATTATGAAAATTTCAATGTAATTTAAAAAATGCTGAGTCATTACTTCCGGAGATAATTTGTTTTATTTTATTTAACGTTTCTTAACGTCATTTCTTTTCGAATAGAGGGAGTAAAAAACTAGAAAAGGGTGTTTTTTAGTAGTTCTCTGGAGGCATCTTCATTTTATTTGGTTGGTTGGAGGCCTCCTATAAATGGGGACAATAAATGTAAATGACATATAGTAATAACAAATTCTCAATATCCTAGATAGAGCAGGTGTGTTTAAACGCAGCATCGCCCGGGAGAAAAAAAATTATCTGTCTTTTGTTGACTCGGCGTTGTCCGGGAGCTATAGTAGTAATAATTCAGTATTCTAGTTGTTAAGTGCTATAAGTATTAAGTGGGGCCCAATTTATGAGCAAAATAGCCATTACTTCCAGGTCTATTCTGAGCCGGAGTTGGTAGTACCTATGGATTAAATAAAAGTCACTGTTGGATAAAGGTATTCGCCTCTAGTAAACCCACCACTTCAAAATTCATTTTTTGAAACTTTGTAACTTTTTACTTCCTATGTTATTTTAAAACCCTATCAATTAGTCAATCACCCCGTCCAACAAACATGGGTATTCCACAAAATATGCACAAGGTTTTAGGCTCAAAATTGGCTTGGAGACTTCTTCTCCCAAGTCTATTCTGAGTCGTAGTACCTATTAGGCCTCTCTATATATGGGTTAAGTAGACACTATCGTTTACAGATGATTTGCTTACAAAATATACGTCTACAAAACTAACAGAACTACACACAAATCCTATACAAAACATATGTACGATTTTGACATGAATTGAGCCAACGATTATTTAAACTTAAAAACAAACCAAACTTAATTGCAAACATTTTGATTTACAGCAACAATTTTATATGAAACAAATATATTTGAAAACAAAACAAAAACATGCGTCAAGCAATGTTTAATTTTTCTATTCTATATAAATGTTTACAACAAAATATGCATACATTTGTAAATATTGTAGTTTTATGCGTTTGCTTTTTTTAGAAACATCTGAGTTATTTCCCTTGGATTTATTTCTCGGTGACGTTAGAGGACGCGCTCTCCTGTCCGGAAGTTTAGAAAACTTGTCCTTCCCATGTATAGACAATTCAAAGCGAGGCTCCCTATTTTTGGTTATTCCTTCTAAGCGGGTTGACGCTTTTGTCTAGTTTCTTCTAGGAATATACCTTACCAAACTGAGAAACATACAGTAGAAAACAAGTAACATTTAATTATTTATTGCTTACGCATAGTTCTCTATCTCCGATCCTGGCAATATGTGTTATTTCTCATTGTATTTGGGATCTGAATGTATTTCTTCTTTAGTACTTATATCTGCTTTTCTTTATATTCCTTTGTATATCATATTGTGTAACTCATTACACGCTCCCTAACCTATTTTACCATTTGTGAATACATGTGCATAATGTAAATCAATCCGTTTATTCACTATTGTTTTTTTCTTTTCTGATAAACTTGCGTGTTATCACTTGTACCACAATACAGAAAATGGTTACCACCTGTGTAAAAACGATATATCCGAACATGTGGTCACTTAAAATTTAACACTTAGAATATTAAATATATCTCGCTTTTCACGAAAATATCATGTAGCTATAAATGTTGAGTTAGTATCGGAAAACGAAGGTGATTTTTTGACGTCAAGTGTTTGATCTAACGAAGAAAACTATTTTGTTTCGCGTAGTCTATCAACGAGTGTTTACTGATTCATTACTCATTAAGTAATTTCATTTTATTGACAACTGCCAAAGGAAAAACAACAATAATGAGCCCGAATATTATTATTTTCATTGTTTATCTTCCAACTATTGACCCGATCAACGTTGATATATTATGTAAAGATCAGAATGTTCATCGGCCTATTTCGGTGTGACAAAAATATTTATTAACTTAGTGTACATGCTTCGAGAAGTGTATGTATCTGGGTGGGTGTTCTAGAGAGAAGGTAGAAAGCGATTTAAAAGACTTAATTTTTATCCTCTTCCAACAGACTTTTCCGCAAAACCCCAGTTCAAAACTTGTCGATCCCATGGTTCCTTTCACTCCCGGCGGCCACGCACAACATTTTTGAATTGTTGATTTCATTGAAACCTTATACCCTAGCTGGTGTCTGGCTAAGAGTGACCTGATGACTTCAAGAGTACACCATTAGTAAATTCAAAAGATCAATCAATTAGATGTCATAAAATATTATTTATTTTTGCTTAAAATATGCAATTAATTTCGGACAATCATCGTCTACTTCCTTAATATGATTGTTTTCAAGTGCAGAAACAAAAAGAATACACATTCGTTTCATTTATTTGAAACCAATAAGTTTAATTTTACTTTTATGAAATTAAAAAAAAATAATGTGTACAATAATGAAACATGTTAAAAATACATTTTAAATGGATTTTATTCGTTTACTTTTTATGTTTATAAATTTGAATTGACATTTTTTAATTGTCGACTTTTACAAGAAACAGTAAAAAAAAAGGCAAGCTAATTGACCTAATAAATTTGACCTGTGACCTAAATTTACCTTCTATCTCAATAAAACAAAAGAAGCAAAGCAATACTGAAACCAACGTTCTATTAAACCTCCCCAATAAAAGTATCCTTTAAAAATGTGTCTCTTAAGTTGTGCGAGGATATGCAATTTTTCTTAAGCAACAAAAGAGCCTACTGCAGTCGAGATTGTTAAGATCTGAGTCAGATAATGCATCTGCTCTAAAATGATGTCATCTGTAATACTAATTGACAATTACCATTTATGTATATAGCAACAAAACAGGGATACTAACATTTTCCTCATTGTGACATTAATCAATTTTTAATCTAGACAAATTGAATTTCAGAAAGATAATTTCCTTTATCTCATAAGTAATCAAATTTTGTTCATTCAATTTATCATTGTTAATTCTTACATAATATTCTTCATCATTCAATAATCTATTCATCTCATTAACCTTTATTCTCGAGCGAGTTAAGCCTTGATAAGTTCAGCTTCCTTACTAAAAAACACAAGCACATATTATAACAGTTTCTCAAAATATGAGCGACCATTATTTTAAAACTATCTAATGATAACTTCACAAATTTAAATTCTTTCTTATGCCATTTTCGTTATTGAATTGTTCCAATCGCATTGACATATTTGTGGTTTGACCTTTTTCACCTTTTAAAGGGGTCACCGAGGAAACACACATTATTACATTTTTAGGTCTGATTTTGATGTAATTTACACCATAATTAACATTTACACCATAATTAGAAAATTATATCATGTTTCGGACTTTTTTTAGATAATTTGTATTATTGGATTATTCGCACTAGTATTCTCATCTTGGTTGCGATTTTCACAACGTTTCGACCGATGTAACCTCCGAAATTCTTCAGGTGAATCTTACTTAACTTGGGAATATTTTGTCGAACTTGAGGACCTATACGTAGTTTGAACTAAACCTTTTATATAATCGACGGGTAGATTTTTTCTTTCTGTCAGACATAGCCGGATATAAGTGTTGATTATCATGATATTCTTGGTTATTATTGCATGAAGTAAATATTGAAATACTGAAACTCCAGAAGAGTGTTACTTAAAACTGAATGTTAATCAACACCTTTACGCGCTGTGTCACGAGTTCAAGTGGACAATTCTTGCATGAATTTCGGGAGTTTTAAACTTAATCTCCTTTAGATATGTAGCATCACTACTTACCTCTCTATAAAGTTTAGTTATATATTTGTATGTACAGAATTCACTCTTAAACTAATTAACTGATCATTATAATTCTTTTAACACAGCTGCTAGGCGTAAGCGTGGGTAATGAAGGTTATATTTAGTTGAATTTAGTTTTATGCAAACGGATAAAAAGACGCAAGCGTGTGCTTGGTTCCTCTTTACGTCCTGCGTATCGGCAACTAAAAAATAATAAACCAACATATAAAATATCAGCAACTCAAAAATAATAAACCAACATATAAGGCGATGCATTTATCTTAAAAATAAATCACATCAATAAAAAATATTTTTTGAATATTCCTACCTCAAGTTCCGGGAAAATATGTAAGGTTCCTTAAATGACGAAGGGAACAATACTACAGTCCAGATGGACGGAGTGTTAAGATCTGTCGGCTAATACCTCAACCATAAAGTTACGTAATTGTATATATAAGATGTGCCTATATAAAGATGACGTCGTTAATAAAAGTTTCAATCATTTTCCCATGCCCGCGGCGTCTAAGTATAGGCGCGCATAATGCAGATGAGCTTACCAGTTTATTAGCGTGCAACGTGAATCATGATTTAAATACATGTGGGTGCGCCCCAATTATACATTATTCGACATGAAAGATATGAATTCAATCTTCTCTTCTCATTTGTTTTATTTAAAACAAAAAACAAAATAAAACTAATCTGGAGGCGGATATTTAAACATATACTCGAATAGCTTTTTCTTTTTTGACATTAGTACTAAATCCTATAACGATGACGCATTGCCGTCTGTGTAATATACATGTTTACATGGACTATGAATCTAACCCGCCCCTCTTTCTTGTAGACAAGAGATGAAGCTGTTATGTAGCCATCTTTATCTCGAGTCGGCTGGTACACGAACAAAGGAGATGGCGACGGCTATTTAACTTAAAATATATTATATCTCACTTGACTATTGTTATCCATTTTCTCTATCTGTATCCAGAGTAGCGCCAGTATTCTAATCACCTACGCTCAAGAAATCTTTGTCTTCATACAGTCACATATATCTCGTCAGCTCATCTCTTATAGCAGGTCTTGTGTTGATGACAAGCCATATTAGCAGTAGTCGTTGTGGCCGTAATAGAGTTATCTCTCTTTCCCTCGGGATCTTTATGGCCTTGGTCTTTCGTTGTAATAGCAATAGTAGCATTCTTGTGGCGCTGTTCGTAGTCGAAGTTGTAGAATAATAATATATTTTATTTAGGCTTTAATATATATTTTTTAATTCCTCCGCAGAGGATTATAGTTTATTAATAACACGCCCCGTCGCAGACCAATTATGAGGAGAAAGATCAGACCAGTTTATTCTGTCACGTCAAATTCCTGTGTCTAGCGTCACTTTCTCTGAGACGTGAACTAAAATTTTAATATAAACTTCTAGTTTAAATTTCCTCTTTCTACGTAATCTAATACACGCCATACCACACTAGTATACACACTTCCTCCACTAAAGTATTCTCAGCCACTAAAATCTAACTTCAAATCATTTCTATGTCAACTAACGAATCATACACATAATCATAAACAGTGGGACACACCTTGTCAATATTACCTAATAACGGTTTGCATTGGACAATCATCAAAAACGTATTAATGATCAGTAATACGTAGCATTTCCATCTAACCGAACCGGTAACGTTGAAAATCATTGTTCTATTTCAATACTCATGTAACTCCTGGTACGATCTATTTACACTTTAACCCGAAACTGTCAATTTTACGTATTACTGAGTTTAGTCTAGCCTTAATTTAATACTTATTATTTTTTATTGTATTACATCCGATATTCCAATAATTCATTATGCTACATTTTGTGCAATTGCATTCATTAGTTTTTAATTTCTCTAACAGTTTTCGTTTCCCGTTTAAAACTCGGTACTTTTTGGAACAAAACCGTAAGTTAACACTTCGATGCATGTGGCAGAAATAGACAAAGGTTCACACATTTTCTTTTTCATCAAGTAGTTGACATGAAGATACTGCTACCAAAGGCAAATGTGCAACCAGTATGAAAGAGCCGAATTTTCAACACTCACCCCGACTCCACATCGTCGCCGTTAAGCAATATGGCGACCCACAACTATAACAAGCAGTAGCGGCACAAGCAGCATCTGCAGAGGCAGCATGCCCTAAAGTCCAACCCTTCCAACATGGTAGTGTCAAAGCTAAAATGTCTTAAACTCTGACAGGTCTGACACCCAACACTGTTAGGGCCGCAACTTTGTTCAAGCTGTGCGTTTAGCGATAAGAGCGGAAGTATTTTAAAATGGCCCGAATTCTCAAAATTACTTCCAAATAAGTGCGTTCCACCTACGATTGAACTAAACATCTTTCTATTGGATTTACTTTTTGAAACTTTTTGAACTTTTTCAATGCTGCCTTCACGAAAACCCTTCTTTTCCATCTTTAAATCTCTTTTCACTAGACATTTACCAACTGGACAGACCCCATATCTTTTTACACGCACATTCTCACTCTCTATTACTTTATATTTTTACAAATTTTGAATTTTGACTTTTCCACTGCCAACTTATCTATCTATGTAATTCCTCTGGTGATAAGATTGTAATCTTTGAAAAGCTTTGGCTTAAGGAAAGAATAATAAACATGTTTTTACCGAGTACACCTTGCATTAAACAATCGAAGTTGAAATAAATGTGTCATTCTTACATCTATCTTTGCATATATATATATATATATATATATATATATATATATATATATATATATATATATATATATATATTCTGTCTGTTCGTGCTTAGGAGTTGAATGTTATGAGAAATAATATATATTCACCAGTTAGGATGAACATTGATGAATGAGAACATTGTGTTCAAAGTGAGTGTCGCGTTAGCTCACAGTCGCTATAAAACAACAACACGTCGACAATCCATAGCGTTGTTTGCGACCTTTTCAACGAAACAAAATTAGTTTTTGCATCCATATGTGACAATGGATGAAACAATTTACTCCGGACTCAAATCGGTGAAAGCTGTCTAAAGCGAGCAAAAACACAAACATAGCAGGCAAGATTGCAGCTTCCGTATTTTTGAGATGGGCAATATATTGTATTCATCGATTACCTTAAGAAATGATAAATCATAAATAGCGAAGATTTTATAGCACATTTTATAGCATCATTGGTGCGTTTCAAGGAAAACATTGCCCCAAAACGGCTACAAATGAAGAAGAAAACAGTGCTCTTCTATCAAGACAATGCACCGTGTCCCAAGTCGATCGTAACGATGACAAAACTATGTAAATTGTCACTTCATATTTTTTCTGCACCCACCTTATTCTCCAGATCAGACCCCAGCCACGACTGGCTGTTTACAGACCTCAGGAAAAGAGATTTGGCTCCAATGAAGAGGTGATATGGGAAACTGAGGCGCATATATTAAAGCCAAAGACAGATAGTTTTACAAAAAATACATCGAATTGTTAGAGTTGCGTTGGAATCAGTATATACCAGTAGAAAGAGTTTATGAGTAAAGTCAAATTTTGTCTTAAAATTGTTGTTTTATTTGTTAAGCCCGGACTTATTAAGTGATGTGTTCGATCTGTTCCGTTTACTTACGCAAGTTTCCCTTTGAGTAACGTATAACTACAATAGCTAATTGCGTTTAATGTACGTCTACAATTATTCGTACTCGAATAATGTTTCCTTTTTATAAAGGATAAGGTTATCTATTTTCAATGCTAGTAATCGCCCAGGCAGTACTTCTGATATATATCTGAGATATATTGAGATAGTGTGATGAAAACAGGATGCAAGCTGTCAAGAATTCAAAATTGACAGGCATGGCAACGGAAGAAAAAAAACGGCAGTATGAATTATCATGCTGACAGCTAGATAAAATTCATTTAAAGACGCATGTGCTAAAACGTAGGTCCTTAAAATAGCCGGTTCTATACTGTCCGTCTCTCTGATCGAATAATGTAATAAAATATATAACATATATTTGTGGCACAAACGCGTTCGGGTTAATTCGACTAGGCAAACAAGAAAATGCCATACCAGCGAACCGGTCAACACTGAGCGTGTGAACCGCTGAAGCATATGTTATCTCTTAAACTTTTGGTCTAATAACCCATCACCATCATCGTCATATCTTGAGACGGTACGCGAAACTTCCTCTATTGTATTCATATGGTAAATGCAGCTTTTTACTTTCACCTGAAGCGCCCTCAGTTGTGTAGGAAAGCTCCCACTTGTGAGGGAATACCGACAGGATCGTGGAAAATTATCAAAGATTTATCACCGACTATACACGCCCATGTCGTGTTCAATAATTATCAAACGCCACATTTAGCTCCATCCGGTGTCACACCGAGCCTTCGTATGGAGAAGTAAAATAGAAACAATTCAGGCTATTTGGGATTTATATATTTTTTAATTAACGCATATATAGTAATGGCTATTAAAAACAAATCTAATACTTTCTAACAAAATGTGTGTGATTTTTTTAAATTATGGAAAAAAGTGCCCTCCGATGCATATTTTATAGTAAACTGAATCAAAATTCCCTTGCAAAATCGTTCAGTCGTTATTTACCATGGTGCAAAATTGGAAAATGTTTAAGTAAAAAAAGCCGATGAAGAAGATGGATTTTCTTTGAGTATTTTTATCTGAAATGTAAATTGGGTGCGCTAGTTTATGGAAAATTGTTTTGTGGGCTTACCGTGGACGATCAGACAATAAACGCAATGTAGTATTAGATAGTACTAGGGCTAGAGTAGAGGTGACTACTGAATACATTCAGTAGTCACCTCTACTCTAGTAGATTTAGAAGCTTAGTAGATATATTTTAGAGGTCTGAGCTCCAGAAGAAGATTGTGAGGTTTCATGATTGAGAATCTCATAGTAGATTTGTAGAAATCACTGGTCACCTATCCTTTTAAATAATGACAAAATGATAGAAGAGATGGAGTTTAAAGTGTATTAGACTTTTTTTAAATTATTTAACATAAGTTTTAAATTGTTGGTGAGGGATAATTGTAGCTAGATTCTCCCATGGGGTAAGGGGTGGTACTAATTGTGACGAATAGGGTGCTACGTTAAGTTTTGGAATTTAATGAAGAACATATATATATATATATATATATATATATATATATATATATATATATATATATATATATATATATATACATATATATAACAGGCTTTTTCATGCCTAATAAATGCCATTTTCCATACATATATGTTGGTTCCAAATAATTTGTTTATATATTGCAATTTGGTACTCATTTTCTTATAATAAAGTCTATAAATTTCTAAATAAAGGCAAGAGGTCGAATTTTAAAATAAATTAAAATGGTTATTGAGTTTTACGGCATGTCAACCGCTGTTAAGTCATCTTATTCATACGCATTGTTTGTGTACGAATAACTTGTAGATTCATTTATTTTATACTCATATATTTTATGAATAAATATTTAACCGATGACAAGTACTGCAAGCTCAAGTCAGAGTGGGCATTGGAGTAATGTTCATAGCTCCGAAATTAAGGCTTCCCTAGCGCGTGTAGTTTCCGTTCATTTTCAGGATGGAACAAGTGTGAAGATATGGGCTTATAAAGAGTTTTAGTCTCCCATTAGAGAGGCCCATCCGGTGATGAGATCTAAAGTCACCTCTTAATCACCTTGAAGTGGTATTACCTGTTACGGTCCCCACTAAATTACTTCGGACTCCCTTTGGACAAAGTGTTCGCCCTTTCCCCAAAAGCACCTTTCTATATTTTTTCTCTCAGTCTACCCTATTTTTCAAGCATGCCTTTTCTGTGGCAAAATCGCCTTGTGTATGACACAAAAATGCATATAGTTGTGAGTCACCAATTTGAGATTTTTGAGCGAGTGTGTAGTCATCCCATATTTACCACTACTTCCTGGTCCACTCTACTGACCCGGAGTGGGACAACACGTCAACTCCCCATATATGAGTTAAATAGAACATATCGTTTACAGGAATTATTTACAAAATATACGCCAACAAAACCAATTATTCTAGAAGCAAATCGTGTACAAAACATATGTCCGGTTTTGGAATAAATTGACCCAACTATGATTGGTATGCCGTAAAACAAAAGAACTAACTAAGAAACCCTAAGCGGATTCTAAATTAATCTCAGTATATCATTTGCTATCTATACTTCAAATTCCATTTCATGCCCACTTTTGCACGTACAAAAGCTACATATGACGTTCACAAAAAAATCTGCTAACTCGGTCGATGATTCCGAGTGAGTTTTACGTTCCAATGTCTAATAGTTACAAACTATCAAAGGCCAGAAACTCCAAGCCACATAGTGCTATTGCATCTATGCATAGGCTCTTCGAACTTATGTATAAATACACGCTATCACATATATTGAGCACTGTCCCTCATTGATATATAGCTATCTAGTGATCTGCTCGTTTGGCAATGGACATTTTATTTCAAACTTAAATGTGACAAATCAAAGAAAATCCAATTTAACCGTGATAAACCGACGAAAATATAATTTCAAACTTAAGCGTGAAAAACTTACGAGAATAGTATCCCGAAGAAGCGGCTAATACGCATCCGAAATTATATGCGTTTATTAAATCTGCGCTCTCAGCAATGGACATATTTTTTCAAATGGAAGCGTGACAGACACCCACAGACAGAGCATCTCAAAATTGAAAGACTTTGCAAAATGCGTAATTCGAATTATATTCTTTTTTCAACCCACGTCCATCGAATTTGACTTATAATCATCTCGCATATGATTTGGAGGTTAGCGAAATGGTTAATGAATAATACGATTCTGGCAGTGGAAAACATTGGACATATTTATTAATATCCGGTTCTCTTTTGTAGAAGATTATTGCTTATGCTACTAAGGATAATCAAATTATTGGTCATTACCCCGTGTCTATTTTACACACACACACACAAACACACACACACACACACACACACACACACATATATATATATATATATATATATACACACACACACACATATATATATATATGTGTGTGTGTGTGTTATCTCCATATACAGACTGTGTCACTGTATCATAGCTCTTCAGTGTCTAACAACTCGACCGTCTATTTGACAGTCGGCGATCTTAAGCATTTCGCCGTCAGGAACGAGCCATAACTTTCTCCCAGCCCTGAACTCCATGTTACCATTTAAAAATTTATATTTTTGTTAAATAAAGTAAAACAGTGTTTCAGATTTTTTTTTTTAGATCAGAACAGATAATAATAATAATAATAATAATAATAATAATGATAATAATAATGATAATAATAATAATAATAATAATAATAATAATAATAATAATAATAATAATAATAATAATAATAATAATAATAATAATTATTATTATTATTACTATTATATTTATTTTTTATTTTTTGGATAATTCGATCTATAATTCTCATCTTGGTTGTTATATTCACAACGGTTCCGACGACGCCCTATCCTGAGAATCTTTATTTTGAACTCGGGAATCAGTCTGAAATTTCAAACCGAACTATTTATTTAATCCCCAGAGTAGATGTCTTTCATTACGTCAGTCATGACACAATAGAAATGTTAATTTTTATGTTATTCTACTAATGTAGGGATTGAACCTTCAACCTCGTGAAAAACGTCGCATAAAACTGGTTGTTTACCAACGCTATTACCTTTTCTGCCACGTGTCCACCTCAACAGTTCTAGTATGAATTTTGGAGCCTGGAACTTAATCTTGTATAGATGTATAATATTACTAATTATTACCAATAATAGTAAATAACATAGTATTATGTTTGGTAAGTGGTATATGTTAATCCAAAAGTGCTCAATATAGGATAGATACATCACGTTTGTTTAAACTACGCGTTACCAGGGAGCAATACTAGTAATAATACAGTATTACATTTAGTAAGTTGTATATCTAAATTCTAAAGTGTTCAATACCCTATATATAGCAGGTGTGTGTAATAATAAAGTAAGTAATAAACTTGGTAGGTAATATATGCTTAATCCGAAAGTAGTAATCTAGATGGAGTAGATGTGTGTAATAATACAGCAGTGCACTGGCTATGTGGTACATGCCGAATCAAAAAATACTCGATAACCTATATAGAACAGTTGTGTGTGTGATAATACAGTATTACACTTGGTAAGTGGTATATGTTGAATCAAAAAGTGCTGGACACCCTTATTCTTTAGAGTAAAAAAAAACTTTTAGGGGAAGAGGAAGGCAATAAACTCAATGTGGCCCGTAAATACATTAAAAAAAATATGAGTCTTATTATATTGTTGACGGAGAAAGAATGAAGACAATAAACACGGTGTTACTAAGCAAAAAGTAAAACAAATATGTGTTTCATTATAATGTTGAGGGGGAGACAAGAAACTCGGCATTGCCCGGCATCAATAACTATTAAACTTGAAAGCTTGGGTAAATTTATTACAATTTTATTATTAAACTCTTTCCTTTTTAGTATTCACACCGTCTACCTTTCCTTCTCTACTTTCGATAAGTGATTATTTTCTTTATTTAATTCTTTCTTTCCACTCGCCCGAGGAAAAGTAAAATAAAACATTACTATTTAAATTATTTCATTATTCATACAAGTTTTTGTTTTGCTTCATTTATAATGTTTAAATGAAAGTTTAAAATCATTTCAGTTGATTTTTAAATGATATAATTTTAAAGGTTACATTTACGTAAATATTACGGTATCGTTTGGTCAATTAGGAATTTAAAAACGTCAAAAAATAAAATAAATAAATACAACCCCGTTGTGTAAGATAATTTTTTGTGTGTAATTGCATTTTCACAATGAAAACATATTTTAGGCGTAATTAAAGTACAATAAAAAAAATTGCCAAGCGTTATATAGTTCGAACAACACCGATTTCATACTAACATTACGATCTAAGGTACCAGGTAGGGACAGAAATGATTTATAATAAAATTCGTTTGTGATGGAGCATAAAGAAGTACTCATAATTTATTGGACGGGATGTAAGTGTTCAAGTGCATTAAATGAAAGAATTTCCATTATTTTCAAATAAGAAATAACATTTAATAAAGTCAAACGTTGTATTTTCTTTTTTATGGATGTCAAACGTGAACGCTGACCCCACACTATTATTGTAAGCCATTTGATCAAAATGAAATATACTTACCCATATACCCTGGATAATAAAGGGGTATATATATATATATATATATATATATATATATATATATATATGTGATTATAGGATTCCATCTAAAAACCTAACAAAACAAACAAACTGGAACTACGGCTACCAGTTTTCTGATGAACTTTGATACCGGTAAACTGCAGTAAAGTGCTAAAGCAAGTACATTATAGGATCATTTATTATTGCTATAGCTCCATCTTATAAGATATACACTCTTTTTATTTGTTCAAGATCTATTATCTCAATTCGATCCTGTTCCGATTTTCAAGGGATTCTACTACTGCTACTACTACTATTGCTGCTGTATCTTATGATAAAGATAATAGAGATTTAGTATCTATCTCTCTGAAGCCAAAACAATAGTACAATAGTCTGAAATTATATACGGGGGTAGGGGTAGTGTAATATAGAAGGGAATGTAGTGTTCTGTTTCATGAGACCAGCCTCCAAAGGATTACCTCCTCCTTTATTTTTTCGGGAAAGAGGAATTCTTCCAAGCATTACCCCTTCGGTCGGAGGGATAGTGTAGTATTTGTTCTGTTGTTAGGAGACCAACCTCCCAGGAATTACTTCGATGGGTAGTGTTGGTTTGTCATGATGCTATCCTCCCTGACATTACTTCTTCCTTTTTGGGGAGAAGTAGTCTATTATATGTTCTGTTGCCATGAAACTATTACTTCCTCCTTTGGGGTAGTGTAGTTTATGTTCGTTCGACATGATACCATTCTCCCAGGCATTAAACTTTCACTATATATACTAGTAAAATATGCGACTCGAGGGAACATATATATGCTAGTAATAATAATAGAGAATAAGTCTGTAATCAAAACTTTAAATATTATTTAAAAAGAAACATGGCGTTAAATAACACCGATCATTATATAACGCAGCAGCCGCTCATTTTTCTTTTATGGATACCAAATGAACATATGTAACGTGCCCCTTATTTTTTTATGGGATTTTACGTACATCAAGTGGTTATGCATGACGTTGCTTCTCATAGTTATGTGTCCCATAGCTATTATCTTCGCTATAGGTATTTGCTTGTAACATGTCAAGATGTCATGTATCACTACACATCTGCACTTACTTGGTATCTTTCGGAATTCGATTTTTTATCATTTCGTATGGTATTTTAGTAATCTCCTTTCCAGGAGGTGATACATAGGATCATGTGTTGGTTTTGATTAAACCAGCGGAACGAACTGGAACCGAACCCGGTACAGCCAGGTCGCCAGTCCGCGTCGTTAACCACTTAGCCACCGGACCATCCCCATCATTTCAGAGGGCAGCTTCTCCAGCAAATAAGACCGAAAAAAAAAACAAGATTTTATGTTATTTATATTTTATTGCTGACTCACACAATCATTTCTATATGTTCAGAGGACTCGGCTGGAGGGAGAGGCCTTTGCTTGTTGAAATCAAGTAGGCCTCTCTCGTTTTCTGATTAGCTCCCCGTATTTATCAAAATCTGTTTTTATTTTTACACATTCTTTTTCTAAACAAAACATGTTTATATAATAATTTCACCGACCGAATTTCCTGGATCAAAATCTGTCAAAACACGTCAGCCTTGAATTCTCAGGCGCGAGCAACTCTTACCCTATTCGCTAACCATATAGTTTGCGTAACCAAATTATCTCATATTCAATATTGGTACATGTATATTTACGAGTAAATATATACCTCCTCCGCCGTTAGCATTTAATTACTAGTAAATGTAATGATTACTTTAGAGCATTCAATGAATAAATTAAATGAAAATTTGATTTCATTCATAAAACTAAGAAAAGTAAACTTTACAAAATCTCAAGAAATGAATATACGGAGGATGTAAATCGAATAAAAAAAACGAATCCGAAATTTTATCGATTATGTTCTTGAAGCAGATGAGAGCATTATCTTTTTACCAATAACAAACTGTCTCGAAATTTAGATAAAATTCGAACTTTTTTCAAATGTAAATCGCTCCAGACAAGGCACGAATCCACTTAATGTAAAGAGCTAAAAAATAGTACTTCAATGTCAAAAACTAGGCAATTATAAGTATTAGATGGATAGATTCAAACCCAGAAAACAACAATTCTTCCCCCTTTGTCAGAAACGTCGCTCATGTAATTTGAGGACTAAAGGACAAAATAAAGGAAGCGAGAGAAATACGAGGCTGCCGAAAGTAAACGGAAAGTCTACTTTCTACTCTCTTTATTTTCCTTTAATATATTAGCGACGTCATTCGGATATTCCAAAGATTTTGCCTTGTCGGACTGCATTTAGGATGAATTTGTGATATTAATTTATTAATTCAATTTCACAACCACTTGTCAGGTTGATAATCTTTGTTAATAGCTTTTTAATGATATCTCAGTAGTTTTATAACAATTGACAAAAGCGCTCGTAATTTTGCAGTTTTTTTCTTTATTAAGTCTAAACGAAACTAAATGGAAATGTTTTGACCTGTTTTTTTAGATTGTTGACGCTTTTATTTAGTTGTTAAGAGGGTGTGTGTGGAAAAAGATGATTGAAAGAGCGAAACACCAACTCTGACAAAAGAGCGGCATTTATCACACAACCAGTGTTAATTATCTGACATGACCATACAAGACCTTGCTCAAGCCAGGATTCAGGTCAGAACAGTCAATATGATTAATCTACGTGTGCCTCTGTTGAAGTCAATTAAGAAAAATAGAGAAATTCTGTTTGTAATTCACAAAAAGCCGCTGGAAACATGAACACACGAGAACTTCTTCAAATGACAGTTAGTATTTTATTTACCTCATCTTTAGAAGGTTAGACACAATGTCAGTGTGTTGTTCATAGTTGTTCATAGTTGTTCATAGTTGTTCATAGTTAAAAAAAACGGACGATAAAGAAAAGATAGCAAATATGAAAACTCTTACATGTATTTAATTTTCAGAATTTATATGCATTTGCATGAAATGTATTTTTTTGAAAAAGGTAGACGGCTGTTCGAAATATTAAAACTTACATTAACACCTATAATTTACAGACTTTTATGCTTTCCATAAGCTACAGTTTTTGTTTTTAAATGTGAAGATATACATCATTTTTACCTATAAACTTTATATATATATATATATATATATATATATATATATATATATATATATATATATATATATATATATATATATATATATACAGGGCGTTACGGAGCCCTCCAAAAAGGAGCGCGCTCCAGGAGCACGCTCCTTTTTGCTGGAGCGAAGGAGAGGAGGGCTCATTTTATATTCAGCGGGAGTGGAGCGGGAGCAACTCCATTTGGGACTAAGGAGCGGTGATTTTAGCGCTCCGCGCTCCTGACTCCAAAATTGTTTGATATTTTTTTTCTTTTAAACATTAGTTTTTTATTCAGCAATATAAAGGAAAAGAAAAAAATGTCTCAGAGTTTACTCTGAGTTATTTAAAAAAATTATATCTGGTAAATGTATATGAGATAGGGAGAGGGAGAGGGAGGGAGAGACAGGGAGAAAGGAGAATATTTGAAGTACTCAGATTTTTACATCTATGTGTTAAATTTTTGATGGGACATTTTCTTAAGGCAAAGACAGACAATTTGTCACCAAATGTCTTTAAAGGCGCCATTAAGTCTATAGACGTCTTTGAAGTTATTTTCTTATAGATTTGAATTTTTTTTTATTTATGACAATTGGTTTTATTGTGATTGAATAAATAAGCCAATCTTTCTTTTAATTCGTGTTTTTAAATGAAGAATTTTAGGTTCAATTATACTATAGTGGCCGTTGGATTTTCTCGCCCATTTCGCTCGGTATTCACCCAAATATTCGATAAAATCGATTTTTGGGGCTAAATGGTAAATTTTGTCCTAACAAAAAATTCTAATTGATTTTTAGCATATATCAAATTGAATTGTTATGCCGCATTTTTACCCGCTGTTGATGTTCTTTTTATGTTTGCTTTTAAATTCGTTAAATTCCGTTAAAACTTGCTTTTGTAAATAGAATGTTCAAAGTTTTTTTTTGTGTGTAATAAAATGTGAAACCAGTAAAAATATATTTAGTCCAAGGAAAAAAAAACCCATAAAAACCAACATGGCCGCCAGCGATTAAAACCTGGAATTAAAGTTAGATTCTCAAAATTTTAAAAAGTAAATGAGAATTTTATTTCAGGACCAAAAATACAATTAACACGAGCAATCAGTTTCATCCTAAATTTGGGCGAAAACCAAGCGAAATGAGCGAAAGAAAACAGCGGTCCCTATTCTACAATTGAACCGATGTTTAAACTTAATTAAATTAAAGAAAATATCTTAAATTTTAATTTTAAAAAGCAAATAATTAGATTTTCTGACAAATTTTGTGTTTTTTTAGAACCGAAAGTAGATTAGATATCTTTCTTTATCTTAAAAAAATCTATTATCGAATATTAAAATTGTAAACAGTTTGCTTTTGTTAGGGATTTCAAATATAGATAGTTGTTTCACCTTTTTTTTTCAAATTTTTCATTTTAATAATGTTTTGCCCGACCGAGGAAAACTTGCCCCAGTTAATTTTTTTTGGGGGGGGGGGATTTGACCCGATATTTTTTCAACTCCCAAGGTTTAGGCCAGATATTATGTATGAAATTTTAAGACATTAAATGGATCTCTGAATTGTTTATTGACAATTTATTGATATTTTTGGGGCAACTTATGAAAAATATTTTTTTTATTCAATCCTTAAAAAATAAAATTCATTGGGTCTTTTTCGCCCCAAATTGTACTATAGAAAAAAATGGATGAATCGATTTGTTTGAAAGAACTTGCGCGTTTCTCTGTTATAAATAATAATATACATTATACGATATAGTTACGTTCGTAAAACAAACAAATATTAAACAACAACATGACGAGTAATGTTGCCCTGGCTGTCTCTCCTTTTCCAGAGAAATGTTTTCTTTAAAAAGAAAATAATCACTAATAATGTTTAAAAGTAAAACTTTATTTACTTAAAACAAAAGAAAAAATATCGGGTCAAATTTTCCTTTCCTGAAAAAATAGGTTGTTAATGTAATGAAAATTAAAATTGTTTTAAAATGCTTCAGGGATGTTTCTATTTCTATTTTATACCTCAGGAAACGAAAATTTACGTATAATCTTATACTTCGTCCGACATGTTCTCCTATAACTCTCAAAATATTAGCGACATTTTGTTAAATATTATCTTACGGTCTTACACTTAAAGTGACATCCCAACACATATCGATGAGATCCTTTGACGCCCACCCCTATACTTCGACCATTCATTGGCAGAATAGAACGTTTATGAAAGAAGGTACATTTTCATTATGGAGCGCTGAAAAAGAGCCGCTCATTTTTTATAGGAGTTGGAGAGGCGTCAATGTTTCACCCCCGCTAGGAATCGTCAGGCTAAGTATCGAGCATTGTGTAATACTGAAAGTATTTACACAATATATATCACCTTATAACATTATACATGAAATAATATGAATATATATGCATATATAGATACAATAATACTATATATATATATATATATATATATATATATATATATTCTAGAGATGAAAGATGAGGATAAAAACTGTAAAGATAAAATATTTATTAGAACATCAAAAGTTCAGAGCAAGGAGCCTCATATCCTTAATCCATGGATTTTCAAAGATAAACTCTTTTGATCAGAGGATAGGGAAAAGCTACACAATATTTACACAATATATATCACCTTATAACATTATATATGTATACATGAAATAATATAAATATATATGCATATAGATACAATAATACGATATATATATATATATATATATATATATATATATATATATATATATATGTTTGTTTCATTTACAACATCATCACATATATATATATATATATATATAATATGCGATAACTAATTTAGTCACGGGTGTGTGGATAATGAGAAAATGTAAATGGACGCTAAATTCGATCGCTTGAGATCGATATAAGATTGAAGTGATTGAATTGATTCACTCTGATTGATGGAATTTTTTTTTAGTAATAGCCGACCATCTTTGCTTTCTTTTAGTGAAAAACGGGCTGAATTATGTCCTTTGTTGCTAAGCAACACGGTTGATGATGTTGTAAATGAAACAAACAGAAAATGATTTGATGATTGCCATCTTTCATCTTTTGCAAGTCACAAAGTTCGTTCGGCTGTTTTCGTTTGTTTTCGGGGTTTCTTTTTTCGTTCGTTTGTTTTCGGGGTTTCTTTTTTCGTTCGTTTTCGTTTGTTTTCGTTTGTTTTGCTTTGTTTCATGTATTTTATTTTTTGTTCTTTTTGTGTTTGATTAATAACTAGCACGACCCGTGACCCGGCACTGCCCGGGATGAATATAAAAGAATGAAATACTCTTTCGTGCTTTTGTTGCTATTTCAATAATTAATAATTAATTTTATGTTATAAATTAAATATCAAAATAATATTTTATAATCTAGTCTAACTGATTTGTGAGGATAAAAATTAAGTTCACTTAGTATATATAGATAGTGTTCGTTTTTATGGGGGGATCAGTTCATTTTATTAGTTTTAAAACCGATTTTTTTTCTTCTTAATTTACAATAAAGAAAAAATTAAATGTAATTAATTAAAAATTGAATGTAATTAATTAAAATATATAAAACATAATATATATATATATATATATATATATATATATATATATATATATATAACGGCGAGGTATACGGACGTTTGGGACATTTTGGAGAGGGTAGAATGAAATTAAACAAGTATGACAACGAGAGGAAACGATTAGAATTAATCGTTTCCTCTTGTTTTTATACTTGTTTAATTTCATTCTTGCCGTTATTAAATTTTGTACCACGAAAAATCTATTTAAATATATATATATATATATATATATATATATATATATATATATATATATGTGTGTGTGTGTGTGTGTGTGTTAGTGTGTATGGAAAAATGATCTTATATACGTCTAATAGTCAAAATTGAAAAGAATTAGACTAATAACTATATAAAAAAAATAAAAATCAACACAGATATATTTTGAAAGATAGTTTTTTGGTCTTTCTTTTTTAAGCTTTTTTATGTCGACGACTAGTGTCTTCTGGAACGGATTTTGCTTACTCGTAAATTCTAGGTTGTGGGTAATGTTTAGTAGGTCTTTCTCAAAACTGTCTAAAACCTCCACTTTCGGCAGATATTTACCAGATTTGAGACCGTAGTGGTTTTTTCTGCCTACCTCTGTTCTGTATCCAAACTTTCCACCTCATTCTTCCTATGACGTCCACCATTTTAGTCAGGAGACACCTGGTGTTTATTTGGTTGTTAGTTGTTGGGATATTTTAGGTTGAGTATCCGAAAATCTATACTTCCATTCTCCTGGGTTTTGATGGTAAATCCATATTTTACTGTTTTTTTTTTCTGTGGCGTTGGCATTTCTCCCGAGAGTGCTCGACTACAAGTCTAATAGGGTTTAACTGTAATTCCCCGTAGGGGATGTGTAACTTCTTTGGTAATATAGTAGGAAAAAATTGCCAACACAGAATCATGCAAGAACCCTACAGAATTACTGCCCTTAGACCGATTAACAAGCTGCTAGGAGCGGAACCGGGTAAAATCTTAGTTTAAATCTCTTTTTGGATTGATTTAAAATCCTTCAATCCAAGTTTTGAATTTGAATTTAATGTGTGTATTTAACCTTTTTATTTTATCATAAGTATAATCCTTAAACCCATTTTCTCTCCTTAATATTCTCTAGAAGACACATAATTAACCCTCAAAACAGTAACGGCCAAATACACGCTCCTCATAAACATTGACTCACGAGATTTGTATTGAAATATTTTTTATTTTTTATATTTTTAAATTTTTTCCATTTTTAAATATTAACTGTTACATTTCACCCCCCCCTCTTTTCAGACTTTATTAAACCTCCCTAACACTAATTTTAAACAAATATACATAATGTTAGATAATGGCCCTATGGGAATGGACGTATCTGTTGGGAATCGTTGATTTGACTTGCGCGAATTAACGCGGGGCAGTCGAGTGCGGAACAGGGCTTGTTCTCACAGTCGGAGCTGGCAGATGTGACAAGGTTACCGGTGACGAGACCCCAGGTCAAGGGTCAGTCTACACATGCGAGAGGCTCTATGACTTCAATGATAATATCGTTAATTCGAGAAATTTTCTTTTCTTTCAGTTATATTGATTTCATTGATACGGATTTCAGGAGCTTTTTCCGTGATATATAAGACATATATATTTTTTTAACATTAATTGTTAACCTCTACAGTGCTTTCTTTTCATTAACATTTTTTAAAAAAATCATGCGTTTTTTTATTAGTACTTAAAAATGTAATTTTAGTAAATGTGTAGCTTTTTTCAGAAAATAATACATTTTCGCTAAGATTAAAAATAAAATAATGGGTTCATTATATTTCATGATTAATAAATACTGAACATTTAATAAAAATTGGTTGATTATCTAAATTTTGGTGAATTTTTAAGCGAAGGGAGGGGTCAAAATGTTTTTACATTTTGGGGATCAGCCATTCATTTTATTTACAAATTGAAAAATCGATCAAATCAAACACATACACACTTTTGTTTTACGTGGATTTGATATTCCAGACTATAGGACAAATTAAAAAACAAGGAAATACCGTAGCATACGCACGAGGTGTCTATCTTATTTAGATTAGGGAGGCTAGAAAAAGGAAGCCCTCTACAAAAGACTAACAACAGAAACAAAAGATTGGGAATATATAACTTTGATAGGGAGATAATCTGATCCCTAGAAAGGATTTTAGCAGTCTGACTAAAATGATAATTTCAACAAGAACACAATCAGTTCAGAGGAGGCGGTAAGCGACATCTGGCTTTTTTCATATCACCCATAATCACGGCTTTTTATGTAATTATAGCCTTGTACACAGAGGTGAACCAGTTTCTACTTTGCATTCTCTTCCACAACGGCACATGATAACATACATATAGTTTTAACTATGCTATCTTCTCTGTTAAGCCATATTTTAAATTGAACTTTAGCTAAACATTGTCCTGTTGCTGTACGGACGTAGAAACAACATTCTAAATGCAACGGTTAATAATAACGTTCATGTCGCGTTCATCTCACGCGAGTCATTAAAGCATACAGTAGTACCTTTGATAACGAACTTGATTCCTTCTCTGAAAACCTTTCTAAACTAAAATGCCCATTAGTCAAAACAATTTTTCCCATTTAATCTTTCATTATTTCATACCAGCAATAATTTCTCTACATTATTATTATTATTATTATTATTATTATTATTATTATTATTATTATTATTATTATTATTATTATTATTATTATTATTATTATTATTATTATTATTATTATTATTATTATTATTATTATCATCATCATCATCATCATCATCATCATCATCATCATCATCATCATCATTAGCAGCAGCATTTCATAGTAGTCTCAACTTTTGGATGTTTTTAGTTTAAGTCAATTCCTGTGACATTTAAGCTGTACGTTAACAGTTTCGCTGTTTCTAATGGGCAAACGTTTTTCAGAATTGGAAAATAAATTGTCTCGTCAATCTGTTTGAGCTATTTATGGTGGCTTTTTTATAGTTCCAAGCTTCGAATTATAACGGGAATCACCTTTACTTCTTTATATTTCCATAGTCTAACTAATTCCAGTTTTAGATCTTGATATTTTTTCGTGTTTTTTCTCCTGCACTCTGGTATCGAAAAGGGCAGGCTATATCACTGATTAAGCAAGTTCTCTTGTTTTTATTTTGAAAGATTAAGTCGGGTTTTTAATGTTCAAGAACCTTATCAGTCTGTATGCGCATGTCCCAAAGAGGTTTGCCATTGCCGTTCTCCTGTACCACCTCTAGCTTATAATTATACACCTTCTCATTGTGGTCCAATTCATAAAGTTTGCATATATTCCAGTGTAGTACCTGAACGACTATGTCGTGTTTCCATTTTTATAATGGTGTTGTGCTAGCATTAAGCATTCAGATACAATATGCGCTAAGGTGTCTTCCCTTTCATTACACAATCGGCATATCGGTGATTCTTCAGTTTTGTCAATGCAATGTTTAATGGACCTAGTGCGGGTGGCTTGTTCCTGGGCTGTCATTACGGTGCTCTCAGTTGATCTTTTGAGATCACCCCTGATCAACCAATTCCAGGTGTCATTATCTTTAAATGCAGTATTCTTAAAGAATACACTGTGTAGTTTCTTTCCAAATAATTTTAACCCTCTCTCTTGTAACATTTGATTCTTTTTTACCCCAATTCTAAGTATTTCTTCTCTTTTCACTTTACAAAAAAGATTTTCATTACTTTCAGAAATATATTTATATAAACAAATTTCTTCTATATTCACAACATCTTCAACACTAAGTAGACCTTGATCACCTTCCTTTCTAGGTAGATTCAATCGATCTGCATCTCTTTTCTTTGAAAAAGCTCTATAAATTGTAAGTATTTTCCGTGTTTTGGTATCCAAACATTTTAGTTCATCTAGATTCCAGTCAAGTAGTACGGCAGTATATCGAATGATAGCTACTGTTCTGGAATTGTATTTCGACTGTGGAGGTGTGATTTAAGAATACTCCTTACCTTTCTGTTGTACTCAGCTGTGACCTGGTCTTTCGTTCCCTTCTTTTGAATCTTATCCGCATTCAGAATTCCCAAGTATTTGTCTACATTCTTTATCAGATCTGTTTTTTGAAGTTCAAGGCCATCTGAATGGACAAGTTTACCGCTTTTTATAACAAGAATAGCACATTTAGTGATGCCAAATTCCATTCGTATGTTGTTTATTAAGGTATCAAGTTGGGTCCACTCTTTCCAAAAACCTTAAGGTCATCCATGAAGTGGTTGACTTTAGGAAGTCCTTTCCCAAGTCTATACCTGCCTTCATATTACGTAAAAAAGTGTCATTAGGATCAAACTAATTACAAAAAGCAAAGGGGAAAGACTATTTCCCTGGAAAATCTCTCTCCTGATTTTCACTTTAACCAATGCAACACTTCCTGAAGTTAAATTGGTTTGCCAATTCTTCATGCTATTCTTTACAGCTGTTTGAATGTTGGGGCTATTTCGAAAATCTCCATACATTTGTGTATCTATAAGTGAGGGACCATGTCAAATGCTTTCTTATAATCCACCTGTAGTGTCTTACATTTAGAAACAACAACAATGTATCATAATTACCTCCCTTATATTCTGTAATTATCTCCCTTGTATATTTCTCATGCATATATAAATGAATGCGTACGTAGATCGTCTTCTTACGACGAAGGTCTCGGAAGCGCAAACATCAACTATGTCTCTCTCTCTTATTTCATTCTGCGTTCTTTGCTTTGCATTGTGTGTATATGAACCTATTACGTCGCGAGCCGAATACTAATGGATTCACATTACAATCGACAAACAAGAACACTATAAATGGCGACGAGAATTTTTAACAAAACAAACTCACGTTTACAAAAAAAGAACACTTCGAATGAAATTCGCTACAAGGCGACGAGAATTTTAAACAACTCACGTTTAAAAAAAAACAAAAAACTAAACCATACGAGAACGAAACGAAAGAACAGAACGTACGGAGTGAATGGAGAGACAATTTGACCACACTTTGATGTTGCTCGAGAGACTTTCGAGGAGCTCGTGCCAAAACAAAACGGTGAAGTTTTGCACGGAAACCTTCAGATACTGAAAAAGGCAACAAAAACAGGTCCCTGACCGAAACGAAAGAGGAAAACAGACAAATGCGGCCAAACTCTGATATTGCCTAAAATCATTCGAAGAGTCCGTATCAGAGACAAAGAACAGAACAAGGTTTTACACACACAAAAAAAACCTTTCAGACATTCAAGCCCAGACATAATTCTACTACATAAGAGCTGGCAAAATCGCAAAAGGTGCCACGTACCTTGGCAGAAAAGACGGATAGTCTCTATACAGTGCCCACGTGCAGACAACGACTAGTTGATCAGCAAGGAATGCTATCAACACTTCGAATGAAACGAAATAACCCAAGAACACTGAAGGAAGAAAACATAACTGGTATAAGACTCCTTTCAACAAAAAAAGGTAAACAACCAGTTTTATCGGTGAAGCGAACAGTTCAAAAACCGGAATCTAACACCTTTGATTCCCACGTGGCAGCAATGCGCGAAGCAGAAGAAGAAAAAAAGAAAACAGTGACATATGCAGACAGAGAAAGAAGGAGAGAGTTTCGACGTCCAACCCAGACAAATCTTCATGCGGACAAATTCGGACAGCTACCCTGAAGAAGAGAGAATAGGAATCAGAAACAGATTCTGATTCAAAAGAGTCGAAAGTCGATTCCCCTCCCCATCCTGCAGACGACATAAATTAGTCTTCAATTATGTATCTTGCAAAAGAAAAGAAAAGAAACCACGATTTCTACCTTGACTGAGACAATTGTTTAATCGGTGAAATGTACTTTGAGGGTCCCCCTTGAAATCAGAGAATCACCATGGACATATTGCATACATAAGTGATGGACAATAATGGACTGTACTCCCTCCACTTATCATACGTACGCACGCGTACATTTAATTAAAGTGCAGAGGAGTGTAGTGTCTTACATTTAGAAACAACAACAATGTATCATAATTACCTCCCTTACATTCTGTAATTATCTCCTTTGTATATTTCTCATCTTCTTACGACGAAGGTCTCGGAAGCGCAAACATCAACTATGTCTCTCTTATTCATTCTGCGTTCTTTGCTTTGCATTGTGTGTATATGAACCTATTACGTCGCGAGCCGAATACTAATGGATTCACATAACAATCGACAAGCAAGAAACACTATACCACCCACCCCATGGCAAGGTTAATAGTTCTGCGTTTCAGTTTCTTAGAATCATTTCATCGATCAGAAGCTGATCTTTGGTTCCATGTGATCCTTCTCGGAAGCCTTTTTGTTCCCCAGCCAACAAATTGTTTTGGTCCAAATGACCAAAAATACTTTCAGACAGTTTGCTAGTGAAAAGTGTCCACATAACTGAGAGGCAAGTTACTGGTCTAAAGTTGTCACTTAACTCCTTCTTGTTTTATATTTTATGATCTAGATTGTGTTGCCCTTTGTCAGCAATTTAGGGAAGCTACCTGTCGCCAAACAGCCATTTATCCTTTCTGCAAGATGTGGTGAAGAGCCAGAACAGTTTTTAAACCAGTATCCCTGGATTCCGTTAGGTCCAGATGTTTTATAATTTGAAGGCTTTTTAACTCTCAAACAAATTCTGTCGCTGTAACGTTTTGCTTTGACAGTCTTAGCTACGACCCATTGTTTCAGCTCTTCAATTACACACTTGAAACCTTTCCGTTAATATTACGGATTAGTCTTTCACTAGCGCTCTGACTTTTGAGTTCGCTATTTCGACAGCTTGCACTTTACCTGAATCCTTTCTAAGTTGTTTTTTGCTTTTTTAACATAGTTCACCCCAAACAAGGCAGGCCGCCACTGTAGACGTAAGGAGCTACTAGGAGAAAAAAAAGGTGATGGTTTTGGGGGTCAACCTAATTTAGGAGCTGCGCAGCGAGATGTCTGTTTACATCAGTTTCAAATTTCTGCATGTCAGTAGTGTCAGGAAAACAGAGAGCAGGGAGGGAGTTCCAGAGTCCAGCAGCACGAGGAAAGAAGCTTTCGGAGTAGAAAGCTCTTCGACATCGGGGGACCTCCACAGTATATGAATGGGATTTGGCAGATTGTCGGGTTGGTCTAATGAATTTACATCGTGGGGGTACCAGAGCAGCAAGCTCATCAGAGCACAATCAATTGAAGTACTTGTAAAACAGGCACAAGAAAGCAACATTGCAGCGATGGGACAGGCGTTGGAGCTTGGTATATAGTGAAGGACCGATCAAGTTGACGACTCTTTTTTGGACCTTGTCTAAGATGGAAAGACACGTGGATGATGCAGCGGCCCAGATGTGGAAACAATACTCCATGGATAGGCGGATGGTGGCTTTGTAGAGATATAGGATAATGTCAGGTATGAGAAGTTTACTGGCACAGTAGAGGGAGCCAACCTTCTTTGAAGCAGCCCTGTCAATATTTTCAATGTATTTATTTCGATTCATATTATCTATAAAGTTTAGGCCGAGGAGTTTAAATGATGAACTCTCAGACAGGGTGCTATTTGCCATGACAATCGGTGGTTGAACAGGTTTCTTGTATTTATTGAAGGAAATTAGCTTTGTCCTTGCGACATTAAAGGTTACCATCCATTTTGACCCCATTCCACTACAGACTGGATGCCAATTTCTAAGGATTCAGCCATTGCCTCAGATATGTGCGCGTCGGTTTTGCCCACATGACGAGAGTAGAGCGTGGTGTCGTCAGCAAAAATTCCTATCTCAGAAATGGCATCAGGGAGGTAATTTATGAAAATCAGGAACAATAGTGATCCAAGAATAGACCCCTGTGATACACCAGCATTTAAGCCATGTTGCTTAGAAGAACGGCCATCGAGTACAACCTACATCTTTCGTTTTGTTAGGAACGATTTAATTATATTAAATATTTGTCCAGCGATACCATATGAGTGCAGTTTTATGAGAAGCCCTTCATGCCAGACCTTGTCAAAGGCCTTGGATATATCTAGCGCTACCGCCCTAGCTTCACCTGTCTTGTCCAGTGTACGGTATATGCGTTCAGAGATGACCGTTAGGATATCTGTAGTAGATTGTGCTTGTTCCGAATCCGTATTGATGATCAGAAAAAAGTTTAGCATTAACTAGGTGCCTGACTATCGCTAGATTGATTAATGATTCAAAGATTTTAGCAAAGATCGGGAGTAGACTGATTGGGCGGTAGTTTAGAGGATCACTTCTATCTCCAGAATTCTTGAAGACTAGTACAACAGAGACAATTTTCCAACTATCAGGGAAACAAGATTCAGTAAGGCATTTGTTGTATAGTTTTGAGAGGACAGGGTTCAGCTCAGCAGAGCATTTCCTTATTACTATTACTGGTATAAGATCAGACCCACAGGCTTTGGAGGTGTCAAGGTTTCTTATGATGTCTCTCACTTGAGACGGAGTAATGACCAAGTTCTCAAGTGTGGTTTCAGTCCGCAATGCGAATTTAGGGAGGGGGGTTGTTTGCCGAGTCCAAAGTGGAGTTTAAGGCGAAACGCTGGGCAAGTAGTTCATCCTTATCAGTTGCCGTGCAGACAACATCGTTGTGATTTGATAGCGAGGGAATTGTCGATTGTCCATTGTTCATCATACTATTGTAAAGTTTCCAGAAACCACGAGTACCTAGTTTCTGTGACTGAATGCATTTTTTGGGTTATCTCTGTATACCGCCTCTGTGCTTCATCTATCACTACTTTGTAATCATTTTTTGCCTCTACAAATTTGTGTCTGTTCGCAGTTGACTTATGGTGGCCGAATTTTCGGAATGCCTTTGCCTCTCAGCAATAGCAGCTGCACATTCTTAGGTGAACCATTGAGGAGAGTAGAGGTTGCTGAAGAATTTTCGCGTGGGGACATAAGCATCGATGCCTGCTTTGACCCATTCGGTTAGCTCATTTGCACACTGATCAGCAGGGAGTGAGAATGTAACACCATGGGGCGTCGCTGATGTGATCCCTGAGGGATTAAAAATCAGCCTGCTCATAGTTTCTCGTCGTTTTGAACAACGGCTCTTCAGCTATTGGACGAGTTTTTTAACGTGATAAGTATACTTACCAAAATGTGATCAGAGTTTCCGAGCGGGCTATGGGCATTCGCCAAACAAGCCTCAGGTTGAGAAGTGAGACTTTCTGGTTCACGCGATCCGGAAGACAGGTCGGAAAAGTGGCAGCCTGTGAGAGGTCGTTAGCTGAGCAGAAATTAAAGGTACAGTTCCCAGCTGCATAAGTAACGCTGGAGAATCCTAACCAGTCACGCTGGTGTGCACTAAAATCCCCAAATACATGTATTTGGGCATTTGAGTAGAGTGAGAGTGCTCTATCTAAGCTTTCAGAAAAAGAGTCAAGTAGTGAACAGTCCTGGGTCGAAGGAGATCGATATAAGAAATATAAGTAACTAACTCTGAGATGTAAGGTCAATCTAAAGCACATGTAGGCTTGGTCATCTGATTTAAACCTATGTGTTCCGAACATAAACTCCTAGCCCATGCATATGTTTGTCAGAGGTCTTACGGTAGAGTGGAAGGTAATCAGTCATGTCAAAGCGGTGAGAGGAATGTTAGATTGAAGGTACGTTTCACTTAGAGCTAGGATATCCGGGGAGTTTGTCAAGAGAAAAGTTTCTACGTCGTTAATGTCGGTTCTAAGTCCCCGGATATTTGTGAATGCGAGCCTCAAGGGCGGAGGCGAATATGTTTTTTTGTTGGGTGTCTGGTTTGGGTTTGTTTTTTATTTTGTAAATTCATGTTTGTTTTGAGTTAGAGTGCGGAGGGCAAAGTGGGTGCTTGTTAGGTGCCAATAAGCTCACACAGCCAGTCCATTATTCGTGATTTGGTCCATGGGTGTTGTGGCCTCGAGGAAGCCCACCGGGGATAACCGTAGGGTCCCTTTCCATGCGCGACATGGCACGTACAGTTAAGAGTTTGGGCTCCTAACTACCAGTCGGAAACAGCAGCGAGACAAGTTGTTCAACCTGTACCCTCAACCTGTCGGAACAAGAGCGACCCAGACTAGCCATGTAAGACTTAGTGACAAAAACTTTCCCCAATTTGCCCGGTTAGAGAGAAAAGAGAGACGGCGTTCATTGTCCTAGTCAGGAAACAATGCCAAGTACCAGGCGTCTTTAAAGGCATCCCAGTGCTTGTACCTCCACACCTGGCTAATAGACAAAGATGAAGTGCGAAGGCCGGGCGATAGGCAGAGCCCATCTACTCCTTAAGCAATTATAGGTTTGCAAACCGGATACTTTGTTCGAGATTCCAGCTCTAGGAAGGTTGTCGATCAAGACTAAGGAGACCTCCCTCCCCAACGGTTTGCTGCCAAAAACGTAAATAGTTAGTAGCAAGGTTTTATTGTCAGAGTTTTCCTTCTCTTAGATGGATGACCTGAAAAGCTATACGAGTCAAACACTCCGAGAGAGGATAGTCTGCGCCCGTCTACTAGTCGGGTATCTCTGAGCCCCCGCAGGTAATAATAATAATAATAAAAATTCCTCCACATATGCACATTATATATATATATATATATATATATATATATATATATATATATATATATATATATATATTTACATGTACATATGTAGATAGGATAAGTTCACTGTACACTTCACGGAGGAAACAGAAGTTGAAGATATATTTCCCTCTCACAATTTAGCACAACTAAGAGATAGACAGCCAGTAGGGTAACAGCTGAGAAAAAACTTGTTAACTCTTTATACAATAAAAGTTACGAAGAACAATAGGTAAATTGAAACTAAAAATGAAATTAAAAAGCACAAGGATAATACAAGTAAATTTAGTAACATGATTAGAATTAGTAAAAATTTAAGACAGGTAGTTCAAGAATAAAAGATAATTTAGAACTTAACTTTTTTTTAAATTACACCCATAAGCTTCAGTTGACATTTTGGTTTTCCTGTTGTAGATTCCATGTGACCCTTCGTAGCTTATGCGAGTTGGTTTCCATATTCAAAGATTTTCCTTAAGAGTGGAGCAGTTTTGATCATTGCCGTCTTTTGTATGGTTTCGATGGTCCCTTTGATTCCAATTTCTCTCAGTCTTTTTTCCAGTTTTTTTTTGATTGTTCCTAGTGCTCCTACGATTATTGGTATTATACTGATGTTTTTCATGTTCCATATTCCTTTCAGTTCTCTAGCAAGTTCCGTGTATTTGCTTCGTTTTTCCGTGTCTTTGATCTCCACTCTGTGGGCTGCTGGAACGGCGAAGTCTACGTTTTTACAAAAGTGTTCCTTCGTGTCGATTATAATAACATCAGGTGTCCTTGCTTGTATGAGTGTATCTGTTTGTATATCCATGTCCCAGAGGATTTTATGTTTTCGTTTTCCAGTACCGTTTCTGGTTTATGTTTGTACCATTTGTCTGCGTATATAAATACAATTGTTTGCACAATTTCCAGTGTACTTCTTTCCCCATAGAGTCATGTCTGTTCTTGTATTCTTTTTGGGCGAGTTCGCTACATTCACTTATATAATGACTTACTGTTTCGTCTCTTAGTCGACACAATCTGCATTTACTGTTTTCATGGGTTTTATCTAGTGTAACTTTAATGTACTTTGTCCTAATCGCATTGTTCTGCGCAGTCATCAGTAAAGATTCCGTTTCTCTGTTAAAGTTTCCTTTTCTTAGCCATGTCCAACTATTTTTGTTGATTTCTTCTCTTGTCAGTCTTAAGAAACGTCCATGTAGTTGTTTTTCTTCCCACTTTTCTTTTTTTGTCTTTTTGTTCCTGGTTTCGGTGTTTCTCGAGTTCCTCCTTGGAACGGTGTCTCTTGCTGTGGTGATTAGACTTTCAGTGTTCTGAGTTACGTATTTTTTCAGCTTTTTTTTTAGTCTTCCACACACTCTTCTATACTTACTAATCCTCTTACCCCTTCATTACTTTTTTATGTAGAGTCTGTCTGTATCGTCTTTTGGGCGTAGAGCATTGTGCATGGCCATTAATTTTCTAGTCCTCTGGTCAAGGTGCTTCAGTTCTTTAGTCCAGCCTATGAATGGTCCAGAGTATATTATTAGCCCAGGTGTTTATTCATTTTACTAGATTCTTGCTATATAATTTCGTTTCTAGGAGTTTTCTTATCCTTCGTAAATATTTTTTTCCAATTTTCTCTTTCATTTCTGGAGATTTGATGGTGTCTGCTTTCAGAACTCCCAAATATTTGTAGCTATTCTGCTCGCCTAGGACCCTCATCTCTTCTTGGCTGGGGAGTTCCATGCCCTCTGTCTTCTCCAGTTTTATTATTATTATTATTATTATTATTATTATTATTATTATTATTATTATTATTATTATACTAAATGTTTTTTCCTATATACGTAATAATACAAATTACACGTTAAATATTTTTTGGTTCTGAGATTGAGTTATGTTTGAAACACATTCTGTTATAATTAACTAGACAAGTTACACATTTCTCTTTTAGCTATTTATGTATTTCTCTTCCCATTCAACTATTTTCGGTACTGATACAGCACTTAGCCAATCAGATTGCAGCAGACAAAGGACTGATTGAATTTAGTCGGCAAATGTCTGATCAACTTTAAGAAACATAACGTTGGCAAGGGCTGTTCAGCCGCTCTTGGTCTTCGGAGGATATGACCCCGTAGAGAAGGAGAGTTTCCCCAATAGGAACGCCTCCTCCTTCCATGAAATGTAAAAAAACCTGTTTTTGTACCTAACCTTTACCCCTCGCCCTAACCCTAAAACAATGTAACAAAATCTATTTTTCTTTTTAACCCTAACCCTAACTCCAAAAAAATCTTTAAAACTGTTTTTTCATCCTAACCATAAACTAACACTAACCTATCTCTAACCTAGTTGGTCTTGTTTAAAAGCTGTACCAGACAATTCATCGAAACAAACAAAGGAATGATTAAACAAACCTTAAGATTCTCGTGAAAAAAAATTCCGGTAAAAATAAAAATTATAACAGTTTTTTCATTATATTTTATTCGTCAAAAATAAATATTTGTTCACAAAATTTAACGTACGGTGACTGTTTTTCTCTTACTTTAATGTTGTTTCATTATTTCATCCTTTTTAGTAACACTGATTCGTTTTGATTTTGACGCCGGGTCGTTTTCATTAGGCTGTTTTCGGCTGTTTACGTAAACAACTAGAAGATGCCGACGAAAAGTCGGGTTTATTATGGGTCACAAGCTGTACCAGTACCCCATTTTCTAATGTTTCTTAATCTCTACGTTAACACGGAGAGAAAGAGTAACTCTTTTCAGCGTTGCTATGTAATTTAGATACGTGTGTCTGTATACATCACACACGCTTATGTAAATTATATGACAAACTAATAAATCCTTTTACTACTATCTAATAATAATAATAATAATAATAATAATAATAATAATAATAATAATAATAATAATAATAATAATAATAATGAAGAGAACTGCATTTTGAACGCGCGGACAAATGGTACAAACATAACCTAAAGACAGTACTTGAAAACAAAAAACATTAAATTATCTGGGATATTGAACTGCAAATAGATAAACTCATGCAAGCAAGGAGACCGGATGTTATAATTGACAAGAAGGAAAAATACTGTCAAATCGTCGATTTTGTTTTACCAGAAGACCACAGGGTGAAGATCAAGGAGACAGAAAAACGAAGCAAATATACGGAACTCGCCAGCGAATTGAAAGGAATATGGAGTATAGAGAATATCAGTATAATACCAATAATCGTAGGAGCACTAGAAAAAGTCCCGAAAAAAGCTGGCATAAAGACTCGGAGAATTGGAATCAAAAGGAAGACTAAGACCATACAACACAATCTTATAATGCGGAAACCAATCGACATAAGCTACGAATGCTAACCAGTCACATGGAAGTTGCAATAGGAAGAAAACAAAAACACAAAAAAGAACACCACAGCATAAAACCACAGAAATGAAAATGCAAGAAATTCCATAAACTACCCTCCATCCAAAAATAAGTGATGGAACCAGGCTTGGCCGATACCACACAAAATAGTCGTGAAGGGTCAAGGAGGATAGAAAGACTTCCATTGAAAGAGTGCGGAGAAGACTGGGACCTTGGAGAGGATTTTGCCATCCAAATCTCAGAGAAGATTAAAGGTCGTGTCCAGTCAGAAATCGATGATAAGCGCCTGTTGTGATAACGCAAAGCCATTTGCAATAGTTATCGAAAGAGGGGGGAGTACTGGGAAACTGGGGAGACTGGGGAACCCCACCGATGATTATCAGTTAGCAATCACTGATGATGACTTGAGTGAGAACTCCTAGTGAGTACACATGCAAATAATGGTGATAATAAGGATATAGAAGTAAGGAGGCTGATTATTTTTAGTTATGCAAGAAAAAGTATCTTACTTGTTTCATTTTACTTCAGTCGAAGTGCTCAGAAGTCAAGGGGCCTTCCTGGGGCTAATACTTGATCTTTATATGAGATACATAGATATTCGAATATTCTATTAAATTTCTCCTTTACTTATAAAACGTTGAGTTAGTAAAAAAGTTATGAACATTAATTTTCCTCTCCCTAATCGATCAGGTACTTATGTTATAGTATATCTTTCTTGTGGTCTCTTGGTCGTACCGGATTCCAGGACAAGAATTCATCTAGTCTGGTGGAGTATCCAGCCAAGTGCTGTTACTTGAGGTAACATTATGTGGAGAAGGTGCACCATTCTTCGTATGAGCCCTTGTATAGTCGTGTCGAGGGGATCTTATTTTGGGCTTCGAATACTATGTTTACTTGCAGGGGGAAATATCCTCATGTCAGGTTATCCTGAAAAACGCTTGTACAGAGGATGGTGTCTAGTAGGTAATCCAAATCTTAACATATATGCCACAGTTTATGAATTTTGAGATGAAATAATAAAAAAAAAATAATGATAGTTGTTGTTACCTAACGAGTAACAGCTATGTCTTTGTCTTTCACTAACACTTCCTACACGACTAAACTAAGAGAAATGAAACTCGGTATATATAATATTCACGAAGTGTCGTAAAAGATTTCATGTTATGTTAGGGTGGATGTTGGCACAATAATGCCCCTACCTGATAATCGATGAGTGTGATGCTACCTTTCCGTCGACAAAGTCTATCTTATGTCACTTCCTGTTACTTTCAGTTGTCGACATACTATAATGTGTGTATTTTTAAATCCGATAACTCCCATTACACAACGTAACAATTTTTTACAAAAGTTTTGTTTATTGCATTTTTTTCTGTTTTTAATCAGTTTTCTCTGCTGATTCAAAAAAATGTTATTAGTTTTTCTGTATCATCGACCGTTATAGAAATACATCGCTTTTCAATGTCATCATATATTAGAAAATTCTATATGTTCCGCTACTAAATGTATATCTAATTTTCTCTTTCAGATCAATTTCTGTTCTTATTAAGATGGCTACTACAGGATATAAAAATTTTCCAGATACATTTTGCTAGTTGTGTGGTTATTATATTGAAAAAAAAGCAGGTATTACATAAGATCGTGAAAGGGGCCAAATTGTGGATAGAATACAGATTCTATTTTGGAATTCCGATGGGTGACCAGGACAAATCATGGACTCCTCATGTGATATGTGGAAGCTGTCGATCTACTCTAGAAGGATGGCTAATAGGTACAGGAAGGATCATGCCTTTTGCCATTCCCAGAGTATGGAGAGAGCCGAAGAACCATCACGATGACTGTTACTTTTGTATGATTGATGTGACAACGCACAGAAAAGTTAAATGAAGACAAGCTCATCAGTATTCATACATCTGTCCCACATGATTACAGCATGCCAGTACCACAACCACCAGAAAATGTAAGTTTACTTTTCATCGTACTCTCCAAAAGTTTTACTTTTAATTAACTTGAATATTAAGTATTTACAATGCATTCATTTTCCTACATATTTATGGAATACTAATGTTATTCAAGTTTTTGTTTAAGTTGCTATATGTAGTTATTTTTATTACAGACGGAAGATGCGATGGATATTTCATCAGAAGTAGCAGCAGAAAAGAAATGGAAGAAACTTTTGTACAAGAACGACTTCAGATCCTCACTTACCAAATCAGAGTGAGCTAGATAATTTAATCAGGGATTTAGGTCTCACTATGTCAGGAGTTGAACTTCTTACATCAAAGCTGAAGGAATGGAATCTAGTAGGGGAAGACTGCAGGGCATCTGCGTACCGAAAACGACATGAATAATTTGAAATTTACTATGACATTTGTGATGATCTGTGTTATTGTAATTATGTTACTGGTTTGTTTACTGCTCTTGGACTCACGCATGATCCTGCAGAATGGCGACTGTTCATAGATAGCTCAACACGAAGTCTCAAAACAGTATTGGTCCACAATGGAAATAAGTACTCATCTTTGCCTTTTGCACATTTCGTACAGACGAAAGAAAACTAACATAATGTAAAACAACTTCTTGAGAAAATAAATTATGCTGAATTCAAATGGGATGTTTGTGGTGATTTCAAGATGTTTGCGTTCTTGCTTGGCTTGCAAGAGAGATACACAAAGTACTCATGTTCCCTTTGCTTATGGGGCAGCAGAGCTGATGATGATCATTACGAGAAAGTTCATTGGCCCCAACTGGTGGAACTGCAGCCAGGATTGAAAAATGTGCTCAGACAGCCGCTAGTAGATTCCAACAAAGTCTTATTACACCCACTTCAGTTTAATATGAATATTAAACTAGGATTGGTAAAACAGTTTGTGAAGGCCGTACATTTTGGAAGAGAAGCTTTTCAAGAAATTCGTCTCATGTTTGCAAAGCTACTAGAGGCTAAGATCAAAGGTAGTATATTTGTTGGACCCCAAATAAATGCAATTTTGAAATCGGGGAAACTAGAAAAGAGCGATGACAAACGTTGAAAAAGAAGCTTGGTGCGCATTTCGTGATGTAGCTCGTGGATTGTTAGGAAATCACAAGGATCTTAATTACAAACAACTGGTATCAAAGCTTATTGAGAACTTAAGGAAACTGGGTTGTTGAATGTCCTTAAAGGTTCATTTTTTGCATTCTCATCTAGATTTCTTCCCCGAAAACTTGGGTGATGTCAGTGAAAAACATGGTGAGAGATTTCATCAGGACATCGCAACAATGGAAAGAAGATATCAAGGACGATGGGATACTGCTATGATGGGAGATTATATATGGTCTCTTGTCAGAAAAGATGAATTTGTGCACTTTAGAAAATCTAGATTGTCAAGCACTTCTAATCTTAAGACAAGAGTTATCAAAGCATTTACATCGCCAAGTTGTATGTTTTTGTTGCTCTAACTAAAATTGTATTTACTAAATACCATTCAATATATGAAAAAGTACTAATTGCTGTTTAATCATCTTTATAACATACTGCTGTAGAGAAAGATTGTGTATAAAACGCGAACATATTAAATTAAAAAAAAAACTATCGATGTTATGACAAAACGAATGTGATTTTTGAATTCAGTAGCAAAAAATACATATAAAAACAGAAAAAATAATAATAAACAAAACATGCGTTACATTGTGTTATATAAATTTATTTTGTAAATTATTTTTGCACGCATTCGCTGTTTTAAAATGTTTTTAAACCATATTTTTTATGAGAAATATGTGAATATTTTGTTTTTGTTTGATATTACTACTTTTTGAATTAATTTCAGTTTCTAAATAAATAACAAAACAAAACGATGCAGCGACGTAAGTTTTCATTTTGCCGGAGTAAAAGAGACTTTTCGAAATTATAATTTTTTTTTAACATGATTCACCCCAAACAAGGCAGGCCGCCACTGTAAACGTAAGGGGCTACTGAGAAAAAAGAAAAGGGGAGAAAGTTTGGGGGTTCAGCTTAAATTGGGATCTGAGCAGCGAGATGTCTGTTTACATTAGTTTTAAACTTCTGCATGTGAGTACTGTCGGGGAAACAGGGGGCAGGGAGGGAGTTCCAGAGGCCAGCAGCACGAGGAAAGAAGCTATTTGAGTAGAGGGGGTTTTAATGTGTTTTGAAGTAGTGTATAATGGGGGGGGTTAACGATGAAACTTGCTACAACTTAATGATTTTTATTTACTAAAATAGGGTTTAAATAAAAATAAGCTGAACATATTTTACTCAAAATAATTTACGTGACTGAAATAGGAATTCAAATATGTGTTTTTAAAATTAAGAGCAGAACTTTTTATTTGGAAAATAAATAGAGATCAAGAAGTATTTTTGTTTTTGTAAGCAGCTAAAAATATTTAAAAATATATTTTTAAGTGTAACAAAAAACATTTTTATTTATTTCTTCGTTAAAAATAAATATTTATTTAATTTAATTTGACGAAATGTATTTGCTTTTGTTTTCTTTATTTTATTTAATATACAGGTTTGCTTATTTTTAATACGTATTGATGTTTGAAGTACTTTCGTTTCGATTGTTTATAAAGACAGCGACTACATTTTTCGGCCTTATTTTAATTTTAGCGTTTCACGTGTACGATGAAACTTTCTACAACTTACTGTTTTTAATGTTTCTTTATTAAGTAAACCAGGGTTAAAATAAAAATAGGTTGAACATATTTCACTCGAAATAATTTACGTGACTGAAATAGGAATTAAGCGAATGTCAGAACGCGTGTACACTGGTATTGTAAAATTTCTAAATGTATTTATAATATTTAGGTATAATTGGAACCCTGCACCTTATATACCGCCTAACAAAAAATGGGCACTTGTGCACTTGGGTAAACAACAAGATTTATTTGTTTTCAATCGGCGATAATACCCATTCAAGACAGGGCCCACCCACAATTACAAAATCACTGAATATTTTTAATTAAAAACAAATCACATTTGAAATTATAAAAAAACACTATATTTTATTACAATGTTTTGGCCAAACTGTTACTTTATTGAACATACACTTCATTAAAATGATTTTCTTTCAGAAACTATATTTTATTAAATAAATAAATTTATTAAAATGTTTTAATCTATTGGTGGTTTTCAGTCTGCCGCTGTCTTTAGTGAGGATTTTCGCCGCTGTCTTGAATGTGATTCTTCAAAATTGCAAACAAATAAATTTTGCTGTTTACTCGGTACGCAAACAAAAGTCAACAAACTCGTAAAAACGTAAAACGTAAAAATAAATTAATTTTTGAAAATTAAAAAAAATCTTTTTATATTTAGTTTTTTTACAATTATCAATAACTCTTTGTCAGTAATTTATTTTGTTTTAAAACTTTTTAAAATTTCATTTTTAAACATTTTCCGGTACTTTGTAAATACTGCATTCTATTAAAGATTACATCATAAAAAAACACTCACCTTTTCTACTACTAACCCTAAGTCCGGGTGGTAAAACGAAAAATAAATTAAAACATTTAAAGAAACAACAACAATTCTTTTAAACTGCAATTCGGGGGATCAGTTTTGCATATAATTTTAACATCGAATGATCCACCATTTTTGGGTCATTCTAACATTTTAGAGAAGTAACAAAGTTTCTTTAGCGATAGGAGATAAATTCGATGCACTGTTCTACTTTTTAAAGCGATTACATGCGACTTTACGACTTTGCCGGTCAGACTTAGGGTTAGTGGTAATTAAATTAGTTAACCACCCTAAAAATACATTTAAAAATTGAAAGAAAAAACAACATCGCTCGGAAAGAGTTGGAAATTTTACGTTAAATTTATATGCGCAACTAATCCCCTACTCTAAATTGAAAGAATAATTGTTTTTTTTTCTATTTTGGAGTTTTAACCTACAAAAAATGTCTTGGCCGCTTGTCGGCATTCCCCGGTAGTAGCGCTTCAGGCGATCAGCAATAAACTAACTCTTGGGAGGGGGGACCTTCTAGAACTGCACAGAACCTCAGACCGGTGAAATCAAGGTCCAAAGGCCAAGACGGTACAATTTCTAAACGGAAGAAAGTTATTTTATATAAATAAATAATAAGGTAACTTGAAGCCGACACTGGGGATCGAAACAACGAACTTAAGGCCTGCAGTCTTAGTCGTTATTGACTAAGCTAACTGGCTGAACTCATTAATGTCTTGCAGATTAACTCACTTAAATAATTCACTGAACCCGCTCGGTTGACTGTGGAACTCATTCAGTAACAGCAGGAAGTGACGCGCAGCCTGGCTAAAATATACGACCGTAGGGAGGATATGTTGGCTAGTCCACTTATAATATAACGAGCACCTTCTCTGTCATTATGTCAAAAAATTTTTTTTTTCCTTTTTAAACAAAAAAAGTATTCGGAGACAAATTTTTTTTTCTTTGTCTCATCACCCAAGAACGCGGCAGCCTAGTTAAAAATAGACTCCCTAACGGTCGTCTATTTTCGCTAGTCCACTCATAATATACGGGATATTTTCTCTCTATGTCCGTGTGTCGATCTGTCTGTCAGTCACAATTGTTTTAAACGAATATCTTAATTTCTTTTAGAAATGGAAAATATTACGTCAATACTAAATAATAAATTCCCAACAAATAAAACGGACCCATGACCGGAAACTGAAACTGAAACTTGAGATGTTAAGTCTGATATTTTACGAACTGAGCTATTTAGATTTTCTTACAAACAAATCTTAAAAGACTACCGTAACAAAATAATTATAGCCTAACGTCATAGATTCATGATTTATGTCATATTTCAAAGTATTAATTCTAACATAAGCGATCATAAAAAAATAAATAAATGAATGGTTAAACATTATCAATAGCGTTGGAAATTATTTTAATAGTACAACATAATTTATTTTGCTTTAACAACGTTAAAAACTAAAAATATATTAAAAACTAAAAAGAACGCTTGTCTTTTGTTCACTCGGTGTTGCTCGGCAGCTATAATAGTAATAAAACAGAATGATATTTGGTAAGTGGTATACGTTAATCCAAAGTGATCAATATCATAGATAGAGCAGGTGTGTTTGCTTGGCATTTCCCGGGAGTCATCAGTACGCTAGACAAAGCAATCCTACACAGAGCAGGTGTTTTTGAAACGCCGCGTTGCCCGGGATTTTCACTGTATTTTGTTATTCTATTTTATCCCAGAAACGGCACTCTAAGTCAAAGATCAAAGTCAGTCAGAGATAAAGTGAAAGTCATACTTTTGGAGATACCTTCGATTCTCTTGATCGTAGACACCTGCTACTTCGACCATATTCAGTCAGAGATAAAGTGAAAGTCATACTTTTGGAGATACCTTCGATTCTCTTGATCGTAGACACCTGCTACTTCGACCATATTCAGTCAGAGATAAAGTGAAAGTCATACTTTTGGAGATACCTTCGATTCTCTTGATCGTAGACACCTGCTACTTCGACCATATTCTTGCCAACGAAGTCCCACATCGTATATGACCTTGGCCTTTGACATTAAAACATTCGGTCAGGGTCGATATTTCAAATTCCGATTTGTGGAGAGATGTTTTGTTGCATCATAATGTTACGAGGCTTTCAGGCTCAACATATGCAACATCATGCAGCAATGTAATCTAATCTGTAATTCGTGTCTTTGAAATTGTGAATATTATCTGATTAGATGTCAACGTGTGTCTAATTAGTCACACGCTTATTAAGCGTAACTTAAATACGCGTAAACATTGAATAACAACGTGCAGAATTTTCAGATACAAATCATCGGTACGATGAATATCTTGAACGACATATGGTGCAGGAATTAATTTTCGATATACTTCAGAATGATGTTAACCTAAACTGTTGGAACATAAACTACGACCTGATAGAATAAGGTGACTTCGTGTACACCATAAAACCATTTTACAACAGTCAATCTGAAAGACCTAATTGAGAACGTCAGCATTGTATGAACTGTATATAAAAAGTATAGTGATGAAACGTGAAAATTAAAAAAATCATTCTACAGCTATATGTCCTAATTTGTTTCAGTTCGTGTTTACCCGTTACACATCTGCATTGCATTCTCTTCTATAAATTATCTCTCTCTTTGATAAAGAAAAAAATAAATGTTTCATTTATTGAAAAAATTCTCGTATCGCTTATTACGTTTTTAATCTGATTGAATTTAACTTATCGATGCTTCAAGTAGACCCTAACGGATATATATATATATATATATATATATATATATATATATATATATATATATATATATATATATATATATATATATATATATATATATATGCATGTATATATATATGCATGTATATATATATATATTGGATTAAGTTAGTTTCTCTGGGAATTTAAACTGCATTTTGCTTCTTTTTTTGTTGTTAAAATGACTTAAAGCTTCTTTAGACTATATATATATATATATATATACATAAATGCATGTATATATATATAAATGCATGTATATATATAAATACATGTATATATATATATATATATGCATGTATATATATATAAATGCATGTATATATATATATCGCACACACACGCACATACACACGTTGCTGCAAGTAGATATTTGCTTATTTTCTTAAACATCACTCACTAAAGGGTCCTGGGCCTGACCTTAAAGTGCATCCAGTGATGTGGCTCCGATTTGGGAGCTTTGGGGAGCGTGAAGCCATCACTCCCATTATGTCAACTCTGACTTGAAGTGGTAGTAACTGTCAGGCCTCCGTCTCAGGCTTAAATACAATTTGTCCTGTCCACGACACTATATTGCTTCGGCCACTCTCAGGAAAGGTTGTCTCCTCTACTCAACCTCGATCACATTATTTACGAGCGCTTTTAACTTTTTCTTTTTGCCTAGCCTATTTTCCACACCTCTCAACCGTCCTGGGTATAATAAAATTACTTGCAGTTGTGACGCCACAATTTCAGGTGTGGAGTCACGCTTAAGTTACATCTACTACCAGGTTCACTCTGGGCCTCATCTATGAAATAAATTGAAGGTATAGTTTACAGCCTATTTGTTGACAAAATATACATTACAAAACAGTTCATCGTATGGTTTCGGCAGAAAATGACCTAACGATGATTGACCTTCCGTAATACTCAATATCAATATCTCTCACAACACATTCAATATCAAATCGGCAATTAAATAGACCATGAAGAGTAGATGTTTTAAACACAATGACCCAAAAGCGCCACAATGTGGTGAGAGAAGGTACAACGGGCCAGAAGTAAGCAACGTTTCCGGAATATTATCCATAGGTATGATTTCAACTGCAGGGCATGTGTTTTAGAGGGACCTTCACTAGTAGAAGTACATTTTCTCGTTTGAAAATTACGTGACAGCATTTCAGTTATATCAACTCCCCACTGATATTATATGCCATGTATATCCCTTGTGACAATGCTTTCATTTCTTTTCGCCCGAGTTAGTTTTATCGCTTCTCAACCATCGAAAATAAGCCATACTCATGTCACATTTCACAAATATTCAAAATTTCATACTTATTTCCGTTTTCCCTTGATGTCTCCTCGTGAAATGTATTTCTTCTCACAGAAAAAGAGATTGAGACAATGTCGCAACGATAATTTGAACTATCTTCACAAATCACTCACGAAGAATCCGTGTTTTCTACCTTTTCACTGAAGAGGAACTAGCAAAGGCTGTGCTCACTTACAATTTAGTCGACCGTCTGTTTGCACGGTTCGGCTTATCACAGTTATTAGAGTGATCTAAGTTGAAGGAATTTGAGATCCTGGCAAACGATAATGGCTGATTCAGCAGCATCAAGTCATTGTATTATACAAAAGTATACTTAGAGTTGTGTTATGTGCCAAATTGCGGCCTATAGAATCGGCTATGATCTTCGTGGATTAGTTCGGTAAAGTCACACATTAATATCATTTGGAAAGGTGTGAAAGCGAAAGTTACCTCCAGCTATGAGGCAAATAGCAACTTGTGTTTAATTTATTATATTGAATAAATAATACGTATTGTGCCCCAGCAATGAATTACAAAAAAAACGATTAATATGCTGTAAAATATAGAAACGAAAACAACCTAACTTAAGTACATTATGCAATTCCTTTAGAAGAATTAACTTGTGGATCGGTCGGAAGATCTTCTTAATCACTGTAATTTACATTGCGCTGAATTAGAACTAATCTAACATGTAAATTTAGTAAAGGTAGAAAGGATGATAATATTTTCATGTCGTCAACTTCCGTTACTGGCAACTTCCGCTGTCAACAATTGTCAATGTCGTCATTTTCTAAATTATCTGTTACAGCTTAAAATCCACTTGTGAATTCGTTCCGTCAACTTTACCCGTGGGAGATAAGAAAAACATCACGATTTTTTGCCGAAATAAACGCGAATAAACTCTCGATTGTTAGGCAACGGGTATAAATATTCATTTTCCTGTTTCAAATCTCACAGAAAACGAAAAGAAAAATAACCGCAGAATGTTAAATACTTAAACATGAAATAACGTGACTTTTGAGTAAGTGTAAATTGGAAGTGAAAGTGATGCAATCGTTCATATGAACTTGGATTCAAGTCTTTTAAGATGTGTTGAAATCATAATTATTAACCAATATATATATATATATATATATATATATATATATATATATATATATATATATATATATATATATATATATATATATAATATAAAGAAAGGTTAGAAAATTTACATACAATTAAAAGTATATACTCATGTAAAATTTAGCGAAGAAGAAGAATATAGAAGTGCCCCCAAATCTGTAAGTGTACCCCTATAAAGGCTATCAGGGCTTAAACTCCTAAAAAATTAAATATATACTATTTGTATGAATTTTAAATCATATGTTTAAAATTTTCTGTTGAAAAAAATCGAAGTGGTCCTGAATCTCCTAACCTAAGAGGGCTACTTGGACCGAACCTCCTTTAAAACTTAAAATATATCCTATTGTCATGAAATTGATATCATATGTATGACATTCCCCGGGGTATACCATGGAAGTGGTCCAGTATCTTTACTTTACCCTCTATGTGCTGAATATCTACGTGCCCTTACTTCTAACTGACCCATTGGGACTAAACCACCTTAATGCTTACAATACATATGTCCGATTTAAGTGAAATTTAAACTATGTGTATGAGACACAAATTCAAAGAGTTTTCCACCCTTTCAGCTTCTTTCGACTAGGGGGCGAACCGTGAAGAGGGGGCAGTAAAAAACAAAGAAAGTAATATGGTGCATAGTCACAAAATGATCCTCATTAAATCCCAAGCATAGTGAGGTCTTTCTGCTCGTATATATATATATATATATATATATATATATATACGAGGCCGATCTAAAAAAGTATCCGACTTTTATTTTTTTCCGTACGAAATAGAAACGATAGGTAGGCGCCACTCTACACAATGAAGGAAGACACGTTCATGCGCATGTGTGAATTTTATCACCGCCTTCCTGCGTGTTAATCGTTGCCTGTCGGTCGCTGCCTGTCAGTAGCTGAGTGAGGTGTTACACAACGTGTTCGTCTGATTACCGATTCTCTTAAGATGATTGAACGTGTTGAGCAAAGGTACTGCATCAAATTTTGTCAAAAGCTTGGTGATTTTCAAAGCAAAATTTCAGCAGGTGTTTCGAGAAGATGCGATGGATCTGATACAAATTGAGGAGTGGTTCAACCGATTAAAAAATGGCCGCACATCAGCGGAGAGTGACAAGCATTTTGACAGGCCCCAAACTGCTCGGAAGGCAGCTGTGGTTGAAAGGGTGCGAAATTTGATGATGGAAGATCGTCGTTCAAACGTGCAGGAGATCGCCTAAGAGGTCACAGTGAGTAAAGATTCCTCACATGCAATTTTGCGTGATGATTTTAACATGCACAAGGTGGCTGCGAAATTTGTGCCCAAATTGTTGTCGCAAAAACCAAAAAAATTCCGTTTTCAAGTTGCACAGGACCTTCTGGAAACTGCCAACATTGATCGTGATAACTTATTGCAGGTGTTCAACCTATGGGGATTACCAACCAACATTTTTGGCCAGAAAATAAAAAATCGGACGATCGAGCCAGTAAAACGAATGAAGGAATTTGTTTCAACCATTGAAAATCGTATGAAATGGACGCAAAATTGTCGGCAGAAATGAAAGTACGTAAGGACACAAAAATCATGCTGAAAATAGCTAACACTAAACTGAAATAAATTAAGTCAAATTCTTTGGATAACCAATTGAAGGGTAAAGAGAGTGACCTCATGGTTCCAGAGCTGGAATTGCTAAAGTTACAACTCAAAGATGAGTAGAAGAGCTAAAGACTATGAAAGATGAGGTGACTTGGCTGGAAGTTAAATGTCAAACAAAAAAGACGACTTTTCCAAGTTTAAAGATGCCCTCCAAAATCAGAAGTCTAAAATTAAAAAGCTGGAGGATATCAACTCTGAATTTAATAGAAGCCCCCAGTTCTCTCATAAGAGACACCTAAATAATATTAGAAAACAATTATCGGTACAACATTCCCAAGTAAGAAGTTACGGTTACCAGATATGACACTTTCGACATATAACTACACCAATCAGCCTCAGAATAGCGTCAATCCGAAAAGAAAACAATACTGTGACCCCTGAAGAAGTAAGGCTTGGGAGAGTGTGTTATGGTATCTTACCTATAACGGACTACTTGGACTCTTCCAGTCACCATAAATACAGGGGCCACTTTGCTGCTCAGTGTTCGAACCACATCATCCTATACTGCCAGTCAGGACTGACGTACAAACACTTTTGTTCTCTGTTGTATTATACTTATTTCAATATACTTGTTTTCTCTAGACTCGTATTTTGTGTTTTCATTTCGCCCACTTTACAGCGTCACACCAGTTTCGTTCGGATCAACGAACGCCTTCAGAAAACGTGCACATTTTGATTTTCGTATGTTCGGCCGTTATTCAATAAATTTTAAAATTTCACATTTTCTGAAAACGTTCGTTGATCCGAAGAAAACCGGTAAATCTTTTCTGATGATTTCTTCCTGTGCTTAATTTTTTTCCTTTTGTCTTTTTCATGTATCTTGTTTCCACGGCATTTGATTTTATGATAAATCATGCTTATACAAATATAATTATCCACGGACACGTATTTCGACGTCAATATGGCTGATCAGCGTTATTCGAAACCTCGACCACAGAATCTGCAGTCGGGAGCCTTACTGTTATGCTACTAAGACTTGCTTAGATTACAATGATATTTATGTTTTTGCCGTTGTTATTAATATGTTGTGGTATCGATAAAGACAGCTGAACGAATCCAGCTATTGTGCGGTATTGCATTTAACCTAAATTCTAGAGAGAGATTTATTTGCCTTACACTGGATGTTGCACCTATTTGAGGTACGTATATATATATATATATATATATATATATATATATATATATATATATATATATATTAGTTATATACGGATTGATTACAGAAATATTGGCGTGAAGGAGCTGCCACGAATGTTATCGTTTTTTTTCTACATTGACTTCGGATGCTTTTTTCTTAGAGTTGTTAAAATTATTCTTCCTCCCCCTATTACGTTTTATATAAAATATCCAACACTATACCTGTATGTATGTATACAACATTTAAAATACAAGAATCTAAATATAAAAACTAGTGAAATGACCACAGTCAACCCAGTAGTGGTAGTGTTCCGCGGTTTTAACAATAAATAGTCAGATCAATAATTGAAACAATACCAGGTAGGTTTTATGTGCAAGTGATCTACAAATCTGTGCTAGATAGCAAAATAAATTAAATAATATCATGCCATAAAGAAAGAAAGGCCTCCTTTAAGTCCTGGGAGACAATGACTACTTCATGTACGGATGCCTGCGCGCGAATTTTACAGTCAAACAGAAGTTGCACAGTCCGCAAATACACCTTTCCTGAACCGGCACTGCTTGAATCCCATAGTGGTGGTTGGGGACAAGTTCAGGTTGACTAGAAAAAATGCCGGAATAAGCAAAGAAAGACTGGTGTTATTTCGGATTGTCCCTTCTCTGAGACTAGTAACAAAATAAAGGCTTCAGTTGATAGGTGAATCGAGGATATATATATATTCCAAAGGGTATTAGTGAAAGTTATACAGAAGCCCCAACTGAACTAGAAAGCAACACGTCGAGTGCAGCCTGTAACCACTACACCAAAGCCCCCTTCAACATCTTTTTACTACTGTGTCACCACTTACTAAGGTCAAAAGACACTTGAGGATAAGAGTTAACGAGATGAGTAGATTATAATTTTAATAGTGAACAATATTATGAGAATATTGAAGATGATTAATAAAATAAACAAAGTTCGATTACCTATGGGAATGATTTTTTATAAGTATTTATTGACATTAGATGTTGTAGTCTGCAAGGAAGCAATCCAGTGGTAATTTGTTCCACAGACGGAAAGTTCTTGTAAATAAAACTTTATCTATAGAAATTCCACTTGAAGTTAGGCACACGAGAATGGAACGTTATTTTCAGTTGTGGTTTCCTGTTGTGAATGTCTTACAAGGAGGAACCAGATTTGGAAAGCAAGACAGGCAATCTTCCTCCGGTAAGAAAGAACACAAGAGGTCGCTTTTGTTGAGGAAATAGGTTTCTAAACGGCAGCTCCATTTTAAGACATATCTTACACTTATACTGATAGAGCTTTGTATCAAGAAACAGATACTTTTCGGAGAGGTAGACATTTCCAACAATCTTTGCAGCAACTCTAGCAACAGATTGGGTATGAGTCTTCAATTTTTGATCTGAAGTGGAAGTAGGTTTGTTAAAAAAAGGTGTTGTCGTTCTCCACTCAAAAGAAGTGACTTTGTCATGGCCCTATGTGTTTCATCAATTTCTGCGGTTGCAGTATGTTTTATTTACTATCACCATTTTTATTTGATCTTCGTTATACACTAATATATTTTCTATTACTAGCACTAACTATTTAATAAAAGTAAAGTAAAGAAAGCTATTCCTGTACTAAGAACATAGGTCGTATAATAAACACACACAACACAAAATTACAAAGAAACAACCGGAAACAATAACATAAACAATTCAAATGTATAGTGAAGATTGAATGTCCGCTGGAAGGAAACTGTCACGTAGACAATGTAACAATTATTCCGGACATCAACAACAAAAATATACATCGGTAACTGTACGCAAACGTCTTCATAACATTAAACATTCCTTTATTAATCCAGAGATAAAAAACATACCACCGTATCGAAATATTTTTGGTCAGTGAAGGAAAGAAACTTTACACTAATTGTGTCTTGGCCGATTTTGTGCAAATGGAACACTCCAAGATGTAATCTATGCTTAGAAGAAAAAAGATAGAATACTTAAATAAGAACTTAACAACATACTTAACCAGAGAAGTAAATTATTCTTTAAATTAAGAAACAGGTACACATTTAAAATGGCAAATCCTTAACGTCACCTACTGTTCCTCAACTGTAATCTTACATATACAATACATAACATTAGACGAAATTGCTATAGCGGTGGTAAACACTCATTAATAATAATACAGACTATGAGACTTTAAATTTCGTCCCAAATCAATGTAAAAGAAATTCCCCATAATATATGATTTTAAATTTACACTATTATGTTCAAATATTATCATTGTTGTCATTATCATCAGTATCATTATCATTATTAAAATAATCATTATTTTAGATGGTCTAGTTTAACATGCATTATTATTCGATTACTGGTGTTAATGCATTTTCCTCACAAATTAAATCAGACTTGCGACTCTTAGATCGTGGAGAATCTCGTAACTATGTATAAAAATATAATGAAATATACATTCATGTATTTATACGCATATAAAGGGTCTGTTACTGATACGTTTTCTAAGTGTATCTAATCTAATTTAGAGCTCAAATTCATTAGTCTCTTACGTCGATTGCCCTTTAATTGCATTTACCTATCGCATGTCTCTAACAGTAAATTATTTAGTTTATCCTTTTAATTTTAATTATATTGCCATTATTATTTGTACTTACTAAGAGTTCTCACACAGGTTATCCTCAGTAGTTGCTCACCAACAAGAACCAGTGGTGTTCCCTGGAGTCTGAGTGACAACAAGCCACCCAAGATTTCCGCCTCTTTTCGATCGCCATCGCAAATGAGCTTGCGGTATCGCAATAGCCGCCTACCATTGATTTCTCGCTGGCAACGACCATTGGTCTCCCCTGAGATTTGGGTGGCAACAAGCCTTCCGAACGTCACAGCACTCTCCACACTCTTCCAGTGGATGTCTTCCCATCGTACTTCACCCTCTACGACTATTTTGTGTGGTTTGTAGTTGGGGTCGGTACCATTTTATTATTTTCTGCGGGGGGGGGGGGCAGCTTATGACGTTTCTTGCAATGTTTGTTCTTTGGTTCGTGCGGTGGTGTTCTTCCTGTGGTTTTGTTTTTTTCCTGCTGTAACTTCCATGTGACTGGTTACCATTCGTAGCATCTGTAAGTTTGTTTCCGCATTCGATGATTTTTCTTAAGATTGCCGCTGTTTTGATCATTACCGTTCTTTGTATGGTCTCAGTGATCCCTTTTATTCCAATTTCTCCCAGTCTTTTCTCTAGGATTTGGGGGACTGTTCCTAGTGCTCCTACGATTATTGGTATTATAAAAACATTCTACGTGCTCCATATTCCTTTCAGTTCTTTGGCAAGTTCGGTGTATTTGTTCTGTGTCTGCTGGATTTGGCAGGAGTTTTCCTTCTTGTCGATTATTATGACATCCGGTCTTCTTGCTTGCATGAGTTTACATGTTTGTAAATCCATATCCAAAAGGATTTTGTGTTTTTCGTTTTCCAGTACTGTCTCCGGTTTATAATTGCACAATTTGTCCGCGTGTTTGAAATTCAATCGTTTGCACAGTCCACATGGTATTGCTTTCCACACGCAGTCGTGTATGTTCTTGTATTATTTTTGGGCTAGTTTGCTGCATTCACATATATAATTTACTGTTTCGTCTCTTTGTCCACACAGTATGCATTTACTGTTTTCCTGTGCTTTATCTATTTTAGCTTTAATGTAGTTTGTCCTCATCGCATTGTTCTATGTAGCTGTCAGTAAAGATTCCGTTTCTCTGCTCAAGTGTCATTTACTTAGCCATACCCAGCTATTTTCGTTGATTTCTTCTCTTGTAAGTCTTATAACCGTCCATGTAGTTGTTTCTCTTCCCACTTTTTTATTTTCTTGTCTTTTTGTTTCTGATTTCGGTGCTACCCGAGTTATTCGTTAGAATGGTGTCTCTTGCTACGGTGATTGGCCTTTCTGTATTTGCTTTGTTTCTTTTCATGTAGAGTGTCCGTATCGTCTTTTGGGTGTAGTGTGTTTTGCATGGTCATTAATTTTCCAGTCCTCTGGTCAAGGTGCCTGAGTTCTTCTTTAGTCCAATCTATGAATGGTCAAGAGTATCTTATTAGTTATACTGCTAGGTGTTTATCTTTTTTAATGCAATATAATTTATTTTCTATGTCTGCTGTTGTTCTCTGCAAATATTCTTTTTCCATTACCTCTCTATAATTTCTGTAGATTTGATGGTGTCTGTTTCAGAACTCGCAAATATTTATAGCTCTCCATGCTCGCCAAGTGCCCTCATATTCTCTTGGTTAGGCAGTTCCAGTTTTTCCTTTTCATCACTAGCAGTGTACACTGTTCCATTCTGAATTCCATTTCAACGTCCTGACTGAAGATTCTAGTCGTATTCATCAGTTTTTTTGGTTCATTTTTGCTTTTTAAAAATAGTTTCTAGGTCATTAATGTAGGTCGGCTGGTTTATTCTTTGTTCTGTATCTGTAAACTTGTATCTGTAAACTTGTATCCGGCATCATGTTTTTTGAGTATGTTGTTGAGTGGCATCATGGCTATTATTAACAGTAGTGGTGATAATGATTCTGTAGTTTAGTCGCCAATTGAGTTACCCCCCCTTGCAGATTGGCTGTTTGGAGTCTCTAACCGCTAGATTGCTCTGGTTAGGAGTCAATTTGCATAGGTCACTACCTATAGTATAAGAACTGTACTCTTTGGATTGAAGAGGCGTGTTGCTCAGTGAGCAGAGTGAAGTGCAGAGGGAAAGAGGTGAAGTTGGCAGTTGGCAGTTGGTAGAACATCAGATATTTATTTTTCAAGAAGCTTTTTTTACGGATAGACCAGAAGCTATTTCGGCGAAAATGGGCGAACGAGTGAAATTAAGCAGTGAAATGTTGAGGCCGTTTAAAGTAGAAGGTGGTGTGGTTGCAAAGCTGAAAAATATTGATGACGTAGCGATATTGATCCCAATGTATTTGGAGGGGAATGCGCTAGGAGTCTATTTGGAAATAGGAGAGGCGAACCAGGCAGATGCTGATAAGATTGAAACAAAATTTAAGACAGCATTTTCGAAGAGTGCTTTTGAGGCTTATAACAAACTCAGAAGAGTAACCTGGACTGGGGAATCGATGGACGTGTATATGGCAGAAATAAGGCGACTAGCAGGATTGGTCGGATACACGGTACAAAGTCTTGAGAAGACGGTTAAAATGTCTCTCGTGTGTGGTTTTCCTGTCTGCATCTCAATTGAACTACAACGAATAGTTGACATTGAAACCATGAAGGTAGATTTTTAATTTTAATGGGAATTGCTCGCTAGTGTCTGCCAGTGTCCGCCAGTGTCCGCAAGTGTCCGCCACTCTTAGTCCTATAAAGAAATAGCCAACTCATACTTCAAAACAAGAAATGAGTCAGCATTTATCAGATCTTACAAGCGTGTTTGCAGAAAATTTCGCATACTTTCTTTTACATATAATAATTACTATATTTATTCTTAGATCATTTACTCGGTCAAATACAACATCAACATAGACAGTGGCCAGTATACTTACTGCAAATTCTACTCGCCACTAAAGACACCGCTATACTTTTATTTAATTCGAAACTGTTAAACAGAAACACCACTAATTACAGATCACGGAAATATCATTCCGCTATTCCGAACACATAACATCTATACGTTATGGAATAACGGATTACGTTAAAACAAACACATCACGCATTACATTAGAAAATAACATAAAAACACTTCCACGTGTAGTAAGTACATTTCTTAATTTAATCACATTAAAAATAAACATCACATATATAGTTCGTTTAAATAAAAATATCACTATGATTCTTATAATCATAGTGATATTTTTTATTTAAACGAACTAATATATGTTCATTCGTCAACATTAAAAATAGATTTCTTTAAATAACATTTCCTTCACGCTTGCTAAATTATTTTGAAACACCGCTAATTACAGATTATTGGAATATCATTCTGTTATTCCGAACACATAACATCTATGCAATTTCTACCTTTTTATTTCTTGGCATATACGATATTACACATGGCTTATTCAACATAATTACTGTACCCAGGGCTTATTTCCGTCACGGTGTAAATTATTGAACATTAAATATAAATATAATATAATAATAATCATAGTCATATTATTATTTTAAAAAATATACAACTTAAAAAAATTCTTACAATAACTTTTTTGTACAGAAACTCAAAGTTTTGCTCGCAAAAGAAATTGGATATTCACACAAGAAAACCTGTTTTTATTTTTTTATGAATATCAAACTTAATATCCCCCACCGCAAAAAGACAAAAGATTCCCACGTTTTCTTTAATGTGCAATAAGAAATAATCATTTTATTACTGCATAGGGAACTCAGCGGTTATTTGTGTCACGGGGTTAATTTGGGTCACCAACTCATTTTCACAGTGTGGGTGGGGCTTTATTCATTGAAATGTCAAGTTCACTGACCTCAGAAAGCTTCATGGATCCCATTTACTTTGGTGGAACTGTGCTTTTTTTTATTAATAACTTAATATTTGGTTTGATAAAAATCATGCACACATCCTATTTTAATCACATAAATTACTAACAGAATTCTTTTCAACTTATTTATAACCCCCCCCCCACCCCCCAAAAAAGATTCCCACGTTTTCTATAATGCTTTCCTTACTACATACTATTAAGGAACTCCGGGGTTGTTCGGTCACGGGGTTAATTTGAGTCCCCAATTCATTTTGACAGCGTGCTGCTGTCGTTATAGATGGCAAAACAGTGCACTAATAAGACTGACATTTTATTGAAATGTCAAGTTCACTGAGATTGGAAAGCTTTACATACGCATATTCTTAGATAACGTTTACTATTTTTGTGGGGGGAGCAGTGGGTTTCCTTTTTACGACTAATCCACTACTTACAATCGTAACGGGTGGAGAGAAAGAACCCGAAACATAGAAATATATTTGGTTTGATTAAAAACATGCACACATCATATGTTAATCGCCTAAATTACTTACAGGGTTATTCTCACCTTACTACTTCTAATTTTTTAATTTAATTTTTATATCCTCCGGGCAACTCCCGACACGGGGTCTGCTAGTATATATATACATATATATATATATATATATATATATATATATATATATATATATATATATATATATATATATATATATATATATATATATTATACAGAGATATATATAAAATATAGGTACACATAAAAATTGTATATATATATATATATATATATATATATGTATATATATATATATATATATATATATATGTATATTAGGGGAGGTCGATTTTGAAACTGTAAATAATCGCACTCGAAGAAAGTTGCCAAATAATGTCAAAAGTTTCCACAAGAAATATTTTTCTTCAAAACTTTGTATTTATTTTAGCATTGCAACGAGATTTTTTTTATCACGGCCTAGATTTCACCGGCAGAAGTGTCGCCTTAAATTAAACCCGGGTTTTAACAAAAAAAAAGTAATACATTACTTAATAATAAATATTTTAAAGTTTATTATTCCTTTTCTTAAGAAATTAAATGTACATATTCAAATTAAAAAGGAATAAAACACTATAATATTTAATTTTATATATAAATAATTATTTATTTACATAGGCGTTTTATTTATTGGATATTTTTTATGGTATTCACCGGTTGAAAATTACACGAGCGAATTTGAATTCACGTGTTGATTCTGTGTTTACACATTTAATTATCACAGATATATATTGAATAATTCTTAAAGCAGAGTTAACTGAAATAATTATTCTTATTTGTTTATATTTTGAAAGTTTGTATTTATTCATTAAAAAGCTAATCTCGAAAGTAACTACGTACGTAAGGTAAGTACACTTTTAAAAAAAAATTAATGCATATTTGAAATTTTATCAAATTTAATTAAAAAAAATATTATGGTGCTTCTTGAGATAACAAACCGAGGTAATTACGCTAAATACAATTCTAATTTTAGACAATACATACGTGTTAGTGTGTTAATGAACAGTATTTCAAATTTTAGGGAAAACAAACAAGTAGTTTTTTATTTAAGATTTTCGAATTTTCGTCGACCGCGAGGAGAGAGTTTTTGTCTGATTTTTTCTGATTTTTTTGGAATCCATCGAAAAATGCAAGGGTATTAACTCTTCCTGGCATAAACCGAGATTCTCGTTCAAAATTAGCAGACTTTATACCGTAACAAATTATAAATGATCAAATTTGAAAATCTTAAATAAAAACAAACTACATTGTCTAAAATTAAAATTTTATTTAGCGTAGTTACCTCGGTTTGTTATCTCAAGAAGCACCAATATGATGCTTATGCACTAATGTTACCGTGTTGAAAAAAATATGGTAACATAAGGGCATAAGCACCAAAAATATTTGTGTAATTTAATTTCTCATAGTATTTTTCTTTTCAGGTATTTTATTAAAAATGGCTGGAAAATCTGCAATTTCAACTCGCAGTAAATATGAAATGAACTTTTCAGGTCCACCTCTACCATTAAAAAAAACGGAGCCACCAATCTACCGACACATTATCCAATATAGTTATTATTTAATAAATACTTATCCCCACCGTTCAAATTTTGCTATTTCTAAATTAATAACAAATGAAGTAATCGATATTTGGAAAGCTGTTAATCCACGTTTACCTTTATTAAATGAAATGACTATTATAAAAAAGGTTAGTATACTATGCTTTAAGAAAGCAAAAGAAATAAATAGAAAATCTCTCCCTGCTTCCCAAAAGAAATTTTTGATAGAAAAACTGGATTCATTATTTGATATTTCATCCTGCTCTTGCAAACTGACAGTTTTAAGTTGTGACGACTATCATGTAAAATGCCATGAAGAAAACTGCAAAATTCAACACATTATTTGCACTTGCCCTCTTCAACAGAAAGTAAGTTATTTTCTATTTTTGTTTTTCCAATGTCTTTATGAGACAGCCTTATATCAAGACCAATTTCCATATTTTATTATTATTCAAATATATAAACCATTTTTCCATTATATTTTTCATGCAAATTAATTTTTATATTAATCTATTTAGATGTATTTTTAATATAAATAAAATTTGACTTTTCAGGTTCCAGTTGAGGATCGTGAATACCTAAAGGATCAGAGAAGCAAAATAGGGGCCAAGGGCACTTTTCAGCTTGGCCCAGTAGATAGAAATGCTCTAAAAAAAGTAAAAATAAAGTAAATGTGTTAAGAAAAAAATTACATTCATCACCTTCAACATCAAATGTCCAGGATAATGTTTCTTCCCTCTCCTACTCATCTTCTCCGAATGAAGAACCAGAAGAATATTTGCAGTCAAATACTCCAACAGGGCCTTGTAGCCTTATTAAATTTCCAAGATATGCTCTCGAATTAGTCAGGGGGGTTATATCTTCTAATCTTGGAGCCAACCTTGCCAATGCCTTTCTTCTTAGATTTGAAAGCTGCGGGCCTTCTTATACCCAATATAAATATGAAAGATATTATTATTGATAAATCTAAAGTCGATAGGGCAAAGACTAAAGTGAAAATAACTGCCCAACAAAAACATGATGAAAGTGTGGAAAATATTATATGTATTGGAGTTGATGGGAGAATGGATAAGAACACATTTATGTATAAGGAAATTGTGGATGAAAATAGACAGAGAATTATGAAAAAAACTAAGGGACCAGAACACCATTTAACTTTTACAAAAGAAACACCATGTGAACGTAAATATCTGACACATATAGTTCTTCCTAATAGTGGTGCAACAGGTGCTGTTCATGCAGATCAAGTGGTGGATGTTTTGCATGAATTCCACAGTGAGAACAGTATCAAGGCTATACTTGTTGACAACACTAATACCAACACAGGTTGCGAAGGTGGAATGGTTGCAATTTTAGAAAAAAAACTTTTTAAAAATCTTCACACAATTGGTTGCTCTTTGCATCATAATGAACTACCTTTCAGAGCCCTTTTTAAAAACATAGATAGTTGCGCAAAGGGCCCTACAACATTCAGTGGCCCTCTGGGGAAATTATGCTCAAATGATTGCCATGATTTACCCCAAATATCATTTTCCACTATTAGCAATCCTCTAGAGTCAATTTTTAAAATTGATGAAATACATGATCTTAGTTCTGACCAAAGACTCCTTTATGAATACACAGTAGGTATTTCTAGAGGTAAGGTTGACTCTAGATATACCTCCTGGAAAATTGGTCATTTAAACCAAGCAAGATGGTTAACTTTGGCCATCAGGCTCATGTGTTTATGGACTCGTGGTGCATACCCACAAAGGCACACAACAAAACTACACTATGTAGTAAATTTTATTGTAAATGTTTATGCCACTTCTTGGTTTGAAATTAAAAGAAATAGTAAATTCCACAATCAGCAAGTGCACATTTTTAATATGATCCAGAGGATTAAGGAGCAGCCTCAGGAAATCCAAGATATCACATTTAGAAATATACAAGGTAATACATTTTGTTTACTGCCTGAAAACTTTCTATATTCCATGGTTAAATCTGAGGAGATTGAAGTAAGAGAAGAAGCTTTTAAAAGAATGTTGGCCATTAGGTAAGTAATATTTATTCATATATCTCTGACTCAATTATTTATTCCAATTTATAAAATGATTTTTAAGATTTTATCTAATTTCACCATAATTATTAAAGCAGTACAGATTGGAATTTTTTAATAATTCAATTAATTAATTTGTTCTTTCAATAGTGAGGAGTCAACCAGAAAAAGATTAAAAAGAATACCACCTATTAATTTTAATGCCACACATTGGACACAATTAATAGATTTAAAATTATGCGGCATTTTTGAACCACCAATGACGAAAGATTTTACTGAATCTGAACTTCGAGAATCGTTGATGAATGGAACCAAGCTTGACTTGCCAGATTTGCCCTCACATTCTCAGGGCGTGGAACGGGCAGTTAAGTTAATAACAGAAGCTTCACAAACTGTATATGGTTTTGAAGCAAGGCATCAACACATTACAGCCAAAGTTTTGAGTCAGAAATTGAGACCAGCATTTTTGTTTAAGGGGTCTTATATGGAGCAATTTGACTCTCTATATTAAGCTCCATTAAAATAGTGTTAGGTTTTTCCTTATTTCTTTGCTTGTTATATTTTCACTTATAACAGAAAAAAAATCATTTTTTTAGGTATTCAAATATTACTGTTTAATTCATAACGTTAAAAGGTAGTTAACAAAAGCAGATACTGAAAATGAGGCGGGGCACATTTTCAATTTGAAGATTTCTTTAATTAATATCATTTTTATAAAATAAAAGGACATTCCCTGATTTTAAAAGCTAAAATAATTTGGTTTTCACACCAATATTCAAGCAAATCTTGCAAAAACGAGGAATTTTCAGTATATTCTTGTCTACGATTATTGATACCAAACGCTCAAAAAACCGCTGAAGTTTTTGATCTAATTTTTTGCATGAGTATTTAATAGGTCTATATACAACTTTCGGTACGTGCCTTTTTTAATATTTAAAAAAAAGTGTAAAATCGACCTACCCTAATGTATATATATATATATATATATATATATATATATATATATATATATATATATATATATATATATATGAATATATTAATATATATCTATATATATAAAACTCAATGTCTGTATGTATGTGTGTGTGCCCTATAGAACAAAATGTTAGCGAATTAAGGTATAATCTAAACGTGTATTCTAATGTAAAATTCACCGTAAAGTAAATGGGAGTATTCCCGAATCTCTAACTTTACCCCTGAGGGGGATATTGGGCAGATTTCGCCTGGGGTCAATTATTTCAGCTATTTTAAGCTTAATTTCAATTTAATTATGTACTAATTTGAGAAATAATACACGTAATCATTCAACCGGAAAGGAATGCCGGGAAGAAATACACTCATACTACACCCTTTTGCCTTCCTTTCTTCTTACCCCTCTCACTACCACCATTTTCTACATTATTTTCTTAATTAATAGACGCCAATAATTCAGCTACGTCTGTCCGTCAACCTACGCCCGTTCTGTTGTCATGATACCATCCTTCCAGGTCTTACCTTCTGCTTTTTGTGAAGTGTAGAGGTAGTGTACTATCTGTTCTGTTGTCATGATACATTCCTCCCAGGTATTACCTCCTCCATTTTGAGAGGCGTGGAGGTATTGTAGTACTTGTTTAGTTATGCTTCGGAATTTTTGGGATGTATATTCGGACTACTGTTCTCATCTTGGGTGTTTTTATCACGTTTCGGTCGATGTAACCTCCGAGCTTCTTCAGGTGTACTTTGTCGAATTCTGGAATCTATAGATCACTACTTATCTATTATTTATAATTATAGGTTCCCATATTGTATTGAATTCTATACTAGGTCTGCTTAATAAGTCATTGTCGCCTAACATATGTGCTGCTTCTTTGAGTCATCTTACTTTCCACCGTTCTTCTCTATCTATAATTTTTGCTTCATCCCATAAGGGTAGATGGTTTCCCTTTTCTCTTCATATGTGGTCAGCCATACTCGACTTTTCGATTTCTCCACGTATTACGACTTTCCGGTATTCTTTTAGCCTTACCTTTAGTGGACGATATGTCTCACCTTTGTATAGTTTTCCACACTTACATGTAATCGCATACACAAAGTTCTTAGTCATGACTTTTTCCGTAGGGTGTTTGACAAGATGCTTTCGGAGAGTTGAGTCGCCATGAATACTATCCTGATGTTATATGGATTACATATTCTTTGGATTCTGTAGATATATGGTATACAAACTGTGATGAGTTCTCGGGTGGTGTCTTTTGGTGTTGCGTCTAGATTTATTGGTGCTGATTTCATGCTCTCTGGATAGTTGTTTCTCTAAAGGGTTTCTCTTAAACTATCCTTTTCCTCTTGATATGTATCATTGTTACTACATATTGTCTTTGCTCAATGTGGTAGGCACCGGACAATTCCTTTCTTTACATTATATGGATGGTGGGACTTGAAATTTATATACTGTCCAGTGAAAGTGGGCTTTCGATACACAGATGACCTAAACCCTTGGTCAGTGCGAGTTATCAGCACATCTAGGAAGGATAATTTGTTGTTATGTTCCTTTTCCATCGTGAACGGTATAGATAGGCGGAGAAAGTTAACATGGTCCAGTAATATTTGAACGTCCTCCTAGTGAGGCCAGAGTATGAATGTATCATCTACATATCACAACCACATTGTTGGCTGTAGTGGTGCTGATTGTAACGTAATTTCTTCAAAGTATTCCATGTAGACATTGGCCAGTACTGGGGACAACGGTGAACCCATAGCTAGACCTTCTTCTTGTCGGTATATATCAGATCCCATCACGAAGTATGTGGTTTCTATGCGGAAGGTCAACATCTCCATTAGATTATCAATTGAGATAGAATTGCGTTCCTTCAGTGAAGCATCTGAAGTCAACCTATCTCGTACCCACCGTTAGTGGGTACTTTTGTGAACAAACTCGCTACCTACATCTAGACTTACCATCTGGTTGGAATGAATGGGAGCAGTGTTGATTTCTTCCACGAAATTAGCTGAATTCTTGACATACGATGGGGATTTGCCTGTGAGTGGAGTGATTATATCCACCAGGAATCGGCTCATTGGATGACATGTTGAACCTCGGGCGTGACAACGGGCCTTATATAGTACTAAGTATAATTCAGCTCTAAGTGACATCTTAGGTTGAAGGTTCAACCATCGGTGCGGGCGATACGAAGATTTGCGAATTACTGAAGACTTCTTCCCAATCATGGCAGATGGAACGAGAGCATGCTACCTCCGTGGATTAAATAAAGGGTACCGTTCGAAATTCCGTGCAGATTCTCGTGTTCGACAGAAAGATTCCCGAGTTCGACAAAGTACACCTGAAGAAGTTCGGAGGTTACATCGGTCGAAACGTTGTAATAAAAAACACCCAAGATGAGAACAGTAGTCCAAATATACGAAATTCTACGAATCTGTTTAGTTGTCATGATACCATCCTCCCAGACATTACCTCTTCCTTTTTGAGAGGTATAGAGGTAGTGTAGTATCTATTCTGTTGTCATGATACCCTCCTCCCAGGTATTACCTCCTACTTTTCGAGAGGTGTGGAGGTAGTGTAGTATATTTTCTGTTGTCATGATATCCTCCTCCCAGGCAATACCTCCTCTTTTTTTGAAAGGTATGGTGGTATTATCCCCTCTTTTTTTAGGGGTATGGTGGTATCTTTTCTGTTGTCATGGTACCCTCCTCCAAGACATTACGTCCTCCTTTTTTAAGAAGTGTGTACGTAAGGTGGTATCTCTTCTGTTGTCATAATACCCTCCTTCCAGGTATTACCTCCTCCTTTTTAACAGGTGTTGAGGTAGTGTAGTCTCTGTTCTGTTGTCATGATACCCTCCTCCCAGGTATTACCTCTTGATTTTTGAGAGGTGTGGATGTAGTGTAGTATATGTTCTGTAGTCATGATACCATCCTCCCAGGATTTACCTCCTCCATCTTTGAGAGGTGTAGAGGTAGTGTAGTATCTGTTCTGTTGTCATGATACCATCCTCCTAGGTAATACCTCTTTCTTTTTGAAAGGTGTGGAGGTAGTGTAGTATCTGTTCTATAATTATGATACCATTCTCCCAGGCATTACTCCTATTTTTTAGAAGTGGGGAGGTAGTATAGTATTTGTTCTGTTGTCATGATACTCTACTCTCAAGTATTAACTACTCTTTTTTGAGAGGTATGAAGGTAGTGTAGTTTACATGTGTACTGGGGCGGCAATAGGTACATACATAGTATGCCCACCGGGGCGGGGAGAGGTAAGTATATAGTATATGCGCCTGGGCGGCGATAGGTACATATATAGTATGTGCACCGGGCGGTGATAAGTATGTATATAGAAGGCGCAGACAGAGGTTGTACTTTTAATTGAAATAGGTCATACTTTTGCCCTGGGTAACGGAAGGGGAGTGGTGGGGAAGAGACAGCTTTCGCCGAGAGCAAACGGGAGAAGGTGTCAACGGTGAGAGGGGGGCGTTTAAATCGGCGAAAAGGGAAGAAAGAGCCCCAGGCCACACCAGTTAACAATGCTAGTTACATATATATATATATTTAATATAATCTCAATATATATATATGGCAAAAATCTGTGTGTATGTATGTAACGCAAAAACTTTTTAAAATACTCAACAAACACCCTTAAATTAGGCATTATTTTTACCGGAATTCCCCGGGGAAATAATATAAAAAAATGAAAAAAAAAGATCCATTTTTGGGGGGTCATTTTTTCGTTTGATGTGATCACGATTCTTAATGTTATCTTGTGCACATGACGTCATATTGATAGGTGCATGACGTCATAGTAATAAGTTTGGAAATAATTTTATGCTATCATCACATTATTATTTTTTTGCGTTTTTCTTCTTATTATTGCCCTCATCAAAGGGAGAGGAATAAGAAAGAGTGATTTTAGTATAGCTCTGGAGGCCTCCTTGTATTTGACGTTGTCCGGGAATAAGACAATCCAATGTTAAGAACGTTCTATTGTAAAAGGGAGAAGTTTTTATCCTAGTCAGTACTAAATGGGTGACGATTTAAGATGACTAGGTGCTGTAAAATCGAGGTTAAATAACGCGTATCCTGGCAAGTACTAAATGGATGACTATTTTAGAAGACCAGGTGCGATACAATAAAAGTTACCTCCTTCCGTCCGTCTGCCCGTCCAGTTACATCCATCTATCCGTCCAGCTACGTCCGTCTGTCAATCCGTCCACATACGTCCGTCCGTCTGTCCACCTACGTCCACGCGTCAGTCCGTCAATCCAACAGTCCGTCTGTCCGTCCGTACAGCTACATCCGTCCACCCACCTACGTCCATCAAGCTACGTCTGTCTATCCATCTGTCCGTCCGTCCGTCCGTCCGTCCGTCTGTGCAGCTACATGCATCTGTCTGCCCAGCTACGTCCGTCTGTCAACCCGTCCACTTATGTCCGTCCGTCTTCCCACCTACGTTCGTCTGTCAGTCCGTCCGTCCGTATGTGCAACCGTCCGGCAAACCATCCGTCTGTCTGTCCGTCCATCCATCTACATTCGTCTGTTCACCTACGTCCGTCCATCTACGTCTGTCTGTCCATCTGCCCACTTACGCCCGTCCGTCTGTCCAGCTACGCCCGTCTGTCCGTCCAGTTACGTCCGTCCGTCAATCCGTCCACCTACGTCCGTCCATCTGTATACCTACGTCTGTCCGTCTGTGCAGCTACATCAACGTGTCCGTCCAGCTACGTCCGTCTGTCAATCCGTCCAGCTACGTCCATCCGTCTGTCTACCTATGTCTGTCCGTCAGTCCGTCCGTCCGTTCAACCGTCCGTCACACCGCCCGTCTGTCCGTCCGACCAGCTACATCCGTCCGCCCACCTACATTCGTTCAGTTACGTCTGTCTGTCTGTCCATCTGTCCAACTACGTCCGTCTTTCTGTCCAGCTACGTCGGTCCGTCCGTTTGTCCGTCAATCCAATTACGTCCGTCCGTCAATCCGTCCACCTACGTCCGCGTCTGCCCGTCTGTCCGTATGTCCGTCCGTCTGTGCAGCTACATCCGTCTGTCCATCCAGCTACGTCCGTCTGTCAATCCGTCCAGCTACGTCCGTCCGTCTGCCCACCTACGTCCGTCTGTCCGTCCGTCTGTCCAGCTACATCCGCCCGTCCACCTACATCCGTTCAGCTACGTCTGCCTGTCCATCTGCCTACCTACGTTTGCCCGTCTGTCCAGCTACGTCTGCCCGTCCGTCCAGTTACGTTCGTCCGTCAATCCGTCCACCTACGTCCCTCCGTCAGTCTACATACGTACGTAGTCTGTGCAGCTACATCCATCCGCGTGTTCGTCAATCAAGCTTAGTCTGTCCGTCCGTCTAGCTACGTATGTCCGTCCGTCAATCAGTCCAGCTACGTCCGTCAATCTGTCCACCTATGTCCGTCCGTCCGTCCGTCTAGCTACGCCCGTCCGTCCAGCTACGTCGGTCTGTTCAGCTTCGTCCGTCAGTCACGCTTCGTCCGTCCAACTAGGTCTGTAACTGTCCTTCTAGCTACGCCCGTCTGTTCGTCAAGCTACGTCCGTCCGTCTGTCCATCCATACACCTACGTCCGTCTGTCCATCCAGTTACGCCCATCTTCCCAGCTACGTCCGTCTGCCCATCCAGTTACGTCCGTCAGTCCAGCTACGTAAGTTCGTTTGTCCAGCTACGTCCGTCCGTTTATCCGTCCACTTACGTCTGTCCGTCCGGCCGTCCGGCCGTCCGTCCACCCATCAGTCAGTCAATCAAGCTACGTCCATCCGTCCAGCTACGTATGTCTTTCTGTTTAACTACGTCCGTCTGTCCGTCTTTCCGTCAAGCTACGTCTGTTTGTTAATCCGTCCATCTGTCCATCTACGTCCGTCTGTCTCAATCATTGAAGTTCTGTAACTTCAATGAATAAGTAAATAATAATAAATAAATAATAATGCTTAAATAATTATTAATAATTATGCTTCATCATTGTGTTCACTTATATTTATATTCATATAAAATAACGTCTCAATCAGTTAAGTAAATAATTATGCTTCGCCATTGTTTGCACTGATATTCATATTCATATAGAATAACGTTTCAATCAGTGAAGTTAATAGAATAAATCATTATGCTTCGTCATTGTTTTCACTAGTATCTTTATTCATATAAAATAACGTCTCCATCAGTGAAGTTAAAGGAAGAAATAAATATGTTTCGCCATTGTTTGCATTAGAATTCATATTCATATAAAATAACGTCTCAATCAGTGAAGATAAAGCAATAAATAAGTATGCTTCGCCATTGTTTTCACTAATATTTATATTAATATTAAATAACATCTCACACGGATAAGTTAATGGAAGAAATAATTATGTTCGCCATTGTTTTCACTAATATTTCTTCTTTTTCTTCTGTTATTTCTAGAAACCCCTATCCTGGCCAATACTAGATGGGTTACAATTTGAGAAGACCAGGTGCATCTCCCACTACCACCCTTTCTTAATTAATCACCATCAGCATATCGTATCTGTAACAGAGAGTGTAGTAGAACATTTACAAATTATGCTACTACTGGTGCTGCTATTACTACAAAAAATGAACACTTGGGCGGAGATACGTACATATATAGTATGCGCATCAGGGCGGCGATAAGTACGTATATAGTATGCACACTGGGGCGGCGATAGGTACGTATAGTATGCGCACCGGGGCGGCGTAAGGTACGTATATAGTATGCGCACCCGAGCGTGGATCAGTACGTGTATAGTATGCGCACCGGGACGGGGTTATGTACGTATACAGTATGCGCATCAGGGCGGCGATAGGTACGTATATAGTATGCACACCGGGGCGAGGATAGGTACGTATATAGTATGCGAACTGGCAGGCGATAGGTACGTATATAGTATGAACACCGGGGCGGCGATAGGTACGTATAAAGTATGCGCACCCGATTGGGGATCGGTACGTATATAGTATGCACAACGGGGCGGGGTTAGGTACGTATATAGTATGCACAACGGGGCGGGGTTAGGTACGTATATAGTATGCACACCGGGGCGAGGATAGGTACGTATATAGTATGTGCACCGGGGCAGGGATTGTTACGGATATAGAATGCGCACCGGGGCAGGAACAAGTACGTGTATAGTATGCGCACCAGGGCTGGGATAGGTACTATATAGTATGCGAACCGGGGCGAAGATAAATACGTATATAGTATTTAAAATAAGAGGCGATAGGTAAGTATATAATATGAGCACCGGGGCGGGGATAGGTACGTAAATAGTACGCACACCCGGGCGGGGATAGGTATGTATAAAGTATGCACATTGAAGCGGATTGAAAAAATCTGTTTGAAATACACATTAAAATATGTAACAGATTTTCTAATATTTTTATGGAAATATGTCTATATACAGAGAGTCAGAGAGACTGAACGATACTTATGATCACTATGTACTAATTTAGTAGTAATGTATATATATATATATAAATATATATATATATATATATATATATATATATATATATATATATATATATATATATATATATATATATATATATACTAAACAATGGTATTTTAAATTGCAAGGATTAAGTCTTTATTAATTTTTTTATGCAGAATTTCAAAACAATTAAATGTAACATAACAATTGCTTCGCGCACAAACAAATAACCGTGAATAAACATAATTAACAGGATCTTTCGTTCATGCTGTACATCGGAAGACCATCAGATCACTTCTGGAGAAAAATCCTCAAACTTTAAAAATCGAAAAACTGTTTTCATGCATTTTTCTAAAATTTGCAGGGTTTTAATAGTGTATATATATATATATATATACATATACATATATATATATATATATATATATATATATATATATATATATGCAAACATTGTTAAAAATAACAGAATTCGTCTGTTTTATTATACTTGTTTATTATTTCTATTTTTTATGGTCTTTTTTGTATTAAAATTAAAAAAATAAATAAATGTTCCATAGGTTTCACATGTTTCACGAACGTTTTCGATTCTTCGTTGAATCATCCTCAGGTGTCAAAAGCAAATGAACAAAAAAGCTGGAGAAAGAAGAGAAGTTTAAAAAGACGGTGGAGAAACGCGCAGAGAACGTTTTCCGCATTGTTCCAGGAAGTCGTTGGCGATTTTAAATTCAGCAACGCTGAATGGCATCACAGAACAAAATTAAATTACGTTAAGCATTTAAAAATATTACTACTGGTTTTATATGTGATGTTGTTAGGTTGTTGTGTTTTTATGTAGGAAGTTTCGAGTATTTTTAATTTTTTTTAATTGGTTTCGGAATGTATCTTAAATGTGTCTTAAATCAGAGGGAGGGCAGTTATGTTTTTGTAGATATTGATAAATTAAGCTAGAATTTACAAGATGCATGGTGAGGCGGCTCGATAGGGTAGTGCTTGTAAAACCAATCTAGCTATTAGCTTTATTATTATGAGAGTTACATTCTCTCAAATGGCATTTAAACTTATAAAATACATTGGTTCTTTCTAGTGGTTTTGGGGTTGGGGAGGAATTGTTTTTTACTACAAGATTTTGGGTTTTAAATTTCTTATAGTAAATAATGAGTTTTATTTTATTATTACTGTCAATTGGGGATATGTATATGCGTATAATATTTTTCATGGCTTTTTCTTGCAATCTAAGGTTTGGTTGCATTTGATTACAATAGTATATGTCAATATTGTTTGAGTTGTGATGTTGAATATTATTATCATTTGTACTGGTGTGTTTTAAGCTTCGAATCATTAATTTCATTTGTTCATCAACGATATAATTAGGAGATTCGTTGTTTATAAGTACTTGTTTTATATTTTTTAATTCAATGTATAGCATTTTGTTAGAGGAGGAGATTAATTTGGTAGCGATTTTGTAGCGATAGGGACACTCGCTCTTGAAATTTAAAAGACTAGAATTTAAGCTGGTTGTTTTGTTATAAATGGAATTGTTAAACGATTTATAAGATGCGTTAATAAGAACATATAGGAATGGAATTTTGCTATTTACGTTCTATTCTATGGTGAATCTAAGAACAGAGTATATATATATATATATATATATATATATATATATATATATATATATATATATAATGTGTATATAATGTGTGTGAAAAAAGACAAACGGAAAGCAGATTTTAATACAGAAGCAAATTAAAAAAACGAAAGATTTAACCCGTTTCGTTCGTCTTCAGAAAAAGTGAAGATTTGACAATTTGTATTTCTATACCAGCGTATGCATAGAAAAAGAAACAAAACGCACAGCGAGATGTGATTGGTGCATGCGAGAAATATTAACAAGTATGAGATATATTTTTGGCAAGTAGGCGATATATTTTTTCTCTTTCTTTATTTTCGCACCTACAAGATAGTATTGGGATTTGAAAATGAAAGACAAGTGAAGACGCCAACAGAAAGGCGTCAGAGAAGGATACGCACTATAATTGGAAGGTATATATATATATTAATAATATTAAATTATTTTTACCTACACAGGGATTCACAGGGATTATGATCTCGGACGGTCGCACGATTCGATCCCCTGCCACAGAGTCAAGCATGTTTTTTAAATTATTTTTTTCCTTAATTATTTTTTCCTCCATTCCTGCCACCCATTGTTTTATTTAATTTAATCTAATTAAAAACTAATTTAATTTAATTTAACCTAATTTAATTAAATATTGATAGCATCCGGGTTGTTATTTCTTATTTTTCACTTATTTCTAGAGTTGATCTGTTCCTTTCTTAGTATACATATGCGTGGGCTAGTGAACCCAGTTCAGCAGAAGAACACATGGAAAGATTTTATATATCTCATAAATAAAATATATTAATGCCGCTTATTGTTTTTACCTCCCCCCTGTAGAGTTACACTTGGCCATTATTACCATTGAGGAATTTTCAGAATGGGTTAATGATGATGATTAACGGGTACCTAGAAATAGGTTTATGACTCCACCGTCATTCACCCTGATTCTATATAATTGCTAACTTTACTTTAATGCCATAGATCTTTAATGGTGATCATTGGTGTCTTGAAAGGAATCCTTTGGTAAGCCTTCATAAAATCGCATATAAATGCTCTGTACTCTGTAATCGAGTATCATCGAGCTTGTTTTTATTGGCACAACCCCGGTCTTCACTGAATGATCTATTTTATAAGTGAAAAATCTAAATCTATCTATCTATCTATCTATCTATCTATCTATCTATCTATCTATCTATCTATCTATCTATCTATCTATCTATCTCTCTCTATCTCTCTCTCTCTCTCTCTCTCTCTCTCTCTCTATATATATATATATATATATATATATAGAGAGAGAGAGAGATACTATTTAAACTCTGAAAATGTTGTTTAGTTAGTTGTTTTTTTGTTTATCTTAGATGACGCTATTTCTTTATTACATTATCCATTAAAACAGAGGTTGTTAACCGTGCACAGTCGATGACGTCATTAAATTATGACATCATCAGTCAAAACAGAGAAAGAGAGATGGGGGGAAATCTCTGTTGATGTTTAATTTAGACAAAACGTGGTCCATCAGGTCACGAGTTGTCAACTAGATGAACAGTGTTGATCGTTTGGGCACCCGTATACTACTAAAACTATGGACTTTCTATCTTGCTTGTTTGTTTCGCGTGTACACTGGATGATGTCAACTACTAAAACAGAGGTGGTGATAACCGTGCACAGTAGATGATGTCACTAATGTATGACATAACTCATTAAATGAGAGAGATAATGGATAACCGTGATAGTGGATGACGTCACAAATTATTACACTCATCAAATCAGAGAGAGAGAGAGAGAGAAAGAGAAAGAGAAAGGTATGTAGGATTAATAAGCTCTACTCCATACTTCATATCAGCTAAAGATATTAGAACGATACAATTTCACTTTAGCCCGGATACAGAATCTATGTCAGGGTAGCATGTCGTTCTCTGTTTGATCATTGATTTATAACCTGGATTAAAGCCAGGGGAGATTAGACTACAATGGATTCAGATTATCTTAGATTAAATTCACAATTGATTATATTTGCAAACAGAAGAGTTACGTCAGCGATGACGAGAAATAAATGAATAGCAGGATTTTAAGGTAAGAGTCGCAGTTACGAAGAAGAGAACAAGCACCAAAAGCAAGTATCATTTACGGCTGCTCACTTTTTACCTCATAATCTGTGGTTACGATCTTCTTGTATGTTAGTCTCATCGTCTGATTTACGATTTTGTTTTTAAATAAAGGTCAAATAAATCATTTTCATATGGGATATTTTTAAATCGTTCTTAATAATGCAAGAAAGGACATGGAAGTATTTTTAGATTGCGAAGTTAAAAACACTTCGTTTAGTTATTAAAGTTAAAATAAAGAAAAATCTAGCCATATCTAGCTCAGATGAATTCGAATTTTAGAGTTAAATTAAGATTTTCGGAAAATTAACATACACTAATTTTTTTTACAAAATCATCAAATGCAAAAAAAAATATAAACAAATATTTATGTTAAGGAATTCAACAAAGTATGAAATTCTACAATGAATTAATTTAATAATATTAAGAAATTTGTGAAATTCTTTTTGGTAATATTTTATTAACGTGGCAAAATTTGGAAATTTCTTTATCCAACTAATTGCAAATGAATTACATTGGACGAAAACTGAATTATTTTATTAAAATGACATAATTTGTTCTACTTATGAGTTTATATGAAAAACTAATACGAACGACATAGCGTTGCCGGGAGAGAATAAAGAAGCCGATCATATATTGCACTCAGCACATCACACCATATTATCGTTTTATTTGTATGTTTGACATTTTATAATGCTTGCAGCTCAAGTATGTACATTGATTGAGTGAAATGGAAAGTAAACAAAGTGACATTTATTGAAATAACAATTGTGGGTCACTCCCGGCATTTACCGGAATCGTTGAGGACCGCTGTTCACTCCTGCTCAACACGTGATCTCCGTATTATCATGTTTCGTGTTATTTTTTAAATTTAATAATTTTCCAGTTTTAAATGAAATAATCCAAGTAAAATGTCGTATTTTAATTTTATTGATATTCAGCGCGAACGAACATCCTTTGCTATTATTATAACAATTTATAAACATGAAATATACTTATCCAATTCAGTTTTCAAATATATATAATTACAATATACGTATTCAGGTAGTCTGACTAATGTTGTTTAAGAATACTTATACCTATATTGGTCTATCTCCAAAAACCTTGAAGGATACGTGAACACATAAAAAATCAAATACTACAACTTTATATATATATATATATATATATATATATATATGTATATATATATATATGTGTGTGTGTGCATATATATATATATATATATATATATATATATATATATATATATATATATATATATATAAATAGTTAAATCAGACCGAAAATAAATAAAAGTATTGTTAACAAATTCATTGACATATATTTTCTTTAAATGCAACAAAGTAGAATGGTAAGCCCATGAGTCTCCATTAAATCTAGATTTTTCAAAGAATGGAAAATATTCTTTTCATCAAAAGGTAAAGCCAGTTTTGTAAAGAAAAGACGTTTGCGTGAACTGTTGTTTGAAATTTTTATGAATTGCTTGAGTAAGATATTCTTGTGAAAAAAGACAAAATCCCTTCTAGAAGAAAATATAATGAATATATGAAACGGCTGATAAGAATTAAAACATTATATTACCAAACAAATACAGTAAAGTCATTATACAGAAAAATAAAAGGTTATAATTCTGTTTGACATCTACTAGTCAGCTAATATATTGTGATAAATCGAGAGAAATTTGAATATTTATCCTTGCCCAAAGTAATCATTCATGGGAATAGTAATCATGAAGATAATTTGTTAAAGATCCAACAATATATTTGCTTATTTTTCGCTCTCATTTAACTATAATAATGCTCTGTTCCTATATTGTGAATAATTTGATCGTATTATTAACTTTTTCATGATACCATTTACAATATATTTATAAAATATTATTTCATAATATTCATATATACATATATATATACATATATATATATATATATATATTATATATATGTATATATATATATATATATATATATATATATATATATATTATATAATTAAAAAATGTTATAAATTCCAATGAATAAGTCTTTATTCAGTTTTTGTTGTCGAATTTCAAAATAATTCAATGTAACTTGACGCAACTGCGAATAAAAATATAATTATCAGAATTTGTTGTTCATTGAACTCATTAGCAGACCATTAGATAACTTCCGGAAGAAAATCTTCAAGCAAAAAAAATCTAAAACCGTTTTACACGCATTTTCCACAAAAATCAGTCCCATCTATCTATCTATCTATCTATCTATCTATCTATATATATATATATATATAATTAAAAATGTAAGAATGATAATGCAAGGTACGTTCAATAAAAGCATGTTTATTTTTCTAAAAACTAAACATGTTTCTTATTGAATGCTTTTATTAAATACAGTTGGCATTGAACAACTTAATATGAAATCCATTTGCCATTCTTACATCTTTTATTTCTCTTCTTTCATTTATCTATATAATTGCTCTATCCCGTATATTGAGCTATATCACTTCACGATAGGTTGTAATTTCTAAAAATATACACTCATAAGTTCTAAAACTTATGAATATAACGGAGTTGGCTAAACAGTGGTGGTCAATTTCGTGTAATTCTAGTACCCATAGAGAGTTTAGACAGAGATGTAATTTTGCTAAGAAGAAAAATACGGATTCTTAGATACGAACACAGCAATTTTTAAAAAACAAGAGTTAAACTGGTGGCCAAATGCAAATATAAATTTAAATTTAAAATTACCAGTAACTCTTAATTATAGATTTACAGTAATCCTGAATTGTGAATCTACCTAAATTTTGGCCAATGTGTGTGTATCTCTGGTTGGAATTAATTAATTTATTATTTAATATCTTTATTAATATTTGTTTTGGATTAGAATGAGTATTCTTTACTATTTTCGAATTACAATACCATTTCTTCTTTCTCTATCTTAGTTTTATTTCTATTTTTATTTTATTTTTATTTTTATTTTATTCTTAGTATTTCTTATTAAATTTGGTTTGTTATTATTGGAACTTTTTATTAACTCTTGCTTCGACTTTCTCTACTATCTGAATTTATCTATCTTATATTATTTTTAATTTTAATATGTAAGATTATAATTTGAACATTATTATTATTGATATTATTATCATTATTATTACCTATTATTATCTATTATAAAGTACTATTTTTATATTATATATTATTAGTGTTATCATTATTAATACTATTATTAATATTGATACTATTAATACTATTTTTATTAATTCCAATATGAATGTTATCATTGCTATTATTATGATTATCTTGATTATTTTATATTTAGTTTTATCACTATTGCCATTTTTATTACTATTAGTTGTATTATAATTATTATGATTTAAATTATTAGTATTAGATTTATTATTATTATTATTAATATTATTATTGGTATTATTATGTTTGTTAGTATTATTATCATTATTATTATCATTATTTTATTTTGACATCAATATTATTTTATCGCCTAAATTCTTCAGTATAATGGTAAACCTATGAGTCTCCATTAAATCTAGATCTTTCAAAGAATGGAAAAAAGTTACAGGTTGTCTCAAACCGGTATAAATACATTAATCCATCAGTTAGGTCTTTCTTTCTTTTATTCTGATTGGCTTCTGTCAAGGACACTTTATTTCGTCTATTTTATTTTCTTTCTTTTTTCTTTCTCATATTGTTTTGTTTTTACTTTTCTTTTAGCTGTCTGGTTTTGGTGGTCTCGCAGCTGGATGGGGTGGGGGTGCGGTGCGGTTTGGCTTCGTGTCAACATATGCATGACAAACATGATTCGTAGGGTTTCATAGACGTATCGTAATATTAAGTTTTTAATTTTATTTTGTTCCAGCTAGAGATACATATTGGCTGACCTCTTTATATTTCCCTCCCCTTCTTTTTTGACGATTTTAAATTAAGTGTGTTGCTTATTCCCACTGTTTTATCCACCTTTTCTTTGCCTTTTATATTTCTTTTTTTTGGCTGGTGAATATTTCTTTTTTCCGTCATTTCCAATATGTAACTGTCCCGTCAGTATTCTGAAGAGACTAGGAAGTCGAAATACATTATAAATGCGGACAGTTGCAATGTGTATGTAATTTATATATTTATATATATATATATATATAGCTAAACCCGCGTTTTTATAGATGTCATTTATTTGTTTATTTTGTTTGTGATACTTTTTAATTCTACTATTATATATATATATATATATATATATATATATATATATATATATATATATATATATATATATATATATAGTTCTTGTTGTGTTTAATCAACGTATATCTGATGGCAATTTTTCTTTTTTCATAAAAATCGCTCCGGAGAAGGATTAAAGCCACTTGATACGAGGAGCTAAAAAAATAATACTTCAAGGTCAAAAACGAGCTAACGATGCGTGTTATATTCTGACCAATAAAACAGCTATTCTTCCCCCTTTGTCAGAAACATCGCTCATGGAACGTGAGGACTCAAGGACAAAATAATAGAAGCGAAAGTTATGAGGCTGCCGAAAGTAAACCTAAGCTCAACTTTCTACTCTCCTTATAAAAATATTGCATGAGACAGTATATATACATGCATTAGAAATGGAGAGGTTAATGTTTATTTTATGGTTTGTGATGTAGTTTGCATCGTTGGAATTCCTAGTTTAATTAGTGTTGTAAATTATTGTATTATTGTATTATTGGCGTGAAGATGAAAGAGATATAAAAAAAAACAATTCCCTAAATACACAATTTTGTGATGAATTGCAACCTGATCATTCTTTTAACTTTAAACAAACTAGACTCAGTGAATTCATTTTAAATAAATTACGGTAAAGACTTGTTGAATCAGTACTCATTTTAAACTCTAACACAATTGAACAACATTAAAGCTTCTATCTCTTTTAGGCAGTAAATTAATACTAACCGAACAGAACTTTAATTTAGACCCAAGCTAGCTGTTTTACACCAAATTTCCAATAAAACTTTGTACATAATCTCGATATGAAGACAAAACAAAACTCATTTAATTTTTAAAACGCACCACACATTTTGAATTCTAACGGCTATGGTTTGTTCAAAAAAAGAACAAAAACATTATTTTCACGTCATACTCGCACCACAATTTGTTTGAATATCAACGACTATGTTTTGTTTGAAGAAAAACAATCTTTTAACATCACAAATGCACCACACATTTTCAAATATTGTACTTGTGTGTTATTTTTTTTCAAATCAGTGATCTTGTAGAAAGTCCTAAAATAAAGAAGAAACGTTGATTAATATATCAATAACTTTTGTTTTTCCTTTTCCACCACGTTAGAATATTATTTCCATAATTATATATATATATATATATATATATATATTAATATATATATATATATATATATATATATATATATATATATATATATATATATATATATACTACAGTGCCCAGCCTATATTGGGGTTAATATATATATATATATATATATATATATATATATATATATATATATATATATATATATATATATATATATTCACCCCAATATAGTCTGGACACTGTAGTGAGTTTTATTAACACAGCCGTCGTCGTAGCTTTAATGCATGCTCCTTCATTAGTTGAGTACTATTGACGCTGATGTATCAAGTTGTTCATAATAGCCGAGTGGGTTCAGACGTCGGAATTTGAGTTAAAACATGACTCGTGCTCCGGGGTTTCAAATCCTGCGTCCGGTATGAATACTTATTACTACACTGACGATTACCGAAAGGGTGAAACGTATATGTATGTAAACAAATATATATATATATTAGTTCATGTATCCACATAAAATGTAAAATGTTGTAAGGAGATATAATATATTATGTATCAATTTTCATTATTTACTACAACAATGCGAGATACGTGAGTAGTTATGAAAATATATTTATAGCAATTAAGCTAGATAGAGGCTTCTGTCTTCCAGTCCCGTACGGAATCGTCCAGTTAAAATGTATGAACTTCCTGTTACCGATTTTTTTATATATACACGTATTATTTAATCAAGCTAGCTAACCAATAAGATTCTTTGATACCTCCCCATCTGGTTAATGATTTCCTTAGGGCTTGTCTTTAACAAAGTTTCAGCTGACTTTTACTTTCTCTAAATGTGTTTTGGTTTGGTTTGTTTAGGGGTGACCACCCTTTTGTGAATGTGACAAATTAATTGGTGACTTGGAATAGTTTTTCTAATTTAAGCGCTGACCTAGTTGTTTTCTATTTAATTATTTTATTTTTCATAAGTATTGTTATCCGTAACTAAAGTTTATTCTGTGTATGCAGTTGTTTGTTAGTTCACCTGTACTGTTTAATATCTATTGGGCTTCTTTTATTAAGGTTTAGAATTTCACATTTCTGATTCTAGACATGATCCACACATGTCGTCTAAATTCATACATACACACTGTCGTACTATTTTCCATTCGATTATTAACCAGTTTCCACGTTCTGTGAGCTTCCGGTAATGGGTCGCTAGTGCTGTTTTTATTCGGCGTTTATTGTTATTAATACTTTACTTTCAAATGACACATGTCAAAATGTGAGCCCAATCGGATTATTAGTTTACAAATTACAGTTATTTATGTCAAGCCATAGTTGCAAATTTTCAAAATAATGGAACATCTGAATTTCGTGTGTTTTGCTTTCTAGTGAGACATGTCGAAATGTCAGGCTCTCGATAATAAATGATAGCTTTTTTAAATATCAGGAAACTTAAAAAACGCATAAAAAGAAAAGAAAATTATCTGATCCATACGGGATTAATATTAATGTAATAACACAGGAATTGATTAATAATGAATTTTAAAGACTACAACTCGTTTATTATTTTGATTGTGAACAATTTGAAAAGAAAGATGCTAAGACAAGCAATGCCGATTATAATGCCGATGTAATCAATATCAAGCTATTTGGTGTTTAGAAAATATTGTTGCTTACGATGTATGTGCGTTTTAATCAGAATATAATAAAATTGTGCAATTATGAATTCAGGAATCAAACAAAGGCAGAGAAAAATTGACACTGCATCTTAACAGCACTTGATTATTATTAAAAATAAATAAATATTAAAACAAAAATACTCACCTTCGTTGTTCAAGCGTTTCCGTTTGACCAATCTTCTGGCCAGAGAAATAGCCGCGAACGCGTAAAACGTATAGAATCCATGTGTGTCACGTAATCTGTTTGAAATGATCCACAAATTACTAATTTTTTGTCGACGTTGATAAGTCAATTATATTGCAATCCATATTAATGTTCCTAAGAAAAGAAAATCAAACAAATGAATTGGAGAGAATCAAGTAAGAATAGAGCGAAACACAAAAGTATCTACAATATCTTGCAAAGGTTTAAGCCCCGAAGATGCTAATTTTATATAAAAAATTAAAATGTCTAATATAGTTGCTTAAACAGAAGCTGAACATAACATTTTGCTTCTTATTTTAGTCGCTTATCAGTACATTTTTGGTTTCATTCGCATTCAAAGGACAGGAAGTAATCCAAGACGACCAAAAGTAATATCGGCATAAACTTAATATATATATATATGTTCAATTACATTATAAAAAACAAGATTTTTTAAAATTTAGTATTATTAATTAAGTATTTTATAGATAAACAATACGTATTACTTGCTAAAATAGAAGAATACAAATAAATTTAAATTACAAGAATGCTTGGTTTATTGATTTATGTAGCTAACTCTGAAATTTCGATTCAAGGTGGCGGACCTCTGAGAGTCGCATGTGAGTTCTAAGTTTTTCTTCTGAACGTTTTGTTTTCTATGTCAAAATACATTGTAATTTTTTTAAATTGAGAACTTTTCATGTATTTTTTCTGACGAACTTGGGGTGAACAGGTCAAATATTGGCAATCATTTGTTTTCGTAGAATTTAGGTGAAACGATTCGTAAAAAAGATACACTGAAGGATCTTTGTAAGAAAAATATTTAGGGGGCTTTTTGAATGTAATTGAACTTTGTTTACTATATATGTTCTGTTGTTACTGGTTGACATTAATCAGCTTTAAATTGGAATGCTTAAACAGATATTTTCAAAATAATGTATATACTAGAAGACTACCCGTCCCACTACTGGTAAATTTAACCCGCCGGACATAACAGTTCTGCACTACTTATATGTTCTCTTACGAAGATTAAAACTAACATATAATGTCTAAAATCCTTATTCCAATTTTGATCCTACTCTATTCCATGAGTTTGCTTCTAGGAAATGTTTAACATTCAAGACTTAAGCGTAAGGTGTCTTAAGAAGACATTAAATCATAGAAATCTTGTTTAATGCGTGTCTAATTACAATAGATCTATTTCAATGCACATATTGATTATTTGAATTTTCAAATAGGAGATTGTGTCCATATTATGTCTCCTACGACTCTTTAAAATACTTGAAAGAATTTGCAATTTTAGGAATATGTTCAAATTTCACAAAAATTGGAGGTACCTGAACTTTCACAAATGACTTCTTCCCCATTTTTACCACTTTATATAAATGAAATTAAACTAAATATAGACACAGCCACAGTACGACCTCTGAAAGCTAGCAGATGTGTTCCAAAATGATCGTGAATTAGTTTAGGAATGAATTCTGTACATACAAATATATACACACACACACATACACACCTACACACATATATACATATATATATATATATACAGCAAAAATGTCCAAACTAATGTCCCTAAACTTTTCTTTAAATTCATAGAGGAAAACTTTATAAAAGGCTTTTCATCAGGAATACAATCAGAATCTTTTTCCCTACAGTGTATAACTTAGAAGAACATATAATATGATACAGTATAAAATATAGGACATATTATTATACAGTAACAAAACGGAAATAAATAATAATTCTGTTACCCAGGCCCTGAATCCAAATGTTTGGACGGAAATTAATTCCCGTTAAATTGTTTCTGCGTGCATGAGAGCGTAATTTACAAATTTATAGTTAAACAAAGTATACACCAGGTCGATAGAAGTAATAATACATATATTAGTAATGAGATAAACAATACTGATAGACCTATTTTAATAGGTTCGACTGCTATTTTATTTTTAAGAATAAAATCTCTATACATACATAAACTTTTAATAACAAATTCCACTCAACATTCACATACTTAGCTACCTATATTAAGGATCTAAAATGTAAAAACATTCCATACAATCTTAAATGGCAAATATTAAAAAGATTAGGGCTTACAAGCCCTTGGAAATGCACTGTAGACGGTTTCTGGATAAAACCTTATCCATAATTAAACACATAGGGCCATTACTAAATCAAATGGATGAAGTACTGTTCACCTGCATGCATAATAACTGGTTCAAATTTCACCGTTTTAAGTTCACCTTCCATTAGAGCATTATTGATAATTTGTGATCCCTAGGTACTGCCTAAATAATTGTTTTAGTCGCTACCTTTTCGTCATCCCCTACACCTAAATGACTTTGAACATTATTATCTTTCCGATGTGATCAATAATTGTCATAGCAACTTATAATATCCGATAATAATATTAAAAAAGTGAATAATTTAGAAAGTAGACATTTTTGTAGTAATTTATTTATGTTCCATGGTATTTACACCCATAAGTATTACATCTATACTTGCACGAACAGTATTAATCTAGATTTACTGTATCATTAGATGCACATAATCTTAAACTGAATTTCTTGTATCATCGGGGAATCTTAGAACATCTCTTGCTTTTCCATATAACAGTATTAATCTATAACTGTATACAAATATTATCTAGTATCAATTTACAAACATCCCTATTCATAAATTAACTTTCTAGATATTTCTATGGATCAATATATCTCATTTTTGTTCTAACACTGCCCCTTTATTTTATTTTATTTTAATAACCTTTTTACATCTGACAAGATTATTCCCCTTAAACAACAATTTCTTACAATATAGATAATGTGGAGTTCAGTACATGCATGCATTTTCAGTAATTTATGATCATATGTACTGCTTTTTTTCTGAATAATTTTTGAACCCCTACACCTTACAAGCTTTGAACATTATCTTATTTTCAAAGTAATTAATATGAACTCATATTGCAACTAATATGTAGACAGTCTTATATTGTTGTTTTTCTTATTCTCTGGTAATTTATATGGATTAGTATCCCATTATTTTTTCTAATACTGGATTTATGTTTTATTTTATGTTGTTTTAATATTAGGGTAAACATTTGGCCAGAGTTATTTCCCTTGGAGCAGCAATTCCTACAATATTGAAATTATGTTATCCAAAGTTTAGAATTAGTTCCCGTGGAAAGAAGAGTTTCACACCGTTTAAAATATTCTAACGTCTTTGAAAGTCATTCTTCTGGAAAATAAAAAAATCGATTGTTCTTATTTGAAATGCTGAAAGATCTCCACATATAAGCCCGAAACAAATTTCAATTCCACCGGTAAATTTATTTGGGGCTTAGGAGTTTACCTTGTGTTCAGACTACTGATATTTTATTGTTTACACTGAATACCGTGATAAGCAATATGTTTTAATGTGACCCAGTAATCTTCTTTCTTTTAGAAATATTTTTGTAGGAAAATTAATTTTAATTTGTTTGTGGCGTTGTTCTATGACTCTCTAAGGTATCATTGTATATGTATTTATGTGTAGCTATTTATTTTGTATATATGTATGTATATGTCTGTGTGTTTAGACGTATTGTTTTAGGAAAATATAAATATTAATATTCCCCTTTTCATATCATAGTTCTGTTTTACTATAGAGATGATTTTAACCTGCAGTATTTCTGGGTATGTGATGGTCTTAATTTGCCTAACTTTTTCATATATCTTTAAGGTGCCGTTATTTCTTCGTTTATTTGGCATACTACCAAAGTCTAAGCATTTAACTTGCAATTATTAGAGCATCACTACAATATTGTTTCATTCAGAAATTAGTAAATGTTTATATAGTTTTGAACTACGCTCTTCTTTTGAAATTGAAATATTATTATTACAGCATCGTTGTTAAGAAAAATCCTTCAAAACTATTAGTAGTTGTAATTACTGCGATGTTGTTTCTACGTTTGTTTATGTTATTCAATAGGATTTTAAGAATTTAATTATATTAATGGAACGAGAGATTACTCTATACAACTTAGGACCAACAGGATAGCATTAAACAAGAGCACACTTCGAATGTTCGTTTCTTCTATAAAACTGGTAAAGATAGAGTTCGATATACTTCACTACATAATTATTAAATAGACTTACGTTAATCATTGAATAATTACTTTAATGACTTACATTAATCAGCTAAGTAAATTGTTCAGTTTGCTATGTAACGCGCATTTGATTACGTATAAAATTACATTAGTCGCCACGTGTGTTAATAGTTTTAGTCAACGGAAACGATATGTACTTGATAACGTTTGACAATCGAAAGCTATTTTTAAATGCGTGTTCTCAGATGAGTGATTCAATGTTCTGTTTTATGTATTTCCATTTCTGTTATTCATCAGAAGAAAAACGTAGAGCGAATCAGAATGACCGTTGATGTAATTATGAATTTACCGTCGTTGTTTGCATTTTCCGGTTGTAAAAATTGCGTTGTGCAAGTTTTTCAAAATATTTTATAAAAAGATATTCTCCTTATTATTGCTATTCCGCCAACGCTTCAAATGTGTGACTTTAAAAAATATCTTTCCACGCAACCACGTGACATACACGCCATATCAACATTTTCGTCCTAACGAATTTCAACTTGGCTGCGATAAGTATGTCTCAATCAAGAAGAAAAAAAGAAGAAATATTCTTCTGAAGATAGTATATATTACCGAAAGTACCCAAGTTTATATAAAAAAAGAGAAGTTTTTAAGGTAAATAAATAATTTATTTTTAAAAACAAATAATTTGCGTTGTGCAAGGTTTTCTAAATATTTTATAAAAAGATATTCTCTTTATTATTGATAATCATATCTGTTGATTATTCGATGAAATTAAACGGTGAATATATGTGAATAATTATGTTACATAAAGATATATCCAGCCGCATTTGTGCAACGTAAGATAACTTCCAGAATCCGACCGAAATTATATTTAAAATTTATATATATATATATATATATATATATATATATATATATATATATATATATATATATATATATATATATATAACTCAGTAGAATACGTTATTTATGACATAATCAATATAATGTAATCATGCTACAAAACATTCAACAGTAAATATTTGTTGATATTTAATTTCGAATATGATTAAATGCCATACATTTTGTATTCTACTTGACTTTGTGAAACTTATAATTATTGATATACATAATACCTGTTGTATTTACTAGTATCTTAAAGATTTGGAAAACTTCATTATGTTCATAATTTATATGACTGAGGTGAACTAATCCTGCATCTTTAAGAAATAAGTAAAATTGAATGATGAGTTCTTTTTTCGAATCCCCTGTCAATTTGGCGCCATCCTTATTAGTTCGAATCGTATGTTTAATCGGCGCCATCCTAATAGTTCAGATTCAATGTCAATTTGAAGGCATTCTTATTCCTTTGAATCTTATGTCGATTTAGCGCCATTCTGTCGGTCATTATGTCAAATTCGTGCCATCTTTTTTCTTTCAGATCCCATATCAATTAAGCGCTATCCATATTCTTTAAGATCTTATGTCAATTCGTCGCCATCCTTATTAATTCTAATCTTTTTTTCAATTTGTTGCCATCCGTATTCTTTCGGATCCTATATAAATTCGACGCCATCCTTATTTTTTCGGATCTTATATCAATTCGAAGTCATCAATATTCTTTCGGATCCTATATGCATTCAGCGCCATCGTTATTTTTCGGATCTTATATCAATTCGAAGTAATCAATATTCTTTCGGATCCTATATAAATTCGGCACCATCCTTATTTTTTCGGATCTTATATCAATTCGAAGTAATCAATATTCTTTCGGATCCTATATAAATTCGGCGCCATCCTTATTTTTTCTAATCTTATAATGATTCGAAGTCATCAATATTTTTTCGGATCTATATTAATTCGAAGTCATCAATATTCTTTCGGATCCTATATAAATTCGACGCCATCCTTATTTTTTCGGATCTTATATCAATTCGAAGTCATCAATATTCTTTCGGATCCTATATGCATTCAGCGCCATCGTTATTTTTCGGATCTTATATCAATTCGAAGTCATCAATATTCTTTCGGATCCTATATAAATTCGGCACCATCCTTATTTTTTCGGATCTTATATCAATTCGAAGTAATCAATATTCTTTCGGATCCTATATAAATTCGGCGGCATCCTTATTTTTTCGGATCCTATGTCAATTCGGCGGCATATTTATTCTTTTGGATCTTATGTCAATTTGACGTCATCTTTATTTTTTCCGGCTCCATCTATATTCTTTCGAATATAATGTCTATTCGGCGTAATCTTTATTGTTTCGGATCTTATGTCAATTGGCGATAACTTTATTCTTTCGGATCTTATTTAAATTCGGCGCAATCATTATTTTGTCAGTTCCTATGTAAATTCAGCGTTATTTTTATTTATTCAGATCGTATGTCAATTGGACGCGATGCTTATTTTTTCGGATATTATGTCAATTCGGCCCTCATCTTTTTTTTGTTTCGGATGTTATGTTAATTCAGACCAATCTTTATTCTCTCAGATTGTATTTCAATTCGGCGCCATTCATATTCTTTCGGATCTTATGTCAATTCAGCGCCATCTGTATTTTTTCGGATCTTATGTCAATTCGGCGCCATCTTTATTCTTTCCGGTCCATATGTCAATTCGGCTCCATCTATATTCTTTCGAATATAATGTCAATTCGGCGCCATCTTTATTTTTCCGGATCTTATGTCAATTCGGCGCAATTATTATTCTGCTAGTTCCTATGTTAATTCGGTGTTATATTTATTTATTCAGATCCTATGTCAATTCGACGTGATGTTTATTTTTTCGGATCTTATGTCGATTCGGCGCCATCTATATTCTTTCGGATCTTATGTTAAATTGGCGCCATGTTAATTCTTTCGAATCTTTTGCAAATTCGCCGTCATCTTAATTTTTCGGATCTTATGGTACAATTTGGCGCTGTTTTTATTCTTTCGGATCTTATGCCAATTCGGTGATATCTTTATTCGTTCCAATCTTATTCCAATTCAGTTCTATCTTTATTCTTTCCGATTATGTGTCAATTTTGCGCTATCCTTATTCTTTCGGATATTTTGTAAATTCGGCGCCATCTTTATTCTTTTGAATCCTATGTCTATTTTTCGCCATTCCGCTTAGCGCAAGTGAAAAGTAAAATGAACAGATACAGCATTACACCTTATTGGACGGCATCCGAACGTCCTAAGCTTTTGTAAACCAATAAATAAGCACGTATTTTTCTCAATTGAAAAGCACAAACAGTATTTTTTTTTTATAAAAATAAGTGTGTTACAATTTAATTTAAACAAAACACAAACAACTGTTACAAAAAGTATTTTAAAAAACAACGCACAGTAAGTTGCAGAATGAAAATTAATCTTTTGACTGTCTCCCTACGCATTCATTATAAACACTAATAAGCATTGGCGATTGATGATAACAAACGGACATTTTTACAGTTAAAATGATTTCAATACGGACATACCATAACAGCTACTGTGTTTTACTAAGTTAATCTTTTCAATAGAATAAATAGCATTTACTATCAGCTTTATAGATTTAGATGAGATGGGGCTGAGACCGACTATCAATGGAAGCGAACGAAATGGGCAGATACAGACAAATATATTTAAAGAGAGAAAGAAGGAGAGAGAGAGGGAACTGATTTAAATAAATAGTTGCATTTAACGTGATTAATCTACAAGTTATCAAACGCATATGAATAAATAAATACATTGCTTTATCACCGTTTAAAGTTTCATTTATTTTCCTGATTGTATTTTATAAACATTGTGCAGTAATTATTATTTTTGTTCCAACAACACGTTTAAATCATTGGCATTTCTGTGTATATCAAGTATTCAAAGTATACTTCATTAGTTGATATGGTCCAATCTACAAATGAACAGAATAAATTTGTCATTTTAAAATAATAACCAATCCTCTGATCATTAATTTATGAAAATGCAAACATTTGTCTACGGAATTCCCTAATAAGATCCCTGCATACTAACAAAATCGTGACAATGACATATACATATATTCTAAATGTATAGCTATGCCTTTGTTCTGGCCTTTTCTCAAAACTTGGTGACTTTCTCTAATTCGTTTCATCTACCATAGTTACGAACGAGATAACGTCACATATTTAAATATTTTATATTCTATACCTATACACCTATTTATAATGCTGGTTCAGTATTATTGGAATAGGATTATTTTAAGGAAAGATGGTGAAAAGTTATTTCGGTTATCCCTAACTATTAAAGTTTGACTTTAGTAAATAAATGCCGGTAGCGCTGTCTTGATGTGATATGATTATCCGACAAAAAATGAGATGGGCACAGAGAGGCAAAAATATGTTTATTTTTGTCACATGTGTCGAACAAGTCAAAAGGGTTTCTTCCGGTTTTGTTACTTGGAATTCCGAGTTGTAAACGGACAACGTCGTATCTGTCAATGAGTCATACTTTTACTGCGTTATACCCAGATAGTGACGCAAGGTCTGGGACACATTTTAGCTTCTATTCAGTTCAGAAATGAACATGCTTACATACAAATTGCAATTTCTGTTCAATAATGATAGTGTAACGATGTGACCCTTGGCAGTAGTTAAACTACAGCGTGGTCCAAAAGTTTTGTTACCCATATAAAAGATAAAAAATATAGAAGAACAACCACCAAATCACAGCATGTAAAATCAAGATCATGGCGCCGCATCATTTATCTCATAAAAACAGTCCCCGAGTGTAAACGTGTCAATGAAAGTGAATACACTGAACCAATCACGCGTTCTAGTCTCGTATTACTTGCTTTGTGCCACTCTGCATATTTTATTTTAATATAGTTCACCCCAAACAGGTCGCAACGGTAGATGTAAGGGGCTACTGAGAAAAAAGGTGAAAGTTTTGGGGAAAGGTCCACGCAAATTGCGAGCTGTGCAGCGATATGTCTGTTTACATTAGTTTTAAATTTCTGCATGTCAGTACCGTCAAGAAAACAGGGAGAATGGAGGGAGTTCCAAAGTCCAGCAGCACGAGGAAAGAAGCTTTTGGAGTAGAAAGTTTTTCGGCATCTGGGGACCTGCACAGAGAATGGATGGGGTCTGGCAGATTGTCGGGTTGGTCTAGTGAATTTATGTCGTGGGGGCACAAGAGCAGCAAGTATATCAGAGCATAATCCATTGAAGTACTTGTAAAACAGGCACAAGGAAGCAACATGGCGGCGATGGGGACAGGGGCGGCAGTTGGTAGATAGTGAGGGACCTATTAAGTTGGCGACTTTTTTTGGACCTTGTCTAAGAGAGAGAGACTAGTGGATGATACCCACGCCTAGATGTGACAACAATACTCTATGTATTTGTAGAGATATAGGATAATGTCAGGTTGTGAGAAATTTACTAGCACGGTAGAGGGAGCCCACCTTCTTTGCAGCAGCCCCGGCAATGTCTTTAATGTATTTATTCCAATTCATGTTACCTGTGAAAGTTAGGCCGAGGAGTCTGAATGTTGAATTCTCAGGTGGTGTTATTTGCCATGACAATCGGTGGTTAAGAGGTTTCTTGTAGTTATTGAAGGAAAGTAGTTTTGTCTTTGCGGCATTAAAAGTTACCATCCATTTTTACCCAAATCCACTACTGACTAGAGGTCATTTTTTAAGGATTCAGCCATTGCCTCAAATATGTGCGCATCGGTTTTGCCCACATGACGAGAGTAGAGCGTGGTGACGTAAGCAAATATTCCTATCTCAGTCTTAATGACATCAGGGAGGTCATTTATGAAAATCAGGTACAGTAGATGTCCAAAGATGGATCCCTGGTGTACACCAGCATGTATGTCATGTTGCTTAAATGAACGGCCATCGAGGACAATCTGGATCTTTCTTTTTGTTAGAAAGGATTTAATTATATTACATACTTGTCCAGTAATATCATATGAGTGCAGTTTTATGAGAAGCTTTTCATGCCAGATCTTGTCAGTAAGACCATATGAGTGCAGTTTTAGGAGAAGCCCTACATCCAAGACCTTGTCAAAAGCTTTGGATATACCAAACGCTACCGCCCTAGCTTCACCTGCCGTGTCCAGTGTATGGTATATGCGTTCAGACATGACCGTTAGGATAGAAGTAGGTGCCGGTCTATCGCTAGATTGATTAATGATTCAAAGATTTTAGCAAAGATCTAGAGTAGACTGATTGGGCGGTAGTTCAGAGGATCAGTTCTATCTCCAGAATTCTTGAAGCCTATCTTCAAGAATTCTGGAGATAGAACTGATCCTCTGAACTACCGCCCAATCAGTCTACTCTAGATCTTTGCTAAAATCTTTTAATCATTAATCAATCTAGCGATAGACCGGCACCTACTTCTATCCTACTTATACCACAGAGGCAATTTACCAACAATCAGGGAAACAAGATTCAGCAAGGCATTTGTCGTATATTTTGGAGAGGACAGGGGCTGCTCAGCATGGCATTTCACTATTACTATTACTGGTATAAGATCAAGCCCACAGGTTTTAGAGGTGTCAAGGTCTTTTATGATGTCTTTGATCAGAGATGGGGTGATGACCAGGTTCACAAGTGTGGCTTCAGTCCGCAATGGGAATTTAGGGAGGGAGTGGTTCGCTGAGTCCAAAGTAAAGTTTAAGACGAAACGCTGGGCAAGTAGTTCAGCCTTATCAGTTGCCGTACAAACAACATCGGTGTGATTTGATAGCAGGGGAATTGTCAATTGTCCATTGTTCATCACATTATTGTAGATTTTCCGGAAATCACGAGTACCTAGTTTCTGTGATTTTTTTGTTATCTCTGTATACCTTCTCTTTTATTCTTCTATCACAACTTTGGAATCATTTCTTGCCTCTATAAATTTCTGTCTATTCTTATGGTGGTCGAATTTTCGGAATGCCTTCTGCCTCTCAGCAATAGCAGCTGCACATTCTGATGTGAACCATTGAGGAGAGTGCGGTTTGCTGAATAATTTTCGCATGGGGACATAAGCATAACTGCCTGCTTTGACCCATTCGGTTAGCTTATTTGCACACTGATCAGAAGGGAGTTAGAAGGTTTCACCCCATGAGGCGTTGCTTATGTGATTCCTGAGGGATTCAAAATCAGCCTGATCATAGTTTCTTGTCGTTTTCAGCAACGGCTTCTCAGCTTTAGGACGAGTTTTTAAGGTGATAAGTATCATTACCACAATGTGATCAGAGTTTCCGAGCGGGCTATTGGCATTCGCTACACACGCCTCGAGTAGTTAGGTCAAGAACAGGTCGAGAAGTGAGGCTTGTTGGCCCGTACGATCAGGAAGGCGGGTCGGAAAAGTAACAGTCTGTGAGAAGTCGTGAGCTAGGGAGTAATTAAAGGTAGAGTTCCCAGTTGCATCAGTAACGCTAGGGAATCCCAACCAGTAACGGTGGTGTGCAGTAAAATCTCCAAATACATGTATTTTGGGCATTCTAGTCAAGTGAGAGTGCTCTATCTAAGCTTTTAGAGACACTATCAAGCAGGGTATAGTTCTGGGTCGAAATAGAACGGTATAAGAAATATAAGTAACAACCTCTGTTATGTAATGTCAATCTAAAGCACATGTAAGCTTGGTCACCTGATTCTAACCTATGTACTCTAGTCAAGGGAGGGGTATTCCGAACATAAACTCCTAGCCCATGCATATGTTTGTCCGAGTCCTTATGGTAGATTGGAAGGTAATCAGTCATGTCAAAGTGGTGAGAGGAGATTGAGGATTGAAGGTTCGTTTAACTTAGTGCTAGGATATCCGGGGAGTTTGTCAGGAGAAAATTTTCTACGTCGTTAATGTTGGTTCTAAGTGCCCGGATATTTGTGAATGCGAGTCTCAAGAGCGTAGGCGAATATGTTTTTTGTTGAGTGTCTGGTTTAGGTTTTTATTTATTTTGTAAATTCATGTTTGTTTTGAGTTAGAGTGGGGAGGGCAAAATGAGTGCTTGTTTGGTGCCAATAAGCTCACACAACCAGTCCATTAGTCGTGACTTGGTCCATGGGGGTTGTGGCCTCGGGAAAGCCCACCGAGGATAACTGTAGGATCCCTTTCCATGCGCGACATGGCACGCACAGTTACCCACGATATTATGCAACTGTTGATGGAGCAGTCGTTCTTAACGCTACCTAAGATTTCGGGCCATTAACTACCAGTCGGTAACAGCAGCAACACAATCTGTCTAATCTGTACCCGCAACCTGTCGTAACAAGAGCGATCCAGACTAGTAATATAGGACTTAGTAACGAAAAAACTTTCCCGAAGTTGCCCAGATAGAGAGAAAGAGAGACGGCGTTCATTGCCCTAGTCAGGAAACAAGGCCCAACACTGAATGAATCGTTAGCGCAATACTTAATCTTTAGTATGTACTAATTTTATTTACACTCGTTTTGGACTATTGTCTTCATCAATGTTAACATTTAGATCGATTTGTTCTTCTAGCATTCCTCATTTACGTTCATGTGATAGTTGTTTCTTATTCGCGTACATTAATGCCGCTCACAAAATGAGGCACGATAAACAGATGGAATGGTGTTTATTTTTAAATCAACGAACACTCGTTAGAGTGACAGAAGCGATCGGTTATAACGTGACATGCACATAATAACGTGCATGTCACGTTATAACCGTTACATTTTGATTCCATATGAAATTAATTTTTATATTGTAGGTTGACTGATAATATTGGAATAACATATAATATGGGCGGGCTTTTCCAATATAGCATATCAATGGAGACATTCAACCAGGTATGTGGGGGACCATTTCAACCTAGCGTGTGGGCAAATTCATTCAACCTAGGATGAGGTGGAATCTTTATATATAGCATGTAATCAGGCCCTTTAAACATAGTGGGCGGATACTTTCAAACTAGCATATGGGCGGATCCTTTCAATCAACATATGGGAGAATTTTTTCAACCTATAATCTGGGATGGCTTTTTTAATCTAGCATGTGGTTGAACCATATAGGTTGGCGAACCATTTTTACCAAGCACGTGTGCGGGTACTTTAAACCTAGCATATAGGGGGGGGGGATCCAAGCATCCTACAGTGTGGCTCTCTATCAACGTATGCTATTTTACTCTGCATTGGCTTGTGAACACCCTATTTTCTCTACGCGTAATAAATGATTCCTGATTTCGCAATATCAGCACGAATTATTTTATATCCTTGCAACTTACTTTCAGATGTTGCTTTTTTTTCGTCGTATTCCTGTATGCCACAACTAAAACAGTTCAAATAAGAAACTATGTACATATGGATAAATCTTTATCAAAGAGATTCGAACAAAATTCCAAGTATTAAAGTCACAAATTTGTTATAATCAAACGATCTCAGTCGCTTTATTATGTGGCCTATTTTACATCTATCTCGTACTTGTTTACTGCCTGATAATCTGTCTTTTACTCAATCTATGGGGTCATATTGTTCTAATTCGGCAGTCACTGTTTAACGGATTATCTCGCATTATTAGTTACCTATTTTCGAGTCAATCCTTTCATGTTGCGTGTCAGTATCTTCACTAGAATCATACCACGTGCTATTCGGCACAGTACGACCAACAGCTTATCCACTCTAGACAACCAGATCACGAAACTGGCTTGGGCAACGATTTTACGAAACCGTGTTTATGAAATGGAGGTGTAGTTTCCTTTCTTTCGTTTTTATTATTAGTACTGGCCAGAATATGCGTTGCTTAACGTTTATTATATTGCACCTGGTATTCTAAAATCGTCACATATTTAGTACTGGCCAGGATATGCGTTGCTTAACTTCGATTGTACTGTACCTGGTATTCTTTTTACTTTTATTTCCTACCTTATTTGTTTCTAAAACTGTAAAGAAAATTTTTTTTTTCTGTTTTGAAACTTTTAGCCAACCTTTTTTCTTATCTTCTTTTTACTTTCTTTCTTTATTTCCTGTTTTCTTCTGTTTTTTTAAAATTTTTCACTCTATTTTTTTTTTAATTGAATTTTCCAAAACGGGTTGATTTGAAACAGCACATCAATCCTTTATTTTATCGTTCTTTCTTTCTGTTTTCTTTCTTACTCAATTTATACTTTCTTTTTTTACTATTTATCTTCGTTTTCCCCATAAAAGTTTGATGGCGCCACAGATCTTACTTGCTGTGATAGACCAATCTCAGAATGGCTAATAAAATATCTAAAAACCGCCAGATGAAACAAACAACGCAAATAAGTTTATGTTTCGGATTTTTTTTAGATGAGCGCTGATAATTTGTAGAATTTGGTATATTCGGACTACTGTTCTCATCTTGGGTGTTTTTATCACAATTCGGCCGATGTAATCTTCGACCGTCTTTAGATGTACCTTGTCGAATTCGGGAATATTTCTATCGAACTCGGGAATCTGAACGGAATTTCGAACGGAATCCTTTAATAAATCCATGGGGGTAGCATACTCTCGTTTCCTCTTCCATGTTTGGGAAGATGTCTTCAGTAATTCGCAATTCTTCGTATCGCCCACACTGAGGATTCAACCTTCAACCTTCAACCTTCAACATTTAACCTTAAGATAACTATCACTTAGAACTGAATTTTACTTAGTCCACTGTGCCACGGGTCCTTGCGGACAATTCTAGTATGAAATTTGGGAGCCTTAAACCTATTCTTGTTTTTGATCTAACTACTTATCACTATTTATAATTATAGGTTCTCATATTGTATTGAATTCTATACTAGGTCTGCTTAGTAAGTCATTGTCGCCTAACATATGTGCTGCTTCTTTGAGTCGTCTTACTCTCTACCGTTCTTCTCTATCTATAATTTTACTTCATCCTATAAGGGTCAATGGTTTCCTTTTTCTTTCCATATGTGGTCAGCGATACACGACTTTTCGATTTCTCAACGTATTACGATTTTCCGGTGTTCTTCTAGCCTTACCTTTAGTGGACGACATGTCTCACCTTTGTATACTTTTCCACACTTACATGGAATCGCATGCACACAGTTCTTAGTTATGACTTATCCGTAGGGGGGTTCACTCTCACGAGATGCTTCTTTTTGTAAAAAACAGCAACAGGCTTAAATGTGAAGGAATTAAGAAAATAATTTTTAAGGAAATGCAAAGATTAGCCATTAAAGTTGAAGTCACTTCTAACGTCAAACAAGTCAATTTCCTGGATGTAACCTTTAATCTCACTAAACACACCTTTGAACCCTATGCCAAAGATAACTCCTACCCTCTTTATGTTCACCCTTTATCTAACCACTCTAAATCTATCACTACACCTCCTTTTAATAATATGATTAAGAATAAATTAGGCAAAACATTCCATAATTCTAATTAACACTCATTACATCAAAATGTGTATGTGTGTATATGTGTATGTGTGTATATATATGTATATGTATGTGTATATATATATGTATATATATATATATGTATGTGTGTATATGTGTATGTGTGTATATGTATATGTATGTATGTATATATATATCTTATATTTTTATATTATTAGTATAATATTTACTATATTCATAATTTTATTTTTATTAGTGTATTAACACTTTTAACTTTAATTTTATTTTTTAAATTTTATTGTTATTAGCACCTTCAGTATTTTTATCCCTCCCCCTCTCATCCACCTACTCTCCATACAGGGTCACTCTTCCCATCCCCCCCCCCCTTCATAGGCAAATTAGAAAATTTGATAATCAGTCACTTGCCTCCTACGGGTAGGCTTGACCGAGACAGAGCCTCTTTTGACTGCGTTCCATCCCATGAGACTGCCTGAACTGCCACTCCTGTACCAATAAGGGTAAAAAAAACGAAACGATATCGTCTGTTGTTATAAAAAACACTTTAATATATTCATTGTATATATATATATACATATATATATATATATATATATCTTGTAAGCTATGAAAATATATTTATAGCAATTAAGCTATACAGAGGCTCCCGCGTTTCATCTCCGGGGGGAATCTTCACGCTAATCTTTAGCCTGAAAATTCCCCCAAAGATGTATGTAACGCGGGAGCCTCTGTGTAGCTTAATTGCCATAAATATATTTTCATAACTTACTACCTAGCACTACTTACGTATCGAGCACTGTTGAAGTAAATATTAAAAATTGATACATAAAAAATGATATCTCCTTATAAAATTTTATGTAGACACATTAAATAGCATTAATATATATATATATATATATATATATATATATATATATATATATATATATATATATATATATATATAAACACCCGAAACAATATCGTTTGTTATTTAAAAAACACTTTAACGTTTTAAAAATATCATAGTATCATTCACACACAACATTTATCAAATCGTGCCCAATTCTTGGGCGTGTTTATCCAAAATTGATGTGGTTTCTTGTACTAGAATTGACTAGTTCCAAGCGTTTTTGAACATAAAGAAATTAAAATTTGGTACAGTAGAAAAAAAGTTATTTTGAATAGGTGTTGTCATCAGCGTGTAGGATAACGCCTCCATTGACTTTGAATAACCATATCTTTTTATTTGAAACAAATATTTATTTTGTTTATACCAAAATGTAGCAAGCAGCACAATGAATCTAAACTATAGATATATCGAAAGGAGTTTAAGATATAGAACCGTTGAACAGCTTACATTGACAAAAATGCAAATTGAGTAACGCTCCTCATGCCTATAATTCGACATAACTTTTTTAAATTATGAATAGAATTAAAGGGTGGAAAAATAGAAAGATAGAACTCGATAAGCTGATTTTAAATATGTTAATATTAAAAAAAAATTAGGCCATAGAAATACAGCTGTGCGAGGTTTAGTAGAAAACATGTAAGAAAAAAATGATAATTGACTTTTGAAGCTGAACTTTTCAGAAAAAAGACCAAACTAGAAACTGAAGCCACACTTTTAGATGAAATACCCCCCCCCCCAATGCCAAATTGTAAATACTCTTTATTAATGCAGAAGATGAAGAAATATTAGTTATATTGAAGATATTAACTCTTGGGTATATTGAAGATATTAACCTCCAAATATTTGTATCTTTTTTTCTATTAGTTTCGTATTGTTTTCTTAGCGGTGAAAGCAAAGATGTTCCTTATGAAATTGAAACTGGGCTTTTTATGTATGCTTTTTGTGGAAAATTATAAATAATATTTATATAATTATAGCGCTAAATAAAGACTACGTTCTACAGTATACATATTAATGTGTATATCGCACTGGAAGACTTTAAAGAATATTTTAACATGTTATATTTAAATATTTGTTGATAAATTTGTACATAGATATTCTCAGCCTAAACAAAAATGATATTATCCCTTTTTAGGAGATTACGTGTTGGGAAAGAAAAACAATTATTTCAGAATTTAGAGTTTTGCATATAAATTTAACGTAAAATTATCACCGGGATAGCGTTTTAAGACTATATACACATATTTTTTTCAAAGGGGGCGGGATAAAAAATCCATTATTCCTACTAGTAACCCTAAGTCCATGTGGAAACAGCCCCCCAATCACCTAACTCTATAAATAACCTTAAGTCTAGGTGGCAACCCCAAAAAAGTAACTAGAACAGTTTCATAATTTCTTGGACCTTTGACTAGGGGCAAAATGTAGTATCAATTTTTGTATAATTTTGTATTTTAGTGCAAATAAATATTGCAAAGTATAGTATCTGTTCTGACACTCGGTCAGTGAAGGAGAAATTATGGCTGAGGCAATTTTCATTCGTGTTACAATCCAGAGTATTCTTTTTTTAGAGATCTGGATTTTTCACACATTAAAACCCGACCTTGTCTTTACCTCGGTTCAACGGAAAATTCGGCATGGAAAATTCGGCATGGAAAATTCGTCAATTTTGTCAAAGTAGGAAAATTCGGTAATTATATTGATTCAAAATAGATTTTAGAACCGTTCTTGCGGGGATCCCCCGTAGTTGTAAAGAACACTTATTTTATGATCATTTTGGTACTTGTGCAGTTTACAGACCGTTTTTTTAGATAAGATTTTCAAGTTAAATTAAATTTTTACGATATCTTATATTTATTAAATTGTTAAGTAAAAGTACAGAATCGCTAGCAAAGCATGTTAACAATGGCTTTCTAATAATAAACTACAAAATTACACTCTTTTCAAATTATTATATAAATGAAAAGAAGTTAATTTAAATCTTATTACGATTACATCATAATGCATTTCGGTTTCTTTGTAAACAAGTCAGCAATAATTATTTTTTAAGAATGTTTTTTATAATCAACAGATTATGGTATATATTGAGAAAAAACAATATTTTTTACAAAACATAATAATATAAAATTTATTTCCATTTTTTATTTACGAATTTACGATAAGTTTACAAAAATATGTGTTTATTAGATATAAAAAATGCATATAATATCTGTATTTGGACTCTTCAGTTTTATATAATATTAAAATTTCGATCAATTATGATATATTTTGCTCAGCTTTCATAAAATTAAATATGTGGGGGGGGATCACGTACAAAAGATTTCACATCATATATTTGACTAAAACTGCATTTTAAATATAAATTAATCTAAACGTACACATCTGCCCATTAGTTACTTTTGCTAGATTTATTAAACACGAGTATGCCTGCGCGTTAAAAATGACTAATGAAAACGTTATTTGAAGGCGTCAATAATGTAAACAGGATTTAAATTTCTCATTTTTATTATTTTCGTACGCTGAAAAGTTTTTATTAAATCATTAGCAGTTTATTATTTTTTTTGAATGGTACAAAAGTTATGATGATAATATAAACATATGTTAACGTTACATATGGGGTTAAATATATGGTTCGTTTTGGAGGTCCCTAGTGGGTATGGTCATTAATATTTTTTATCACATGGAATTTTTATTTTAATGTATTCTCTGTACAATATTCCAATTGCTTTATTTTACTACTGCCTATTTTAATATATATATATATATATATATATATATATATATATATATATATATATATATATATATATATATATATATATATATATATATATATTTGAACAAATATTTTGTGGTACAAAATTTTATAATGCTTTTAAATATAATAAATGGAGTCATAGCGAACGAGGCACTATTACAAGAAAAAAAGGAGAGGAAATATTAAATAATATTTACTCGTCGATTTAAAACGAATAAAACGATAAACTAAAATTGACAGAATAAAAGCTAAGTCCCTAGGTACCTTTCGGCCGACACATTGTCAAGAGAAAACGTCGGCAAATATCGTTTAAAAACGGGGGAAAGAATAACGTGGGGAGGACACCCCCCCCCCCAAAAAAAAAGGGAGATTGAATAATGCCATTAAACTGCAAAGAATAAATGGACATAATAGGCAAAGTATTTTTTTTAGAAGTCTCTAAATAGATCTAATTAATGAGACAACTCTTTCTGCCTACAGAGAGATGGTTTTCGCATTGTAACACTAACTGCCTCCAAAACCTTGATGGTGTTTGGAACGGGCCCGGTGTACAATGCGAAAACATCCATCGGAGTACGCCTCACCGCACCTTTTATTGTCGTACAGGTGGTGTCCAATGGATGACTCGTGGACTTGTGAGCGCCCGGATGTGCTCTGCAATCGCCCTGATGTTCTTTGTAAAGACCCGGATGTATCCGTCGCTGTACTCGTCTTTACAACACATGATCTGCGAAAACATGCAGGGCCACTCTGACTTCCAAGCGCTGAAGAGTACGACCAACATAGTCAGCTTTACACTGACATTTGAATTTATATATAATCAAACTTTTCTGTAGTGTTGGAAGTACATCTTTCTGAAAGGCTGGAAAGGCAGTTCTGGTGCCAAACACCACACGGGGCTGTACTGCATAAAAACAGCGAGATACAACCGATGAAATTTTATCCGAAAAACCCTTACTGATTGAACCAATAAAAGGAAGTTTCAGATAAACAGAACATTTGGGTGGACCAAAGAAAATGTTGGCATTAAATTTCGCAAGTTTTCGATCAATACACTTAGAAATTAGACCCTCTGGGAAACCATTTTTAATAAGAATGTCAGTTATCTTTCTAAGTTCAGCCGCGAGTTTGCTAGCAGTGCAAATCATCAGTGCGCGGTGAACAAGTGTTTTGACCAAACTGATCTTTCTACTCATGGGAACAAATGAATCTCAACTGATATACAGGCCCGTAAACGTCGGTTTCCTATATATAGTTGTAGTGAATTTGTTCCCCGTCCTTTTCACTAAAACGTCCAGAAATGGTAAAGAGTCATTCTGCTCTTCTTCCACAGTGCTGGGTGGAGCGTATTAAATTCCAGGAAAAAATCACTTGCCTCGTTACGGGATTCAAAAAATGGTAAAGGTGTCGTCCACATAACGCCAATAACGAAAGGGTCTGGCAACCCGAGAAAACAACAATGATTCCTGAAAACCTAGGAAAATGTTCGCTAGGATAGCACCCAAAGGACTACCCATCGCCACCCCATCAATCTGCTGATACATTATATTATCAAAACTGAAACTGACCGACTTAGTGGCCAGCCCCATGAGTTCCAGAAAAATGCTTTCTGGAAAGGCGGGAGGGGTTAATGTGCTACGATAAAGAATGTCAGCACATATTTCAATGGTTTCATTCAGGGGTATATTAGTGAACAAGCTGGTAACGTCAAATGAACATAAAAAGTTTGTTTGCGACTCGCATTCCAAATCGCGAATAAATGAAGCGAAACGGAAAGAATCAGCAATACAATTAACTGAAAACTTCTGTAAGACAGGATCAAGGATATCAGCAAGCCATTTGGCCAGCTCATGCTGAGGAGAACCAATCATAGACAGGATGGGTCTCAATGGAACTCCCTCCTTATGAATCTTAGGTAGCCCGTACATTCTAGGTCGTTGAGAACCCACAGGGCGGATCCTGTCATTAGTATCCTTATCAATAAACTTCTTTCTATGTAACTGAAGAAAACGTTTTTGAAGCTTTACTTCAGTACGTTTTATTCGTTTTAAATCGACGATTAAATATTATTTAATATTTCCTCTCCTTTTATTTCTTGTAATAGTTCCTCGTTCGCTATGACTCCGTTTATTATATTTAAAATCAATATATATATATATATATATATATATATATATATATATATATATATATATATATATATCAAATAGAAGAGACAACCTTGAATAAAGCTAAGGCACAAGGAGATGAGCTAATGTGGAAGGTGAGACAAACACTCTAGAATTCAAAGCCTCAAAAACCTAACATCACAAAGGTAGAAGTATTGGCTATCAAGTCACTACGCAGTGAGGATGTTATCATAATACAACCAGCAGACAAAGGCATTGCTACAGTGTTGATGGATAGAATGGAATATTCCAATAAATTGGCAGATCTAATAGGATCTGGTGGCTAATGTAAAGTAAAAAGGAATCCGACTTTGAAAACAGAAAGGAAGCTGTCACAAATCCTTAGTAAGAACAAGGACCTAATACCACCTGCAAAATACAGATAGCTAGTTCAGCATTACAGCAAGCTACCACACCTATATGGCCTTCCTAAGATTCACAAATACGGTATTCGATTAAGGCCACTTGTCAACGCCCGAGGTTCAGCATACCACCCATTGAGCCAAGGTATAATCAGTCCAATCTTCATCGTATGTCAAGAATTCAGCTCACTCCCTAGAAAACATTAATAATGTTCTCATTCATTCCAACCAGATGATGAGTGTAGATGTAGTGAGTCTGTACACGAAAGTCTGACGGTGGTACGGGATAAGTTGACTTAAATTACCTCACTGAATGAACACGCTTGTTTCCCAATTGATAATCTAATGGAGATTGTGCTACTTCTGTGTAGAAACCACATACTTCGCGATAGGATCTAATATATACCGTCAGGAAGAAAGTCTAGGTATAGGATCACCATTGTCCCTAGTACTGGTAAATGTATACATAGAATACTTCGAGGAAATGGGGTTAGGATCAACAATGTGGCTATGGTATGCGGATGACACAAACATTACTAGACCATGTGAACTCTATCCATCCATCTATACAGTTCAAGATGATAAAGGAAAATAATGACAAATTATCATTCCTAGATGTGTTGATCACTCGCACTGATAAGAGTTTAAGTCATCTGTGTATCGAAAAGCAACTTTCACCGGACAGTATCTAAATTTCAACTCCCACCATCCATATAATGTAAAGAAAGGAATCGTCCGCTACCTACAACATCGAGCAAAGACAATATGTAGTAATAGCAATACTTGACGTAAGTTCCAAGAAATCTAGGCCAAACACCAAAGTACACCACCCAAAAACTCACTACAGTTTGTATGTCGTAAAAATCCAAAGAATATGTAATCTATATGACATCAAGATAGTATTTAGGAGCGATTCAACTCTCCGAAAGCATCTTGTGAGAGTCAAACCCTCTATGGAAAAATGTATGACGAAGAACTGTGTGTATGCGATCCTATGTAAGTGTGGGAAAATATAGATTGGTGAGACATATCGCCACTTGAAGAACACCGAAAAGCCGTAATACGTAGAGATATCGAAAAGTCAGTGTATGGCTGACCACGTATGGAAGGAAAAGGGAAACCATCTACCTTTATGGGTCGAAATATAAATTATAGAGAAGAATGGTGGAGGCTAAGACGACTCAAAGAAGCGGTGCATATGTTGACAACAATAACGTACTAAGCGGACCTTTTATAGAATTTAATACAATATGAAAAGAATTAATTATAAATAATCGATATATATATACAGGGTGTCTCAAAAAAATGTACTCACTCTTAGAATGTTTCGCGACGTTTGCGAATCCCTTGGTGCGCGTTATCAGCTTTGTTTGAACAATAATGGTCATCAGTTTGAACATTTGCGAACATGATTCTTCAATTACATCTGTCTCATGTATTCGATGCTATTTCATTTCACTCTATGTTCATAAATAAAAGTTTTCTCGTCATTCTACGAGTGAGTACATTTTTTTGAGACACCCTGTATAGAGTGAGATAGATAGATAGAGAGACAGAGAGGGCGCGAGAGAGATAGAGAGAGATAAATTAAAAAATAGAAATAAAAATTGTAAAAATGACAAAGTTATTTTCATTTTCATTTGTTCAATGCAAGGTGTATTCAATAAAATTATGTTTATTTTTTCCTTAAAGTCAAACCTTTAACATATATTGAAATCTTATTAAAGGAATTACATGAATACATAAGTTGGCAGAGAAGTAGCCAAAATTCAAAATTTGAAATTTTGAGAGAATAATAGAAAATAAGTGTGTGAGAAAATCTGTTAAAATGTAAAGTATATCCAGATAGAAAGAAAGTCTAGTGACAAAATGTTCAATGAGGAAAGGTTGAAAATGGAAAGGCAAAAATCCACCTTTAAAAGTCCCTGGAAATTGCGTCAAAGGTGGTCAAAATGTTTTGAGTCCAAGCGGAATTCATCCAATAGATTAACTGATTTTTTCATAGAAAACTGGTGTTGGAGATTTGAGGCAATTTTAAACACTCCGATGGACCCCACTTAAGAAAAGTTGAAGGAAATGAATTCAAAATATTGCAGAGATTTCGAGTAGAAATCGAGAGGAAGACAGGTTCGCTGAAAGTTAAATGTTTATTCGAAGGCTTCTAGAGACCGAAAGAGATAATAAAGTAAATATCGAGGACGGTCAGGATTTAGGGATAGGGTAGGAGTGAGTGGAAGTGGCAGGAGAGGGTAAAGATATAATTCGGCTGACGCTTAGTTTCAAGTGAGATGGGGGTGGTTTAGATACAGCTCATCGTTATTAAATAAAAATAGATTTTCATGATTGCTGCTTGAATTTGCTAAGAAAGATAGAGTGTCAATGAAGGGTTGGACGTTGGGACTGTATATAGCTTGGCCAATATTAAGTGAATAGATCGGGAAAGAAATTATTCGTATTGAGAGAAATTAACCTAGGGTTATCTGTATTATAGGGTGGAAGGTTGAAACGCGTTAGAGTTAAGCATCTTAATGCGTAATCTGTTGAAGCACTATGATTAAGATAACATTATAAATTCAGAAGGTTCAAAAGTGTTCATATTGTTAGAGATTTGGAAAGTTACGTGTTTAAGAATTAACTATTCAAACATATTATGCATTTCAGGGTTTAAGAAGTTTATAGATTTCACAGTTAATTAAAAATTGGGGACGTAACAGGAAAGTAGTTTATATGTACAGGTAACATAACTGAAACACTATTTATCAACTCCAGAGGCATCAGGGTTTCATATGCTAGGTTTTATTCGAGTATATGGAATTTAAACAGATAGGAGCTGACTTAGAGGTGACTAATTATAATATTTTAAGGTGTTTCTAATGTTAGGAAGACGGCGGTATTTATGAATCAACATGCAAGGAAAATATTACATAAAATACTTTGAGTACAGATTGATTTAAGGGGGACAAATAGGCTATTATAGATGAAAACCAGGAAACGCGGATAAAAGGTAAAATTATGACGAATAGATTGTCAGTGGTAAGCATAACATTAACACGTTCATTGGGAGATGAAAAAGACGATGGATAAGTATTAAGATGGGGTTTACTAATAGATATAAATAGATTTAAGACTCTGGGTTCATAGAGAAAAAGGCAATTACGAATTAAGAGTGTAGTAAAATCTAGTATTAGTTCTCAATATGCTCTAAGGGATCATGGGTTAATCAGGTTATTCGATGCACAGAAACAAATGTTATTTTATTGGGTTGATTAGTTGTAAAGTTAGAAAGTTAATAAGTTAAAAAAGTTAAAGAGTTAAACTATTGTTAAGAGAGGGTTAGTTATTAGCCGGAGGAGGGGTTTCAGAGGGAACAAAAGAATTCATATATTTAAATTTTCGTTTGTGCCTGCAATACGAAAGGAGTTCGTTTTAGAATTCATAATGTTTTTACCCTTGCCTGCTGTAGCTATCATAACCGTTTCTAAAGTACAGAAATGGCAAAACCGGACCCTGGGGTATAGGCCCTAGACTTTTCCAGTATTGACCAATGTAACGAGTAGGGCATGCTTTTACGCTTAATATTTTTTATTATATTGGAGAGAGAGAGGTGCCAGTGGTATGTTGTTATTGCTTGTGAAGGAATAGATACATTTTAAGATTCGGTTCTTAATGGGTAAAGCATTGACCCCAATGTAGATGTGTATTTTATATGGGGTTATTATGTTTGTATTGATATTATTTGCAGTATGTGGTCTGGGTTTTGATGTTTAAACTTCGAGCTAAGGTTAGGTTGAGATTGTTAGGTGGAGAAACTGAAGGAGTTTGATCAAGATTATTATTAGTTGACAGAAGTGTTTTGGTAGTGTTGAGGGTGTTATTTTTGGTGTCGTGTAGTAATAAGGGTTGGGGTTTCAATGGGTTATGAGGTGAAGAAAGGGTTTGCATGCTGGTGTTAGTTCGTATATTATGGTTTTGTGGGACTTGCTTTACAATGCATGCGTATATGACATCACTTTGTATGTTATTGCTGTTTTATGGACATTCCCTGAATTTCAATTATTAGTAGGTGGTATAGTAGGTGCTGGTGACTGCGCAGATTTAATTTTCTTATTATTATTAGAGGTAATGATAGTTTGCGCTGTATTGGACATTGCACAATATTAAATAAAAACTCAATAATAATCTCTTCCGCCGCAATGCCCAATATAGCGCAACTATCATTACCTCTAATACACACACACACACACACACACACACATATATATATATATATATATATATATATATATATATATATATATATACTAGCTGTACCTACTCGGTGTTGGTAGAGAATTGATTTTTCATTTCCTATTTTCTTGAACCTATTTTGTATGTTCTGCTTTACCAATTTGATAACACCGAAACGATAAATTAAACAAAATCATAGACACTAATTCTTACTAAAACAATAAGGGTTATCCCGCCTGGACTGTGTTCGTCCAGAATAGTCAATAATCTAGCGTTCTCTAATTTTGTTTATAATTAAAAGAATGAGAAAACTTAATAGTAAATATAACTCGAAAACATAGATACAATCATATAAGGAACGCTAACTCGTACTAAAACAATAAGAGTTACTTCTCTTGAACTGTATTTATTCAGAGCAGCGAAAATCACGTGCCAAATAAATGCGTAATACTCGTTATGGAAATGGTGTAAAATATGGAAAATATTAAAACTCTCGCTTAGTTAATCTAGGATTTTTCAATAAATTGAAGAATACATAATAATTAAAGTTAAAATGGAACGAACCAAAAGATAATATATTACGTACGAAGGCATTTCAGGTCGCTTGCAATATAGCAGTAAGGCAGCATTAAAAGTAGATTGTAGGAGTTTAACTATTTTAATAAACATGATGTGCTAGTATCTGTATGACATAAATATACACTTATCATGTGTAAATGCTAGCTAGACTATATCGATCAATGGAGAACATTTTGTTTTTATGGATGGCGTAAGGTGCATTTTCTTTTTAGGTGAATCTTTAAGAATGTGTCCCCATTACAAAACTGGCGGGCCGGATTAAGTATTTGTCGAAAGGAATTGAGGCGAGGTACGTTTTTCTGTTGCAGACAACACCTTACAACCACAAAAATTAAAATAATGTCCAGAGAGAATCAAATATTGACTGGTAAGCTTAAAAGCAATTTTAGTCTAGGTTCGAAAATCCGACTGACTTAATTTATCAGATTTGATTAATTTGTATATATATATATATATATATATATATATATATATATATATATATAGCAATAGATAAAGTGAAAGAATAAAATAAGGTACGAATCAAATTTGATTACAATTCAATGTTCAAGCAAAGTTCTTTAAAGTCCTTAACTCATGAGTTTTCAAAGAAAATCTTCTCCTCAGAGGACCATTACCGCAATGACATTACTGCAGGTAATGAAAATTAAACTTTGAAAAAATATAAAAAAATATATATAAAAATACATAAAGGTATATAAAACATCAAATATATCGGCCCAGAACATACTTTTTAGTAAAACTATACAGTTCATCCAAGTCAACAGGTCCAACAAAATATCAAAGAGGTTGATTAAAAAATAATCAAAGTGGTGAATGATGGTCCAAAAACGAAAAAGGTTATCCAGGCGGGAAGTTCGTTTGCTATCGATGCAGTAGATAACCATGGAAATTGTATTTAAGGTGTATGCAAATTAATAAAACGATAAAAAAACGATAGAGAAAACAAATCATATGAAAAGTTCATAAAACTCACTTTCAATATTATAATGTCCAAATTCAGAGTCTCTAACAGCTGATAGGAGCAATGCAAACCATAAAATCCAATTCGAATAAAATTAAACTGACCTGACGTATTCGGACATTTTTTCTTCCAGGTCCGATAAAATTACTCAAAAGAAAAAAATTACATTCAAATGTAATAAAACTCGCGCAAGCCCAGTAGACAGCGTAAGAAATCCGAAAACGAACACTTCTCCTTGATAAGACAACGGCACGAACGAAAATTAATATATATATATATATATATATATATATATATATATATGTGTAATTTTTTTCTTTTGAGTAATTTTATCGGACCCGGAAGAAAAAATGGCCGAATACATCAGGTCAGTTTATTTATATATATATATATATATATATATATATATATATATATATATATATATATATATATATATATAAAAAATATTTGTTATTGTTTATTTTTTATTTTTTATTTTTTATTGCTTATCTATGTCCATAGATAAAAAATAAAAACGTTTCGTCTCTTTTCAATCGAGACTCATCAGCATAGAAGTACGACTATTCCCGACCGGTCACACGATTCGAAACCCTGGACTACAAGTATTTTCCAACCCCAGTCCAACGTCGCTAACCGCTAGGCCAGTTCTGAACAGCTTATAAACAATGATAATTTTAACACATTAACGGCGGCGAAGCGTACAGGCATTCAAACTGCTATAAGTGAAGGAACGATGCATATAAAGCAAGTGACGTTACGCTGTGTTACTACTACCATTTTACAGTGCTCTACTTTTTAACGAGGAGCTTCAAATATAAAATATTTGTTATTGTTTATTTTTTATCTATGGACGTATACGTTTCGTCTCTTTTCAATCGAGACTCATCAGCATAGCAGCACGACTATTCACCACCGGTCACACGATTCGAAACCCTGGACTATATATATATATATATATATATATATATATATATATATATATATATATATATATATATATATATATATATATATATTTTATTTCAAATTTAAGACTGATTTATTCACCGTGGTTGTGGCTATCACAACGTTTCGACTGTTTTGCCATTCTGTCCTCGTCAAGTGTCTTATGTAAAATTCGAGAACAGACATATAATTTTTAACCCTACCAAAATGAGGAAACCAAGAATTGTAAATCATAATGGACTTTTCGCATCTGCAAAATACAGTTTAATAAAGTATATATAACCCGTTGAATCCCCTATTGATGGCATAGTCTGAATCAATAAAAAGTGCGCTTTTAAAGCTAGTGACTTATAAATAAAAATACAAAATTAGTAACTTTCTGGGCGCAATATTTCCAACTTCTTCATTTTTTACTAATGAGTCACGCTTATCAAGGCTCACGCTAACTAGAACATTACGGTTAATGAGTTTGTCAGCGGGACAGTGTAACAACAATGGTTGACACTGGCCAGAAATGAGATTATTTAAGAGGATGGCTTAGCAATAATTTGTTAACATTTAACTTGAACACGATCATGCTATAGTCAGCTGGGAAGCAATCCCGTTGTATTGTGTTACACAGACGAATAGTTCTTGGAAAGAAACTTTACTCATTGAAGTTGCGTTTTGTTTGAGGTACACAGGGGGAAAAAAAGAAGATTATTTACAGTTGTCGTAGCTTGATAGGTTCTTGTAAATGTTTGACATAGGGAACCATAGATTGGAACTCAGTCGAATACCTACCATAAAAATAATGATAGAGTAGAGATAGACTAGAAACATCTGTGAGAAAGAGACTGTAAGGAAGAGAAAATAACATCACCCACTAGATTTCGAAGTCGCTTTTGCACTCTGTCAGGACAGGAAAAGAAGGTTCTAAGCGGAACACCACCAGCTGTGGCAACAGTACTTCATCTTAGGACGCATTCAACTCTTATACAGATAGGTTTCGTCAGGAGTGATATACTTTCTGGAGCTGTGGAATAATCTAATCATTTTTCCAGCGACTGTAGCAACATATTTGATGTAAGTCTTCCATTTGAGGCGTGGTGTGACGGTCTTTCCTAGAAACTTTACAAAGCAGGGAGATTCTTCAAAGAGAAAGCGCCATTCATTTCAATTGGAGCAAAGTGAGGATCCGAGCGTTGGTGGTGAAAGAAGAAAAACTTGCGTTTAGATGTATTAAAAGTAACCAGCCACCATTTTCCCCATTTCATTATTTTGCACATGAATGCTCTCTGATGTGTTGCCATAGATGTTGTGTCATTTATGGGTTAAATATTATTACATCTGGTTACATCTGTTGTTTATGATAGAATATTCCAATCTTTGTTTTTTATCTTCTCTTTATTATTATTTACGATTGTTGATAAACATAAACATAAATATATACACATATATATATGTGCGTGTTTGTATATATATACATATATATATATATATATATATATATATATATATATATATATATATATATATATATACAAACACACACACACACACACATATATATATATATATATATATATATATATATATATATTACTGCAAGTATGACAGGAAGACATATTTTATCGTTCATGATTAAAAGTGAAAAAATAGACAGCTGATTCGCCCACACTGAAATCGACGGATTTTTAAAAGGGTGAAAACTGTATATATTGAAAATAAAAACAACGTTATATGTTCAAACGCACGTAGATCGTCTCTAAAACTTCCAGGTTGTATAACGAGTGAGTATAACTCAAGATGGTAAATGAGTCGATGCTGAAATTTGTTGCGTACCTCGGGTTTTCAATCAAATGTTCCCTGATGTATCTTGTATCTTGTATGTACTTTTAGAATGTCCGTTGAACGGAAGGTTCGATCCTTAATTTTATTAAGTATGTGTTATTGAACATTCAATGTCGTCCTACTATTTACTTGTGCCGACCACATTTAAAATGATAAATTACCTCATTATAATGATGTGTGTGTGGTGATGGTTGTGGTGGTGTAAACATTTTATTGAGAGGATGCGAACAGAGGCTTTGTGGAGAACAACATGCACGTACAAAGCAAAATGGCAATTTTCAACTATTGAGCTGATTTTCCTCCTGTATTTCTTCACTTACTAAACCAAGGCAAACGAAGGTAAATCGAACATTTAGCAACTGGATTCATTTTTATTTGGAACATTAAGGTATTTTCCTTTTGATGACGGACTATTATCGCATCAAGAGAGTAACCATTATTGGAGAACATATTAGTAATTGTTCGTATTTCTTCGTCCAATTTTGATTGTGAACAAATTATAGGGACTCTGTGTGTTGGGGTCTAAATTAAATTTAACTTTCATTTGCTAGGACAAAATGAATCCCAGGCGATATATAATCCCGTAAACGTAGGTTTACGGTAAATTGATGTAAGGTAACTCGATGTGGTTTTCGTTACCAGTAACTCGAGGAAAATCAAAATGGAATTGAACTCTCCTTCATGAATATATTTTAATGCGGGATGCATGTTATTCAGTAAGGAGAATAATGTATTTGCCCCCGTTTGATTATTAAAAAGGAAAATATATATAAAAAAGTAGACTAAAAGTTTCATGGGTCCAGATAATAATTCTGTCTCATAGAAACACACCAAAATATTCGCCATTGTTGGTACCAGGACTGAGCCCATGATACACCGTTGATTTCCATACACATTACATCATTGAAACGTAATTCAACGGATGTAGTGACAAATTTCATCAACTCAATTAACATGCTTTCAGGAATGGAAGGGGACGATAACTGGCTACGATATAAAAATCGACACAGATATCTATTGTTTCAAAAATAGGGACCCAAGTAAATAGGTTACTATTATTGTAGAAGCATACATTTATTAATAAGCATAGACTTGAATATAATTTGCAAAATAAAATGAATCTTTCAAGCAGTATTTACTATAGTACTCCAATAGTGGATGTAAGATACTAAAGAAGTTGCTTTTTTGCTTCGAACGTGCGTGTTGTGTTTTCGACAAAGATTGTTATGCTGTATCACAGCTATTTAGTGCAGCTAAACTAGTACCCATCCCAAGCCAGCAATCGAACCTAAAACTATCTAGATCATTGTTGGTTATTTTACTCACTGAGGTACGGGATCGGCGCTGGTAAATGATTCTACAATATATTTATAAAAACATTGACCGCCACTTTTAAATTGCTCCATTTCTTTATTTACAAACAAAAGTGATTTGCATTACGCTAAATAAGCAGCAGGCGATCTCATTTAACGATAGATTTAAAATAAAATATTTCATCTCAAAACGTGGTCTCCAAAATGCTTTGTTTTCCTATTTTAGTTACTTAAATTTCCTAAGATACTAGAACTTTCATTTAATTACTCATAAAAGAAGCCACGTACGTTTAAGTGCAAAATTAACAAAAAGTTGCCATTTTCACCACTCTGCGACGATATCTGAACATCACGCTGATAACATGAAAGAGATAAGCTACATTCACATGATACTTAGGTATTGCCTTTATATTGATTCGGACCCTCTTTTTCTGAAGAATAATGTTTTATCATTCGAAATTAACAGGAAAAAAGTAAATAAAACAATACATTGTAATGATTTTTAATTAAATGCTGTATCTTAAACGTGGTCTCCGGATGAATTTGTTTTCCTATTTTCATTACTTAAATTTCTAATGATGCTTCCAAAACTTTCGTTTCATTAGCCACATAAGCGGCCACGCGCCGCGTTTAAGTTAACATTTAAATAAAGAACGTTGCGATTTCCCCACCCTGCGACGATGTGAATACATCATACCGATAAGATAAAGAAGATAAGTCACCATCACTGTATTGCCTTTATATTGATTCAGAATATCTTTCTCTGAAGAAGAATGTTTAATAATTCAGAATTAATAAGAAAACAAAACTAAAAAAAATATTTAAATTATTTTGAATAAAATATTGCATCTCAAAATGTGGTCTCCTAAGGCATTAGTTTGTCTATTTTCATTACTTAAATTTCTAAAGTACTTTTATTTTATTACCCACATAAGCAGCCAACATTTATAAAAAGAATGTTTCCAATTAACCACCTTGCGACGAAATATGAACATCACTCGGATAACATGGACGAGTAAATCTGTAATCACAGTGAAACTACGCTATTGATATTGACTCAAAATCTATTTCTTTAAAGAAGAATGTTTTATCATTCGAAATTAATAAGAAAAACGTAAATCAAAAATGAAATGATTTTTAATAAAATGTTGCATCACAAAATGTGGTCTCCAAATGCATTTGTTTGTCTATTTTGATTACTTTAATTTCTAAAGATGCGAGAAAAACTTTCATTTAAACCCATATAAGTGACCACGTGCGTTTAGGTTCAATATTAGGAAAACAAGTTGCAATTTCACTACTCTGAATATAACTTCGATAAGATCGAGGAGATAAGCTAACATCACAGAATACTAAGGTATTGATTTTATATATACACATATACATAGATATATACGTATATATTTATACACAAATATATATATATATATATATATATATATATATATATATATATATATATATATATATATATATATATATATATACATTATAGATATATACATTATGTACACATATACATAGATATATGCATATATATATATTGTTACGATTGAGTCGTAGGATTCCCTTGCCTATCACTTGGAGAAAAGGAAAATGTGCACAAGCGAGCCTTGCCCCCACCTGACCACTTAGAGAAAGAGACGTAAGCAAACGAGCCTCGCCCGACTGACACAACTACTAAGAGATGAGAAAGTGTACGCGAATAACAGTGACCACGGCATGCTTGACCGTTTTGTTCGCTTTTTTATCCCTCGCCCAGTTAACTTGGTGTAGCTTCAAAGCAGCGGCATAGACCACTAAAGACGAATACGAGTGGTCATAGCGTACAATGTGCTTATTAACGGGCCATATATCACGGTGAGAAATTAAAGGGTGTTGAATAATAAGTTAGAGAGTATATTTCGAAGCGTACGCTCAGTCGATAAACCACTCTTACGAAAAAATAGATTTACTTGTTAACCGGATTTTAAGACGAAATCATCGTTTTCTTTCGACTAACGTGGGATTTAATTAAGACAAGTGGGATATCGATATGTGGTTAGCAAAGTATGACTTACCCCAGCCAGGAATGGATTCATAAAGAAACAGAACCTGAGTGAAATGGCTAGTTATAGCAAATACCTCCCATTACTTCCTGATCTCTCTGTGCAATGTCACTGGCAATAAAAAGGGGAATGTTTTGAAGGAAGTGGGCGACTATGAGTTGGTGATTTGAGTTGGTGACTACGTTGGTGTGTGCGCTGTTAGAAGAGATATCATTTGGCAGAGCAAGACCGTGGTAACATTTTGTTGCGATAAGGAGTACGGGGAAATATAATTACACGATATAAATAAATCAACCCCTCTCATCTCTTTCTACACATATTAACATATTGGGCAACGAACTTTTTTCCATATTTCATCTTGACATAAGCATCATATTACATTCGTTTAAACAATAGTACGTCTCTCTCATATCCTTCGAAGACCATATTTATGAAATAAAATTTTCTTCAGTTTTATATATCTTTGTTTGTGCTTCCTTCACCATGTATTGTGTTTCGTGTTTTTACTAATCAGTTCTCGTCCGACAGACAACTCTTCTAGCCAACAAAGCACCGTTGGTTAGACTGACGGAGTTGCATGAAGGTTCAAAAATAAAAATATCTTTAGTAAGGATACGAGTCGTGGAATAAGTGGGAGCTCTGGTCTGAAATAAACGTTTGTTGGATATGGAACAGTACATCAGATAACAGTGAAAACATTATAGTGACAGCGACAGAAGAATACCTAAAAACCCATCTTTCAGAAAGCTCACACATCTGAAGAAACATGATGCATGTCTAGTGGGACAAACCCTCGAACTGGATATCCACAGAGCCATGAGAAAGTCAAACATAATCACAATTATTGCTGAATGTGGACAACAACATGTTCGAGGAGAACGTATTTTGTCAGGAAATGATATCGTCGCAAGTAGAGTTGGAAACAAATAAAAATTATGGCCAGAATGGAAATTGGAAAGGCACGAATCGCTCAGAAAACGAGAAGGTTGGAACTTTAACTACAAGGAAGGAATCACGAACCAAGAGCGAGAGAGTTTGACGTGGCTAAGCAAGTAAGGTTGATACGAACGTTTCAAAAAGAGGAGGTCGACGAATATTTTCGGCACTTCGAGAAGACGCCAATAAATATGAAGTGACCGAAACACACGTGGAACATGTTACAACAGACGGTACTGGTCGGCAAAGCCCAGAAAACATACAAAAGGTTAACTATCGCTGAATGTGAAGACTATGACACCGTCAAAAATCCCATATTGAAGGCATATGAGGTTGTAATCGAAGCATATAGGCAAAAGCTTTGAAATTATCGAATAACAGAAGCTCAAACATATACGGAGTTCTTTAGACAAAAATAAATGAAGCTCGTCAGAACAAGCCGAAAGCAGCTATGCAGCGTTGAAACAACTTATTGTCATTGAAGAATTTAAAAACGGACTAAATAGCCAGCTATAATTTTACGTAGAGGAGAAAGGAGTCGGAACCGCGTAAAACCTGGCTGCTTTAGAAAACGAATATGTACTGACTCACTGAACGTTTCAGACGAAGCCCAACTACGTGAGGATACCCAGAAGCAGGCAGAGCGAGTATAAAAAAAGAGGTTAGAATGCGTCAATCGAAAGTGTAGGCGTTAAAAGTGTTCCTCCGCTGAAATAGAAGAAGCCGATAATAACATGTTTTGTTGTGGGAAAGCTGGACACATCGTTAGAAATCGCGACGACCAACCTAACGACATAATGAAGGGCAATACGATGCCATAATGGACAGTCTCAATAAAGGGACAGCAAGACACTTACACACCCTTCGTGTCGACGGCACACCTATCAAGGGTGAAGAACGACAGAATTGCGTCGAACGTCAAAATACTGAGAGATACAGGGGCGTCCCAGTCCTTGGTACTCAAAAGTCGACTTCCAAAAGGAAACGGTTCAGCAACTGGGAAGTACATTTACATAAAGGTGATAAGAAGCGATCCCGTAAAAATACCTATTTACCGAATTGAAATACAGTTTAAGTGGATTTCGGGAACGGTGGAAGTTGGAACTGTAAACGGACTACCTATGGATGGCGTCGAGATGCTAATGGGAAACAACCTTGCGGGACCAAAAATAAACAGCAACCGAACGAGATATTCTATTTCCAGACGGATGCGCCACTTCAAGAAAATATCTACCATGAAAGTATTCGTTAGCAATATACCAGAATACTGTCGAAAAGATGACCCCCAGAAAATATTTGTAAAATATGTGAAACTACGGATTCGTGCATTTTGGGGGAAACAAAGAAGCTGAAGTCACCGTGTATGTATTGCATAACGCAGTGTTTTAAAGTGCCAAAATAAAAGTGGAGTTCACTCATAGCAATATTCACAGATAATCTGGTGACTGTAACAAATGTGTTCGAGAATGGACATTGTTTTATACAGTTCCCACGTGGTCCATCGCGAAGTCGGAGAACTCTGTGGAAACTCTCTAACAACGATACTGGAGAGAACTATGGAATTAAGTCATAACTCTTTAACGGATGCGTTATTCAGAATATAAATGCGTTATTCAGAATATAAATGCGTTATTCAGAATATAAATGCAAGAAATCAAAAGAAAATAAAAGGAAAATACAAAAATGGCTGGAGACGAGCAAATATTTGCTTGTAGGTACAAACATTTTCTCCATTGATAGAAGATTTTACAATCGAGTAATAGGATTCTCTTGTTTACCACTTGGAGAAAGGGAAAGAGTGCGCAAGCGAACCTTGCCTTCGCCCGACCCCTTAGAGGAAGGGGGCCATAAGCGAACGAGACTAGCCTTCCCTATACAACTACTAAGAAAGGAAAAAGGCGTACGTTCACCACACTGACCACGGCGTGCTTGGCAGTTTCTTTAACTTTTCATCCCTCGCACAGTTAATTTCAGATCAAAGAAGCGGCCCTAAAACAAGGATATAAAACAATAAAGAAGGATACGAGTTTTCATAGCGTACAGTAGAAAACAATAAAGATGGATACGAGTCTTCATAGCGTACAGTATAAAACAATAAAGAAGCATATGAGTCTTCATAGTGTACAGTATAAAACAATAAAGTAGGATACGAGTCTTCATAGCGTACAGTATAAAACAATAAAAAAGCATACGACTCTTCATAGCGTACAGTATAAAACAATAAAGTAGGATACGAGTCTTCATAGCATACAGTATAAAACAATAAAGAAGCATATGAGTCTTCATAGCGTACAGTATAAAACAATAAAAAAGCATACGACTCTTCATAGCGTACAGTATAAAACAATAAAGTAGGATACGAGTCTTCATAGCATACAGTATAAAACAATAAAGAAGCATATGAGTCTTCATAGCGTACAGTATAAAACAATAAAAAAGCATACGAGTCTTCATAGCGTACAGTATAAAACAATAAAGAAGCATATGAGTCTTCATAGCGTACAGTATAAAACAATAAAGTAGGATACGAGTCTTCATAGCATACAGTATAAAACAATAAAGAAGCATATGAGTCTTCATAGCGTACAGTATAAAACAATAAAGTAGGATACGAGTCTTCATAGCGTACAGTATAAAACAATAAAGATGGATACGAGTCTTCATAGCATACAGTATAAAACAATAAAGAAGCATATGAGTCTTCATAGCGTACAGTATAAAACAATAAAGTAGGATACGAGTTTTCATAGCGTACAGTATAAAACAATAAAGATGGATACGACTCTTCATAGCATACAGTATAAAACAATAAAGAAGCATATGAGTCTTCATAGCGTACAGTATAAAACAATAAGGTAGGATACGAGTCTTCATAGCGTACAGTATAAAACAATAAAGTAGGATACGAGTCTTCATCATAGCGTACAGTGTAAAACAATAAAGAAGGATACGAGTCTTCTTAACGTACAGTATAAAACAATTAGGTAGGATACGAGTCTTCATAGCGTACAGTATAAAACAATAAAGAAGGATACGAGTCTTCCTAACGTACAGTATAAAACAATAAAGTAGGATACAAGTCTTCATAGCGTACAGTATCAAACAATGAAGTAGGATACGAGTCTTCATAGCGTACAGTATGCTAATTCCTTGGCAAAATACCACGGCAGGAAATTACAGGATTCTGAACAATAAGTCAGCAACAATAACAAGTGCAGGTTCTGCTACACAGAAGTGGAGAGTGTGAGCCACCTGACATCCAGTTGTAAGGTTCTCCTGGGGGATAGCTACACAATAGAATGTGTAAATATCTTCACTGGACTATATGTAAAAAGTTGAATATCCACTCAGAAAGAACAGTTGGAAATAATTTATACACCATCAACTATGCCTATGCAATCCCTAGAGCTACATACCTAGAAAACGGAGCTGTTACACCTCACATCGTGATATGGGACAACAGGAAGAAAGTAGCAACCCTAGTTGAAGTCAGTGTCTCTAATGATGCAGGATTGAACATGGCTGAAAGGGAAAAGATTACGAAATACCGAAGTCTTATGCACGACATGAAAAGAAATTGGAATCTTAGGAAAATCTCCATCATCCCAGTAATTATAGAAGGAACAGGACTAATGAAAAATAATTTCAAAAGCTATCTGACGAATATACCCGGTTAACCAGGTGCAAGAGAAATACAAAGAATTTCACTTAAAGGTACGGTTAGAATCTTAAAAATTATCTCTCGGTTTGAGTGTTTGAAATAGCCGGTGAATGTCTGGCATCCGGTAGGATGCCCCATCCCCAGCAAACACAAAAGGATAAGAAAATTAAAACACACGCACATTATATATATATATATATACATGTATTTATAATTTACGTCATGTTTCAAAACATGAATTCAAAAATAAGTGATGAAAAATTAATTAATTAGTAAGCATTATCAGTAGTATTGGAAATTATTTTAATAGTCCTAAGCAATTTATTTTGCTTTAGCTACGTATTGTATGTAGTTCTTTTACAATTATGTAATCCTTCCAGCCTCGCAAAAATAGCTGATTGGAGGGAGCATATATTTGCTAGTATATATAATTTGAACTTTATTAAATCTTCTCGGCTTCCGTCTGATTTTGAATAAATAAATATCGCGTCTTCTTCACAGGCTAACTCCCTTACATCTTACCCCCTCTCCGTTTCTTCCAATTGTCTTCAAATTGTCTATTCATCCTTAGGATGTTTGGCTGTTTATCTCTCACACGCATATTCTTGTTCTCACGAAATCGAGACAACGGCAAAAGCAAAACACGAGCCGGCAGGAATTATCCAAATTTCATTTGAGTTGCGCTATGGGAGTGTAGGTGGTGAAGCGATAGTGGCAGGCGAAACGAAGATGGGATGTGAGGTTGAGGGGCGTCGTTCGATGTCCGAGGGAGAAGGGCGAGTAGCTCGGATGACAAAGGACATTCATGGGAAACATGACCGTCAAGTTTGACAGAAATAGCGATATCTTTTTTTTCCAATGGCTTTTACTTGAAATGCACAAACAAACAGGAAATATGCATCACAAAAGGCGACGTCATCGTACTGAATTCATGGGAAAATGGGGGGTGGAAAGAAAGGTGTCTTAATTTGAATACAATGAACATAGTTGGACTAATAGATATTAGTTGAACATATCAAGTGATAAATAGATTAGTACAACTATATGTATCATACTCCATCCGTCTATCATACGTGACGTAATATATCCGACTAGTTTTTTTTCACAGTCTGCATCACGAATAGTTGATCACATGCGCACCTACACCAATTTACTATTTATATTAGACTCTTTGAAGTCATTTCTAACTATGCTAGGCATTGTTTTAATATTTCTCATCGATATTGAAATTTAATTTAAAGGAAGATTTCAAAAAGTAAATCTGTCTCGCGATATTCTTTCACGAATGTGACCGAAGGCGACAGGCAATGAATGTATCTTTTGAAAATGGAAGACAAACAGCAATACACTATTCGTCGTCCTAATGAGTCAATCACCACAATACCACATTTACTGTATGAAATACCGACTTGTGAAGCAAACGAAAGAAGAAGAAGAAGAAGAAGAAGAAGAAGAATGACTATTATGAGAAATTTATTTGCAAAATAGTAAAACACATTTTTACAAATTATGAAAAAGCCGATCAGAAGTGTGAGGAAGGGGTCGGTGATCATTCTCTGTCTATCCTATTCGTAACGCAGACACATTTTGACCAATTCGTAAAGGCATTGTTATTTTCATTCTTAAACCTTTGGCCATCAATTTCCATTTTAGCAATCACCATAATACCACATTTACTCTATGAAATACCGACTTAAACTATGCCTCATGTTTTTAAATTAATTCTAAATATACTAAATATTTACAATTTCATAAAAAATGATGGGGAATATAACAAAAACATCCCCCAAATTAGGGGCGAATAAGTAATGACCTCCCAAATTTTTCTAAAAATAGATTGCTTCCTGCTTTGCGTTTTTTTAGAAGCCAAAACAGGCAGGTAGATATCTTAATAGGAGCAAATGAAATAAGGAAGTATTTAAGGATTGGATGGTGTTCTTCCAAGATAAAATAATAATTTGAGGAGACCCAGAGATAAAGTAAAAATGGGCATCTTGGAAGATCTTTATTACCGAAAAAATGAAAAGAGGATAGGACTTACTTAACTATTTAAGATGCTACCTTCCAAAAAGGACCCGGAACTGCGTGCACCAGAAAGCACGTACGCATACCTGACCCCCTCTCACATGTTGCTCTCATTATAAGAGTGAATGAGACACAATTAGTTGGGCCCATTCTTAAATAGTATCTCAACCAAGTCCATATTACGGGAAGCTGAGGGGTGAGCAACAGTGGAACTCTTCTATGCAACAGAATCTGACAAAAAAAAATATGTATTATTCAACTAGAAATTATCAAATATGATTTAATCGTGTGAAACTTTCCCGCCAAAAAAACAGACGTAAGCACTTGTTCTAATATAAAGTTCTTAGCGCAAATATCTCAAGATGTCGGTCAGCTGATCTGACTTTGCTTTGTATGTGTTCTTCTCTGATGTGCTTTTTTTTAATGAATAGGTAAAGTGATTTAGAAATTCTCCTGTGTATGAATGAGATTAAACTGTCGGGACAATTAATCGTTCGTAGTGTCTGTGCGGTGCTGTCACGCGGTTAACTTGTTGGTAAGATAAACCGCCACTTTCTCGTTGCTAACTTGTTTCTCAAATAAACAGAAAATTTTCCACTGTAAAGCGAATCAATCATCATCAATTCTTAAACCCAATAGTAATGTCATCTTAATTAGTTGGGTTGGAACATTAGGCAAACAAAGCCGAAAATAAAAACGAAAGAAACAACGAAACGAATAAAATGCAACAGCTTTACTGTGATCACAACATTGCTATATAATGTCAATATCTGTACAGGTACCTAGAGTCGGTAGTAGGCAGCCCAAATGGAAATAATACAATATGAGACTGAGCTTTAAAATGTAATAGTAGCACAAGACGAAGGGTCTGACATAAAAAATACACACTTCAGCCTTTCACGTGAATTCGAAACGAAATAAAACTGGGACGTAATAAAAAGATATTAGTTTGATTTCATATTACCGAGTCACAGCGAACCGGCATTCAATAAAATAAAAGTGTTTCGGATAAAACCGACAATCGCAGACATCAAAACCTCGAGGCTTTTACGGCAATCTATATTTGTTTCTGAAAAACAAATATAGAAATTTTAAATTTTAGAATCAGTTAACATGACGCAGGATTTTGTTAAACAAATGAAATATTTATTAAATCATTTTTTTTTATCCAAATTTTCGGTTTTCACACACCTTACTCATGGTACATACATTATTTTCCTTTTTTTCTTTTCTTCTTTTTTTCATAGTCGAAGTCTTATGGCTTGGCCGAAGATCGATATCCAGGTGTTATGAAGATACTGTGTTTTTTTTATATATGTCCAAATTTGTAGTGTAGCGCACTGAAACGCATGTGTACGATAAGAGATTTAGATTTTACTACAGTTTAGAAGCGCCGTTAAAATGATTTAATAAATATTTCATTTGTTTAACAAAATCCTGCGTCATGTTTACTGATTCTAAAATTTCAAATCATCGTTCAACGGCGCTTTTAAATCTCTTAAATATAGAAATATTTATTTTAAATAAACTAGACGACTCGTGGCTTATTATATATGCGTGTGTGTGTGTTTATTTATACAAACATATACAAAAGCTAGACATCGATTTAGATGTTTTGATCATTAGCTCTAAAAACCTACGATTTCATCGGGTTAGAAGAACCTGTCTGCTTTTTTATTTGGTCATATGGAAGAAAATGAAGAAAAAATATCAGATAAAAAACTGAAAGGATAACATCATCAAATCAAAAATAATATTTTAAATAAACCGTCAGCGTATTTTCTACTGGGGCCCAAACTTCAACCTATATCAAGGTTAGGTAAGTGTCACTAACTTGGAATTTGTCCGGGTAGCAAGATCACAGGTTAAGGGGTTGGAACTCAGATTTACATTAGTACACGAGGTTGAGGGAAGTGAGATGGCATATAGTTAAGAAAAGGAGACTGAAAGAGGGGGGCATATATCATAATTGAAAACACACACAAATGCTGGACACAGACTTATAATTAATGCACAAGGCAATTTTCAGAAACAATTATCAAGATTAATCTTTTAGGATTACATCACTTAGTTACCGATGGGAATTACATAAATTAAATCGATTTCTTTACTTTTGGATATTTATGTTCTAGTGTCTTAATTAGGATTTAGTCACTTATACTCATAATCCAACTTCTAACTGGATAGTTTTTTGTTTTATTTGTTTTTATTTTTTATTTCCCCCACTTTCTCAATCAAACATTCAGTTTTAACAAGGGGATAACATCACTTGAAACTTTTTATTGTAACTTGTCACCCCTATATAAGTGTGTAATTCCAACAATATACATATAAGCAAAATGCACAAAACTCTACATACACACACATATACATGTGTATTCATATATCTATTTAATTGTTGGAAGTTAATAGTGAATCTATATAGTGAGGTTGTTATTTTATTCTATTTTTCTATTATTACTTTTTTTCTTAACTTATTTTATTTATTAGTTTATTTGTTAATTCATTTATTTTATTATTTTTTTTTTAAGGATTTTTTATAAATAGTTTAATAGAATTTATTTGGGGGGTTAATTGTAATATTATTTTATAGAGGAAGAATGTGTATCTATATACTAAGTGCGTTCTTCTATTAATATAAAAATATAGAGTTTCATTTATTTTATTGTATTTTATTTATTTTTACATAATTTATCTATTTCAACAGCATTGCTGTGATATTGCATACAGCAGTGAATGTCAATATGTGTTGTAGTTTTATATTAAATTCATGGTTATTATTTTTACTATTATTATTATTACTTTTTTATAATACATTTTATAATTAAAAAAATTTCCTTGTTGTCATTTTTGGGGGAGGTGATAATTGTAAATCCATATACCAAGTGTATTGTTCTATTAATGATTCTATAATATATATATATATATATATATATATAGATTGTAAACTGATTCAAATTTGCTTAGGATTGTATTAATGCGATGTGTGTGAGCTGAGGTTAAATACGATATATACTATACTATATATCATAATATAAACGAGGAACTAAGTTTGAGCCTGATATTAAGTTCAGGGTGGAACCTAGAGATTAGTAGAGCTTCTTTAATTCGAAGATTTCCAATGTCCGTCTCCGTGGCCAATATGTAAACTTTGATAAGTCTGTTAGTGTTTTTGCATGTGTTAAGGTGCTTGAAGAATGATGATCCTTGTGTTTGTGTATGTTCCTTAATCCTAATATGTAGAGGTCTCATAGTACTACTTACGTAAAATGTGTTGCAGATGGCGCATTCTAATGCGTACAATGCGGTGACAAATGTCTGTGTTATTCATTAGACAGTTAGCCAGGGTTCCCGGTGTTGGGTTGTATTGGTGTTTGCGTGTAGATAACCGCTGCTTTAGTGATGGACCTGAATGGGCAAGCTGTATATTCAAGTCCTCTCTTCTAATGGCCTTGCGGATTGCTGTTGTTATTTTATCACTGAGATGAGGCAGTTTAAATTAGCAGGTGTTGGATGCAAAGCGTCTCATCTGTTTTTAGGGTTCTCCAGGTGGCTGATGGTTGTGTTGGGGTATCGATTCAAATCAAGCACCTGATGGAATTGCCTAGTGCAAGCGGTTTTGTCTGCTAATACACTACACTTGTCCTAGATGCGTGCTATTTCATTCATCGCATATCCTATTTTGGCTCTTAGAGAGAAGGCCGACTTGTCATGCCCAAATATGTTTCTGCTAGCTGCCTTCCTGTATAATCTGGTTAGAAAAGCTCTTTCATCAGGAATCTTAAGGTACACATCTGGAAGGTATACGGGATCCAGTGGCATTAGGGTACTCAAGAGTAAACCGTATACATAGGTCCGCATTAGAAAATACAGTGTAGATATTCTCAGCTTCATCACGTGATGATGTTAGGATCAGAACGTCGTCGACGTATCTCACAAGAATATAGCTGAGTAGCAGGTGTTAAGAGCTTGACGCTCCGATCTATCCATGTACGAGATTGCAAGTAATCCTATGAGACTGTATCCCGTTGGAAGTCTTGTTATTTGTCTGTAAGTATGTATTGTCAACTATTATTTGTAATAGTTCGTGAATATCAGTGGTCGTGAAGCCAAAGCAATAAAGGTCGTTTGAAGAGATGCAGTCAGTATTAAAATCGACCGCTGGATGCGCAGGTAAGTCTTCACATCTTCTAAAATGCGAAACAAAAGTTTTCTCTTCATCAGGAAAGTACGTGATGCTGTCGATTGCAATCCACAGGGAATTCTGCGAAAAACATTATCGCTTTCGTTACCTTGGCCTCTATGCGATATTGTTTGCATTAATGTCGTCGGTTTCTCTTTTTTGTTCTATAAGCTTTTCATTTTGTTCTAGAAGACTATCTTCTGTCTTTTGTTATGAGTCGTCGGCTACTTTCTTTTTTCTATAAGCTTTTCATTTTGTTTTAGAAGACTATCTTCTGTCTTTTGTTATGAGTCGTCGGCTACTTTCTTTTTTCTATAAGCTTTTCATTTTGTTCTAGAAGACTATCTTCTGTCTTTTGTTATGAGTCGTCGGCTACTTTCTTTTTTCTATAAGCTTTTCATTTTGTTCTAGAAGACTATCTTCTGTCTTTTGTTATGAGTCGTCGGCTACTTTCTTTTTTCTATAAGCTTTTCATTTTGTTCTAGAAGACTATCTTCTGTCTTTTGTTATGAGTCGTCGGCTACTTTCTTTTTTCTATAAGCTTTTCATTTTGTTCTAGAAGACTATCTTCTGTCTTTTGTTATGAGTCGTCGGCTACTTTCTTTTTTCTATAAGCTTTTCATTTTGTTCTAGAAGACTATCTTCTGTCTTTTGTTATGAGTCGTCGGCTACTTTCTTTTTTCTATAATCTTTTCATTTTGTTCTAGAAGACTATCTTCTGTCTTTTGTTATGAGTCGTCGGCTACTTTCTTTTTTCTATAAGCTTTTCATTTTGTTCTAGAAGACTATCTTCTGTCTTTTGTTATGAGTCGTCGGCTACTTTCTTTTTTCTATAAGCTTTTCATTTTGTTCTAGATAACTATCTTCTGTCTTTTGTTATGAGTCGTCGGCTACTTTCTTTTTTCTATAAGCTTTTCATTTTGTTCTAGAAGACTATCTTCTGTCTTTTGCTATGAGTCGTCGGCTACTTTCTTTTTTCTATAAGCTTTTCATTTTGTTCTAGAAGACTATCTTCTGTCTTTTGTTATGAGTCGTCGGCTACTTTCCTTTTTCTATAAGCTTTTCATTTTGTTCTAGAAGACTATCTTCTGTCTTTTGTTATGAGTCGTCGGCTACTTTCTTTTTTCTATAAGCTTTTCATTTTGTTCTAGAAGACTATCTTCTGTCTTTTGTTATGAGTCGTCGGCTACTTTCTTTTTTCTATAAGCTTTTCATTTTGTTCTAGAAGACTATCTTCTGTCTTTTGTTATGAGTCGTCGGCTACTTTCTTTTTTCTATAAGCTTTTCATTTTGTTCTAGAAGACTATCTTCTGTCTTTTGTTATGAGTCGTCGGCTACTTTCTTTTTTCTATAAGCTTTTCATTTTGTTCTAGAAGACTATCTTCTGTCTTTTGTTATGAGTCGTCGGCTACTTTCTTTTTTCTATAAGCTTTTCATTTTGTTCTAGAAGACTATCTTCTGTCTTTTGTTATGAGTCGTCGGCTACTTTCTTTTTTCTATAAGCTTTTCATTTTGTTCTAGAAGACTATCTTCTGTCTTTTGTTATGAGTCGTCGGCTACTTTCTTTTTTCTATAAGCTTTTCATTTTGTTCTAGAAGACTATCTTCTGTCTTTTGTTATGAGTCGTCGGCTACTTTCTTTTTTCTATAAGCTTTTCATTTTGTTCTAGAAGACTATCTTCTGTCTTTTGTTATGAGTCGTCGGCTACTTTCTTTTTTCTATAAGCTTTTCATTTTGTTCTAGATAACTATCTTCTGTCTTTTGTTATGAGTCGTCGGCTACTTTCTTTTTTCTATAAGCTTTTCATTTTGTTCTAGAAGACTATCTTCTGTCTTTTGTTATGGGTCGTCGGCTACTTTCTTTTTTCTATAAGCTTTTCATTTTGTTCTAGAAGACTATCTTCTGTCTTTTGTTATGAGTCGTCGGCTACTTTCTTTTTTCTATAAGCTTTTCATTTTGTTCTAGAAGACTATCTTCTGTCTTTTGTTATGAGTCGTCGGCTACTTTCTTTTTTCTATAAGCTTTTCATTTTGTTCTAGAAGACTATCTTCTGTCTTTTGTTATGAGTCGTCGGCTACTTTCTTTTTTCTATAAGCTTTTCATTTTGTTCTAGAAGACTATCTTCTGTCTTTTGTCATGAGTCGTCTGTTACTTTCTTTTTTCTATAAGCTTTTCATTTTGTTCTAGAAGACTATCTTCTGTCTTTTGTTATGAGTCGTCGGCTACTTTCTTTTTTCTATAAGCTTTTCATTTTGTTCTAGAAGACTATCTTCTGTCTTTTGTTATGAGTCGTCGGCTACTTTCTTTTTTCTATAAGCTTTTCATTTTGTTCTAGAAGACTATCTTCTGTCTTTTGTCATGAGTCGTCGGCTACTTTCTTTTTTCTATAAGCTTTTCATTTTGTTCTAGAAGACTATCTTCTGTCTTTTGTCATGAGTCGTCTGCTACTTTCTTTTTTCTATAAGCTTTTCATTTTGTTCTAGAAGACTATCTTCTGTCTTTTGTTATGAGTCGTCGGCTACTTTCTTTTTTCTATAAGCTTTTCATTTTGTTCTAGAAGACTATCTTCTGTCTTTTGTTATGAGTCGTCGGCTACTTTCTTTTTTCTATAAGCTTTTAATTTTGTTCTAGAAGACTATCTTCTGTCTTTTGTCATGAGTCGTCTGCTACTTTCTTTTTTCTATAAGCTTTTCATTTTGTACTAGAAGAAGCTTTTGAAATCTTTCTTCTAGACGCAGACAAACTGCTACAGAAAACTGTTTTAGTACGCTTTTACGCGTTGCCTTAGCATTTGCGGTCGGCACTTTTAGAGAAAAAAATAAAAGTACAGCTTCAATTTTTGTCTTTCTTTCGGCAGAAGTAACTTTCTCTCTTTTTTTGGAGAGAGAAAACAATCATGTATAATCAAGAATTATTGTTCAAATTTACAACAATGTCGAAATAGCAATTAAGAATAATAGCAATTAAGACAAAATAAGTTGGTCTTTACTAGTTTTTCTTCCACCGGTAAGCCAGTTTTTAGAATGAGGACGTTGTCTCGTGAATTTGTATTCGATTTCTCCAAGTTTTGTTCTTTTACGTTTTCCTTAATATACTTTGTCGCCAGTTGTGGCGTCCACTTAATGGTTCTCCCGAATCCTTTACTGTAACCACGTTATCAGTCTTTGTAGTGGAGTAAGTTTGAAATTTCATGTCACCTGTCGTTGTGGGGGCTTCCTTTGTTTAAGTTTCTCAAGAAAATCCTTAACGTTGTTGTTTCCCGTGTAAATTCGAATACCTCGTAGCCAGTTTTTGTGATGTTCTTTTTAAGTTTTCGAGAATTGTTGCAGGGTTCCGTGTTAATTGAAATATCTCGTCGACAGTTGTTGTTGTGGGGGCCCGTGTAAGTTCGAATATCTCGTCGACAGCTGTTGTGGGGCCCCGTGAAAGTTCGAATACATCGTTGCCAATTGTTGTTGCCCTGTCAAGTATATTGGAGAAAAATATATATAGCAGAGAACAAGAGAAGTAGTAAGTTAATCCTGACTGCCAGTGAAGACTGGAGTTGCACTCAACAGTATTTACTTCCTTCCCATCGCAAGAAAATGCGACACAAGGTCGGATATTGGGGGAAGGTCAAGCCAGCGCCCTGACATTTAAAAAATTGCCTGGACAGCCCCATCAACATTCCAGGGTCTGGGCGCCTCAAGAAGTAAGCAATAAACTTACTCTACCCTAAAGGGAAAAGGCAAGGCCTGAAAGGACTACCCAAGAATCAACCCGACACATAAAAAGTCCTCGAAATGGCTTTGTACCTGCCGGACCGACTGTCGAGAACAGATCCTCGGCAGGAGTTACTCAGTTCGGAGACTGGGTTTCGTCTCAACGGTATTAAATTCCTTCCCGCCGCAGAAATATGTGACACCAGGGGGAAGAATCAAGCCAGCACCCAAAAGAAGGATCAATAATAGCTTTGGCAACACCGTCGGCATTCCCCGGTCAGAGCGCCTCATGCAGTAAGGAATGAACTTACTCTACCCCAAAGACGGGACGCAAGGCCTGGGAGGATCGACCTGCTCGGACAACCCAAGACCGAATACCTTAGCCCGACAGATAAAAGGCCACCGAAATGGCCCAGTTCTTGTCAGACTGATTGTCGAGAACGAGTCCTCGATAGGGGTTCTCAGTCCGAAGACTGGGGGTGGTTTCAACGGTATTTCATTTTCTCCCACCGCAGCAATATGTAACACAAGGTCGGGAAGGTGGGGGAAGATCAAGCCAGCGCCCCTAAAGAATAATATTCTGGCCTAGCAAAAATAGACTTGGTAACCCCGTCAGCATTCCCTGGTCAGTGTGCCCCAGGCAGTAAGCAATAAACTTACTCCTTACTTACTGTTTTTGGAGTTTACTGTCATTCTTGTAATTTGGTCCAAATAAGAAAACGCAATATTACAGGTAATGTTTATGTTTTTATTAACTTATATTGGATCTTACATTTTTCCTATATATCAATTACAAATTCGTGACCCAACACGAATTAAACTTTCATCTATTGAAATAGGAAATTGGGCGCTGAAATTATTTGAGGCTTGCGTTTGCACCGGCCATCCACAGACGGAAAAATATATAATTATAGAAAGTAAAAATTAGAAATATGGGGTTCACTGGTGAGAGCTGTTGTTTCTTACGTTCTCCATTTCCCATAAAAATAGAGGCACCGGCTCGTCTAGTCACACAAAAGAGCTGTGATACACCGAAACAGCTGTCTATGGAGGACTGCATATATAATACTAAAGCTAAGATACTCAAGGTTTTTGCCCTAAGTTTTTCCTATATAGTTTAACCACACAAAATACATGCTTTTTTTTTAATTGAGTTATATTTGAAAAAAAAAATCGAACAAAAATACATTGTTCTCACTAACTTAATTTTGCATTTAACTTACCAAGTGATCCATCTTTCTATCGAAATCTTCCTCTCACATTGTACATTTTTTCTTACTCTTCGCTTTTATTTGTCTCTATAACTCTCCCTTCCGTGACTATCTCTTCCCCTCTCTTACTCTCTTTATATCTATCTCTGTTTATTAACAGTCGAAGGTAATAAAGAAAAGAAAGAATCAAAAATAGAATATTTAATGTAATGTACTGATAAAATCCTCCCGACATAAGCGACAAAAATAGCCTGTGCCATGCATGTAATTTGCATAACGTTCAGGTGAATTGATAAAACGAAAGGATTTGAGAAGGGACGAAATAGGCGGCAGGAATGACGTTTGATTGTTAGACGATTGCCCCAGATTTTTCGTTTTGTTTTGTTTTGTTTTCTTACAAGCTATTTCGGCGTCATGATGGTAGATAAGATTAATCTGAAGCTTATAACGGAGTTTAGTGGTTCGAACCCCAGCCACTCCATTGATTGAGAAGACTAAGCTTGTGTGTCGGCTGTTCTCTGTAAAGAAGATAGAATGCATAATCCTTATGTGGCAATTGTGTAAAGCAAAGAAGGGGGAATATACCTCCATAAAGAGAACCTTTATTCAAAACGTTCACCCTGTACTCCTATGCGGCATATGCGCAGTTTGTTGCACGCCGCATGCACCCGGTTAAAACCGTAGATGTTTATCTGGCTGACCTACGGAAGCTTTATGTATCATTCGATGGTATGGCAGATCGAGACCTCAAAGCAGCCTTTACCCATGAGTTGCTCGACCATGTCCGAGAGCTTCTCCGAGCTTCTTTTCGAATGGATGAAATGAACATTTCTCAGCTTCATGCTCGAACGAGACCTATATTGAAAGATGACCCACCCGGACTCGCATTAATTATGGCAGCCGTGGGGCCAATACAAACAAAGAAAGTAAGACAAATAACATCAGGATAAGGTGTTTTGAAACCGATGGAATTAACTACTTAGCTAAAGATTGTTTCGCTCGGTGTGACAGACGGACAGTTCGGGACCCCTGACTGCGAAGAAGTGGTGCACGTTGTTAGCCATGTGAAGGACTAGGCCACACTTTTCTGGATTGTCCGGGAAAAGGTTCAGGGGTCGACAGTTATGCGCCGGCTAGTTCTACAGAAGAAGATGTGAATTCGGCGCTGTAAGAGTAGCTGTGAACGAGAAAAAGTGCATTGAACTAGTTTATACTGGGTGCTCCTGCACTATAGTGAGCATAAAAGTATGCCGGACATGGCGAAAGCAGACCATCGAGGTGATTGTTATTTGCGGAAAAACGCAGACATGTGGCATTGGGTCAGTTTGCCTCCGTCTGCAGAGTAGACGTGCAGTTGTAATTGAGGTCCCGGTAATAGTGGTGAACCCGCTTAGGCTCGATCTCTTGGTGGGGATAAACGCAATAAAAGCTGTATTTTGAAGTCAGGGGAGGTTTAATTTCTTGACGAGCTAGTTTTCGTTGGCGCGAATAACCCGCTTTCTGAGCAGAGTTTTATCAACAGCGAAATGGATAGACTGCGACGTGAAATGGGCGAAAGGCAAGGCTTCCGACAAGCTAAACTCTATGTCACTGAGTATTAAATGCTGATAACGGTCAGGAAAGTATTTGAGGAATAAGTACAGTGATGAGTCAAGAAGCTTGTTATGACGAACGAAAGCTGGGACCCCGTGGAGCGTTTCTTCCGTTGATCGCTGTCGTCTAGCAGAATAAATAAAAAGTGCGCGCTGTAATGGACTACCGAGAACTAAACCTCCATGTGGATGCATATACTGCAGACACAATGTTTGCGTTAGCAAACTGAAGGCGAGGATAAAATACAGCGTTGCTAAATCTCCGATCAACTTCTATTCAAGTGTGCATTGATGATTCACTTTGGCCCTACCATACCGTTGTTTTCCAGCTAGAAGGTGCTGTTAAATGAGGTTTGAATTTGATCTGAATGTGACTCCGCAGTTAACGCAGTCTTATCGCAAGACAACAACATCAAGAAGGTGACCACGACTTACATTGATGATGTTCATGTGGATGAAAGTGTCGCATCCGCAACCAGTGTTGCTGAACATTTTCGCGCTTTGGACTGGCCAGCAAAATCCAGGAGTGACCGAAGGATTGGTCCGGATGCTTGGCTTAACTGTTTGGGAATATACCATATCCTGTTTTGGAAACGTGAGAATGAACTGTCGTACGTTTCAGACACTATTACCAGAAGAAAGGTGTTCTCTGTGTGAGGAAAACTTGTTGGGAATTCAGTGTGCGGCTGTCTGCGAATAGCGACTAGTGTCATCAAGCGTGGGGCAATCGCAGTGACAACAGGTGGAGACGATCAAATCTATGATGCCCTATTTAGACGTATGCTAACCGAGCCTGTTAATAGAGTGAGTCAGGCCGACCTATACAAAGGTAAATGGTGCGTCAAAGGCGTGGAGCTTGAAGAATGGGTTGACGCAAGTTCTTTGCCCACATACGTCTAGCTCGAATCACATGGGACCTCGATTCAAGATGCGTGTTAGATACGGCCAGAATGCTTGTTATTATTTAGGTTTAATTGCTAATGCATCTCAACTATAAGAACTATAGTAACAAACCGCATTTCCCCGTCCGGTTAAATAGGGTCAGCCGTGTCAAAGTTTATTTATATTTAGCCGAAACGTAAATAATAGCATCTTTGTTTACTATGCATGTGATATCTCTTATCTAAACAGATCACTTATATGATTGATGAGGTTTCAATATTAGTAATGCTATAACTCATTCTACTTGTCAGATTTTTAAGGGCAAAGAGTCCGTGTGTCATTTGTATCGGCTCTAGGATATTCATTTCCTGATTGTATCTTGTCCAAATAAAATAGATCTTATCACCAATGGACAAGTAACTTATGAATTCAAAACAATAAATAGCCTTGAAATTTGCAAGTATATATTTTGTCAACATTATTTCAATTCTCATTAGTTATTTTAAATAATAAGAGCTGTTTTTACGCAGTATTATTAATAGTTTCAAAATAAAAATAATGGATTTAAACTTCGACTTAATTTGATTCATATACAGACAGACAATCCGAATTAATAGCTAATGAGCACACGAAAATACGTCACCAATCGATAGAATAAGTTACCAAAAATATGAGAATTAGATTACAGAAGCTCTAGCGAATTCGGAAAAAAAAAGTGACAATGAAGAACTGAAAATGCAGAAAAAGTAGCTCTTGTTGACAAGGGTGCCATGTAGAATCGATAAAAAAATTATTTTGGGGATTATCGTCATTATACATATATATATATATATATTTATTTATGTAGATAGATAGATATTATGTATCAGTAGTTAGTTTATAAGACAAATAATAAAGTGCTCGATCGTACGTTCTACAAGAGCTAATATAAATGATGTTATTTAAATACTATACATTACGGTGTTTGTTGAAGATACGCGGGTTTCATCAATCTGGTGATCCTGAATTCAATATAAAATCTAGCTGGTAACCACAGACAGATTCGACATTCCGTTTTTATTATCGCAGATTCCGAAAATGGGATAAATAACGGTTAACTTGGTCTACATTTGCCGGTGTTATTTTGTGTTCCCCGACAAAAGATATCAGTGGGCTGCTGGTTTCTAGCAACACGCAGCCTTTTTAACCAACACGGTAATGTATAGTATTTAAAAAAAATGATATTGTTACCTAACTGTGCCAGAAAAATAAAACCAAAAAAGTTTTGACGATAATTCAACGTAACCGATTTTCAATACCACCACTTTTTCTCTGCTTTTCTCTCTGCGATCCAAATCGCTTCTCTTGCTTCCCAGCTGCCCTCTTCATTCATATCAACTGATCTCCACATATGCAAATCAGACTTCACTATAAAAATTGCCCTTCTTTACCCCGCAGACACGACATGCGAGGCACCTCATCCTCTTTCCTGATGGAAAGTGTTCATCGTCATTGTCACACTCCCCTCTAATCGTATTATCACCCAAGTGACAGATGGTGGCTGGTCGTTTTATCCTAGTACTTCTCCGTAGTGGGACAGTTATTTCTTATTCTCTTACATCAGATGTACCAGGACCTGAATTAATAATGGGATAAGGCAGCTTAACCAAGGAACGTCCGTCTTCTTCACTTTCAGACGCAAAACTGGTTCTCTCCATTCAGTACTCTCTGATGATGTGTTATCATTGTCGTCCACTACCGGTGCTAAACTGAGACGTGGGCGCAGGTCTCCTACATGTCGAGGCGTGCCATTGACGACCACTCCGGTACACGACCTGGTGTGATTTCCGACGTGCAACGTCTTTGTGGATTTTTCACCCAAACTGTGTCCCCCTCTTTATAAAGTGTAGAGATCTTATGATGATTCAAATGGAGCATTACATTGACCCCTTTCACTCTGATATGGTATGACTCCAACATGTTGGCAGGTACTGATGAAGCGGACACATTATTTTTGGTGGGTAACGTTGTACCAATACACAGCCTCCATAAAAGGGCAGCTATTTCGTGCCACAATCCGATTAACTGTCATATGACACCTTTCTATAATACCATTTCCTGATGAGCTGTATGAACAGCGTAGTCGGAAGTTTACACCCCACTCGTTCATGAACTGCCTGAATTGCTGACTGCAGATGGCAGTGTCATTATCAGCCAGAATATCGGCTGAGGGCGATGTTAAACACACTGATTCTTATTGCTGGATCACATGTGCAGTGACTTGTCGTTGTAGTGGCCGCCAAATTTAAACCCGTGTGAGTCCACAATCGATCAATGTCAAAAGATGTCATCCTTTGTAGTGTGTGACGCCCATGCCTGCAGGAGGTATAGAACCCATATCTCCTGCACACTGGGCTCTCTCTTTTCCATTAGACTAGAGCTGAGTCTATTGTCTGACATTCCTCACAATTCCGAATATCTGCCTTTACTGCTGCTTTAAACACAAACGGGTCGATTCTATGCACAAAATATAATGTTCGGCTGATTACAGGATATCCACTATGTCGATGAATTTCGTCCAGCTATGTTCGGTTCAGGTTCCCTGTGGCAAGATCGCACACTGGCTGGGTTGGTTCACTCTCTTTCTTCATATAATTGAGCCACCGCTGTGGAACTATCGTCAGCGAGTCTGCTCGGTTCTGGTCACATCTTACTAGTGCTATATTAATCGAAAGTCGTACTTCTTCACAAGTAATATTATCGTGCCCACTCTCCGCCTTATGAACATCTCACTTGCAGCATTTGTTCTCACCCGACACTTTCCCGTGAGTCCAGTGGTCAACTAGTGGTGCACACACACAGAGTCTGTTTTTATGTGTAACACATTGGCCTTCCACTTGAGCGGTTTAGTCCTTTTAGCACGACATCCAGCTCTGCCACGTTTACATGTTGGGTATCCTTTGTTGGTCGCAACCAGCATGCATCCTCGATGATGGCTCCACTGGCGCCAAGAGCTACGCCAACAGCAAGCGAGATTGCGTGCACCAACACATCAAGTCCTTTTGTGGCCAAACACCATTTTCCTCGGACAGGATCTGATTGCTGTACACTGACAAGTGTATCTGCTATCATACACTCCAGCGGAGCATCGCTAACCTTGCCATCCCAGACCTGTGTGACAGTTGTAGCGTGACGTTTAATAAACCCTGTTGCCACTCGAAGCCATCCACACACGGGAAAGTTCCCCATTAGTTTGCCACACATGGAGAAGATACATATTCGTATCATAGTTCTCGGCATATCCATAGTACTACTTCCTCGCCGCCATCGCAGTCGGTCATGCTCTGTCCAAACTTCTAATATCAGCACTTGCGCACCATTTTACAGTTTTTCTGGGTCCTTATTAATGAGTCCATACAAGTCCAGATGCATCCTTACGGATTCTGCTGATGCCATGTCCTCGTTGATATATATATGTCATAATTATACGCCGACGTTGCTATTCTTATCTTCTCATCCTGGGCTAACACAGCCTCAAGCACAGCCCGCATTACAAGAGGTGCCACATTTAAGCCAAAGCTTAACTCGGTTAGACAATATCTTTGTTTTTTAAATATCACTGGCTAGAGGGATCTCTTAACAATGTATCTGTAGATATGCATTCCTGAGATCCAGAATAGATACATTCGTTCCTTGCTGTCATCATTCTCGCATTTACTCTGCGCAAACATCTGCATCGCCAGTGAATGCATCAACATTGGTGTTAAATTTACGATAGTCCATCACAGGACGCACCTTGTTTTTATTGGTCTGCAGCACAGCCGCAAGTGGTATTAGTCCCTTGGGTGGGTCAAACCCCTCCTGATTATATGGCAACAACCAACAGCTGTTTATTGAGGTCTGCAACTAGCTTTCATAATACTTCATTAATTTATTAGACATTTGGTTATTCAAAAATCCGCGTTTCCAGGTTCTCTGGTGCACGACCCGCTGACCATTTCCATGTTGCAACCCACACTCCCTTCCGTTCGTCAAATTTTGCAACAAAATCAGCTTTGTTAATACGAAGCGCTGCACAGATTGTGTGATGCGAACATCACCAAGTGCCTTAATGGCGTCAATGCCAAGTAAAATATCGAAAACACCGCCGAGTTCACATTCTGACTGGGGAATAGACTGGAGCTGATGTCTCGTCGCCAACTTCGTTTCCCGGACAATCGCTTACCAGATGACTATCCTTGTTGCACCGACAACATCGCTGACGGGTGGCCTGCCTCCTTTGCATGCAGCATCTCGCGAAATGATTGGGGCCATTGCATTTGTAACATGTATAATCAGATCGCCCCATGCTCACTGGTGGTTGCGTGATTCGGGCACGCTGTGTCTCAGCTACGACTGGTTTCCTCACTACAGCATTGAAGCTCGAGCCAATAACTCTTCTAAAGTTATATCGTCCACCCTAGAGGAGGACCGCAACAGCCTTTTCACAGGGTTAAGAAGCCCTGGTATTCCTCTAAATAGCACTGACAGCTTCCGCAGATCTTCCAAATACACGTCTACAGTCGCACTCGGACGCAACACACGTGCCTCGAACTTCGCATACCCGGTAAATCTGTCATCGGCAAAGGCAGTGAATAGAGCTCCCTTAATTCGTGCTGCATCGGATTTTTCTTCTTCAGTTAGTAAACTACGAATGCTTCCCCAGTTAGCCGGAGTGGGATGACATGTTCAAGCCGCTTCACTCCCGATAAGTCACACACTAATTCGACCTTCTCAATCCATTCCACAACTTCTCCAGTCCCATAAAACTCAGGGATTATATTTAGGTCGAAACCGCTGTCCATTTTACGCCGAGATAGCTTGTTAACTAACTGGGCCAGAAAAATAAAACAAAAAAGTTTTGACGGTAATTCAACGTCACCGATTGTTAATACCCCCACATTTTCTCTGACATTTCTCTCTGCAATCCAAATCGCTTATTTTGCTTCCCCGCTGTTCTCTTCAGTCATATAAGCTGATCTCCGTATATGCAAATCAGACTTTACTATAAAAATTGGCACTCATGAAGAGTTTTATTCTGCATACTCGACATGCAAACCACCTCATCCTTTTTCCTGCTAGCAAGTGTTCCTCTTCATTGTCATATATATATATATATATATATATATATATATATATATATATATATATATATATATATATATACATACAATAAGCTGATGTTATTTGCTTTAAGTATTGTATGTAATATATGAAGCGTTCGAATGAAAATGCGATACATCCAATTCCTTCAAATTGAGATATTCGACTTTACAAAGTCGAGTATTTCAAATATCAAATTCGTCCGTAAAAAAGTCATAGTAATCAAAAGCAAGTAACTTAGGCAAATATCAGATATCTTTAACAAAATGGGTTGGAGTGTGTTATGGTGGTGATATGGAGCACTTTTCATAGTGGTAATTAAACAATTTTGAAAAAGTCGTTTATCGTTTTTCCATTCGAACTGTTCATATAGATAATTTATAGAAATCTAATAACAATGCAGTAATATATCGAGGTGTTTGAAGGCAAACCAAAAAAACAAAAAACAAGATGCAGTTTCAAATTTTTTTATGAAATGTTAAAAATAATTTTTTTAAATTTTTATCGAATGTAAAATGTATTGAAAGCGGACGGGTTTGTATTAATGTAATCTTCATTTATATTCTTCGAAAACTGGCTCGCCCTTTTAAAATTTTATTATATTTTTGTTTTTGCTGGGTGTGGGACACCCTATCGGAATTTATACACAATCTCACTATTTAAGAGACTCCAGCTGAAAGATCTTTTTTAGGGGTCTAATCGCACCTTTAAGCGCAATTGTTTGACTTCCTCTTGCAATTGTTTGGATTCTTTATCGGGTAGATTCGCAAGGTACTTTTTAAAATTGTTTTCTATAAACCCTAGTTTCTTTTCATTCCAGTTTCTTTTCATGTCACACATACTACCTTCGTATGTAGCTATCTTCTCCCTATTAATTCTGTTACAGCCAGCATCATTAAGGATCATTAAGAACACCGACTTCAACTAGGGTTGCTACTTTGTCCCTCTTGTCTCATGTCAGTATATCAGGTTTAACAACTCCATAGTAAGTAGTTGTAGGTATGGCAGTTGATGGTGTATGACTTATTTCCAACAGTTTTTTCTGGTATAAGTTCTGGTATATGTTTCCATGATTTGCTGTCACACTGGATATTCAATCTTTTACAGCATTGCTCATTGGGCAAATTCTCTCCTGATTATAGTGGAGCGGTCCTCTTTATAGCCAGTCTACAGAAGCTTCCTTATCTATATATTCCTGGGATAGTTCGTTCATAAAATCTTTAACACGTTGTTTATTGGTCTATTCTTCCACTTCTCTACTATAGAAGGTCTTGGTGTATTCCTGACGGCTTTTCTTGGCTATTTACGTGGCAGGCTAGTTTGGTGTTTCTGTGAGACAGTCTTGTCCAAAATGTTTGGCCACTTTTGTAATGGAGGTTGTTTTACTGCCTCTTGTTTCTTGATGTTGATGTATCATCATACGTTTTGAGTTCTGGAAGCTCATCAGATATTGGCCAGTGCTTACAATAGTAGCTCGATATTGATGGTAAATTACTGAGGGACCTATACCCTCGGCAGATTCTGCCTTGGTAGACACTGGTTTCTGTACATTATTCTTTAGAGTGTCAACATTTTCCTTGTTTTGTGTCGAGTCTGTTAATGTCCTTTCGTGGCGAGTATATAATGCAAAAGCTGCATGTTATCACTAGAAGTACACGTTGGTAAATGACAGTTATTTTGTGTTTGTTTATAAACTGTGTTTTGAAGATGTTTCCCTATTCTTGGCTTGTTTAATTTAATCATTTTCTTCAATGCTAATGTATTTCTATTGTTCCTGCTCTTCTATGTCTTTAATGTCAGTCTCTTCACATGGCACATTTTTCCAGGCGAAACGTCATTACATTATATTTGGAAAAAGTATGGTCAACCTGCAAATGTTATCTAAACTAGGTATCCGAGATGGAAAATGGCTTGAGGTATTCCATATAGAGCAGGTGGTTGCCAGTTTTGTTTGGGTGTTGTTGGTGGTCCTGGCTTAGGTTGTAGGCACTCCGGCATTTATTTAGAGGCTTACTTAGCTGATTTATGCCAGACAGAAGACAAACAAAAATAAGCTGTCTTCTTGTAATATTCGTTTTCGGATCTTGACATCGGGGATTGATATTTTACGATTGGTGTGGCTTGATTACATAGTTGTTTATATCTTTATATGGGCAGCCATGATTTTCTTGATTACCGAGTGGATCGTGTACAATTAAAGGCACTGTTGTATTAACAACTGGTCATTTAACACTTCTTGTTCTTTTGAGAGGTATGCTTCAGATGAGAGGTGTACATATATGACAGTTAAGAGCTTGTGAGAGCAGATTATCTGTATTTACTAAGACGTTGAGTTTCACTAGTTTTGTGCATTAGGGTTGTATCACTATTTACTCGACACACTGGTGTGGCCGCTTAACCTCTCAACAGATTAGATTGTCTATGTAAGTTTTTTTTTGTTATTTCTGGATCTGTCATTTCAGGCTTGATCTGGTTACTTTTAACTATAACCAAATCCACTAGTTCCTCATTCTAAAAAAGAGGCATCTTCTAGTAATCTAGCTCTTTATTTTCGGGTGTCTTTTCTACAATTATTTATTCTCTGATAAAGCTCTTGTAGAATATTTTCACATTTGTTTTCAATTGTTTATTTTCAATTTTTGCTTTGTTTTTAATATCTTGCTTTTATTCGTTTGGTAAGTTCTGGTATCTTGCCTTCCAGCTCGTTTGCAATGTTTGTAATTCCATCCATATTTGTCTGATATTTAGAACTGAGCTTTCAGATGATGTTATTAAGATTACCCTGGACACTGGCGACTGCAACGAATAGTTTGCATAGGTTACGTATCTGTTGTAATGTCAGTTTTGTAGTGTTGTTCTTGATCATTTAGACCGCCATTAATAGTGACACAAATGCAATTCCAAACAGAACATTCGTAATCTCACACTCTACAAACACAACATTTTAAGACATTTGTTAACCATTTAGAAAAAGCGTTAACACGACGCCATTATTGGATAGCATGTCCGCAAAAATTAACAGAAAAATTCGCGTTATAATTCATAAGAATAAATAATCAAGACAACAACTAAAATAAACTAAAAAGAGAACAGATGGAGTTGAAAATTCATACACAAAACAACACAACGAAAAAGAATTGCCTTTCAGCAAATAAACTCGTAAATTGAGAACAAAATTCGACAAACAATAATAAAACTCTTAAATTTGAAAGACAAACACTTTGAATTTCAAAATTTGTGAACCAGAGAAAATAACAAAAATAATCAGAATTACAAATCCCGTCCAAATATTGTTTATCTGACAAGCCACAAAAGAATACCTTTGAATTTCAAATACGGTTAACTAGACATCACAAAAACTCACATTTCGTCAACTGACTAAACGAAGCACAAATTCGAATAAAAATCAAAGTCAATAAACGTATATTAATACATATAAAAGAAATAAATCATACATACAAATTTATTTTTTGATGCAAAAATATTTCTATTTTAGCGAATTTTGTTTATAAGTATTGAGTCTTGATTGGACAGCCACATTCAGCAAATCCCAGGCACTGAAATATTTACCTATGCATATTACAATTTCTTGCGTAATATAACAACCATAATACAAGCGTTCGCTCTTCTGTTTACAGTTTCTCTTTTGCAGACTCGACACACGCAAGTACGTCTCTAAAAACCAGCCTCGGCCGATTGGCCGGATGCTAACGGCAAAGGCAACAAAGAAACTATCATAAACTATACAGAAGTTCACGCATGTCTTCTCCCGCTAACTATAGAAAGGTAAGTATACACGCCAGCTAGTATACAAGACAACTAGTCTACTGAACCTAACACGGTCACACGTATGTTGCCACTGCGACACACAGAATTGACTACTGAACTTCTCTCACAGACGGAATCTTACTTCTCTTCACTTTATGTCACTTTTAGCTCTCATTCACCACGAACTCTTATTTTTGGTTATCCTAACAACATGTCATACAAAATCAGTATATAAGCAAATATATAGCATACTTGATATTCATTTTATATGTTCATTCAACGATCTCTCGTTCTAGTCGAAATATTTTTAATTAAAATATTCGTTTCTGAATATGGCCGCCTATCTTCCCCAAGTTACACTTTGCGCCTCCTTCGTGATTAGCTAATTTAAACAGCTACGTCACGAAGCCCTCCTCCCAAGTTACAAGTCACTGCTAAAACTATATAGGAAGCGCGCTGTCCGCTGTGGGTATTTTAAAAGAATAATATAAACAAAATGTTTAATGGCGTCGCCAACATTTAATTTAAATCTGACGTGTGTACGCGATGACCATGCTCTGTTATTTGACCAGCTAGACTTGTTTCTTAGACAAAAAACTATATCTTCGCAAACATCCTCAGCATGTAATTGCTGAGGAAAGAGAATTAATTATCTCCCCTTCCAAGGAGAAGCCATATGACGTGCTCAGTGAGAGAGTTACTTCTTCGTTAGTCTCAACGCAAAAGCGTATTTCGAACAGAATGCATTGGGAGATAGTATATCGTCAGAATTCTTGGCCGAGGGACGATGAATAAGAGAATTGTCAAACACATTTTTCTCCAGTGCATACTCACACACTAAAAGGTGGCAATCGCCGAACAGGATGAAGCCTCACCAGTCGAGCAGCTGGCTGTGATAGCAGACTACACTGTCCACATAGTCGTCAGCTGTAGCCAAAGTGTTGAACATTGACAATGCGCCCACGAAAGTGATGGAGGGTAGCAAAGGTTGGAAGTCCGCATTAACAAAGCGGTAGAGGAAATAGCGAGGTTAACGCTAAAGAATAAACAGCAACAAAGGTGTGGTTATAACATAGAACGGGGGTAAGACAGTGTAATGTGTTAAAAGAACAAGAGAGTTTGTTAAAAAGCAAACTCTTTTATTCTACCTTGTAATAGCTTAAACCAACAGAAGAAAGCGGTAACAACTGTCGGTGCAGCCTGCCCTGGCCGCCTACTGCATGTGTCAGACAGAAACTTGGAAACGTCCTTTTAAGTAGACAGTGAGGCACAGGTGTCCCTCATCCTCCCGACCACAGCCGACAAAAAATCTCCCTCCCCCTGTAAGTTTACACTACGAGTTTATGGTTAAAAATACAAAAGAACATTAAATGTTGTCGACTGTAAAAATGTAAATAAAATTAAAGGTTACCTGCTTTGAAGAGCGTGTACTGTTTCGCATAGTGGTCACTCGATTTTTTAGTGGAACAAAGAACTTGTGTTCGTAGTTATATCTTTTTTATAGGTAGCACTATAGTAGCATATTAGAACAACTATTTTAAGAGAGACGAGTTTTGATATCTAACAGAGAAGATTTGAGATTTGAGATTTGAGGTCGATCGGTGTTTTTTTAATTTAATCACTGGAATACAAGCTATTTCGTCAGAAATTGTGGGATTAAGCAACTATGTGATATCGCCTTTTAGTTGAGAAGGTTATATAGTTGGGTGGATGAAGAAAGTGAAATTGGCGGCTAACTTAAAAAGTTCGAGACCTTGCTAGTTTCATTCAACTTTTTTCTGCACGGAGATTCGCTTGCTCTCTACCTTGAGATGAGTAATGAAAGATCAGTTAGATGAAGAATAGATAGACATCAGATTAGTGACACGTTCACTGATGTGCCTTTTGAATCATATGAAAAGCTAAAATGATTCAGGTGGACTGGGTAATCAGTAGATGTTTACGCCAATACAATCCAAAGATTGGCTCGACTAACAGGATACCAAGGGTGAAGGCTAGATTGTACAGCCAAAATTAGTTTCATTACTGTATTCCCATGTATCTGTGGCACTACAAACAATTACCTCACGTAGATAGAATGGACGTCAGCAAACTGATACTAACTGCACTGCTTTTAGTCAGCAAAATAATTCGATAAACTGGGACAGTACGCGAAGCACTACACTAAGAAATAAGCATTCGGTGCGTTAGATGATGAGTACAGCACTGTGCGGAGCAACCTCGAGCAAGAGTAATGTGCTATGATTGTAGAAAATTTGGGCACATTGCGAGGTATTGTCTGCAGGCTCAGGGAAGGGGGTAGCTCCTGCGCCAGTACCTACATCGGCAACAGAATTAAGACGCAGTACTGAACACTTCCAATGATAGTAGTAGTAGTGAATACTGAAGTAGTAACGGCACTTGTGGATACCGGATGAACCACCACTTTACACAATTCACAACTTATAAGTGGATGTGGTAGGAGTGGCACTATGAGATCAATAGCTGAAAGAGGATGAATATCACCTGAAGAGATCACATTCTGGTACAACATGGCACCCAAGGTCGAACAGAGAGAGAGAGAGAGAGAGAGAGAGAGAGAGAGAGAGTGCTGCATAGATCAATTTTTATTTATGAATGGAGGCACCCAAGAGATACATCCCCAGAAATCGATGAGCAAATAGAAGAGGTTTGTGTGAAGCCACTGAATGCACGATGTACGACGCAATGGGGAAAGGGAATAATTACTGGAGTGCAATCCTCTAAAAACTTGAGCGTCGATGGGATGCCATGGCATATTTTAGATTTAAGGCGCGTGGTCCATCTAAAGGATATAGACGTAAGAGATGAACATGAGGGCAATGAAGGTGAGGCGGTTGCAATGTAAAGACCACAGAGATAACGTAATGTGACGATTTAGGCACGGGATTATGTGATGTGAAATGATCTTTGATGATCATGGGGGCGTGTTGTTGAAAATACAAAAGAGGATTAAATGTTACCTACTGTAAAAAATGTAAAGAAAATAAAAGGTTACCAGCTTTGAAGCGTATGGATTGTTTCGTATGGTGGTTACTCGATTTTTAGTGGAAAAATAACTTGTCTTCGTAGTTTGATCTTTTTATAGGTGACAGTCATTTGCATATGAGAAGAACAACTACTTTTAGAGGGACGACAGGCAGTTGGATTTTTGACAGCTAAGAGAAAAATTTGAGTTTTGAGATTTAAGGTCGGTCGAAGTTTCTTTAATTTCATTATTGTTTGCACATATCATTTACCCATCATTTTATAGTGGCTGATGTAAACAGTGCTGTTTTGGCTACAGCTTTTTTGCAAGCATACAGCCTCATTGTAGATATGATAGGCCGGTGTTTAAGAGATCCATAAACACAACTTAAAGCATGCGGTGTGGTAAAGGCTGGCATTACATTATGTCAAGCAGTAACACAGGCAAATCAGGATAATGCCTTCCCTAGACTTTAAAGGAATATCATTCAATTTCCGTATCTTCCTTTTATAAAGAAGTTCTGCCACACTCCATAACACATTACATAGAGAAAAAAGGTCAACCTGTCCATAGCAAATCTTGGTGTTCAGCAGCCGAAAAATTAATAGCTGCTAAAGCAGAATTGCAACAGCTGATGAAGTTAGGCATTTTAAGAGCGAATGGGTTTTACCTTTTCATTTATTGAACAATAGCCCTAACACATGGTTTACATTGGACACTGGGATAAATACTTTTTCTGAGATATTCGCAAGATTGACGACATCCTCTAGTTAAATCTGACATACAGCATGTCAAAGGAGCAGAAAACATCCCAGAATGAATTCCTTCCTGTTAGAACCTTCCATAGACGTCAACACGTTGTTTGATGAACAACAACAAAGTTGAGAACTTGAAAAATCTGCTGCAGAACAACTTGATTGAATCTAGTGACGATCACTAACCCTAACACTAACCCTACCAGAAACAAAAACGTATATGTTACACCAGCACAAACAAGATACGCCAATATGTGCCAGCATCTTTATGTAAAGACATATTTAGTGTAGTGTATAGTCTATAGCACCCTGGAGCCAATGCATAGATATGCTTACTAACTGACCAATACGTATGGACGCAAATATGATAGCTTGGACGAAGATACCTCTAAAGTGTAAGAAAGGCATAGTTGGTCGCCATACTCGGGCTTCACTGAGAACATTTCCAGTGTCTGATGAGAGATGCAAACACATTAATATTGACATTACCGGGCTATTTCTTACATATGAAGGTCAGTGCTATCTGCTGACGTGTACCGACAGATTTTACCAATGTCAGACAATTAGGCATATACAACAGCCAGAACATTCCTAGCCGATTGGGTGGCAAGATTCGGTGTCCCGGAGAATGTGACGGCAGACAGAGGCCGACAGTTCGAATTATTTCACAAACTGTCAAAAGCTTTAGATACCAGGAAGAACCGCACTACGGATTACAACCCCCAAGGAAACGTTATGATCGAGCGATTACATCGTAGCTTGAAAGCTTCTTCACGTGAAGAGCTTACTAACCATAAAAAATGGCGAGAACAATCCCCACTAATCTGTATCTGCGCGCCACAGTAATGAATGATATTAATTGTTGCACATTAAAAACCTTGTATAAAACCACATTGCGGTTACCAGCACAAAACTAAGTACACTAAGGTATATACCTAAATAATTTAAATACATGTACTAACATATTTATCTGTTGTTAAGTCGCCGGTGGATTATTCCTCTTTGAGCATACATTGTCGGGTTACTCGAGATGATAGACTGAAATTAACCACAGCTGGACAGGGTTCCACGTGGTTGGTAATATGAAGAAGCTCTGTCTTATATTCCAAACTCCCATGTAATGTCAATATTAATGTTTTCACCACGCGTGGTGAGAATAAGTGTTTTTATTGAATGTTCTGTTATGTTGTGTTTCATGTCCACTTTACATTTTTCAATATGTAAATAAATGTGTATATTGTATTTGGCCGTATTTTTCTTTATTCTGTGTGGCATTGAGTTTAGTATATATGTTTTCCCTAACAGAGTGATGAAAGTGACGTAGATAAGGACTAAAATGGTTAACTATCATTTGTCTTTGCAACTTACTGACACTGGTTTTCAGTTGCCTCCACTGAGACTATTTAGCATATATTTATCATTTTAATTAATATCATTGGGAAGGTATGTATCCATATATCGCCTCCACCCAACTATGGTTCTAGGCAAAGAAAAACAAACTCTGAAATAGCACCAGTCTTGCTCCGCTTGTCTCAGCGTGGTTTGCAATCGTCCTGCAATGGGCAATGCTGGGTTAAGAGATATTCGGGTGTAAATTTAACAACCGTTCCTCTGCTAAATAACAACCATCGCAGTTACCGATAGAAGAGATATCAATTGTCTCTAGATACTGAAAGTAGGAAAACATTTTTTTCAGAATTCAGAGTGGATAATCAGTTTACCTCCAGGATATTCTAACTTTCTAACTTTTTAGGGCGTTAACCAAACATTTTGTATCACTAACCGATTGGCATGAACGCAACACCACACGTACTCACCTAAATTGGTTAATCTCCTCCCCGCCTAAAAAAATAAACGCAGCGGATTTAGTTCTCAGAGAAAATAATAAAACGATAAACTAGTCCTGAAATGGGGTATCATTTTACATTGAATTTATATACTAAACTGACCCCTCTTTTATATTCTAAAATAATACATTTTTTTCTTCTTTCCCTCAAGTTGTTCAATGGTGTTCACATCTATTTTTTGTGGGGTTAAGGGGCGGTATTAATTGGGTTAATATGCCCTAAAATTGTGTTGTGGTATGAAAGCAGAGAATTGTAAGCCGTAAAATGACGTTTTGGTATTAAATGACTTAAAAAGAGTTGATATGCCGTAAAATTGTGCCCAGCAGTGACACAGGCAAATCACGAGACTTAAAAGAATATCATTCAATTTTCGTCCGTTCTTTTCATAAAGAAGTTTTGCCACGCTCCATAACACACTGCATAAAGACAAATGACTTAAAAATGCGTTGACAAGTCAATATCAAAACACAATTGTGCGGCATGTCAACTTGTTTTAAGTCATTTAATACGACCCTGAAACAAAAGTGTCTTCCTGGCGTGTAGTATAGTTTTGTTGTTCTGCTTGTAAATGTGCTTTTGTTCAGGATGGCACTTGTGAAATTGAGTGAATTTGGATTTTTCTTGTCCAATATAACATTAAATCAGACGACCACAAATTGAGTGTGTTCCAGAGTTGATTGTTAGTTTTCTTCATCATTTTTTTGTAATGCTTCAAGTATTTTCCCGGCTGATTTCGAATTTTACGGGATTATTAATCTGCAAGCACGTTTTCTGTCGACATTAATTTTGTAGTCTTTAAGCGTCATGAATCATTCTTATTTTAGCTAATACACACACACCCACACGTATATATATATATATATATATATATATATATATATATATATATATATATATATATATATATATATATTAAAATAATCATGGTACTAAAGAGTTAAAATATAGGTAAGTTATAATTCCTACAAATATTCACGTTCCTAACTCTGATAGTCTAAAAGTTACTCGTATACGTACATATAGACACACTGTATTTAAAATGAGTATAGTTTCAATATATATATATATATATATATATATATATATATATATATATATATATATATATATATATATATATATGATTTATTTAGATACTGTATATTACATATTTCAGCAATGTACCGCGGTTTCATCCAAAAGGGCAGATTTAGACATCTTTAGTAAATCTCTGTGCCCAGTGGAATCATCGGTAAGCTGAAATGATTGTAGTCATGCCCCGATAGGGAATGGCATCAACAATGACAGAAAACGGTGTATCTCTGAGGGGGCCCCGAAAAAAACCGGTGTGGGATAGTGATTAACTAAGACTTAAGGGAGATCGATGTTAGTTCGTGTATGAAAGGCCTTAATTTTATTCTCTAGCAAGTTTTATTTATTTATTTATTTATTTATTTATCTGTTAGCAAGTTTTTTTTAAATTTTTTATTAATCTGTTCTTTTTTGGATATGTAATGTTATTGTTTTACCTAGTCTGAAAAAATACAAAAGGGGCGGTTATGAATTGTGCTGTTTGGGTTTGTGAGATTAGAGTGCTTTTTTGTTGTCGTTTTTGGGAATAAATTTATGTATCGGATTAATTGTTCGATATAGTGCTGAAAAAGATGATGCAATAATATTTTTATGGACTTGACGTGTTTGTTTATTTTTGTTTATTGAATTGGTGTTTTCGTATTTTCTTGATCTTCATGGGAAGAAAGCGATGTTTCGTTTATAACCAGTAGTGTTGAAAACAAAAATTGGTTATAAACTAAATGATGGATGCTATCCGTTATTTCCGTTTGAGGGGTATAAGTTTAGTCTCTGGGTAGGGGTTGTTAACTTCTATTTTATTGATGGTGTGTTAATAATATGAATATTTAGTGTATTTCAGAAAATTCTTTATCTTATTATTTTATTTTATTCCACTCGTACGCGTACTTCCCTCCATGCGCACCGGCAAATAAACTTATATACACATACGTGCATGGAACCACAAGCATGTCTATATACAACAGCTGCACGCATATGCGTATACACGCACGTACACACATCTACACTCACGTGTACGGGGAGGTATTAATTTTATTTTTTATTTTTTATTTTTTGTGTTTTTGTTATGTTATTAATTTAATCTTTTATTTATTTTAATATTATTTTATATTTTATATTTATTAATAATATGCTCCTAAACATACACTCGCGCACCCGCGCACACGTGTTTGTACATACACACGGACGTATACACACGCATGTACACTCATCTTCATTTATACAGGAGTGGGCGGGTTATTTGGGAATCTATTATATGGACTGTATGAAGCGGGGGAGGGGGTTCTTAGGGGTCAAAAATTATTTCGTTCTGTGGTGTATCTATATTCCTGGGAGTTTAAAGGAGTTTCATGTATTTACCGTGATAGGAGGGTCACGTGGAGATGGGGTATCATCTTTTTCAGCACTATATCGAACAATTAATCCGATACATAAATTTATTCCCAAAAACGACAACAAAAAAGCACTCTAATTTCACAAACCCAAACAGCACAATTCATAACCGCCCCTTTTGTATTTTTTCAGACTAGGTAAAACAATAACATTACACATCCAAAAAAGAATAGATAAATAAATAAAACTTGCTAACAGATAAATAAATAGATAAATAAATAATTAAAACTTGCTAGGGAATAAAATGAAGGCCTTTCATACACTAACTAACATCAATCTCCCTTAAGTCTTAGTTAATCACTATCCCACACCGGTTTTTTTCGAGGCCCTCCTCAGAGATACACCGTTTTCTGTCATTGTTGACGCCATTCCCTATCGGGACATGACTACAATCATTTTAGCTTGCCGATGATTCCACTGGGCACAGAGATTTACTAAAGATGTCTAAATCTGCCCTTTTGGATGAAACCGCGGTACATTGCTGAAATATGTAATATACAGTATCTAAATAAATTATATTAGTTCTCTTATATGATCGAGCACTTTATTTGATTTCTTTTCATATACAACCTGACACACACACTATATATATATATATATATATATATATATATATATATATATATATATATATATATATATATATATTAGCATTTTAGAATCTTAATGTCAGTTGATATTGTGTTCAGTATCAACATTATATCTAATTAACATATTGCAAGTATTCCTAATAAGTAGTTTTATTTAGTTATCTCAGATGTCTTTCTCATTTGTCTTTATGCAGTGTGTCGTTGCAAGATTTTCTACAAATATCTCCTGTTCATATGCTTTTATTGTTACCCGATTCTCAGGCTCAACAGAGGAAATAATAGAGAAGAAAAGATGTACTAAGCACAAGCTGAACAGTGTAATTTAGCAATTGCTAAATTGAGCTAGCAAGTCTCTTTCTTTTTATATAAAAACAGACAATTCCTTTCGAATGGTTTTAAAACAGATTTTGTTAAGCAAAACAACTGATGATGTAAATCGTTTCAGAAACGTTTGCTAGAGTTTGAATTCAAGATTGTTGGAATGTTCTTCGATCCTCCTTGCTAAAATATTTTTGACCTCTTTTACTCATTGCAAATTCATTATTTACCAACGTTAATACTTTATTACATTATTTGACATCTCTTCCGGTCAATGCCATATTGATTGATGTTATTTAGGACTTCCCAACGATTTTCCCATCACTCTCCACTGCCAAAACAGTAAATAGGACTTAAGATGATTGACTTAAATGAATTGATTCCTTTTTTTTTCGGTGTAAAACAATCAAAGACGTCGACTGTTGGAAATCAATCCACGTCCACCTCCTATTAATTCATTCACTGTTTTTTTTAAATTTCAGCCCGGAATGTAATTATTGTGTAACGGTTGTCGGAAATACGTGGAATGGAATGTTGCAAGTGTCAGGAGAATCAAGAAAGGTTAACAGCTTGAGATGTTTTTTTATTGCTTAATACACGGCAGTTTGACATGGAAATGAAAGGAATGGCAAAGAAGCCCACACAGACACTCGCACCTAAACATACATTTGCAAAGACAGACGCACACAAACGCACCATGTACACACACACACACACACACACACACACACACACACACACACACACACACACACACACACACGCACACACACACACACAGTATACATTCATTTTTATCTTAATCACATCATTCGATTTAGATTTTTATACTTCTCATGACATAACTTTTAATATGTAAATATTGTAATCAATTGCTTAAGTTTTTACTTATTTAATTTTATCTTTAAATTTTATCTTTTAATATTTTACTTGAACAATTTTTCAATTTTCCCTATTTTGAATTTAACTTCAATTTTATTTATTTTTAACTTCTATATTTAAACCTTTAATTTACTATTATTTAATTTTTATTAAATTATTATCTTACATTAATTTGATTTAATTATTTTATTTACCTGTTAATTTTAATTTTAGCTCTATTTATCTCCTCTTTCACATTCTAAACTGACTATAAACTACTATAGTACCTAGAAGTCAATGTAATTGATTTATTAATTTGTTAATGTTTTAATTTTTAACTCAACATTTGTCATTATCACATAAGTTCGGCACACGCGTCACTATTTATCCCCCAGAGGTCCTGGAAGTCAAATATTTCCAACTGTGTTTTATTTATTTCATTTTTATTTAACATTTTTATTAAACAAAAATAATTTAATTATTTTTTATTTCAATGTTTAATTATATTTTTTATTCTTTTAATATTAATTTTAAGAAGAGTTCTCCTCTTCCACATTTCCGTCATTACACGAGGTAGTGATGTGCTTAATGTTTATTTAACTTTTTATTTAAAATATAATAATTTAATTATTTTTTATTTCAATGTTTAATTATATTTTTATTTCTTTCATATTAATTTTAAAAAGAGTTCTACTCTTCCACATTTCCGTAATTACACGAGGTAGTGATGTGCTTCGTTTCGAGTTCAATGGTGTTGATTCCCTATTCTCTTAAAATCGCCTAAAATGCATAATCAGATTTTTCTCTCTATACTATAATATATAAAAATATATTATGTTCTTAGAAACGTAATTGATCTGTTTTGTTTTTCTTCTCATAAACGAAACGGATCGTTCTTTTGCGTTTCTCGGGAAAAATTGAAAATCACTCGAAACTCATGCTCCTATATTTGAACACATACCAATAATTTCACTCGTTTTTTATTTAGTTATATAAAAATTTCAGTGTTGTGTAAGTATAGCATTTATAAAAAAATAATAATTAATTCAACGTTTCTATTATTGTTCTACGAAAAAGAATACTCGCGACAACGTAGAATCGAGTTGGAGGGCTTGCTAGAGGATTAAATAATTATGTCTATACACAAACATTGGAAAAAAGGTTATATTGGATATGAATGAGAAAAACATTCTATCGTTAATAGTAAGTCCGGGTGGCAATACTCAAACTAAAGTGGCGAAAACGGTGCGTGTTTAGTTGGCGTAAGAAATCCGGTAAAAGTCAATGTATAGTATAAGGGACCGTTAAAAGCCAATTTCACCGTAAAAAGTATTGTGATATGTCCAGTTGACACTCTATCACGGATGAAAGCGTCTCAGGTAAAAAGCTATAACTCTATCTTCTTCGAAAGACCTCGTTACGTAAACTGCTCTGTTTTCTTTTACCAATAAACCGTTAAACGTTCGTATTATTTTGTAACTACGACGAAACATTCTTGCGGAAACGTACCGACGTATTATTAAAAAGTTATTTTTATTTTGAAGAGAGAACTGTATACAGACACATTTACAAACATTGTAAGAATAAAAGTGTTATTAGAGCCCTGCACTCTATGCTAAATCACCCAAAAATAAAAATGTGATGCTACAAATTTTAGTACATGTAACCAGGCCTGAAAAGTGGTCTGGAAAAATGTACATACTGTTGGAGAAAGAGCTACTTTTTCTGCTGAAACATATTAGACATTTTTTTCTATTTTAAGGCAAATTTGACTTTTAACGTTCGCGTAGACTATACATAGACTCATAATTGTTTCTTTAAATAACACTTAGTTGGGTTGTTTTGTTTATATTTTATTTATTTTCGTATTGCCACCCAGATTAAAATTTACTTTTGTTACGAACACGTATTATGAATAGATAATATCTATGCCTCCCCCACCCCTTCATTCGGTTTAAGCATAGAAAAGATTGTTTATTATTTAGAAAACAATAATAATAATGAAAACAATAATAATAATAATAATAATAATAATAATAATAATAATAATAAATACAGTATTTCTATAAAGAGATAGTAGTAGTAGTAGTAGTAGTAGTAGTAGTAGTACTGTAAATAAGAGTAAATTTAAATAGATTAATAACGTACTGTTTCCTGGCGAAATTGACTTTTAACGGTCCATTAAACTATAAATACACGCATAAGTGTCTGTTTTTGTCTCACATTTTACTAAGTTTTCCTATTGTCACGCGGACTAATATTGTTGTTGTTACAGACCCGTATTATGAATTAGTAATGGCCATGCCGTAATTCATTTTTAAGCGCAAAAAAAAATTTATTTATTGTTAAGATAATAATAATAATAATAATAATAATAATAATAATAATAATAATAATAACAACAACAACAACAATACTACTACTACTACTACTACTACTACTACTACTACTAATAATAATAATAATAAAAATACAAATAATAATAAATTAAATACGATATTGCTATTACAAATAATATGACTTATGTTAGCAGTGTCAATAATAATGTTATGAATAGTAATGAAACTGAAGCAGAAATGAAAAGTAGTTGAACTACTGTTAACCAGCGAATTGATTGACCAACCTCTGTCGCCATGGTAACACATTTTGAAGTTTGTGAAATGCTTTATCATAAGGCTTAGCGACTGGGATCAACCTAAGTATGTTAGCAGATGACAGAAGACGTCATTATGCGGAAAATATCAGCTAGGATATAGTAAAAAAAATGTTTAAAAATATTAATGGGGTTTCTTATTATAATTGACTGAATATCAATTCGCGATTATGTTATTGTCTCTGAATGCGACATAGTGATAATTCTGCTATTCAGCCGACATAGTTATAATTTTGCAATTCACCCGAAATGTTATTCCGAGATTATATAGAATAGTTCGTTTTACCACGGTCTTTGTAAGCCATTGACTTTTTATTTTTCCTTGTTAAGTATTAACAAGGAAAAATAAAACATTACCCGATGTGGCCTGGAATTCACATTTCTACATCAATCATTTGAATCAGAAAATGTTAAAAGAAAATAATAAGAGGGATTTAAAGAGTGGTCGCATTGACTCCAAATATAGCTCTGCATTCTTTAAATGCCAATCCCCTATTCGTTTATTCTGTCAATCAGGATTGTGAAAGAACGTATTTCGAATAGCCAACTAAAACGCCCCTATAAAATGATACTGGAGTTGAACGTTCTATATTTCGTTTGAAAATTTATAGTAGCTAACAGGAAATAGTACGATATGAGAGTATCAACAACGTTGATACGATGGAATAGTAAAATACTTCCGGGTGAAAGTGGGTGACAGTAGTAGCAGATCTGAACGTGAGAAAAACCATTCTTCTCACTTTTTGTGTGCAAGAATATGTTGAAAGAAACTGTCGAGCCGAGAAAATGTACAAAAATATTAAAAGTGAACGAAATTAACGCATTTTAATCGAAAACAGGCATCGATAATTTGACTAAATGGCTGCCAAAGCAGATTGAAATATACAACTTTCTGATACAAAGTTATAGTTGTCAATTAAATAGAAGACCACATCACTTATATATATATATATATATATATATATATATATATATATATATATATATATATATATATATATATATATATATATATTTATATATCTTTATTTGAAATTCAGTAATTCTGATGAAGAAGTATATCTTCGAAAATGAAATTGAAAAAAAAGTTAATAAAACTAAAATGCATTGTATGGCGTTCTAATTGCGTATTATTATTTTTAATAATTAATATTTCCATATAAACAATGCTTTCTAACCAAGGACAACACTATATTATTACAATTTGCACCGCTATGTGCCGTCCCAAAAAAAAAGACTCTCATTCGTTCACCAACATCGAACTGATAACACCAAAAAAACAAGATGAGAACTAAAAGGAAAAAAAAATGAAAGGTATTTTTATATATTTTTATTTGAATTTCAGTAATTCTGATGAAGAAGTATATCTTCGAAAATGAAATTGAAAAAAAAGTTAATAAAACTAAAATGCATTGTATGGCGTTCTAATTACTTATTATTATTTTTAATAATTAATATTTCCATATAAACAATGCTTTCTAATCAAGGACAACACTATAACATATATATATATATATATATATATATATATATATATATATATATATATATATTTAATATATATATATACATGCATGTTGGTGTGTATAAATTTGTTTTTATATAGGCGTTAAGAAAGTAAATTACTGGGAATAATAAACAAATGTACATGCATAGAATAATTACGTTTCCCAATATTCCGACACGGTGACGGGTCTTTTTCACAAAATGAATTCTATTAGGTTTAAGTTGGCTTAAATATACAGAGAATTTGCGAGGTAGTAATAGTAGTGGGAATGCAGGATCGGGTTACATATTAGAGAGTGTGGATAGTTACCTATTAGGATAAGAGATTTTAGGTACTGTGATACCGGGTCATGCGAGGGGCGGGAAAACACGGAGCAAGATAAGAACGAAACGAGGAAAAAAAGAAAAGCGATGCCTGGAATTGGGTTGTCAAATATCAATACTGGTCATTTTTTGTTTATTTAGGATTCTTTTAGTAACGATAAAATATATTTAAAAGAAACTGCGTCTTTGTACTATGTGTTTTTTACTTCTGATATAAGACTGTATTTGATCAGACGTCTGAGTTTGGCATCATGTGTATTACATTTTTATAGATTTTTATGTGTTAAGATAAAGATTAAGGAGAACATGTGTATGATGAGTTTACATTTTTGTTGCCTAATTTTATAGGCCTATTGTGCTCATAGTTTATGTTTCATGGGCTACGTCTTTCCACCGATGTATACTTTTTTTGCACGTTTTGAAGGGGATCGTGTAGATATCATAAAAATTGTATCGGGTCGTTGTTTTTCGTGTCTGTTAAATATCAGTTTTATAGTGAATCAGATGGAATATATAATTCAGAAGCTAGGCTTGAATATCGTGGTAGTTGTGCAAGCTAGTGAGTAAAATATTCGGTGTGATATTGGGAGTTGAGGCATTTTACTTTGGTGTTGTAGAAAATGCGAGTGGTGTTTTTTTGGATTAAAATGAAATATTTAGAATATTTCAAAGAATTTAGGGATGTTCATCATGCTATATTCGTTTGAAAAGTGTTGTGGTAACAGATTCTGAGTGATTTATGGTATATTATGAAGCCGGTTTTTATTTTCCACCAATAGTTAATGTAGTCGAGATTGTTGGTGGGTTTACGGTAAACTTAATACGATAGTGTGTTATTGTCATTGTAAATAAAAAATGCCTTAGAATAGTATGGAGTTATTGGGTTCCTTTTTTAACGTGTCTTTTATAGTGGGTTTTACTTTATTAAAAGTCTAGGTTAGTTTTTTCTCATGCTTAGGGAGAAAAATGAATATACATCTAAAGTATGTAATGTTTTCGTGATTTCGATATTTGTAAGGTTTAGTTTCAAGGACTTCTAGAAATAGGCAAGCTAGTAAAGCGTTTAGGGGTATGCCGAATCTTTGTCTATAATATTTGTTGTACTTTAAAAAAGGTGATGGAAGTAATACAATGCATTATCTCGATGAAAATTTTAATGGAGAGGGTTGTGAGAAATGTTATATTGTTAAGCTATTTTGCAAGGAGTTTAAGGCACTTTTTAAAACGACAGTTTGTATAGAAGGAGATAATGTCAAGACTATTCATGGTGTGATCTTGTATGCGGATAGTTTGTAAAGTAAGTCTCCAGAATATGTGATAAGTGCGGATAAGACTCACAAGTGAATAATCATTACGGATATTAAAACAATCTAAAGATGTAAGTATCTTGTATTGAATTTATATCCTATTTTTCTTAATGCTTGTTTCAGGATAAATTATTAACTCGTTATTGTTCAAAGACATTATAACTGTAATAGCATAATTATGAGTGAGTTTTCTTCGATTATAATCGAGTTATCTCCCCAGAATTATTCTTGCCATTAAAAATAATTTCCGCTCACTGCGACCGAATTTCTGTCATCTACTCCCAGTATACCGCACCGATATAAATACTATTAATATTTTATTTGACAACGTCTCCATGGTTTGTGTCTAAAGTGTTTGCCGAGTGGATACTCTCCATAGATAAACCGGTCAGTTATTAAAAGAGCAAAGAAGAAAAAAGAAGAACTAAAATAAAACATTGAATCAAAATGCGAAAAAGGTTATAAAAGATATGGCGACTTATGCAAAAGTGCAAATCAATTTTAAGATGAGAATGTGCGAAAAAGATTCGTCTGAAAAAATAGGTCATTTTTTTTATAGCGAGAACTCGATGTGAACATTGGTTTAAATACGAGAACAAATAATTACAAGAACAATAAACGTATAGAATAGAAAGGATGGGGGTACACAAATAAAAAACATGAAGTAAAATGTGGTTTTGTGAGAGACAATGTGAGACAATGCTTATTGAACTTATTTACAAGACGTTAGACATAAGATCAGGTGGGCTTTGAAAAGCCAGCGCACTAGGTAAAGTGCACTCTGGTCTAAAAAATGCCTGAGCAGATCGTCTACCTCTCCGGTAAGGAGTGTCTCAGGCGATTAGCAATAAACTAACACCTTCTCAAAAATAAGGTAACGCACGGGAGAGTTGACCTTCTATGATTGAACAGAACACTAACCATAACCATAACCCTAACCATAACCCTAACCATAACCCTAACCATAACCTCCGCTCGACAACAACAAAGCAACTGTCGGACTGATTGTCAAGAACGTATCTCCGACTGGAACGAAACATATCTACTCAAGCTGTGCCAGATAAGTATGGATGAATAAGTACAAAGATAGGTAACTTTAAATTTAAAAAGTATAAAAGAATTCCATGATAAATGCCAGTATACTGAAATCATATGCCCTTAATAGGGTTAAGATGAAAATTCATATACACTAAATGTACAAAAGCAAGGAAATTCCCAAATTTTTACACTTTTATTGTCATTAAGGGTATGACTACATATCAACCAACACATTTCATTATCACATCACTACAGTATAAATCTCTATGCATGAGTGGATGAAGTGTGTGAGATGCACTGAAGAAAAATTTATACCAGTAAAATACATAGCCCTGTTGTGCTCGCATACCCTTAATGACAATAAAAGTGTCAAAATTTGGGAATTTATTTGCTTTTGTACATTTAGTGTATATGAATTTTCATCTTAACCCTATTAAGGGCATATGATTTCAGTATACTGGCATTTTTCATGGAATGTCACTACTTTTGTAAAGGCTATGCCTCAATACAATGGTCATTTTAAAGGTTTTTTGGAATTCTCTGGAAAACTAAGGTATATGATAAACTGAAATTAAAATGCCACCAACTAGACCCTAGAACCTCTATCTCTGCCAAAAATCAGCTGAATCCATCAAATAGTTGATGAGATACAGGGTGGCACATACGTACGTACGTACACACGGATAACATGATTTCATGATTGAACTTTCTGAATCTCTGGGTTGCCTTGACTAATTATGCTGAAATTCTACACACTTATACAACCTATCAAATAACATTTTTGTGCAAAGTTTTAACAAATTTGGTTTATTGGTTTCTGAGTTATGATTGATCAAAGAAATGAGATTTCCAGCATAGGCCATTCTTACAGTCTATTAAAGGATATAGCGCTCTCGCGCCTCCCTTGATTAAGACAGATCTGAGTAATCTGAGATAGAAATATCAATAGTCTCAAAGTTTTACGCACATCGATAGACAACCTGATTATATATATAATTGATGATTTATTCCTGTATTCAATTTTTTTTGTCTTTTTACACACACACACACACACATATATATATATTAAAATACTTTTATAAACTCCAAATTAATATTATCAAATAATATATCTGTATATATATATATATATATATATATATATATATATATATATATATATATATATATATATATATTAAAATACTTTTATTAACTCCAAATTTATATCATCAAATAATATATTAGTATATATATTTGTATATATATGTATATATATATATATATATATATTTCAATATTTACTACATGAGTGATCAACATTATAAGTAGAGCTTAGAAGTAATATGAAAATATACTTATTCTAAGCTAATATTTAGGAATTTGTTCTTCACGCGCTCATAAATGTTCGTTTCAGAATGGAATGGTAAACTCATTCTCGTTCGAAGCATGATATGCTTTTAAGTGGCGAAACACAATCATTTCGGTGTAGCCTGCTCGCAACAAGCATATTATCAGTCTATAAAAGAAAGAGGGAGATAGATAAATTGAATCGATAGAAACAAAAGAAGAATAAAAGAAGATGGGGAGTAAAATATAGATTTCGAACAAATGAGAACATTATTAACAACGAACGGTTACTGTTGAAAAAACCGCAAATAATTGGCATCGATGTGCCGAAAGAATGTGGCAAACATGTTTGTCAGCTAAAATAGAACGCGCTTTATAGCGGGAATTCAATGTGTACTTTTCCTAAAAACAAGGAAATATAATTTAAATTTAAATGAAAGTATAGAACATGAATAATGGTGTCGAAAAATGAGTGATAAAAGGTCTTTATATGTGCAAGTCAAAATATATAAAGAGAAATAAAGATAAATCGAATAAAAACTAGAGTGAGTAAGATTATATATATATACATATATATACATATATATATATATATATATATATATATATATATATATATATATATATATATATATATATATATATATATATATGCGTGAATAAGACAAAAGGAAAAACAAAACAAATACAGGAAAAATTATCAAATAACGAGAGATTTTATCAGTTTCGTATATATATATATATATATATATATATATATATATATATATATATATATATATATAGTAAGATAAAATTTACGATATATCATTAAAATGAAAGGCCGTGAAGGCAGGATGTGTAAAAGACAAAAGGGAAAACAAATCAAATACCGGAAAAAAATTATCAATACCTCGGGATTTTACTGGTTTCGTTCAGATCAACGAACCTCTTCGGAAAAAGTGAAGATTTTAAAATTTATTTAAAAAAACGGCTAAACCTAAGAAATAAGACAAAAGAAGAACGCACAACGTGATGTTTCTGACACATATTTACTATTTGAAAAAAAGAAGAATGAATTCATGCGATACGTGCGGCAAAGACGTTGAAATGGGAAAAGGGTGTGGGGGAGAAAAAAGGAAAACAAGAGAAAAAGAAACATAAATAAAAAGATCGATTGAATAGTTACTTTAACCGTGATCGGAGTTTGTAACCAGTGGAAAGATGTTTTTTTTTTTCTTTTTGCCTATGTTTTGCCGTTTTTCAATAAATTTTAAAATTTTCACTTTTCTGAAGACTTCATTGATCCGTACGAAATCTGTAAAATCTCGAATCTTTGGATGATTTTTTCCTGTATTTGATTTGTTTTTTTCATTTTGTCTTTCACACATCCTTTCTTCACGGCATTTCATTTTTATGACATAATTTTATTTTACTATATATATATATATATATATATATATATATATATATATATATATACATACATACATATATTTAGAGAGAGAGAGCATCTTTGAATAAAATGACTGATATTAACATGTTGATATATAAGGATAATGAAAAATATTTAAAGTAAAGTGGTCGACCGTAGTCATGGACGAACCGAAGGCTTAATTTTCATTAGCGACGACACAGATGTGTAGAGCAGCGCGTCGTTCCTGTTACGAGATAACTCCACTTACCCTCGATTCTCACCATATAATGCTGAGAATTTAGAAACGATCAACTGCCATCAACAGTCCATTAGTGAGCACACGAATCATTGTCAAATTGGCCGGTCATATATATATAATATATATAATAGTATACATAAATATCATATAGAATAAATAAATAATATATATATATATATATATATAATATGTAATATATAGAAAGTGTTTATATAATAAGTATGCAAATTAAGAATACCTATATATGTTTGCAGGTTGAGTGAGATTACTATATATACGATATTTAAAAATGTTATGGTGTATCATATAATTAAATAAGGATGCACCGTTTTCATGTTAATATATTTAGGATAGGTGGAAACAAACTTTCTCATTTATCCATTTATATCTATATATGTATATATATTTATATCTATATATATATAGTGTGTGAGCAACTTCTATATTTATGACCTATCAATTGTGTTTTTAATATATTTGATCGTTATTCATCTCATTCAGTTTTAATAATGTTTTACTGATTTGGATCAATATTACTTCTGAAAGATAAGGCACTAAATAAACATCATTTAAAATAAAGACATTATATTAATGCATTAATTTCGTACTAGCGGAACCCGTGTAAATTACACGAAATGATGTTTTCAGTACTAATTATCTTGTTCCTAACCTATACATGTTTGAATAGAATATGATAAGATTTGACTTATATATTACTTTAAAAAAATGAACAATACATGAAGCAATTTACAAAACTTCTTTATATACAATATTTCTCGTGAAGGTAGTTCCTCTTCTCTGGCCATGAGTAGAATTATTCTGAGGACAAATTTTCACTCTTACACCATTCATAGACCTTGCTCTTGAGAAGGCTACATAAAGTTGTCCATGAGTAAAGCAAGGTTGTGGTAGGTAGATCCCAACCTTATCGAAAGTTTGTCCTTGAGCTTTATTAATGGTCATTGAATATGATAGGCGGATGGGAAATTGAGTCCTGTGCAAAACAAATGGAATATTTGCGTCACTGGGATTAAGTTTAATTCTTGGAATTAAAACTAGCTCCTGAGCATGAGATCCACTTATGATTGAAGCTAGAATACTGTGGTTATGAAGCTCCAATACTTCTAAACGCGTTCCATTGCATAGTCCTTGCGTTATTGACAGGTTTCGAAGCAGCATAATAATAGATCTAACTTTAAGATTGAGACGATGAGGAGGCATTCCTGAAGGCGTAAGTGAATTTATGAATTCCATTGGATAATTATTGGCTTCCATTTCATTGTCTGATGATACTGAATCTATACTTAGATATGTTTTGCTCTCAGTTGGTAGTATACTTAGAATATCTTCATTAATATCCAAGCAATCTGCATTTTCTGGTGACAAAATAACTCTACTTTTCATTTTGTCTTGGGTGCAATTATCGAATATGTCTGATACTAAAGAGTCATTGCATACACATTGTTCTGGGATATCGATAGTATCATCAGAAACGTTATCAAGTGAACTCTCCACGCGACCATTTCCGATTTGTAAGAGCCATTGTGAGAAAACTTGTTCGTTGTCATTAGTCCTCATATACTGAGAGAGTTTAAGTTGATGAAAACTCTGCCACATTGGAGACTTCTTTAGACATACATCAAATACCTAAGCAGGTGGAGCTCTAGGAACCACAGGCAGAACTTGCCTGAAGTCTCCTCCTAATATGAAGACTTTACCACCAAATATGCTATTATTATTCATAATATCTTGTAAACAATTATCAATGGCATTTAATGCATATCGAGGGATCATCGACGCCTCATCAATAATGAAGAGCTTCACCTGCCTGAGAATATTTGCTTGGTCAGAATTAGGCGGAATAGTGCAGGTAATTGTCTCAGTGAAAGAAACAGGAAGTTTGAAGATACTGTGAAGTGTTTTTCCATTTTTCAATAGTGTCGCTGCAATACCTGTCCAAGCAGAAATACTAACAGCCACATTTGGAGCCACCAGGTAATCATGAATCATGTTGAATAGAAAAGTTTTGCCAGAACCGCCAGGTGCATCCAAATAAAACAGTCGATGGTTAGTCTCCAATCCTCTATCTAGTTCACTAACAGCGTTAATGACACTATTAAATACACCTCTTTGCTCAGTATTTAGTATTTCAGGATAAACTTCTTGAATTTCTTCCAAATGAGGAGGCTCACTGATTGGTTCTGGTAGACCAAGCATCGCACAATTCATGCCGGTTTCATTCAAAATCATGTTTATGTGATGCAGAGCGATATTCTCTGCAACGTTATCATCATATTGGCGTAAAAGGTCCTCTATCATAAGGTGTTTGTTATCATTCCATAATTGTAAGGCATTTTATGGTGTATTGTATAAACAAATCATTGCAAACATGTTAAGAAGCTGTCGTGGCATTTGATATATAGCTGCCTCACTTAAAGCCATTTCTAGTTCTTTGTCATCTTCAAGCAGTTGCAATCGAATACAGGCATCCTTAAAGGTCGGCAATTGTTCACCTCCTACAGTTTTCAGTTTATTAAAAGAAGTTGCACCTGGTATATGAAGATGAAGCATCCTTAAATGAAATTTCTCAGCATTTCTAGGACTGGACGAGTACATTCTCGTTACAATCTGGCGGTGACGTTGTCTTCTGGTCCAAGTGTTGCTTTGCTTATTAAATACATAATATTCAGGAATATCAATATAAAGGTGGGCTCTTGCATCCACGTTACTTTGGTTAAGTTTGAACCATGCAGTTAATTGCGTGTCTCGCCCTTCTGCGCGGGCAACAGCTTGTCCTTGTTCACCCGGCCTATAATAAACTTGTTGCTGGTCAGGTAAATGGAGGGCGAGTCGGTAAACTATGTGTGACTGTCCATGCATTTTGTATTCTGACAAACGCCAAAATGCTTCAGGCGGAGATACGTATCTACACGAAATATATTGCTTAATTTCATTATATTCATTTGCATTAGTTTCATTGTTATTCATATTCATTTCCATCATTGCGCAATCATGTTCTTTATAGACATATTTGAAAAGATATTTCACACTTTTTACTGAGATACACACCTCTACATTAATGTGAGCACCATATTTTCTGAGTAAATACTTATTATATGGTACTACAAAACTGCAGTCAACCTCATGGACACCCACTCTAACAGAATCTCCATTATTTCTGCGTCTGTAAAGAGGATATCCAGAAACATTTGTAATAGTCTCCTCCTGATATGGCCTTGGAAATTTCTTCTGACACTCTCCCCCTACCATACAGATTGAATTGGGATTAAATGTACCACAGGGTCCATGAACCATGAGTGTTTTCACTAATTCTCTCAATTCTGGATCATGTTCTGATGGTAATTCAGCTGAAACAATATTATCAATTTGTTCCCTAGTTCTGATTTTATATTCTTCTTGCAGCATAATTAGCATGTGACAATGCGGGAGACCTCTTTTCTGAAATTCAATTACATGTATCGCAGCAATAGGTACCCCAAGTACATGTCTGTCCTTTATGTTAATCATTAAATCATTAAGATGTTGTTTGAAAACTCGTGCCAATAAATCTGTTCTGTGCTGTTTCATGAGGCTGTAAGTTTTCAGTTACTTCTCGACATTTTGGATTGCAAGTATATGTTATAAATAAATCAGGCCTTCCATACTTGCAAACTATTGCCATTGCATCTTGGTAGCATTGTTGCATATTTCGTGGGCTCCCTGTGAAGGATGATGGCAAAATGACAGGTACTCCAGGATCTGCATTTTCATTATTTCTTGCAAGGTGATCCATCAAACCTGAATACATTGCAACTCTTAGTTGTGCTTGATTCTCTCAATGAATTTCAAACGACAACCTTCTACTTTAACATAAGCATCGACTATATATTGTTGAAATAGTTTTCCACCACTGTGTATTGGACTGAAGTCACGTCTTATAGATAGACGATATGCATAAAATTCCTGCATAGTCACCTTGTTACAAACTCTAGTCTGCCTATTTGCTACATGAAAAATGTTTATATGCCATCCGAATTCACCATGAGGAAAGAGAAAAACGCCAAAATGAAAAACAAAAAATAGTTTTAAGTTTTAAGCAACACAAAAAGTAGTTTTTAACCAGGTGATAAAAAAAAAATGCAAAAAATAAATAATAAAATTGTATTTATTGCCAATTGTTGGTAAATGTTTGATAAAAATAAATAAAAAAATTTTTTTTTTAATTTATTTACACTGTATTGTGTTCGTTTTCTTGTTATTTGCAATGTTTCTTGAAAATAAAACTGAAAAAGTTGACGAAGTTATCGTCTGCCACACTGACCCTAACTCTAACGACGGCGTCAAAGTTAGCGCGGGTCCTAATGTAACAAAGCACCCTCTATTTGTTAGTAAGTTGCTTTATTATGACCCCCCTCCTTCTGGATAAGAGTGAAATAATTTGTTAAAATAGTCACCCGTGTACGATGGACATTGCGCATATCTACTAGAAAAGGTTGATATGCCATCCGTTCAAAAAAAAAAAATAATAATACTGGCCCTCCCTACAACCAAAAGAAAGGAAGTAAATTGTTTTCACTTTTTAAGAAATACTAATGATACAATAATTTTTAAGCAGTTAACGTAATTTATTAGACAATGCCCTTAAAAACGCCAAAATAAAAAACAAAAAATAGTTTTAAGTTTTAAAGCATCAGAAAAAAGTACTTTTTAATCAAGTGATAAAAAAAATAAATGCAAAAAATAAATAATAAAATTGTATTCATTGTTGGGAATTGTTTGCTAAAAATAAATAAATAATTTTTTTACTTTTACTTACACTGTGTCGTGTTCGTTTTTTTTGTTAGTTGCAATGTTTCTTGAAAATAAAACTGAAATGTAGAAAAAAACTTTAGAGGTTGGTTGGGATCGAACTATAAACCAGTCGGGCCGAAGTAAAAAATACTACGTCGCTAACCGTTACGCTAAAGGGAAATACTTGAAAATCTAGTTGAAATTAGGCGTATTAAAATGTTTGCCCAAATTTCGGTGCGGTACGCATGCGCAGAGGTTTTGCCGGAAGCGTGACACACGAACACACACGCTATCGTATTAATATATAGATCATTGATTTTTTATTGTTGCGAAATTTCCGATTAGTTTTGGTTCATGGAGGACACCTGTGTTTCTAGATAGTAGCTTGTTATATTTATGCCGTATCTATCGTATTTTTTTATATTTCAACTCATGAGCTTATTTCTAACGAAACGGATACTTACTACAATAATTCCGTCCTTAATAAGGGTTGGAATTAAGTTCATGGATGATGTGGAAACACTTAAGGAAAACATTAATATAATAACTTGTACTATAGTCATGAATAATCAAATAAAGAGGTTACATGCTAAAAATAACAATCGCAAAGTACATAGGTCCTAACCGGTTAACCCAAATGTCAATACTACACCTAACTTAAGAAATTAAAACCAACTATAAAAACAATAATTACGGAAATATTAAGAATGATGGGAGATAATATACTTGGTTTAACCCCATATTCTATAAATGTTCAAACAAATATCCACAAAATATTTTATTAAATAATCCTTGATAACTTCCAAGCCCCCATAAGTGTAGTAACGTTTTAAATGATACTATGTTCTATTAAACTACCCCTAATCTAAACTAATTTAAAGAAAATCTTCCAAAAAACGAGATTCTTACATAGCAACAACTATAACCACTGTAACTATATAGTTAAGTGTCGATGCCATCTAGGTAATAACTATATTCACAGTAATGTAATCTACAAACATATAATCAAGTCTAATATCATAAAATAACAATCATAACAACAGTAATAACAATAGCAATACCGACAGTAACAATACTCCTAATAGTAGTAATAGCAATCATAACAACAGTCCAAATTATATATATATATATTTTTTTTTTTTACATGGTTCACCCCAAACAAGGCAGGACGCCACTGTAAACGTAAGGGGCTACTGAGAAAAAGGAAAAGGGGGAAAGATTGGTGGTTCAGCTTAAATTGGGATCTGAGCAGCGAGATGTCTGTTTACATTAGTTTTAAATTTCTGCATGTCAGTACTGTCGGGGAAACAGGGGGCAGGGAGGGAGTTCCAGAGGCCAGCAGCACGAGGAAAGAAGCTATTTGAGTAGAATGCTCTCCGGCATCTGGGGACCTCCACAGTGAATGAATGAGATTTAGTAGAATGTCGAGTTAGTCTAGTGAATTTACGTCGAGCAGCACATCGGAGCATAATCCATTGAAGTATTTGTAAAACAAACACAAGGATGCTACATTGCGGCGATGGGACAGGGGCTGGAGCTTAGCTGACAGTGAGGGACCTATTAGGTTGACTACTCTTTTTTGGACTTTGTCAAGGAGGGAGAGACTAGTAGATGATGCACCAGCCCAGATGTGGCAACAATACTCCATGCATGGGCGAATGGTGGCTTTGTAGAGATACAGGATAATATCAGGTGTAAGGAGTCCACTAGCACGGTAGAGGGAGCCAACCTTCTTTGCGGCAGCCTTGGCAATGTCTTCAATGAATGTGTTCCAATTCATGTTACCTGTGAAGGTTAGATGTTAACATTGAGAATATTAATAATACGGATATAAATAAAATATATCCTCCGATGTATGCTCCACTTCAAATATAATTAAATAAAATATCCATGCATAATGATATTTTCAACAATGACAACTAAATCAACGGAACACATTTGGATTTTAAAGCATACACATATCACAAATATTTAAAATAGTCCAAAGATCGTAATCTACACATTGCTGAGGCTTTAAGTACCATGAAATCAATATACTAAGCTTGAAATCCGAAATCATATCATTCCAACCCAATAGATGTAGATTCAAATGCAACCAATTTAAAATAAATATATGGACTTTGCATTAATCGTATCGCTAAGGAATAAATGGATATATAGCATTTCTTTTAAAAATAAAAATACATTCTTAATATAATTAAAAAAAATAATAATAACAATGATAAAATATATTTACTACTTATTATCAACGGCACAATAGTGATTGCAATAACCATAGTAATAACAAATATCTCGATATTAATAAAAAACCTATATCGTCTCAGAAACGATCGTACATAAACTGCTGTTTATGTTAAATCCTTGGAACGTATTCAAACGATTATATCGTAATTACTCTATATCTGCAGTATTTCTGGACATATATGGGCAATATACCTTTGCTTTCCCATATAGGATAAGGTTGGCTGGCTATTTATGTATATGTCCATTGTGTTCGTTATCTTGTTTAAGACGTCATTAATATTTCTATAAGCTACTCTCGGCCAAGCTTCATTAAATACTGACAGTTATGTTCCACAAAGAATTGATCTATCAAAAAAAAATATCCCTATCCTTACTGAAAACATCCACAGAAGAAGCTTTATAGGTAAGATCAATAATTTTGGAAAAACATTAGATGGAGAGCTTACAACTATGACATAACTGCAAGAACAAGAATATCATGAAGGGATTGAAACTGATGAAGAATAGCATGAGGGGATTGAAAATGATGAAGAATATCATGAGAGGATTGAAAATGATGAAGAATATCATGAGGGGATTGAAAATGATGAAGAATATCATGAGGGGATTGAAAATGATGAAGAATAGCATGATGGGATTGAAAATGATGAAGAATATCACGAGGGGATTAGAAAATGATGAAGAATAGCATGAGGGGATTGAAAATGATGAAGAATAGCATGAGGGGATTGAAAATGATGAAGAATATCATGAGAGGATTGAAAATGCTGAAGAATATCATGAGGGGATTGAAAATGCTGAAGAATATCATGAGAGGATTGAAAATGATGAAGAATATCATGAGGGGGTTGAAAATGATGAAGAATATCATGAGGGGATTGAAAATGATGAAGAATATCAGGAGATGATTGAAAATGATGAAGAATATCATGAGAGGGTTGAAAATGATGAAGAATATCATGAGAGCGTTGAAAATGATGAAGAATAAAATGAGAGGATTGACAATGATGAAGAATATCCTTAATGAAGAAATATAAGTGTTTCTGCAGTATGACGGTCCCCCCAGGAATGTTGGTGCTTCTAAAGTATAATGGTCCCTACAAATATAGGTGCTTCTCCAGTATAGGGACCAGGGGTGCTTCTACAGTATAGGACCCAGAACCGGGGGTGCTTCTACAATATAGAATCCGGAGGCTTCTGCAGAATAGGGACCATGGGTGCTTCTCCAGTATAGGGACCAGGGGTGCTTCTACAATATAGGACCCAGCACCGGGGGTGCTTCTACAATATAGGACCCAGCACCGGGGGTGCTACTACAATATAGGACCTGAGGCTTATGAAGAATAGGGACGATTGGTGCTTCTGCAGTATAGGGGGCAGTATGGTACTTTGATATGACCGAGGCACCTCGGAATTTTTTTTTTCTTTCTTTAACTGAAAATATTTCTCTGTATGGAAAAGGGTGAAAAAAATTTGGGGGGGGGTGAAATTTTTTTCTTTTTTGTTTTTCATTTTTAAACTAAAAAATATTTCTCTGTATGGGGGGGAAAAAATTTTGGGGGATCAAAAAATTTTCTTTTTTTTTTCTTTTAAATTAAAAATATTTCTAAGTATGGGGGGAGGATGAAAAAGAAATTTTTTTTTTGGGGGGGGGGGGGTAAAACAATTTCTTTTTTCTTTTCTTAACTAAAAATATTTATATTTATGATAGTGACAATACATGAATGAACACTATTTTGTTTTTCTGACACGACAGGGACGCATTAATATGAGTTCTTAGGTATGCGAACTGGGCTGGAGATAGGTACACATACAGTATGTTCACCCTTGCAGAGATAGGTAAGTATATAGTATGCACACCAGGGCGGCGATAGGTACGATTATAGTATACACACCAGGGCGGCGATAGGTACGAATATAGTATGCACACCAGGGCGGCGATAGGTACGAATATAGTATGCGCACCAGGGCGGCGATAAATACGAATATAATATGCGCACCGGGCCGGCGATAGGTATATATATAGTATGTGCACTGGGGTGGCGATAGGTACGTATATAGTAGTGCATAGGGGTGGGGATAGGTACGTATTTAGCATTCACACCGGGGTGGTGATAGGTACGTATTTAGCATTCGCACTGGGGCGGCGATATGTACATATTTAGTATTCGCACTGGGGCAGCAGTAGGTACATATGTAGTATGCACAGCGGGTAGGCAATAGGTACGTATATGGCATGTGCACATGGGCGGTGATAGGTATGTATTTAGCATGCGCTCCGGGGCGGAAATCGGTACGTATATAGCACGCACACCGGGTCGGCAATAGGTACGTATATAGCACGCGCACCGGGGCAGCGAAAGGTACGTATATAGCATTCGCACTGGGGCAGCGATAGGTATGTATTTAGCATTCGCACCGGGGCGGAGATAGGTACGTATTTAGCATTTGCACCGGGTCGGTGATAGGTATGTATTTAGCATGCGCTATGGGGCGGAGTTTGGTACATATATAGCACGCGCACCAGGGCGGCGATAGGTACATATATAGAACGGGCACCGGAGCGGCGATAGGTACGTATTTAGCATTCGCACCGGGGGAGCGATAGGTACATATTTAGCATTCCCACCGGGCGGCGATAGGTACTTATATAGTATATGCACCCAGGCGGCGATAGGTACTTATATAGTATCTGCACCAGTGTTGCGATATGTATGTATATATTATGTGCACTGGGGGCGATAGCTACGTATATAGTATGCGCACCGGGGTGGCTATAGATACGTATATGGTATGAACACTGGGGCGGAGATAAATACCTATATAGAAGGCGCAGATAGAGGTGGTACTTTTTATAGAAATATGTCATACTATTGCCCTGGGCAACGTAGGATGAAATGGTGGGGAAGAAACAGCTTTCGCAAAAGGCAAAATAGAAAGTAGCGGTGAAATGGGGCGACCAGGGAAGAGAAAAGTAGAAAGATAAAGAGACGGCTATAGAGAGAGGGAGAGAAATAGAAATTTGAATATAAAGATGTTACACACGCGATTTTTCTTCAATTAAATGTTTTTATGTCCCGCTAGTCCTATACAAGGGCCACACAAAATCTATCAGACTACCCATATGGACATCATCCTCAATATAAACATAGAAGTTAAAAAGTTAACTAACAAGTCTTAGGATAGATAAATATACATAAATAGTAGCTCCTGGTACACCAAGTTCACTTTGAAGACCACAAAAAAGACTTTAGCAATAACGCCTCAATTAGACCAATTTGCCCTTCTAGATCAGATATATACATTGTGAGTAAAAACATTTTGGATAGAATACTCCTCACCATTAAATATAACATTAAATACTCTCTTTTGGGATTTCTTCAATCAGGTCTCCGATCGGTTTAATGATTTGAAATTCAAACATAAAATAAAATTCTTAGCTTTTGACATCGCTTCTTATTACCAGTCCATCTTACCTATACTGCTAAATAAGACTCTCTTCATGGCTAAAAAACTTCCGATATAAGTCCTACTGAAATCGACTTAATTATTCTGGCTAAAAAATTGATAGTTCATTTTGACAATAAGTATTGAACAAGGAAGGCTACCCCTTTCATTTTAATATCTTAATGGGATCCACGGACTCTGCTAGTTACCGATTTTGTTGGACTGTATTTACTTAATGAGATATTTTACAGGCGTCATAGTCTTAAAGGGGCACTATATAGGGACGTTGCTATTTTTACCGTAAGAGCAACTAATAGTAAACTATGAAAAAGCTAGAAAGGGACTTCACGAATTGTTCAAGAACTTCGGTCTAAAACAACTACAGACATAAATAAAAAGATAGTTAATTTTTACGTTAAGTGTTAAGCCCAGAAAATTAACTACTTTTTTACATGCCAACAATTATGAATCATACAAGTAGCCTAAGCAAACTCTATATTATGTTCATAATGATTTTAATCATCCTAGATCAATTATTAATTCTATAATACCTAACATCGCATGTAGAATATCTGAAATTTTGTCAAACAAACAGCTATTTGATGAAAACTCTCAGTATTATAATGTTGCTTTGAAAAGGTTAGAGTATAATCAAATTATCAACTATATGAATACATTTGAGCAGCCTCAATATACAAATATGAAGAAGAAACCTGCTTGATTTAGATACACTATCATCATCCACAATATAGTCATGACACATCGACCTAGGGACAGTACTAGAACCAACCATATACATAGCAAGCGAAGTGTAAAAGCACGGGACCAGAACGTAACAGTAAATAACCAGAATCAAACAGATACAAACTGTAATCATAGGGAGAATATTTAATGTATTTTTATAACAACGAACGTTACAATCACCAATAAAAATAATTACATGAAAATACATTAAATATTTAGGTGATAAAAATCGTACATATTTCTAGACAGAGTGGTAGAACGCTGGACTATAGATATCAATATCGAAGGTTCGATCTCTGTCTAAGTTAGCCATGCTGATGACGGCTGTGAGCCAGAAACACGTGTCCATGGATTACTTTTATGTACGTATAAAATAAATAATAATAATAATATATATATATATATATGTTAAAACTGCTTTACCTCTGTGTACATATAGATTTCAGTAGGCGTGATTTTCCTGTCTTTATAAACGAATGAAAATAATACGGCTGACCTTATTCTTTATCAGTGTGAACAAATAGTTCAGCGGTATGTATTAATGATGGCAGTTCTTCACGATGAACTAAAAGAAAGAAGAAAGAGCGAAAACTTCACACAATAATTTCTTGTTCGAACGAAGCCAATCCTCAAAAGTCTATACGATTTTCTAATCCATGAGAAAACGTCAGTCGATCACTTTTTTTATTACTTGAACTCAATTTTCGCGCGCGCAACGTTTCTCACCATTACGGCTCGCTGTTTACACAGGAAAACAAAGAAGAAAATAAAACTGCTTCTCAAGAGGAGATTTAATTTGATTTGAGTCAATATGTGCAGAGACCTATTAAGGAGGTTGGCATAATAGACAAGGTGTCAGCGGTTTAGTGGATGGCGACTCAGCGCGGTGAGTTCGAGTCCTGTTGTATCCATAGCACTAATTTCACGAGGGACGTTAGCATCCTTCAGATGATCCTTCATGTAAGTGTTTTATTCCTAAAGGAATAAGGGAAACCAATGCCACGGAATTAAGTAGGCATTCATACGAATGAGGTCGTTTTGTTTCGTAAGGAGAGTTTCTGACTCGTTCTGAAAAACAGTCGTCATCGGGTAATAAAACGAAAGCGGGACACACCGACATAACTGCTATTTAATATTTAAGCGTGACAGCCCGACCGACAGAAAGAACCTATTGTAAAGATGCTTGGATTAATATAAAATATGATGCGTCAATTTAATCTGCTCGATTATTGATTAAAACCTACTTCAAATTAAAGCGTGACACACACCAGACAGACCAGGCCTCTCAAAGAAAAGTGAGGTCGCATCTGAAAATCTAAATTATTTTTGTATAAATAAATTATTTTTACTTTAAAAAATATTGTGTTTACTAAACTACATTGATCTCAAATTCCTTAACTAGGGGTTGCTTCTGGACTTATTTTATCATAAGGGGAATGAGAGGGTGTTCAGCGCCCATAATCTTTTCGCTCTCACATGACGTGTGGCGTCGCTAAAACTTTATCACAAACTGAATATAATTTTAATTTTCAAATCTTTCCTACGTCATATGATAAATCTAAACAATAGACTGTTTATTTTCATATGAGGCTCTAACTGAGCCTGAGGTACTCCACGTCAATAATCCTGAATAAACAATTGCACCTTAAGAGCTATGTCGACACGTAACGCCAACACTGCTGTGCAACAATACGCGTCTACAGCAGAGTGAATCAAAAATAAGTGCCATTCAATCAACTTCCATGGTACGTGATTGATATATACCCTCATGGACTATGGAATCTAATTTTTATACGTTCATTTACGCGCTAATACCGTTTGAAAGGGTACGAATGGGCAATTTCATTTCAAGTAATGATAAAATAATAACTTGCGGTCAATGAATCGTATGAAGGAAAAACTCGCATATTCTAAATCTGCTGCAGGTAATATTTGTATTTTTATAGTAAAATAACACGTCGATTTGGAAGTCAGCTTTCTGTTCGTGCCAAACGTCGCCGTGGTTGATAAAATATATATAAAATATATATAATTGTGAAGATGTTATTCCGAAATCAAATTATATTAATAAGAGTGGGTGAAATGCCCATGATTTTACAAGGAAACTGCTCTAATGTGATCTTGTTCGTAGATTACTGAGCGCTTATATTCGTCATCTACATCCATTTTTTCGCATAATCCGCATAACCTAATAAAAATGAAGTATAGGTTTATCTTATGTTGATTAAAAAGACATTAAAATAGGATAATCCTGGATTTAAAAATAACCGGTAACCTATAACAGTAAGTAATCATAGAATACTTACACTTACTTGAAAGACAAACGTCAATAATCTGAATCTATTTTCTTTTTTAAAAGTTCATACTCTACTTGCAAGAGAGGAACATATATTGCAATACACTAAGCTGAATGCCGCTCTTGGTGTTATTTTAAAGCTTGCTCCTACTGAAGGCTACTTGTTACATAGAGTTTAGAATTAAAAAAAACAATGTTAATGAATATAACAATTGGAGTGCGCGTTAACAGATTATGATAATAAAAGTTATACATTTTCCAAGTGTTGTCTTCTTGAAGAAATGTATTAACATAAAAACAGTTTGCAGTATCGTGACCTACCTATGATATATTAAACAAAAATAAAATTCATGTCTAAATTAAATAAATACTTGCTTTTTTACTTCGGCTCAGATGAAGTAATAAAATAACTTTTAATACAACTAAAACCAAGCTTTTCTTCTTACTAGCGCTTGGATCCTCACTTTGCCACAGTTGAAATGAATGGCTCTCTCTTTTAGGAGGCGCCATGTTTTGATAAGCTTCTAGAACTGACTTTCACCTCAGACCTGAAATGGAAGACTTAGATACGATCTGTTGCTAAGGTCGCTGGAAAAATGGTTGGATAATTCTACCACTCCAGAAAGTATAACACTCCTGGCGCAATCCTCTATCTGAATAAGGGCCAGATACGTCCTACGATAGAGTACTGTTGCCACATCTGGGGAGATGCCGCTCAGGGCACTCCTTTTTCTGCTTTGACAGAATACAAAATCCTCTTCTCGTTCCTACAAGCTCTTTCTCACAGAAGGGACGTAGTTAATATTCCACTAATCTATCGTCATTTTAATGATAGGCGCCTTCTGTCAAACATTCACAGCAAAAACCCGTCTAGCTACAATCACTGTAAAAATATTCCATTTCTTGCTCTGTGTACTTTGAGCTAAACAGAACTTCCATGAGCAGAGTTTCTTTCCAACAACTGCCCGTCTTTGAAACGCAATAACACGTACCTGCTTCCCAACTTATTACAACATGGCCGTTTTCAAGTCCAATTTTAATACATTCTTGTTTAGCCATCTTTTTAAGTAATCAAATTCTGACCAAATCCAACTATCGTTCACAGCGTTTGTCTCACTAGCACAATCTAATTAACCCTTGTCCTCGAGTAGACTTTGGGCCTTGATGAGTTGTGACTCGTTAGTAAAAAAATACAATAAAAGTATATTAATAAAATGATAAAATAAAATTAATTGTCTATTAGTGATTGAATAAGAAAAACAGTAAATAGTATTGAAAAATATGAAGAAATATATAAGTTAAAATATGAATAATAATAAAATAAGTAAACATGGTTAAAAACCTTAATCCCTTCTGGTCTCACCTTATTTGATACTAAATCTGCCATGACGACCTGTGAAAATGGTGAAAATGGTGAAAAGCTAAGGGTATTTTTATTATTTGTTTATATATATAAATATATATATATATATATATTTACAAATGGGAGGTGAATCAAAATTAGAGAAATAAAATGTATTCCATATAAACATTAAATCAAAGCGAGCGAAATCTATTTGATCTTGTATCTTTATATTTGTATTTTAAACCCACGCAAGTTATGACGAAAGAAATGTACCCGGTTGAAACGCCGCCGCCAATAATCCCCTACTCTTGCACTCACAAAAGGCGAATCGTGAAAAAAAGCCCCCACCCGTCCTAAACCTAACAAAAAGGAAATCAGACGATGCAGCTGGTCGCTGTCGTCTCTAAAAACATTTAGGAACGTAATTGACCTAGTATCAAAGAGCCAAATACCGTCGCCTGTTAACTCTTATTTACGGTTAGCGATACCCTCTCCCCATTCGAAACCTTTAGATGAAAATACATAAAACGACAACCAAACACCTGCTGTCAGCTATTAATGTCCATGCGTGCCGTGACCCCAAATCAATGCAAAGTGTCGTCATACGCTAACGCAAAGAAACCATTCACGCACCCACCTACCCCGCCCACCCATATCGGCCGAGAATATATAGCAAGCGAGTTGGCGACTCGACCACATAAATTTCTTTCCAGCCGAAGAGTAAACTGTCGCCGGTCGAGTCACCCGTCAATCCCAGCGTATGACCTGTGAGGTATGGAAAAGAAGAAGAAGAAAAAGAGGAAGAGAGAAAGGAAAGCACGAATCGATAAATATCCTAACTCTATAATCGAGCTAGTCGTTTCGAGATTTGTTCTTCTATGCTGAAAGCTAATTGTTTAGAACAAAGGCTTTTGAGATTGTTTCACCAAATCTACCGTTGACTATACACATATTACATAGTCGTAAACAAACCAATACACCTCCTACGAGAAGATTCCATATCGCCAAGTGAGACTTCCCCGATCACAACCGCATGTATGATTTATGAACACTTACTCCTTGAATTCTGCTAATGACTTTTTCTATCAAAAGATCAGTGTGGATCTTGGATGAGTGTGACTTGTCACATTCCTGGATCATTGAACTTTTCAACTCCCGTGGCGTGTCTTGTAACAACCTTCAACCTTATTTGACTGAGTGACCCGTGATTTGTTTGAGACACTGGATTTTGCTCGCCATTTGTTAACGTTAAACAGTATCCCTTAAAATATGATTTGTTTTTCTCGTTATTTGTTTTATGCATGTTTATCCCTTCTCCTGTTATTTTATAGATAAATATTGTTTGAATTTTAACTTAGTGTTTGAGTCGTCTTTTACCTGCTCGTTATTCTTCCTTGTTTTCTATGTGACGTCTTTAATTGGACCACCTGTATTATGTTGATAATATTGGGACGTAGGGAACTACGAGCGACTTCCGGACACTTTTACCGTTATTTTATTTATCATTGTCACGCGTTCGATGCCGTGGTCCCGACGAACGCAGATTTGGGGCCTGTTTGAGATATTTTCTCAAGACTCAATAAGAGAACAGAGCAGGTACAAAATAGCGGAAACATAAAACCAAGATGTCATAGTATAGGCATTTTTAAGTTCTCGCACATTTGAGGGACTAAATAGATGAAGGAAAGATGACATAATCGAGATAATGTCAACGTTAGAGTTAGATACCAAACTGTCTATGAGGAAACCCCGGTTAATAAGAATAATAGCGGAGCACATGGTCGACAACGATGTTTGTGAAGATGTGTTGGATGACCTTGTGTGAGACTTGCTCGGAATTTCACAGGCTCTCGAGAAAGCCAAGATCGATGCAAATAGGAAAATAAATATAAAATAAGCTAGGACAGAATGAAAAACGCTAGAATACGCGAAAAAAAGCGAACCTGGAGAAAGAATAGAGTTAGACAAGGCTAAGATAGAAATAGAGAGGGCTAGAATAGAATAGGAGACAAGGTTTCGAGATAGGAGGACGCTGTGTGATAAGAAGCCAAACGAGTTCGACCATGCTAAGTCGATGTGGACAAGTACTTCTACCCTTTTGAGACGATCGCCTCGATAACTACCCTTTACTACTCCAAACAGTGTTAAAGGGTAAAGCCTAGGAAATATACGCGTCTCTATTGCAGATTGCCCGACTATAACATTTTAAAGTCTGCAATCCTGAGAAACTACGAAATAGGACCAGAGGCATATAGGCATAAGTTCAGGGGACGTGAAAAGGATGATAAAGAATAATACGTATAAATTCTTTCGTCAGAAAGAGACATATTTAGACAGATGGTGTACAGCCAAGAGTGTTGAGGCAGACAACGATACTCCCAGAATCGCATCGTACGCTGGTATATCCTGTGAATGTCCCTACGAAGCGGATAAGTTTCAAGATATTACGAGACACAGGAGCGATATTAGAGAAATATATGCTGCGTGGAGCAAATATGACCACGGGCTAGGTCGTAGTCATACAGGGAGTGTACCTGGCGTGTGTGGTAACCCAGGGACATGCCTGAAAAAAGGTCAGAGCAGAACGAGCTGAAAGAGCGGTGAATAGATGAGATACGAGGTTGTGGACCTCTCCCAAACTTGTGTCGGTCACGACGTAGAAGTGAGTACTGCATTCAAACTGACCCCAATACCCCATTCACCCTAGCGAGGGTAATGTAATCAGGGAAACCTCGATCTTATAGACGTCAGTCTCTAATGAGCAAATAAAAGATAGCGAAATCGTCCCACTTTTCAGAGCAGCGGTGGATGAAAGGGGGCTAGATAAAAAAACGTGCGGGTACTCAATCAACGACGGTGCTCTGGTAAGGAAATGGAGACTACCAGATACACCTTGTCGACTGAACTACGGTACACCAGTTGGTACTACCAAAAGGATACCGAAGCGAAGTACCGAGGAGGGCTAATGAGACACCCGTGGGAGGCCATATAGACATTCGCAAGAAACACGACCGGATCACGTAACACTTTCATTGGCCATGGATCCGTAAGCATATAGCGAGGTATTGTAAGACTTGCCATACCTGTCAGATTGTAGAAACACCGAACCAATGTGTCCCCAGTGTTCCACTGAATCCGACTTCCGCCTTTGAAGAACTGTTCTGTCGTATCCTCATCGATTGCCTGTGGCCGCTTCTAAAGACTAAGCGAGGAAATGAGTACCTCTTTACAATAATGTGTGCCTCAGCACGATATCACAAAAGAATCTATCAGCGGGGAAGATCGCGAAGGCCTTGACCATCTTTTTCTGCATGGTCAGGTCATGGTCAGTCTAGCCAAGGATCAAAATTTTCATCCAAACTATTCCAGCGGACCATGAGCAGCTTGGGTATCACCACGGTGAAATCCAGCGCCTACCATCCCAAATCCCAGGGAGGAGAGGGCTGGGATGATTCCACTCCACATGATGCGAATGCACTTCTTCGGTCATATGATGACTGGGACGAAGGCGTTCCTTTCTTGATGTTTGCAGCCCGTCACGTAACCCAGGAGTCGCTAGGTTTCAGTACGTTTTAGTTCGTGTTCGACCATTCTATGAGTGGTCAACTCTCGTTGTTGAAAGACAAGTGGATGCAGGAAAGCCGCAAGAACATGTTCTTTTCTGACTATGTGTTACAGTTCCGAACGCAATTACATGACACAAGCCAGATTGTGAAGAAGCGGTATGACCGGAATACTGTCCCTCGAACATTTGAGGTCGGGGACAAGTTCCTGGTCCTTTTAACCATAGTTGGTTAACCTCTGAAAACCTTATTTCACGGTCCATACGAGATCACCCGGAAAGCCCGCGACCTCAACTATGGGGTAAGCACCCCAGATCGTCGGAAGGCCACACGAATGGGTCACATAAATATTCTTAAGCCTTACTACGAAATGGACAAGGCGAACCCTGTCTTAGCAGCCACTGGGATTGACCGTGGGCATGAACAGACAGATATCTCAGAGGAAGATATGAGGAAGACTGCCTTCCCCATGAAGCTGCGTAATTCAGAGATTCTCGCAGATCTAACATCCGCGGTTTTTTATTTGACCCGCGACGAAAAGGAGGGAATGGTTGACCTCATTCAGGATTTTCGTGTGTTATTCCGGATACACCTAGGCAGACAGCCATTATCCAACACGACGTCGATATTGTAAATGCCACTGCCGTGAAACAATACCCCTACCGCATCAATCTGCAAAAGGCGGAGATGATACGCCAGCAGGTCGAACACATGCTTGAGCATGGAATAATCGAACCTACTCAGAGCAGCCCTGATAAAGAAGCCCGACCGCTCGATCCGATTTTGCACGGATTACTGTAAGGTAAATTCCGTGACTCGGACAGATTCCCACCAAATTCTAAGGATAGATGACTGCATTGACAAGGTGGAAAGAGCAAAATATCTTAAATGACTAGACCTTTTGAAGGGTACTAGTGCGTCCCCCCTCACTGAGCGTGCGAAAGAGATTTCCGCCTTTGTTACCCCGCAGGGGCTATACAAATGCCGGGCCATGCCGTTCGGCATAAAGAACTCCCAAGCGACGTTTCAGAGAATGATGAACCATTGTTTAAAGTTGCCCAATGTGGAGACTTATACCAACGACATAGTCATATATAACAAAAAGTCATATATAACAAAAAGTCATATATAACAAAAAGTCATATATAACAAAAAGTCATATATAACAAAAATCTAATGTGTGATTAAGTAATTGCTTGTATTTGTGTTGTTGCTTTTTTATAGGAATTTATGTCGTCCTTTTGATGTACCAATAAAAATTACACTATTTTCCTTACTATAATGTTATTACTCACCCTTAACTACAACGTCGTGTAAACTTACGTGTTGAAATATAAACACTTTAAATTTAATAGATAAATCACATGAAACTATAACTAAACTAAAATGGAATAATAAACAGATCAATAACAGAGTAAATGTATCCGGATTTTAATGGTTAATATTATCGGAGGTCCAGAAAAGTCACACCGCAAGCAAACAGCTATGAAATAAGCATCTCTTGGCGAATGACATCCGATTACCAATAATAGAGTATGCAAAAAAGCAACAAATAAAACTTTTCAATAGAAAATACAAATATGTGGATTCACGAGAACTAAACAAACGAAATATGACGAGAAAATTATAATTAAAAAATGTTTTCTTTTTATTTCAAATACAAATGAGGAATGCAGTAATTATTTTTACCTGTACTTCTTAAAAAATATTAACCAAGCTATAAAATCTTACTTTATAATGGCAAAAATGTATGAAACGATTGTCGTGAAATTATAAAGCGTGCGTCTCTCTCTCTTTCTCTGTCTGTCCACACACACACATACATTATATATATATATATATATATATATATATATATATATATATATATATATATATATATATATATATATATATATATATATATATATACATATAGGGAGGGCCAAAAGTCTGTTTCACCTTAAAAATCACGTTTTAAATATAATAAATTATAGAAAACAACACTGAACCCTTATTCTGTATTATTTTCCCATGTGTTAAAAAGTTATACATTTTATGAATTTGATTTTTACTTATATGAATTTTGAACTGTAAACAATGACAATACAGAGCAAATAAAGTAGATACTGAAGCAGTATTGGAATTTAGAAAATGCCGAACGTGTTCGTGCAGTTTAGCAAGAATCCTATTATACTTTTATATCTTCACACAAGGCAAGGTCGCAAAAGAGATACATTTGAAACTCAGGTTCAGTGTGTCATCAACCAAATTCGGGACGTTCTCAGACTTCCACGACTGAAGAAAAGAAGATTTTGGTTGATATGACATTTGTGAACAGTTCAAAGAAGTCAACACGACGTGCTTCGAAACAACCACCAATTCCAAGAACATCATTGAAACGCTAAATGGATAAAGTGAAATTGAAATTTTAGCTTCTACAATTGGTACATGGTCTTTTAGAGGCGATTCTTCGAGTCGATTTGTGCCCGTATTACTAATGAGAAACTAGACCTTCTAGATAAGATAATATGGTTCGAGGTGGTTTGTTTTAAATTGTCTGGAGAAGTGAACAGACATAACTGTGTGTATTGAAGCTATAAGAATCTACATTTAACTAATGAATCGAGACTGAATCTGCCTAGTGTTACGATATGGGGCGCATGGTCCAGCGAATGTGTTATTGGACACGTGTTTTTTATTGACCAGACCATGGAGACGATTATTTAGAAATGCTTCGTGACGTGTAGTACTATAACTCCGAACTAAAGCCAACTTTGACGAAATGTACTTCCAGTAAGATGGAGCACCTCCACATTATTCACATATAGTAAGAGAGTATCTTCATCAAGCCTTCCCGCAGCATTATTTTGGAAGACGGGCAGCATTGAATGGCTACCACGTATATCTTACAAATGTATTGCTTTTTTGTGCGGTGTAGTCAAGAACAAGGTTTATGCAAGAAATATCTACATAGGGAATTCATAGAAAAGTTAAATTTTAGATGCATTCACTGAACATGTGTTCGTACTGTATGTGAGAATGTTTTTGGACAGGTGCCAAGATTGTTGCAAGGTTGAAGGTGGACACGGTGAGTACTCGAGAGATTACATGTTCAATATAAGATGTATAATATAATGTAAATAAATGTAAATATTTGTCTAAATTTCTAATAAAGATAAAATGTGACCCAACTGTATAAACACACATCTGTTGATGGCTATATATCTTCTAGTCGATGATAATGACCAATGTATATATATATATATGAGAAAAAAGAAACAATGTTTCAGACAATATGTAAAAATAAAAATGGAATAAAGGATAAGCAATTCAACAACTAACAAAAATAAACTCAAAAACTCATGTTGTTAAGTTCTGCCAAAATATTTCGGTCGTTAAAATACGGCCATTTTCAGTCGGGTGGTAAACTTTATTTCCAAACGGAAAAGTTTTCAAATTTATACAAAAAATGCGATTGGAAGAAAATGTCACGTGCAGAGAACAACAAGAAGGGAGTTGGGACGCGAGGAATGTTATAAAAAGAGAAAGAAAAAGAAGATGAAGAAGAGGAAGAAGAAGAAAGATAGACCAATCAACCAGTGTCTTTAGAACGTCAGTTGAAGAAGAAGAAAAAGAAGAAGAAGAAGCGAGAGCAAAAGAAAGAAAAGGGTAAAATCGACATTTGACTGTCGAAAGCTGCTGAAGAAGAAAAAGAGAGAGAAAAAATCATCAGTGCTTGAATGTCGCCTGCTAATTGAAATCCGACGGCAGATTGAAAACGTCAAAAATCTAATAGGATTAGTAGTAATTTGAAGCTATTGACGGAGGAATTCAAAACAAGGGAGGAGGAAGCAGAGGAGGAGAAGGAGGAGGAAGAGGAAGAAGAACAAGGGTTAAGAGTTAACCAGCGTCATATTCATTTAAATTCATTTCATATAGAATCGATCTAGCAGAAGGAATGGAAATATTATAGAAACCTTGTCTCTTGGCAATGGTGTTCTTATGACATAGGATCAGACAGGATTCTGTGAGACGTCGAAGTTTAGTATCATGAATATGTTTAATAGAGATTGCCTTATGTGTATTGAAGTGGTGGCCGGAAGAGATCATGTGAGTGCATAACGCATTTGAGGTATCACCGTTTTTTATGGCACGATTGTGTTCATATATTCGTTTCTTTAACGGACGTTGTGTCTCGCCGAAATATATCTTTCCACAGTCGGCGCAAGGAATAGTATAAATTCCAGCTGTAGTGGGAGATGAAAGGACTTTATTTTTGTTTTTATGCATTTGTAAAATGTTTTTGATGGTGAGTGAGGTAGCTTGGATAATTCTAAAACTATGTTGGGAAAGCGAAGAAAAGAGATGTGTGTTACGAGAGTTAGTAGGAAGGAGAATATTCCTTAATATGGGTTGTGTAGTATTAGGAGATGTATTAGTATTTTTGATCTTTTTTAGATGTATTTGAAACGCTTTCTTTTTAGCGAAAAGAATGACATGTTTGAGATATTTTAAAGTAGTGAGAGAGGATTCTATTTTATTATATTCCTGAGAGAGATGTTCAGGGCTGCAAATACGCAGACCCTGAGATAAAAACCGATTATCATACTATTTTTATATAGTTTTATGATGTGAATAATAATGTAAGTAATCATTTTTGTTGGTTGGTTTGCGATGGACTTGAAATGAAAGGCTGTTATTGTTTTTGAGGATGAGAATGTCAAGGAAAGCTAAATAATTGTTTTGTTCACTTTCGAAAGTGAACTTAATGGAAGGTTCAACTTTGTTGAGTGCTTGTGCTAATGTTTCTATTTCATGACTGAAATAGGTAGCATTTTTAGGGATACGGTAAGAAAAAAGAACCGATTTCGAAGAATTCTAAAAACAGGCAAGCTAATACGGGACTAAGGGGGTTCCCCATAAGTAAGCCGAATTTCTGTCTATAATAGTCATTGTTGTATTTAAAGAAAGTAAGAGAAGTTATGTTCCTAATGATATCTATAATACTTTTGATTGGGCGAGAACAAGAAAAATTTATTTTGTTTAAGTGTTTGGAAAGTAGGTTGATGCATATTTTTACGGGTATATTTGTGTATAAGGAAGTGATATCAAGGATGTTCATAGTATGATTATGTAAAGTAATATCTTGTAATTTTTTGAGAAGATGACCTGAATTCGTTATGTGTGCGTTACTGATAGTACCTAGTAGTGGTGATAGAATTTTTGCCAATGATTTAGCAATGTGGGTTTTAGGAAGACCGTAAAGTGTTGGGATGGTAGAGTGGTATGCAATAAGGGAAGTCCATTCTTTGGCTTGATTAGTAGAGATTTTGAAAAATTTGATAAATTTTTCGTTGTTTTTGTTGATAATTTTTAGATCGGTGGATTCGTATGTTGACCTATCATTGAGTATATCCATGATTTTGTCGTGGTAATTACTTTTGTTGAGGATAACAACGCCACCTGTTTTATCAGCTGGGGATATAACAATGTTTGGTATAGCGGCTACATTACGTAATGCTGTAATGTATCTTTTGGGAAGGGTTCTTTCCTGAGGTGTGGTAGAGTCGGCGAAAGAGATACCTTGTAGAAATCCTTTGGTTAGGTCATTATCGGAATTCCTGTAGTTGAGGAGTGTGCTTTGTGTAATATAGTTGTTTTGAATCCCGGTAGCGAATTTAAGACCGAATCTGAGTGCTTCAAACTCAGTAGAAGATAGATTGATGTTGCTGTAGTTTTGTACCATATCGGGTCAGCCTAGATGTTTCCATTCGCTGTGGGTTATCAGGTTATGTGATTTGCGGTCAAGTTTAGTTAAATGGTTTTTATTAGAATTATCAACTGATTTTACGAGGATGTTTGAAGTTGTGTTGGGAAAAAGTTTATTTTGTTGAAGCGATTAAGAAGCAAATCTTCCTCAAGTGTGAGAGCAAAAGCTTGTTGTTTAAGTAAAAAGGAAGATGATGATAAGAAGTTCTCCAAGTAATCAGGAAAGATGTGGTGGGTAGGTTGTAAAGGTTTAGCGATACATATATATATATATATATATATATATATATATATATATATATATGTATGTGTGTGTGTGTGTGTGTGTGTGTGTGTGTGTGTGTATATTGGTCATTCAGTCCCTAGAAATTTGGCGGGTGAAACGCGTGCCGGCCGAAACAATTTCAAAATTTTGTGGAGAAACAACAAAGCAAGTCAGACTACCTTCGCCGACTGAAAAGTAATTCGGAAAGAACTCCTTCACTTTAAATAAAAAGTAAATAGTTGGTGTTTCTTTTTCTTTAGATTATCAGAAAAGATAATAATTCATAATCATGAAATTGCGTTATATATGAATGTTAATCCGAATAGAGGCGAAGCATTATTTGTCCGTATATTTTTACGGAGTGTGTACACTAGTATTATGTATATATATATATGATCCGTAATTATCGATGAAGCTCTTTTGTAAGTGTTATAATGGTTTCTACCTGCGTAAAGCAATACTTATCTATACAACGAATTAAAATATATTACCAGTAATGTAGAATGTAAACAACAGAAAACACATGAAATGTTATAATGTATCACACTACCAGTAGTTGGTTTGCTGATATGGTAAACTACGAAACAGCTGTCTGTAGATGAAGAAAGAATATAAAAAATCAAAAACATTCATATTTGGTCTGTTACTTCTTCAATAAAATATTTCAAGTTTCATCGACTATAAGATGTGTGATTATAAAGTTTCAGGATAAAAAATGTTTACCAATATTAATATTGCTGGATTCCAGAAAATGAACCAAACAACTGAAGTCGAGTGTTAAGGTCACCAAACATAGACACGGATTTTTGTCATTTTCATTTCTGAACGTTATTGAAAACATGACGTCACATAACGAATATGTAAATGGACTTTTAGTTATATAACCTTGAACGAAAAAAACTGACCGAGCAAACTTGTTTATTGGTTATCAAAATTAGACCCCACATATGCTTGCCTTATTCACATTTTGCTAACGTCGACTTCTTGTATATGCAACAAATTCGGAAACTGTTTTACAAAGTATTTAGTATTATCATACTATATATATATATATTCATCAACGTTTCGTCTTTATTTGTAAGACTTCTTCAGGATGATAATTTTAAGAAAAATGCCAAGTAAGTACATCGAAATATTGGGTTGACATGATGGGTTGATGAGAAAAAGTAGTGCCGTAGCTACTAAGAGCGCTGGACCAAGGTCCGGGCTGAGAGAAGTCAGTCAGTGGCAGAGAGTGAAATGAATGTGGATGGCTGTGAGTGAAAAAGGGGAGGGGTGGGAGTGTTAGTGAATTTGTCTTGAGGGGGTGCTGAGGTTTTTGTCGTGGTGAGGTGTAGCATGGAGTTTGAGGCGCTGGGGAAAAGAGGAGAGAAGGGGGAACTCTGTGTCTTTGGTATGTAGGTAGTATCATAGTTTTAGAAAAAGATTTAAAGAAATGAAGATAATTTGAAAGTTAGCGGGGTGGGTGAGTGAGAGTGTGAAAGTAATAGTCGAAAGGGTGAGATGGATGAGGGGAGAGAGGGGAGATTTTGTTGTGGTTAGATGTGAAATGGAGAGTAGGAGTATTGATCAGTTAGCTATGTCACGAATGTTTGATTATAAGTAAGTTAGAAGGAATGTGTTGAAAAGTGCTGTGAACATGACAGTAAAGGGAAGGTAAAGTAAGCGAAGAAGAAAAGTGATATTAATTTTGGCGAGAAATAGGTAAAATGTAGTTTTGTGCAGGCTGTGTTTATTGTTTGGAATTAAATTGAAGGCAAAAAGAGGTTAAATTAAATAGGAATCTATTTATTGTTTGCAAGAGTACCGTTTTAAATTAGTTGAGTTAAGTAATAACCTTGAACCAACTTCGCAATGTCTTGGTAAATAACACAAGCTGTTTCGGCTTTTAAACATTTTAATAAAATGTGAAGTAAACTATATGACTATAATCACGTTGGAATACTGGTTCCAGTTAGACCATATAACTTAAGCGACGTAGAGCCTGGCCAGTACTAGATGGGAGACCATTTAGGAATGCCAGGTGCGGTAAGTGGAGGACGATGAAACTTTCATGAGACTTCCCTGCAAAACTTACATCTTTTAGGGATTGCGGATTGAGAACCATCATATCCACTTTTATCAACGGCTACGGCTGTAGAAATGATGATACACAACTGCAGACGACAATTTGATCATTTCACAATCAGCAAAACGTTCTCATATACTTTTTGACTGATTCTCAACTTACGTACAACTTTTGTAATGAAAGTCACTTGAAAAATACTTCAAGTTATCTGTTGCTGATGGTTTGCATGATCTTGTGTGTTGAGCAGAAATATAAAATAATAAAACATAAAAGGACAGATGTAGCCAGCACGACTAGTCAACAGGATTTAAGTAGATACCTGTCTTATCCCATTCAAAAATGATATGTCTCGATAATTGGCGCACTCATCTTTCCTGTCATTGGCCTTGTACAAAGAGACCTTAATAGAGTCATGCCAATCTTGGTAAACATGCCCGTCAAACCAAATATTGTCAATCAAGGTTTGTGAGTCATTTTGTAAGATATAGCGGGTGACCCATGGATGCCCTCCTAACTTTGTTATACTCGTTTGTTGCCATCCTTAGATTTTAATGGGGTTACACTTGAATGGCTAGGACCATAGACTGTCTTCATCAAATCATACATTGTTTTACTGTCCTTAACATCATCGGCAAGCATGCCTTCTGTCGGCACCATTCATCCTTCATCCGTCTAAGTTTTTCTGCAACTCTGATTTAATAGCTAAGTATGACTGTTCCACAGACTTCAGATACTGAGGTGACAGACCGCTATCAATCCGCCTTTGATGAATTTCATGCTTTTTTCTGTAGCAGTTGAGCGATGTGAGCATTATTTTCAGCAAACCAGTCTTCATGCTTTCTCTTCGTTAGCCCCCAAACATCTACCGCTGTTTCATAAACACACGTCTTAAAACCCTCCCACGTACCATCAAACCATATCTGCTTAGGTCTATTTTGTAGGACTAGAAAAGTTTTCTCATCCTTCAGCTTTGGAACATTTATTCTAAGAGGACACTTGACGTTGCCGAATCGCTTCTTCGGCCTAATTACGAACCTCATGTCAGCACATACCAGACGATGATCTGTCCAGCACTCGGCATTCTTTTTGACTAGAACTTTGCAGAGGCTTTATAGATCACGTATACGGGTGATGACGTAATCAATTAAATGCCATTGCTAAGATCATGGATGCATCCCTGTGTTCTTATTCTTTGGTTTCAGGTGGAAACACGCATCAGTTATCACTAAATCCAGTTCCGAACCGATTAAATGCAACTCGCTCTTATTGATACGTCCAACTCCATAACGTTCGAGTGGACGCCATGTTTGATATTCGCTAACGCCCTCGCATTGAAATTCCTCGACAAGAAATGTTATCATCTCGCGGAGCAGTGAAGATCTTCATGAAAGGATCCTACTAGCTGGCTGTCCAATGTAGGCGCATACACATAAATAAGAGTTGCATGTCGCTAGCTAGATAGAGATAAAAGTAAGTCTATAATGCGCTCATTTAGACTACAAAGAAAGATTCTCAAGTTTAGAAACAACACATTTCTTCGGTTGAACGACACAGCCATGGCGTAGGATTTTCTCTTAAGAGCAAATCCTACGCCATAGCCGTTTTGTTCGCTTTCCTGTTTCCCAATTCAGTAAAATACATATTCAGAGCCCTCCTTTACACGACTGCACTCCTACAACAATTTTGTCTCTGACGAGGCTGCTATATCAATGTTGAAACGTAAAAGTTCTTGTCCAACAAGTGCTGTTCGTCTCCCCGGCCGGTCAGAACCATAACGATCAAGTAAGGTTCTGACGTTCCAACAAGCCATTTTCAAAGTAAATTTCGTA
>OY744526.1:89137151-89184651 GCA_963556195.1 Sepiola atlantica
TTCGATGATCCAATGGCTAGCGGTGTTTCAACCTCATATGTAACGCCATAAGATGATGATCTGACGAGATCTACGATTGAAACTCGATTGCATTTGTGTAGCCATTCAACATACTTCTATGTTATTATTGTAATTATTTTATATGAAAAATAAAGTGAAGATCCCCCATTTCATTGACCATTATAGCTTCGAATTAAAAGCTGCATTTGCTCATTTCTTCTACGTAGGACAATTCTTGATGCGTGTTTTCAGAAAATATGCGTTTGTTTCGTTCTCTTTCAAATTTACAGAAATTCGGAGTTATTTTCTATTCTCACGCTAACATTTATCCCAACAGACTGTTATATCACAGGGACTGTTTTAAATATGTTAATTATTTTGACCTATCATCGGTATTATTAAATATTTTCGTTATGACGGTTGTTTATAAACGAAATAACTACTTCTTTCCGGTCGTATTTCAAAATGCTGGAATAAAGTAAATGCATTAACATCAGTAAAAACACAAACTGGTCTAACATTATTCATACTTTTATTTATTCTTTTCTTATTATTCAATTTTCTTTCACATTTCTCACATATGATTCATATAACAACACAAAATTAATTCCTGAGTAACGCCGGGTACATTAACAATGTATTTACATTTGTATTTTTCATTTCTTAATTTTCACCTGTTTACGCGTTAACACGAATAACTGATCATGCGAATATAATTTCCGAACATATAACAAAATAAAACGCGAATATGTAACATGACCGCTTCTTCCAATAATATATACAAGATTCTTCCAAACTCAAGTTAGGATATCCATTTTTCCCTTTTACGATATGTGCAGGTAGTAAACAAATTTGAAAAAAAGAATCATCTGATTTCAATAAAATTTATAGGACAAATTAATTAAATAATTACTTTCACAATAAACTTTCATTTTTAATTAACGACCATGTTAAATGTTACATAACTTTGGTAATCCCACGTGTATTGGTGTTTTAGCGTATTACAGCAGCCATGCTATGTAGAGCAATAGTAAGCATACAGGCCAGAATTTGAGTGAGACATTAAGCGAATTAGCAATATCAATATGCTGACGGCTTCTTCTTGGTAATACACCCCACATCTTTCGACACTTTTTGTGCGAGTGTCATGAATACGCGCAACAGATTGGACACATTTATTGTTTGTACTCTTTTCAACCAGTTGGGCTACGTAATAACTTTGAGCTAAACTACCAATGTCTGAGCAAATAACACAAGCTGCTTCAGCTTTTGAACATTTTAATGAAATGTGAAGTAAACTATAAGAAGGCTATAATCACGTTGGCCCACCGGTTTCAGTTAGACAACCGAAGTTAAGCGGCATAGAGCCTGGCCAGTACTAGATGGGAGACCATTTAGGAATGCCAGGTGCGGTAAGGGGAGGACGATGAAACTTTCATGAAGCCTCCCTGCAAAACTTACATCTTTTAGGGATTGCGGATTAAGAACCATACTATCCACTTCCACGGCTGTAGAAATGATGATACACAACTGCAGACGACAATTTGATCATTTCACAATCAGCAAAACGGTCTCATATACTTTTTGACTTTTTGACTTACGTATAACTTTTGTAATGAAAGTCACTTGAAAAATACTTCGTACTGATGGTTTGCATGATCTTGTGTGTTGAGCAGAAATATACACATAACTATATAAACATATTTGGCCACAACAAATAACACCTATTTTAATAGAAAATATTGTAATATATTTCTAGGCACACACCTTTTGGTAAGTATTATTAAACAAATAAAAAACAACTCAACTCTCTCTAAAAAATCTTCGTTACAGACTCATGCACATCTTGAATAATTAGATCTACTTAACCAAACCAGTTGTCTTGATAAATACTTCATTAAACTGCTGCTGATGATTATGTTTGCTTAAATGTATTACAATATTAATGTTGCACGCAAAGTAATAACTATTTTCTGTAACTAGTCCTTAAATAAAAAAAATCTTTGTTGTGAAAATTTAGAAATGGTCATTAAAGCATTACTAAAATAAAAAAAATCATAGTAGTAAAGAGATTTAAAACGTGTAAAAAATAAAAAAAGTTATAAACATAAAATCAATAACAACAATAATTAAAAAAATAGAAAAAAAAAGAAATAGTAATAGTTCTGCTAAAAATAGTGGTTAAATAATAATTAAAAAAGGGAAAATGAGGGAAAAAACTGTAACTGTAAAATAAGGGTCCATAAGGGTCCCCTACAAAATATTTTTAAAACATTGTTTAGCAAGAAGCATAATCGACTAAGCCACAACATATATATATATATATATATATATATATATATATATATATATATATATATATATATATTGATTTTATTCCATTAGTTGCGACAAAACAGGTTTTGTTTCATTGGTGCAAATAGCTACCAACTCATCGGGCCGGCGAAAGGAATTCAAATGGCATAAAATTTTAAGTTCACTTTAACGGGAGATTGAAAATTGAAAATACATTGGAGGGGGAGGGGGATAGAGTTGGGGCTTTGTCTATAACGGCGACATGGGACATGAGAGGGGAGGGGGGAGGACCCCAACAAGTCGTGTTTCAAATTATTACGTGGGAGGTTTTGCACGTGTCAGTGCTGCGACGATCTCAATCTCAGCCGGGGCGGGAGGAGGGAGATGGGGCGACGGCCAGAGTGAGTCAAATTCAAAATGAGAATAAAACCATGATTACAACCGTCATTCTTATTTTATTTTAATTCTAATAAGTAATTATCATGTGGATAAAAATGTTTGATAATTTTAATTTAGGGTATTAATTGCTACTTTTGCATTTTATTTATTTTATCTTAATGTTTTGTTTATTATTTGTAGTGAATTTTGTTGTGATTATATTTTTTAAATTGTGATTATATTATACCGAGATCAATACTAGTGGAATCTTTTATAAGAGAAGTTTTCTGGTGTTACCAGTCTTATCACCAACAAAACCGATTATGACAATGGCAACGCCCGCCAACCATACCCACGACAGTCGCAGCGACAACAGCCTTATGTAAAAGCCTTAATAAAAATAAAAATAAAAATAAAAATAAAATAAAAATAAAGATAAATCTAAATAAAATTAGAATAAAAATAGAAATAGAAATAACAAGTTTGTAAGAATATTAATGATAATAACAATAATAATAATAATAATAATAATAATAATAATAATAATAATAATAATAATAATAATAGTATTAAAAAATAATAATAATAATAATAATAATAATAATAATAATAATAATAATAATAATAATAGTAATACTGATAAATATCACCATCATTACCATCTTGCTACTTGTGAAGTCATTGGGCGAAATAAGTCGACAAGTGATGGTAGGCTTTTTTAATTCCACTGCCAATGACAAGGACTAAGTACCAGTTAATAATTAAGTGTTCAAGGTAGTGATCGAGGGGTTAAGTAATTGAGATTAGTCTAAGTGATATCAGTGTTGATAGCTGTCCCAGTTATGGGTTGATGTTAGAATTGGTAGTATGGCTGAGAGGTTATTGAGGCTGTGCATTATAGGTAGTACGTAGAGATTTGATATTATTGGTAGTTTAGAGGGGTGGTTATATATTTATAGATTCATCATGACTTGTTGGGGTGGGATTGGGTTGTAAATTTGGGTTGGTGGGTAGGGGGTTATAGTGTGTTTTGGGGTAGTGTATAGTGGGGGTTAAATGTTATCATTCATTTTTGTAAAAAACAAAAACAAAAAAACTGTTAATTTTATGTTGAAGTTAAGTAGGGTTGGTGTGGGGTTAAGGTGGGGTATGTGGGTTGCTAAGGAGGTAGAGTCTACTATGTTTACAGTTGATAGATGTCTCTTGTTTTCTATTTAAGAGTTTGTTTTTGTCCTTAAAGCGGATAATTTCCAGTTTTTCATTTAAGCATAATCTACATGGAGAGTTTATTGATTTGCAGGTGCTGGATTTTTTCAAGATTTTCCACTTTATTATGGGAGTTTCTTTTTTGGTTTTTATTTTGTGGTAGTGTAGTGAAAGTCCGGTTTGCCCAGGATGGTCTGGGTTGTTGAAGGAGAGTTTATGGTTGTAGAATCTTTCCTTGAAGTTGTTGCCTGCCAGACCAATATAATAGTTAGTCTGGGATGGGTTTTCAGTTGAGGAGATAGATGCCTCATAGACCACTTGGGTTGATAGGCACTTTTGATTTAGGGGGCAGTTTGATTTGTTATTACAGTTGCATGTTCTTTTAGAATTTGAGGTTACTGGGGTGTTTAGTATTTTTAGTAAAAAAGCACAACATGAAAATAAAGTAAAAAAGCACAACATGAAAATACTAAACACCCCAGTAACCCCAAATTCTAAAAGAACATGCAACTGTAATAACAAATCAAACTGCCCCCTAAATCAAAAGTGCCTATCAACCCAAGTGGTCTATGAGGCATCTATCTCCTCAACTGAAAACCCATCCCAGACTAACTATTATATTGGTCTGGCAGGCAACAACTTCAAGGAAAGATTCTACAACCATAAACTCTCCTTCAACAACCCAGACCATCCTGGGCAAACCGGACTTTCACTACACTACCACAAAATAAAAACCAAAAAAGAAACTCCCATAATAAAGTGGAAAATCTTGAAAAAATCCAGCACCTGCAAATCAATAAACTCTCCATGTAGATTATGCTTAAATGAAAAACTGGAAATTATCCGCTTTAAGGACAAAAACAAACTCTTAAATAGAAAACAAGAGACATCTATCAACTGTAAACATAGTAGACTCTACCTCCTTAGCAACCCACATACCCCACCTTAACCCCACACCAACCCTACTTAACTTCAACATAAAATTAACAGTTTTTTTGTTTTTGTTTTTTACAAAAATGAATGATAACATTTAACCCCCACTATACACTACCCCAAAACACACTATAACCCCCTACCCACCCACCCAAATTTACAACCCAACTCCACCCCAACAAGTCATGATGAATCTATAAATATATAACCACCCCTCTAAACTACCAATAATATCAAATCTCTACGTACTACCTATAATGCACAGCCTCAATAACCTCTCAGCCATACTACCAATTCTAACATCAACCCATAACTGGGACAGCTATCAACACTGATATCACTTAGACTAATCTCAATTACTTAACCCCTCGATCACTACCTTGAACACTTAATTATTAACTGGTACTTAGTCCTTGTCATTGGCAGTGGAATTAAAAAAGCCTACCATCACTTGTCGACTTATTTCGCCCAATGACTTCACAAGTAGCAAGATGGTAATGATGGTGATATTTATCAGTATTACTATTATTATTATTATTATTATTATTATTATTATTATTATTATTATTATTATTATTATTTTTTAATACTATTATTATTATTATTATTATTATTATTATTATTATTATTATTATTATTATTATTATTATTATTATTATTATTATTATTGTTATTATCATTAATATTCTTACAAACTTGTTATTTCTATTTCTATTTTTATTCTAATTTTATTTAGATTTATCTTTATTTTTATTTTATTTTTATTTTTATTTTTATTTTTATTTTTATTTTTATTAAGGCTTTTACATAAGGCTGTTGTCGCTGCGACTGTCGTGGGTATGGTTGGCGGGCGTTGCCATTGTCATAATCGGTTTTGTTGGTGATAAGACTGGTAACACCAGAAAACTTCTCTTATAAAAGATTCCACTAGTATTGATCTCGGTATAATATAATCACAATTTAAAAAAATATAATCACAACAAAATTCACTACAAATAATAAACAAAACATTAAGATAAAATAAATAAAATGCAAAAGTAGCAATTAATACCCTAAATTAAAATTATCAAACATTTTTATCCACATGATAATTACTTATTAGAATTAAAATAAAATAAGAATGACGGTTGTAATCATGGTTTTATTCTCATTTTGAATTTGACTCACTCTGGCCGTCGCCCCATCTCCCTCCTCCCGCCCCGGCTGAGGTTGAGATCGTCGCAGCACTGACACGTGCAAAACCTCCCACGTAATAATTTGAAACACGACTTGTTGGGGTCCTCCCCCCTCCCCTCTCATGTCCCATGTCGCCGTTATAGACAAAGCCCCAACTCTATCCCCCTCCCCCTCCAATGTATTTTCAATTTTCAATCTCCCGTTAAAGTGAACTTAAAATTTTATGCCATTTGAATTCCTTTCGCCGGCCCGATGAGTTGGTAGTTATTCGCACCAATGAAACAAAACCTGTTTTGTTGCAACTAATGGAATAAAATCAAAAAATATATATTTTGCTCTGAATTTTCATTGAGCACTCTCATAAACCCGGTTTCAACTTCCTTCGGATTCATACCCCCTGGATATTTGTAACAAGTTAATTATATATATATATATATATATATATATATATATATATATATATATATATATATATATATATATATGTATATATATATATATATATATATATATATATAAGGTTAGTGGGAGAGCACTCCTGCAGACTTCTCGGTTATTAAGAAAAAATATATAAATAAGAGCGTAATATTTATTTATATATGTAATTACGGAAGATTAAGACAACATCGGTACCGTCAGTTTAAAATCCAAACTAAGGGATCTTATAGTTGGCCTCTTATACCGGACTTTCTTCAGCCGCTGTTTATGTCTGTCACCTTTGAAAATTACGTCCCGCACGCTGTGTGAATTCTTCCAACATGTATTGATTATTTTCCAATGAGACATACATAAACAAAGGCTTCAAAGAGTCTGGCATAGAAGGCCAACTATAGGTCCCCTTTGTTTGAATTTGAAATCGACGGTAACGATCTTGTTTTAATCTTCTGTAAATACACCCCACACCCCCACACACACACTATATATATATATATATATATATATATATATATATATATATATATATATATATATATATACACTATTGAAAGTCGAGATAAAAAATAATATTATATACGAGAAAACCGCAAGAGATTAAAAAATGTATAATCATATCAGCACATTTAATTGGAAAAGCACATATACAGTACATGAGTATCTAACCAGTTTGGAGAACTTAAGAATAGTAGGCAGTCTTCGGTAGTTGAATGGATGTGTAGAATTTAAGACGGTTCATGTAGAGTACGCTGGAGTTAGAAACTAGAAATCTTAAAGATTTAAAAACAATCTATTACATTACTACGACATTAGAAAAACAGACATAACTATGTCGGGAAGGCAGTGCACTAGGAACTATGCAAACGACTCCATTTGGAACATGCAGACAAATGGAACAGATACAAACCGGTAACACTACTATATATATATATATATATATATATATATATATATATATATATATATATATATATATATATATATATATATATATATATATTAGTGGATTTCCTCAAACTCAAGTAAGAATACCCATTTTTTCCTTTATCAATATGTGCAGGGGGTAAACAAATTTACAAAAGGAATAATCCGATTTCAGTAAAATTTCTAGGACAAATTCATTAAATATTTACTTTTATAAGGGATTTATTTGTTGTTTTTAAGAGTACCGTTTTAAATTAGTTGGGCTACGTAATAACCTAGAACCAACTTCGCAATGTCTGAGTAAATAACACAAGCTGCTTCGGTTTTTAAATATTTTAATAAAATGTTACGTAAACTATATGACTATAATCACGGTTCCAGTTTTACAATCGAAGTTAAGCGACGTAGAGCCTGGCCAGTACTAGATGGGAGACCATTTAGGATTGCCAGTTTCGGTATGTGGAAGACGAGGAAACCTTCGTGAAGAGATTGCGGATTGAAAACTATTGCCTTGTATATAATATTCACATTCTATCAACGGCTGTAGAAATGATGATACACAACTGCAGACGACAGTTTTCGGGGTAAGAAAACACTTTTATCATTTCACAATCAGCAAAACGTTCTTATATACTTTTTGATTGATTCTCAACTTACGTACAATTTTATAATGAAAGTCACTTGGAAAAATATTAATACTTCAAGTTATCTGTTGCTGATTATTCAATTAATTACACATTTGCATTAGTACGGCTTTAAGAGAACATCAATACTTGTTTTTTTTATGCCCGCATAACATTTATATATATATATATATTTTATATATATATATTTTTTTTAATGCAACCTTAATTCCTATATAATTTTATTTCTAGCTACCATATCGTAGAATGGTTCGTAGGTGTAGTGTTTAGATAGTATTTTATTATTATTATTATTATTATTATTATTATTATTATTATTATTATTATTATTATTATTATTACTATTGTTATAAAGAATTTTATTTGATATGCAAATTACCATATCACACGGTAGTCTTAAGGGTAGTATATTATTATTATTATTTTATTATTATTTATTTATGTATATATAAGTAACATTTTAAGCTGAATTATTTCGACACTTAGTTATTGGGGAAATGGTAGTTTTATCTGAACCATTGGAGAGCCATGCATATAACTGTCTTGTTTTTAAATCTCCGAAACAGTTACATGGTAAACAGCTGAAGATCCCCGTGTTAATATTAGATGCTTACGTTAAGGTCTCCTGCTTTTGTTTCACTGTTAGATACTTAAACCCCCTTTTTATTTTATTTACTTACTATTATATATTATGTATTTATGAATTTTCCAACAAATGTTAAGTCTACACTATTTTGGATTTAGTTAGTTTCTCTGGGAATTTAAACTGCATTTTCCTTTTTTTGTTGTCTTTTTGTTTAAAATAACTCAAAGCTTCTTTAGACTATATATATATATATATATATATATATATATATATATATATATATATATATATATATATATATATATATATATTTCTACCTGCTCTATCCTGGATATTGAGCTGTATACTCTTCACTATAGGGTTTTACCTTTCCTAAAAGTTCGCTTTTAGTACACCTCTTTATATATATATATATATATATATATATATATATATATATATATATATATAATAGAATGAGTAATGTCTTACTAATTTTAATATGATTTCCCGTCAAATCCCTATATATAAGTAAAACATACGAAACTCCATTGTACACGATTTTTAAAAGTACACAATAAAACAACTGTGTATGCGCATAGTTATGTATTCCTGATAAAGATGTAATACAGGAATATGTTTAATTTATAAAATGTATAAAAACTAGACAGGTACATGACAGACACAGCACTAAGAAACAAATATGACGACTACGAGAAAGTACATCTTCAATTAATGACCTACAACGCGATTCCGGTTATTTTTTCATTTATGTTCATTGTCTTAATGGCGTAGTGTAAGCGGGTCAAGAAACTTCAGCATCAATTTTCCCAGAGTTGTAGTCACCTATTTTATCTTCAACATATCTGGCAATACCCTAAACTCAACAACGATAGGAATATAGGAAAAAAAAACGAAAATGAAAACAAATAAATGAACACAATGAATTGAACAAATACACGCACGAATACAATAGAGAAATAAGCATTACAAATGCTAAGAGCTGATGCCACCATTACACCGCGTCTCTCACACACCGTGTACTCCAGCACACCAATCCTCTCATTAATGCTGCATCTTTCAACAAAAACATACAACTTAGGATTAATTCATTCTGTGAAGACTAGTTCATCTTCTATATGAAATTGAATGTCTGTATGTCTGTGTGTTTGTGTGTTTGTGTGTTTGTGTGTGTGTGCCCTATAAAAAAATGTTAGAGAATATAGATACAATATAAAAGTGTATTCTTATGCAAAATTCACTGAGTAAGTTGATGGGCGTATTCCCGAATCTATAAACCCACGCCTTAGGGGTCCATGAGGCAGATTTCATCGGGGGGGGGGGGGTCCTTTTCAGTTATTTTTCATTATATTTTATAGTAATTTAAAATTGCTGAGTCATATTGTAATTTAATTAAGTAATAATTTTAAATAACTTTTAATTTTATTTAATGTTTCTTATCGTCAATTCTATTTACATGGAGGGGGTAAGAAACTACGCCAAGGTCCGCCACTAGCCGCCACTGCCCGCGACTCTGTACGTACACAAATACATGTACATTTTACAATATCTTATATTAGAAAAGTATTCAGTGTTGTCCTGCAAATAATACCTCAAGTTCATAAAAAATTAATGGTTTTTAATGAAATTTATTTATTAGAGGATAGCTAAGGAATAACGATAACTCACGTTTAAAAACACAATTTAGATTTATAAAACAAGGTTAGAGAATATACATAACATATAAAAGTGTATTCTTATGTAAAATTCACAGAGTAAAATGATGAGAGTATTCCCGAATCTATAAATCCGCCCCTTCGAGGTCCATGGGGCAGATTTCATCGGGGTTGGGGGGGGCCTTTCAGTTATTTTTCTATCATATTTTATAGTAATTTGAAATTACTGAGTCATATTGTAATTTAATTACGTAATATCTAAAGTTCATAGAAACAATTCATGGTTTTTAATGAAATTGATTTGTTAGAGGATAGCAAAGAAGAACGATAGCTCACGTTTAAAAACACAATTAAGGTTTTTAAAACAAGGTTAGAGAATATACATAACCTATAAAGGTGTATTCTTATGTAAAATTCACCGAGTAAGATGATGAGAGTATTTCTGAATCTATAAACCCACCCCTTAGGGTCCATCAGGCAGATTTCATCGGGGGGAGGTCTTTTTCAGTTATGTTTCATTATATTTCATAGTAATTTGAAATTGCTGAGTCATGTTGAAATTTAATTACGTAATACTTTGAGATAACTTTTAATTTTATTTAATGTTTCTTAGTGTCAATTCTATTTACATGGAGGGGGTAAGAAACTACACCAAGGTCCGCCACTCCCCGCCACTCTGTACGTACACAAGTACATGTACATTTTGTAATATCTTATATAAGAAAAGTAGTCGGTGTTGTCCTGCAAATAATACCTCAAGTTCATAAAACAATTGATGTTCTTTAATGAAATTTATTTGTTAGAGGATAGCTAAGGAAGAACAAAATAAAAAACTCACGTTTAAAAACACAATTTAGGTTTATAAAACAAGGTTAGAGAATATACATAACATATAAAAGTGTATTTTTATGTAAAATTCACAGTGTAAGATGATGAGAGTATTCTCGAATCTATAAACTCACCCTTAGGGGTCAATGGGGCATATTTCATCAGGGTGGGGGGCTTTACAGTTATTTTTCATCATATTTTATAGTAATATTAAAGTAAGAGTATTCCCGAATCTATAAACACACCCCCTACATGTCCACGGGGCATATTTCATCGGGGGGGAAAGTGTTTTTCAGTTATTTTTCATTATATTTTATAGTAATTTTAAATTGCTGAGTCATATTGTAATTTAATTACGTAATAAACATCAAGTTCATAAAATAATTAATGGTTTTCCAGTTATTTTTCATTATATTTTATAGTAATTTTAAATTGCTAAGTTACATTGTAATTTAATTACGTAATAAACATCAAGTTCATAAAATAATTAATGGTTTTTCAGTTATTTTTCATTATATTTTATAGTAATTTTAAATTGCTAAGTCACATTGTAATTTAATTACGTAATAAACATCAAGTTCATAAAATAATTTATGGGTTTTTAGTTATTTTTCATTATATTTTATAGTAATTTTAAATTGCTGAGCCACATTGTAATTTAATTACGTAATACTTTGAGATAACTTTTAATTTTATCGAACGTTTCTTAGCGTCAATTCTATTTACATGAAGGGGGTAAGAAACTATTGAAGGTCCGCCACTAGCCGCCACTACCAGCCACTCTGTACGTGCACAAATACATGTACATTAGGGTAGGTCGATTTTGGAATCATAACAAGTGTATAGATGAGAAAGTTGCAAATTTCCATAAATAATCACCACAAAAAATATTTTTCTCCAAAATTTTGTCGTTTTTTGAGGATTTGCTCTTTAAGTGTGAAATAATTTAAGATTCTGTTAAAGTAACGGTTTTACTTAACAATTTTAACCGGTAAAATTAAGACCAGACATTATAGCAAATAAATGCAGTAAACATATGTAAGAGTATATTTTTATGTGCAATATCCATACTGTTCTCAATAAATCGAATAATAGTTACAAAAAATTGAAATACTGTTAAATATTTTATCTAAAATACAAATTATAATTTTAGAATCTGGTCAAATTTGTATCAAGGTAATTATTTCCATGGACCGTAATAAGTTATCTCCCTTTTGTTTATATTGCTGTGTTGTCAAACATCGTTCAATAATACAAAACAAAAATATATTTTTAATTAAAATAGATTTATTTAAAACGTATTTGATATATTTTTATAATAACTTGTAATTTTCTTTCATGTAAGAAGTTGTTTTTTTTCACACGTGGAATTAGACCGTCGTTTTTAATAAAATGTATTTTGTTTTTAAATTTAAAAAATACTTAATTATTTAAAAAATGTTTGAATAAGCACTGTTGTAATTTGTTTCGATTTTCAAAGTTATTGTTGTTCATTCTTAAAATTCAAAGTGTATATCTGTTCTATTATCGGTCAGATAAGATCCTGCTAGACTGGGCAATTTTTATTTTTGTTCCAATCAACAGTTTCCCCACATGAAAAAACGATTTTTCATCGAACTCTACCTTTGTGGTACAACATTTTAATTAAATCTATGTTTTTTTAATTAAAATAGATTTACTTATTTAAAAAAAAATGATGTAATTGACAGTGTTTTAATTATTTTATATTTTCAAATTTATTGTTTTTCATTCTTAAAGTTCTGTCCTCGGTCAGCGAAAAAGAGATCCTCCTAGACTAAGGTAATTTAATGTCCTCGCTTTTTCCCCACCTGAAAACCCCACTTTGTGTCTCAGTCTGACCTCGTGGGGAGGCAAGTAAATAGACTTAATTACTTAAAAAAAGGGTGGTGTATTTTTTCTTTTAAAAAGTTATTTACAAAACTTTCCACATGGTTTCTTCAGTATATTTTAATCAAATCTTTTTTTTTTTATTAAAATAGATTTAATTATTAAAAAATAAATCACTGGTAATGTTTCATTTTTAAATTTTTTTTTTGTTTCACTAATGTGTTACCATTTACCAAGGCCAAAAACGACTCCAGTATAAAGATGGGTGGATTTTATTTTTTCTTATTTTATTTTTTAAAATTTTATTTTCAATTTGGAAATATTCATTCAATATGTGTAACTTCTGATATTCTACAATATATTTTCTTTTAAGATATTTCAAGAAAAATGGTTGGAAAAAAACCGCACAATTTCTACTCGCAGTACTGATGCCAGAAAATTTTCAGGTTCACCGACCCCATTAAATAAAACGGAACCCCCAATTTTTCGACAAGTTATGCAATACAGCTATTTCCTTATAAATACATGTCCAAACTTGACAGATTTTGCTATTTCTACATTAATAGCAAAGGACATAATTGGCATTTGGAAGGCAGTAAACCCTCGTTTACCTCTATTAAGTGAAATATCTATTGCAAGTAAGGTGAATATCATATGTTTCCGAAAAGGAAAACAAATAAATAGAAAATCTCTCCCTGCAGCCCAAGAAAAACATTTACAGGAAAAGCTAGATACACTGTTTGACATTGCTTCTTGTACGTGTAAACTGCCTATTTTAAGCTGTGATGACAAAAATGTGAAGTGCAACAAAGAACATTGCCAGACTAAACACATACTTTGTACTTGTCCTTTGAAAAAAAGGTAAGATGATTTTTTGTTTTTATTTTTAAAAATATGTTAGAATAAGAAAGTCATTTACATCTTAAATTAAATGGATTCCATACTTGTATTTAATATTTAAACAAATGTAAAAAACAACTCTCATTATTTTCTTTTGAAATAATATTGTGATATTGATGTTTGTTAAAAAAATTAAAATTTGATATTTCAGATTCCAGTGGAAGACAGGGAACATTTGAAAGATCAAAGAGCCAAAAAAGGACTCAAGGGCACTTTCCAGCTTGGCCTAATAGACAAAGCTGCCATAAAAAAATGTAAAAAGAAAACAAAAAGATTGGAACGACAAAAGAAATTAGGTTCATCACCTAATGATGCATCAACATCTCATGACCAGGATGCTGTTCTTTCCCACTCCAGTGCTGATAGTGATTTAACAGAAATTGATTGTTTTGAGCCTGAGACACCTCTTCCGGGACCTTACAGTCTTATTAAAATTCCTCGATATGCTATGGAATTAATTAGGGTTGATGTTTCTTCCAACCTTGGAGCCAGCCTTGCTAACGCCTTTCTCTTAGACTTAGATGCCATGGGTTTTCTCAAATCTAATGTCAATATAAAAAATATCATAATTGATAAATGTAAAATAGATAGAGCAAAGGCAAGAATGAAAGAAAATGCCCATCAAAGACATGATGAAACAGTGGAAAACCTTGTTTGCATTGGGGTTGATGGAAGAAATGATAAAGACACACTGTTGTATAAAGAGATTTGGGTGTCAAATGGAGAGAAAATATTAAAAAAAGCAAAGGGACCAGAACACCACTTGACCTTGTCACGAATGCCGCCGGTCGGGACCACCGAATGACAATACGTGACAATGATTAAAAAAAGAAAATAAAAAAGATCGTCTGGAGTGGCTCGTAATATCCCAGGGTTCAAAGAAAACGTTTTAAATGGTATGGGATGGGGATTTCTCCAATGTAATACACAGCGTCAGGAAACAAAACAAAAGATGCGAAGAACGACAAAAGACATTTGGGTTAAAGGTATACTCATTTATTTAATAGAAACAATATACTAAAAGGAGTAAATATATCTATAAAAACAAAACAAAAGAAAACATAAAAACAAAAGTCTATTAATAAAAGGATGAGGAAACTTGTCTATTATAGTCCTATAACAACAGGATTCATCTTTCACATAAAACATACATATATATGAGATAGCCTTAGAGGCAAAATGTCCGGGGAGAGATATTCAAGTTATCACTTACGAGTGGATACATTGTTCATTTGAGGAGCGGTATTTCTGGCCAGTCATTGGCAGCCGCGTTTCTCTGAAAATGTAGTTTTCATTTTTGTTGTATCTTCATATGCATTTTTCTCAGGAAAACAATTCCCTGTCGCTTGTTTTAAATTAGAAGGTTCTTTTCTTATCTCGTCTTAGCTCGGTATCTGCCTCCTCATAACTGGCTGTCCCCTCCTGCAGTTGTCCTCAAAAGTGACCGTCTTAACCCGGTGACTCATCCTTCCTCGCGGGCAGTTAACGTCCTTTTTCTTCTCCCTCCCTTTCTCCTTCTTCTCGGCCGTGTGGGCTAAAAATAGTCCAACCTGGCTGCTGAAATTGTTTCTCGAATCTCGTCGTGTACAAATATGTGAAGATGAATCCTATCTATCTATCTATCTATATATATATATATATATATATATATATATATATATATATATATATATATATATATATGTATACATACTACCGATGTCTTTCGCAGTTTCCTACTCTTAATCTCGATAAATCTCCCTACATTTGTAACAACCTTCACAAAGGAGATGGAACACAAAAGTGAATATCTCACTCATAGGGTTATCCCAAATAATGGTGCAACTGGTGATGTTCTCGCAGAGGAAGTTGCTGGTGTTTTGAAAGAATACAACAGTGTATCTAAGGCTATTCTGGTAGACAGCACCAATACAAATACAGGTTGTGAGGCTGGACTTGTAACACTTCTTGAGAAAAAAATACAGAGAACATTACACACCATTGGCTGCTCTTTACATCAAAACGAACTTCCATTTAGAGCTATTTTTAGATATATCGATGGAACCACAAGAAGTTCTACAACTTTCACTGGTCCTCTAGGTAAATTATCTGCTAATGACTATAACGATTTACCCCAAGTAGCATTTACACCAGTTGGTTGTCCTCTGGATGTTCGTTTTACTACTGAGGAAATAAGCAAACTAACTTGTGACCAGAGACTTCTATTAGAATATGCAATAGGTATTTCTAGAGGAAAAGTTGACCCTAAATTTGCTGAATGGAAAATTGGGACTATAAATCAGGCAAGATGGTTAACTTTAGCCATCAGACTAATGTGCTTATGGACACGAGGTGCTTATCCACAAGAAATGTCTGGCAAACTTCACAGCCTCATTAGATTCATAATCGAAGTATATGCAGTTAGCTGGTTTGAAATAAAAAGAGATAAGTTTCATAATCAGCAATTGTATATGATCAATATGATCAATAGGATCAAGAAACAGCCACCTGAAATACAACACATTGCATTAAAAAAATTTACAGCATAATGCTTTTGCTTTACTGCCTGAAAATGTGTTGTATGCGATGGTAAAATCAAACGAACTGGTAGTGAGGGAAGAAGCAATAAAAAATTTTGTCCATTAGGTAAGTAAATATTTCTTCATATAAAATTGATTAATTTGGTAATGTCGATTTATCGAATCATTTTAAATTTCGAATTTCATCATGAAAATTAAAGTAGGTAGGATTACATTTTTAAGTTAACTTTTATATTTTTTCAGGAGTGGGGAGCCAGCCAATAAAAAATAAAAAAAATAACACACATCAACTTTAACGCCAATCATTGGTATGAATTGATTAGCCTTTTGCAAAGTGGAGTTTGCGAACCAGCATTTACAGAATCATTTTCTGAAGATGAACTTTTGAACTCACTCATGAAATGAACAAAGCTGAAGTTGTCAGATCTGCCCTCACATTCTCAAAGTGTTGAAAGGGCAGTAAAGTTAACAACAGAAGCTTCCCAATTGGTGTATGGGTTTGAAGCAAGACACAAGCATATACTTGCAAAGGTGTTGTGTCATAAAATGAGACCTTCATTTGCTTCGAAGGGATCATATATAGAGAAATTTAATACCATATGTTAATTACACACAAAATTACTTTTATAATGCATTATTGTACATAATTTACATTTTCAGTCTGACATTTATTGGATACATTTTTTTTTTACTTAGTTTTAATTTTCAAATCTCTCCCATGGGTTTTTTGAGAAATGTTAAAATTAAAATTGTGTTTTCTAAATCAAATGATCATCTACTTGGAATGCAGAAAATCTTGTTTTTTGTCTCATTCATAACAAAAAGTAATTATCTGTTCTTTCAAAATGTTATCACTGTTCCTACTTAATTAATAAGGTAAAAATTAGAATATCGGTGCTGGGTATGGGGGGGGGGTAATATTAATTTTAAAAATTCTAGTTACCTTTTATTTATTTGACTTTATTCATTTCATTTTAATGAAACAAAACGACAACCTTTTCTGGTATAAACATTGAAATTTATAAATTTTCTAACCATTTCATCGGCTAAATGTTTCACAAATGAGGATTTTTCAGTACATTTATGGAGACAATCTTTGATTCCATTTCCTCAAAAAACCGTTCAATTAAAAGATCTAATTTTTGGTATGAGTATTTATTATACCAATACACAACTTTCCTTACTGAACGCAAGTTGAAATTTTTCAAAAAGTGAAAAATCGACCTACCCTAATGTACATGTACATGTACATTTTATAATATCTTATATAAGAACAGTATTTTATTTAACGTTTCTTAGCGCCAGGGACGCGCCTTTAAATTTTTAGTTTTTAGGTATTGCTTTTTAAATAAGCGACACACGCTAATCAAATTATTGCTACTATTTTACGAAAGAAAATTATAGGAAATTACAACATGGCCGCCAGCGATTAAGTCATTGCATTCAAGTTCGATTTTAAAGTCTTTTAAAAATAAAATATAATTTTATGTCGGATCAAAAATACAATGTTAGAATAATTAATAACGTTCATCCTAAATGTTTGTTTGTTTACATGACATATTTCTTTGAGAAAATCCACAGTTACATAAAATACATATTTAGTAAAGAGAATTTACGTGAAATACATTATTATTAGTTTTTAACACATTTAAACAAGAGAAGAATCATATGGGAAAAAAGGAAATAGAGGGTTGAAGGAGGGAGGGAAATAATAAGGACCAGGGAAAGAGAGACGACTAGAGAAAGAAGAGAGATTGAAGTTTTTATATAAAGATGTTACACACACTCTTTAATTCCTACTACTTTGTTTTTTATCGCCCCGGGCAACGCTGGGTAGCCCTGCTAGTTTTTTATATTTTCGATGGTGATATGAAAGCGAGCAAAGGTTGGCTAGGTTAGTCAAGGATTTTTCGTAAATGGCGACATGTGGTTTATCGATTTGCACCTTGTTTATTCAATCTCTGAAGTAGTTCTTTTGCTTCCTTCATGAATCTTTGGAGGAGAGAAGAACGTGCTATACGAAGAAACTCCCGAACAAGCGCAGAGTGTAATATGCTTTCGGGAATATTACTAGAAAGCTATGCCATTCTGACCACAAGAAAAGGGAATGTATCACGTTTATCAACAAGTTTATATATGGATTTATCATCCTTAATGGAAATATCAAGATCCAGGAAAGTAACATGCGTTCCAGTAACATGCGTTTGAGTTTCAATTCTTCCCGATAGATCTTTTGAAGACTCAACCAAACATTCCCAAATCATCAATATATAGGCTGTTTTTTGTTGATACTTGTTTTGAGCGGTTATAATATTACTAAACAAGCGATTATTTAGTCCACGGGGCTGGAAATAAGCAAAGAATACCACAAAGGGAAAAATGAGACTCGTAAAGGATTTGAACCTGTGCCTCAAAATAGGTGGCATCTTCTTGGACTACTTGAGTATCCGCTCAGAGGAAGCCGAAATTGTACAAATAACTCATCTCTCAAGCTTTGTAGAAAAGTTTTATTTATTATTTCTACTAACAATGTAACTTTGTTATATTCTTTGCTTGTTTCCAGCCCGCTATTTTAATAATATTACTTGCGCAAATAATAGTATCAACAAAACAGCAACTTAATACGTAACAACTTTATACTGCCGAAAATAAATATAAAAAAAAATAAAAACGTTCATCGTATTTCGCTACTGATGGTAGTAAAAACATAAAAAACGATTTGCCGCAAAGCTTGGGGGATAGTTGTTTGTACAATTTCGGCTTTCTCTTGACACATGTTTCGTTAGTTAAAATCCATATATTGATAAATATATAAACAGTAAATGTTTAATTAATGTAAAGTTAAATTTGTTCAAATCCATATGGAGATATATAAAGAGTTCATTCCATTATACATCTCAACTCACTATTAATTTTCAAAGAATTAAAATCCATCCAGAACTTTTCGGATGACTTAATAAATATAATTTATTTCAGATTTGGCCTGAATGTTAGTGGGGGCTTAAATTATAAAGTGAATAAGGAGGGTGATAGATGTGATTTAATGTGAGTTGCGGTGTGTGAACTTTTTCGTCTAACACCGATGTTAATGCTAATCGTTCTATAGTAAACTAACTAAATAATAAATTGGCCATTTTTAACGCGTGATTGTTATTTAATATTATGTAAAATGTTAGCGTCTAATGTATATTCATGCGAAAAGTTATAAAAAAGTATTTGCTGAAACTGAAATCTGACGCCGGTGCCAATGGTGATAATAGGTCTCACAGCTATTATAAAGCTAGAAGACAAAACTACGGCAATAGCAAATACAGAATGACAAACAACGTGAAATCAATGTGCACCAATAGGGTACAAACATCTTAGGGAACACTGGAGGTTTGTTTGTTTCGGCTGACAGCGTCGCTGAATCGGCAGATGGGCAAGGTCTGGTCAGGAAGACGTTGGTAGGGGTTGCATTGGCTGCTAGGCAAGGTTTGCTCAAAAAGATATCGGCAGAAGCCGAAGTAGCAGGAGAACGTCACGAGAAATCTGGAGCAGCAGAAGGCTGTCACGAGAAGGTTTTGGGAAGGCTGAAGCTGCGAGTAGTAATAGTTGTTAAAAGGTTGCCCCCCAAAAAGGGCGATAGGTACGCATTTGAGTAGTTTGTACAGAAAGCGGGTCAGAGTCAGGCGCAAGAGATATCACATGACCCCACTCAAACCCCCACCCGGGAAGTTGCGGCCCTTCGGCGAAAACTCGCTTTGTCATACATTTACAATATGATTATTGAACGCTGCTGATATTATTAAGTCTCAACATAGCAAGAATTAATTCCTAGCTAAAAAATACGATTTAACTAACATACTATGTTAGTTATGAGCATTATTTAACAAGCGAACTATTAAAATATCGTACGTCGATTTTTTGTTGAAGAGATAGCTAAAAGTTTAAATCGTGGCCGTTAGCTATAAATAAAACCCAAGCCAGTTGACGGGAGGATTAACTGTGTATACGTATGGTAGGCGTGGCTGAAGCAAACGTTTTAAGTAGCCGGACGAGTGAGATGTAAAAACAAGGACGGTATAACCTCTGGTGACAACTCTCTTAATGCCAAATTTTATTAACATGTTCTTAATAGTTGTATGACCCATAAATGTCCATTATTATTATAATACCAGTAGTAGTAGTATATACTTTTGAGTCTTTTTTCTCACATTTTCTTCATTGGTGAATCGTGTTGTAGTGGGGGTTGTCGGTAAAAATGATTGTCTGCCTGCGTACCTTAATTTGACGTGAATTCAAAAACTCTACAAACAAAATGATAGCTGAACAATCGCGACTGTAAAGTTAATAAAATCAATAAAATGGAGATTATAACCTTGAATAAGTGTCAACAAAAGTAATCTATGAAACTATTTGATTACGCATTACGCAGATTTAATTCTGTAAGTGAATTAAAGAAAGTAGAAGAGTTCAATATGTGTTCACTAGTTATGTGACAATTTTGCAATGTTATGTATGAAACACTTTTAGTGAAAGGGTTGCTTCACATAAGTTTGTGTAACAAGAAGATAGAGTAAACGTTAGTAGTATTAGTAGCAGAAGTAGTGATAGTAGTAGTAGTAGTAGTAGTAGTAGTAGTAGTTCATGGATCTGCAACTGATAATTGTTTCAGTCAGGTTAGCCTTTGTTCTTGATTGGAGATCCGTTATTTGCGTGTTTTTGGCGAGATCGTTCTTGTTATTGTTCTGGGCGGGCAATAAAATGATTGATCTTATTGTGTTGCTTTTTGAAACACGTATCAACTATTTTGCTGCTCTGTCTTTAGTATGCAAATTTTAACTTTTATAATAAATGTCATGTAACATTCCAGAAGCATGAGTTTTGACGCAGATTGATGCTATTAATCAAATAGTGTGTAGGCATCCTGCTTCGCGCATGCGCACTGTCATTTTTGTAAAAACGGTGGAGTAAATTATATGGTGGTATTAATATTGTACACGGACAATACCACATTCTGTCTATATCAGTTCAATAAGTTTTCATTATTATTATTATTAGTAGTAACAGAAGGAATATTATACTTTTCACACTTTTATAACGCGCATGTTATGTGATGGGTTTTTCGTCTCCTTGAAACATGACTAACACATTTTAAAGAGAGACATATGGATGTGCGTCTCGTATAAAATCAAAAAATTACCCCCCCCCCTATGCATTCACATATAAACACGTTTTGTGGTATTTGAACAAACATGGCGTCCGCAATGAGAAACCTGTCGACATTTATTTTTGATAAAATGCCCCATTTGTCTGAATACGCATGTGCGCATGCGCGTGTGTCTAAGGTTATGTGCAGATTTGGAAGAATATATGTCCATAAAACGTACTTGAACAAAGAAAAGTACTAATAAATTAATGAATAAAGAATAACTTCAAAACGGAGAAAACTCTTTTTGTGTTGTTGGATTAGTAGATTTCAGATTGTTGCTGTAACAGAACAAACATTGGCGCGCACACAGACACGCATATATATATATATATATATATATATATATATATATATATATATATATATATATATCTATATATATATATATATATATATATATATATATATATATATACGCAAATGTATACACAATGCACAAGGAAAAACATAAACAAACACATATAGGCAAAAACGTATACGCATACACATACTCAAATTGAAAGGGAAATCTTCACGCAAAATAAGCACTTCGATATTAATAAACATACACATGTGCATACACACACATATACAGAGACATAGACATACGAAAAACCATATACAGACACATAGACATACGCAAATCCATACAAACACAGCGTACACAAACCCATACAAACACAGACATACACAAACACATATACAGATACATAGACATACGCGAATACAACAAACTATATATAAACCATTCCTTTAATAAAAGTAAAACTTCTCACCATCACCGTCGACATTTTTTATTGGCGATTTTACCAAAAATATCTCCAGATAAATGAGGCACCTAATTTCACGATTATTGAAAAAGAAAACTGTTCGATAAGTGTCTTACCTTTTCGAGAGAGGTCTCGTTTCCAACGTTAATTCGTTGTAAAACTAACCTTTACTTACAGGTCATGAATACAGGTGTATATTTTTAGGCTTTGCTGATTTGAAAGCAAAAACGGATCATTTTGTAAGAATTAAGATTGGTAGTCGGTACAGCCCTCCAAATTATTATGATTTATTTATAATAAACTAGCAGGGGTATTCGACATTGCCCGGGGTTCTTTCTTTCCAGTTTGCTCCAGTTCAGAGCCCCCTCTCCCCGTTGCCCCCATCTTCCCGTTGCCTTTGGCGAAAGCTGTCTCTTCCGTGGTAACATCCCCTAACCTCCGGCCTCTCTCCCCGTTGCCCGGAGCAAAAGTTGTTTCTTCCTCAATCGCCTCCTCTCCCTTGCCCTCATCCCCTCCGCCCGCCTGTTCCCGTTGCCGGTGGCAAAAGTGTGACACACTTCTATTTAAAGTGCCACTTCTATCTTCGCCCTTCCTCTTCGATGTATATGTAGGTTATCGTTAAAAGAAAACTCTTATGGGTCAGTTTGATTCTAACTCTCGTTCTTTATCCGTAACCGTTATGTTACCGACGCATAGAACAACATCTATAATAAAATAGGCCACTGTAACGTTGTGTTTTTTCTGACAAACCGCACATGCACTCAACGTATAGATGACTGGAAAATTAAATAAATTGGTATACCCCAACAAGAAGTTCCGTGTCGGTTCGGTACGAAGGAATCTACGTTTTTGTCAAATTGTTCGATATTTCTGTCGAGTATTTCGTCAACCTTTTGCAGAAATACACACATAAGCACATACACACATACAGACAACCCCCTTTATATAATAGACCTAGCAAAATATCCTCCCTGCGGGTGTATATTTTTGCTCAGCTACCGCGTCAGCCCCTCCTGCCTGGGAGTGATATATCATGCCGAATGAAAATATACTACACAGACTAACAGACCCGATTATATCGAGTTATAGGAAATTACAACATGGCTGCCAGCGACTAAGGAATTGCATTTAACTTTGATTTTCAAGTATTTAAAAAATATATATTAGAATTTTAATTCTGAATAAAAAATACAATTAAAGACTAATTAATAAATTTCATCCAAAATGTGTGCGAAAATGAAACGATATAAGCGAACGAACACTCCCCACACCCTAAAAAGTACGAGTTAATGCCTAGGAGCATCATATGATGACAACAGAATATTTAGTACACTACCCATCGATAAAAAAAGAGAAAGTAACCTTGTGGGAATGGTAGCGTGAGAAACGAACGTATATTATGATGCCCCCCTCCTCTGGAAAATGTAGGTAATGCGTGGGACAGTCGACATTTCTACAAAAGAGTCAACAGTTTACGGCGGCACCCTTATTATACGAAAGTAGTCGACAGTTCACGGCGTCCCTATTGTACAAAAAAAGTCGACAGTTTACGGAAGCGTCCTTATTGTACTAAAGAGTTGACTGTTAACTGCAGCGCCTCTATTGTACATAAGAGACGACAGTTTACGACGGCGCCCCTATTGCACAAAAGAGTCAACAGTTTACGGCGGCGCCTCTATTGTGCAAAAGAGTCGACAGTTTACGACGACCCTATTGTACAAAATGAGTCGACAGTTGACGGCACGCTTCTATTGTAAAAAAAGAGTTTAGAGTTTACGGCGGCGTCCCTATTGTGCAAAACAGTCGAGAGTTTACGGCGGCGCCTCTATTGTAAAAAAGAGTCGAGAGTTTACGGCTGTGCCCTTATTGTACTAAAGAATCGACAGTTTACGGCGGCATTTTTATTCTACAAAAGAGTCTACAATTTTATATTTATATTGTACATAAGAGTTGACAGTTTACGGCGGCCCGTCTATTTTACAAAAGAGTCGACAGTTTACAGTGGTACCCCTATTGTACAGAAGAGGTTACAGTTTTATGCAGTGCCTCTATTGTACAAAAGAGTTGACAGTTTATGGTGGTTCCTGTATTGTACGGAAGAGTCGACAGTTTACAGCGGCGCCCCTATTGTACAAAAGAGTCGAGAGTTTACGGCGGCACCCTTATTGTACACGAAAGTCAACAGTTACGGTGGCGCCCCTTATTGTACAAAAGATTCGATTTCACAGCGGACACTGGAAGGCAGAGTCTACTAAAATGTAACATCTAATAAATGCTTACTCATTTTCTTATTTTAATTTATAAGTTGGCTATTTACTTTACATGGCGGATACTGGCGGACACTGGCCGACACTGACCGACAGTGTTAACTATAATGTAACATTTTAAAAATGAATTATTAGTTGGCGATTTCTTTACAGGGCGGGACAGTGGCGAACACTGGCAGACATCAGCAGTTAGTAGCGGGCAGCGTTTACTAAAATGTAAAATGTAAAAACTGCTGACTATTTTCCTGTTTTGTTTATTAAATATTGGTTTGCCCAGAATTAGCGTCTATTACTTCTGAAAAGGTGGAAGTAGAAGGAAAAGAAGAAAGAAAAAAAGGAAAGGGGAGTGTAAGAAGCAAAGAAGGAAGAAAGGAAGACAAAGTGGCAGTAGGAGGAAGAGAAGAAAGAAAGGAAAAGTTGGAGTATGAAGGAAATAATGAAGAAACGAAAAAAGGTGGGACTAAGAGGGGGAAGAAGAAAGAATGGAATAAGATGGGAGTGCGAAGGAAAGAAGAACAAAGGCAGAAAAGTTGTGAGTGAGAGGGAAAGAAATAAAGAAAAGAATAAACATGTGGGAGTAGGAGGGAAAGTATAAAGAAAGGAAGAAAAGATAGGAGTGAGAGGGAAAGAATAAAGACAGGAAGAACAGGTAGGAGTAGGAGGGAAAGAAAAAGAAAAGAAGGAAATGTGGGAGTGAGAGGAAAAGAAGAAACATAAGAAAAAATAGAAGTGCGAGGAAAATAAGAGAGAAAGAAAGAAACGGTGGGGGTGGGAAGGAAAGTAGAAAAAAAGGAAAAGGTGGTAGTTGCAGGGAAAGCAAAAAAGAATGGAAGAATAAATAGTAGTGGGAAGGAAAAGAGAAAGAAATGAAGAAAATGTTACGGTAAAAAAAGGAAAAAATGTGGTAGTTAGAAGGAAAGAAGAATGGAAGGAAGAAAGGGTGGTAGTGGGAGGAGAAGAAGAAAGAAAGGAAAGGGGCGCGGGAGTAGGAGAGAAAAGGAAGAAGAAAAAAAAAGAAAGGGAGGAGACGCCGGAGTAGGGTGGAAGGAAGAAGGAAGGAAAGAGGCGCGGGAGTAGGGGAAACACGGGGAATATAGAAAGAAGGAAAGAGACGTTGAAGTATAGGGAAGGAGGAAGAAAATAAAGAAATGACATATTTCTATTAAAAGTACCATCTCTGTTTTCGTTTTCTGATGTCAGATAGAGCGGCCATTACCAAGTGGATATTTTCGATATTACAATTAAACAAATTTGTGAAAATAAATTATAATTTGTGAAAAACACATCCGTCCTAAATTATAATGTAAGATTTTTCTGCTGTCAGATGCCCATGACCGAGTGTATATCTTCTCTATTACCATTAAAAAAATTGGTGAAAAAAAATTATAATTTGCGAAAATAAAACATTCGGCCTGTCGGATTTTTTTTATTAACACTGTTCGCAATTTCTGATATCAGATAGGGCGGCCGTGACAAAGTGCGTATCTTCTATTCAACCATTAAACAAATGTAAAATATGTCCTCAAATAGCGTACGCATATCGCATCTGTTGTTTTTGGACTGAAAGAGTTTGAAATAAAAATGCAGACTAATTTCCGGTCTAGTAGAAGTTTTTACATCTATGTAGCGCCTCTGTTATATAAAACAAAAGCATTAATTTAATAATGCGCTCCTGTTGTATCAAAAAAACAAAATCATGTTCATTTATGTAGCGTCCGTGTCATATTAAAGAACTCATAAAACATGTTCATTCATGTAGCGCCACTATTATATAAAATAACTCGTATTAATGCGTCCCTGTCCTATCAAAGAATCCATATGGTTCATTTGTGCGTCTGGACCAAAATCATGTTCAATTACACCAAGGAGCCGACAGTTGACGGCAGCGCCTCTGTTGTTCCAAGGGGGTGACAGCTGATGGCGGCGCCTATGTTGAACGAAAGAGTTAACACTCACCCAGACTTTTGCCTGAGGCGCCCCTACCGGCGAATGCCGACACTCACCCAGGCTTTACCGTAATCGCCTGATGCACCCTTAGAGGCGAATGGCGGCACTCCCATTCGTTACATTTTGTGAAAAAGAAGAGGAAAAAGAAAAAAACATCTAGTCCTCTTTACCCAAACCTCAATATCTGACTCTTACCCGAACTTCAAGATCTGACTCCTTCCTGAACCGTAGGATCTAACTTATACCCGAACCTAAGGCTCTGACCTCTTCCCAAAACTTAAGCTCTGACTCCTTCCAGAAGTTCAGGCTCTGACTCCTTTCCGAACCTCAGGGTCTGACTCTTTCCCAAACCTCGTGCATTGACTCTTTTCCGAATCTCAGGGTCTGACTCTTTCCCAAACCTCGTGCATTGACTCTTTTCCGAATCTCGAGCTATAACTCTTTCCCAGACCCCGTACTTTGACTCCTTCCCGAACCCCAGACTCTGACCTCTTCCTGAACATCAGTTTTTTTTATCCCGGGCAATGCTATGTTTCAACACACCTACTCTATGTAGGGTATTGAGCACCGTTTGATCACACACACGCTTTATCTAAGATAATGACCACTTTTAAAATTAATGGGGGTCTACTCTGACTTCTTTTTCTTCTTCTTTGTTTCCCAAACATCCGACTCTGACTCCTTCTCATAACGTCTGACTCTGACTCCTTCTCAGTACTTCCGACTCTGATTAATGAATCTTCGACTCTGACTCCTACCCGAACGTCAGGCTCTGACTCCTTCCCGAACATTAGGTTCTGACTCTACCCGTACCGCAGGCTCTGACTCATTCTCGACATCAGGCTCTGACTCATTCTCGACATCAGGCTCTGACTCTTTCCCGAACCTAAGGCAGTGACGCCTACTCCTTCCCGAACTGCAGACTCGGTCTCCTTCCCGAACTGCAGGCTTTGATTATTTCCCGAACCTTCAGCTTTGACTGTTTCTCAAACCTCCGGCTCTGACTCCTTTCCGAACATCAATTTTTTATCCTGGGCAATGCTACGTCTAAACACACCTATTCTATCTAGGATATTGATCACTTTTAAAATTTAGGAGGCATGCAGAGCACTATTAAAACTAAGCCCCCCCCCCGTTATTTTTGTAGAGAAATTCACATTTACTTGTAAGTGAGAATAGAAAAAAACGAAATGTATGCTTCTTATAGAAATATAATTGACGCTAATTCACTAACGTTTTTATAAAATTCTAACTTTCGCGGCTCGACACTGTAGGGAGCGTCTATATAATACAAATTGTCAATCAAATTTAGTAAAACAATTGTGGTCGAATGTAACAATTTATTAATTGGACTTCTGATATCTTGTGAATGTAATGTAACAATGTTTGTCTCTCTTTATCTGCTTTTTGGCTTAGATCAAAGTGTAGTATCTGTAAATCTTCTTTATTGGCCTTTTGGCTAAGATCAATCTGTAATATATGTTCTCGGCATTTTAATTTTTTCCACTAGTTGCTGTCTCAGTTATCTGTTCCTCGCACTACTCTCTCTCTCTCTCTCTCTCTCTCTCTCTCTCTCTCTCTATGGTTGGGAATGCAGTAACATCTCTCTCTTTGCATTGTCAGCGACACCCCCACCGCCTTACTTACTTTTTCTATCCACCTTCTCCCTTCGGGTCGAGCTGACACATTGACCTTCCCTAAGCCTCGAGCGACAAGGGAGGATCTAACCCACTTTTTCTCTTCCACTAACGCCCCCCTCACTCCCCCCTCCATAACGATTCGGGATTCATGCCTAAGGCAAATGTTGACTTTTTATATGCATTGTTTTTTCTTTAAACTATTTGTTTGTAACTTTTTATATATTTGCTTAAATAAAATTTGTTCTTGCGAATTTTTTCTTCTCGGCATTTTGCCTGAGATGAAAGTGTAGTATCTGGTCCGATTCTATCGGTTCCGATGCTACACACTGTAATCGAATATCAGAATATCATTCAATATCTTCTATTTCCTTCTTCTTTAGAAGAAAAGTGTAGTATCAGTTCATGTCACTTTCAATTTGTAATCAAAAATCAGAATTTTATTGAAAACTACCTAACCTTTTGAGATCCCTCCCAGGCTTTACCCCACGGGCGAATGTCTACACTTTTCCAGTTTTTATCTCATTCGCTCGAGCTGTCCCTAAACATATGCCGACACTTTCTCAGACTTTTACCTAAAGCGCCCCTATCGGTAAATACCGACACTCTCCCAGGCATTTGCCTGAGGGTCCTACCGGCGAATGCCGATACTCTCTCAGACTTTTGCTTGAGGCGCCCCCACTGGTTAATGTCGACATTTTCCCAGGCAAATACCGATATATACTTAGGCGCCCCTACCTGTGAATGCCGACACTCTCCCAAGCTTTACCTTATGCGAAAAAGAAGATAAAGAAGAAAAAAGACCGGGTCACCGATTTCGTACTGGCCAGTATAGGCGTTACTTAACTTTGATTTCACATGACGTCATGTCTGGAAGTATGAGTCAGCAGTCCGCCTACCTCTCATTGTGACGCCACTTGCACAATAATGAGTCAGCAAAATTACTACATATTACATGGATTTATTTTCAAATTACAACATAATAACATTGAATTTACAAAACCCGTCCAGTTGACCTTCAAGGAATGGGTAGTTTTTTTCTGAATTGTCGATATTATGCAACCGAGGACCACACTGTTTAAGAAAATATCAACTTAATGGGATGGCGAGTATCTTAGGAGTTTTTCCAGACATACAAACATACACAAAAACGGACAACTCTTCTTTTTATAGAAGACTAGCAGGGATAGCCGTCTATTCATCTTTCTCCCTTTCTCTTTTATTACTGTAATTTTAGTGAGGAGGCCTTCACCGAACTACCGTTAAAATCAACGTATGAAGAGAAATGATGGTGATAACAATTATTTATCCCGGACAATGCCGAGTAGAACTAATAGCCACGGGCAAGTCCCAATTTCTTGTCTCCCCCACATTTCAAAATAATATGAAGATAAATGATATTGAAAAGACAATAATTCGAAAAAAATTAATATATAACAGTGATCAAAAGTGATACTTTAATCTTACAATTTTTGATCCCGGACAACACCGAGTAGAATAAATAGTCCTGGTAAATTAATACTTACTGCCCTCTCTCTCCATTTCATCATATTAAGAAGATACGTTATGTTGATGAAGTCAATAGTCCAAAGTTAACAAAATCAATACTGAACTTGTACAATTATTGATCACGGACAATGCCAAAAAGCACAAATTGTTACGGTCAATTCTTATTTTCTTCTCACCCTCCATTTGAACATATTAAAATGATATTGATGAACATATTAAAATGATGTTGATGAATTCCATAGTCCGAATAGATTTACTATATATACCTTACCACAAGTTATACTGTAATCTAACAATTTTTCATCCCAGACAATGCCGAGTAGAACTTATGGTCTCGGTAAATGACTTATATCTCATTTAACAATAACATTAAAATAAAAGATGTTAAGCACTTTGGATTATGGCTCCCATGTGTATACAACATTCTAAAAAATACAGATAAGTTGTTTATGTCGAGCTGTTCTTCGTTTTAACATCCCCACTCTATCTAGGATATTGAGCACTGTTATGAACACTTTTGTGTTACTACCTGCTTTATCAAGGATATCCATATGAATTAAAAAAAAAAAAAATGAATGAAAAAATGAACAAAATATGAATAAAAAATTATGAATAAAAATATGAATAAAAACGTTAATTTAAAAAATGAATGAAAAGGTTAATGTAAAAAAATAAATGAAAAAATGAACGCGAAATGAATGAAACAAAAATGAATGAAACAAAAATGAATGAAACAAAAATGAATGAAAAACAAAGTAAATGAAAATAGTCAATGAAAAAACATGAATGAAAACTTTTTTGAAATAATAAAAAAAAAACATCCGACCTAAAATATAATGTAGGATTTTTCTTTTGATTAACACCGGTTTGCATTTTCTGATGTCATATTGGGTGGTCATGACATAGTAGATATCTCCTACCATCAAACCATCAAACAAATTAGTGGAAATAAATTATTTGCGGAAATAAAACATGCGGCCTAAAATATGATGTAGGATTTTTCTTTTGATTAACACCGGTTTGCAATTCCAGATGTCAGATAGAGCGGCCATGGCCAAGTGCGTATCTTCTATTTTACCATTAAACAAATGTAAAATATGTGCTCAAATAGCGTACGCATATCGCATCCGTTTTTTTTACTGAAAGAGTTTGAAATAAAAATGCATACTTATTTTCGACTAAGTAATGTGTTCATTTATGTAGCCCCCTATTATATAAAAAGAAACTCATATAATGCTTAATTTCTGCTTGTAAAACAAAAATAACATTCTTTCACTAATGCTCACTGTCGTATCAAAAAACCCTTGTGGTTTATTTGTGCTCCTAAACCAAAATCATGTTCATTTATGTAGCGCCTCTGTTTTATGGAAGGACTCATTAATGCGTCTCTGTTGTATCAAAGAACACATATGGTTAATTTGTGCCCCATAACCAAAATCATGTGCATTTATGTAGCACCCCTATCATAGGAATAAACTCACGAAGCATATTCATTTATGTACCGCCCATATTATATAAAAAACTCATATTAACGCATCCCTTTCTTTTCAAAGAACCCATATGATTCAATTGTGGCGCTTTAATAATATCAAGTTCATTTATGTAGCGAAACTGTCATCTAAAAGAACTCATAAAACATGTTGATTTATTTTGAGCCTCTATTATAAAAATAGCTCATATTAATGCTGTCATTTCAAAGAACCAATATCGTTCGTTTGTCCCCCTGAACGAAAATCATGGTCATTTATGTAGCGCCCCTGTCATATGAAATAACTTATATAAACAGTGGCAGTAATAGGCAGAAAGTGGCGGATAGTGGCGGATATTAGCATGTAATGGCGAGCATCGTCTACTAAAATGTAACATTTTTAAAATGCTGACTCATTACCGGTTTCGAATTATGAGTTGCGATTGGTTTACATGGTGGACATTGGCGGACAGTGACGGACATTGGCAGAAAGTGGCGAATATTAGCATGTAGTGGGGGAACCATCTACTAAAATGTAAATTTTTTTTAAAAAGTGCTGACTCATTTCCTTTCTTTACATGGCGGACAACGGCAGACATTGGCGGTAAGTGAGGGATATTAGCATGTAGTGGCGTGCATCATCAACACAATCAAGCAGGGTACTGGTATTCCCACAAAATTAGCATATATTAATTTCGATCCCAACCCCGTCGCATTTTAGGGAATTACTTGCAGCTTTTTTTTTACAAATAACAACAAATTAGTACATTGGAAACTTGAATAAATATAAAATCAAAGAGGCACCCAGAAGTCTATTAATATCCTATTTTCTGATTCTCCCCTCACCAATAATCCGAAGAGAAACGTACTAAAAACAATAATAATGTGACGATCGCGTAAAAATATTACGAAAACCTATCACTATGACGTGTTGTACATATCAATATACGTAATGTGCACAACATTAAAAATTGTGATCACATTAAACGAAACTGTTGCCATTTGAACCTCAAAATATGATTTTTTTGGTAATTTTTCGATATTATTTTGTCGGGGTTATTCCGGTTAAAATAATACCTACTGTGGATGTTTGTTGTGCATTTTTCAAGTTTCAAGATTTTTGCCTTATATATATATTTAGATTAGATTAGATTACTTACTTTACGTGAAAATTTCGGGTTGAAATGTTAAAGTTTCAAGTAGTCAAATGCGTTCTTAAATGTATGTAACATTCCGATTTGCTAATAATCTGTATTCAACATTGAACAGAAAACAACCCACTGGACTATTATAAATATATTTACCTTTTTACTGTACATACCTCCATAACTAAATCCCCTTTTTTCGTCTGTTGACAATTTGAATACAATTAGAATGACCCTCTCCTTCATCTCAAATAGGATGCAAACAAGATTTGTGTAAAATTCATGTTAAAAACGGTATTTTTCCTATAAAGAAGGTTTAAGATGAAAAGTTTTATATTAGACTTAAAGCTATGTCTCAAGACATGACGTGATGGATAGAAGGTCCGAAGTTAGATATGGTGAAGAAGATTCTCTCTTCTTATCTTCTTTTTAGCAGACGAGCTAATCAGGTTCGTACGTCGTTTTCGCATAACTGTCTCCGTTCGGGTGAAAGAGAAGATTACGTTATGTAAAACTTTGTAGTAAAAGAATAAAACATAAAAAGGTATGACGCCATCATTGGGGCAATGTAATGTTGTGGGCGTTTTTAGTTTGTTACAGTATTACAGCTCCAATGAAGAAGAAGCAGACGCTGTTATTCATAACAAGACAGACAGAGGCCGACCAACTATGTGTTTACTGTTACACCACGGCTAGAACCATCTCTAAGCCAACAATTTACAACGTATCAGCGAGAGACGACTGCTGTTGTCTGTCAATAAGAAGATTACAGGTCAACATGTGCGATTGACAGTATTTCCCCATCAAACATTACAAACAGCTTAATAGTGTCACATAACGTTATAGCAACTCGTTGCGCAAAAGTGGGAGCATCAGAACCATTTCTTAATTGAGCTTGTGAACAAAAAAATAAACAAGCAATCAGGAGCTTTATATAAGATGGGAATAGAATCTGCAACGGTGTGATTGATGTTTTCGGATTTGTACATTTAATTTCCAGACTTTGAAGACTCAAAAGAGTTTATATTAAGTGGTGGCAAATTAGGCTCCTCTTGCTACTTTTTCCACATGGGCAACCGAATGCGGTATAAACTATACACTTTACAACCACTTGATCAACTCTCTCGTGGTCCGGTGTCCACACTGTAGTCCCTACCGGTAGCTGCACTCTCGATAACACGTGGAAGAAAGAAAATGATTTAAATTACTTTTTAAAAATTATTTTACTTCGCCAATTTATTTCCTTAACTAAAAGTTGCTTTTATCTTCTTAACATGTAGTCGCTCTTAGTTGCAAACGACAAGTAACTATTATTTTTAATATCTCACGTTGCTAGAGGAAGGTCAGCATGAAAAGGATTTCCACCGCGAAATAATACGCGAGGTTTGTCCGCTTCAAATCGTCAACTAACTATTCATCGATAGACATATGCAATCTAAAGCTGCTCTTGTTAATATTTGCATTATTACAAAATAAGTTTAATCCTACTGAATCGAGGACCTTCACGTGGATCAATGTTTTATTCATTTTTGTCGTCAGATGACTTTGTTCTGGTGCAGGAATGCCAGTTGCAATGGAGAAATGTAAGTTTAATCTTGGCCTGTTGTGTAGACACTGTCAAAGTTCCGACATTTTGGCGATTAAAAACCATAACAAGACTTTTGAATGACCCAATGTACACTTGAATTATTGCTTCCTTTGAGGTGTTTCAATTATACTCTTTCGACTAATATTCACCTATTCACGCCTCCTTTGCAAACTAAAAAAATAAATTGTAGATTTATTATGCTTCAAAAAGAATAACAGAAATGTGCGTCCATTCAATCTGTGCATTTCGTGATGAAAGTTTTATTTCAAACTTAAGCGTGCCATACCAACCAACCGACGTGCCACATTATAGAGATGCATCGAAAATGTCTTTTTTTAAAAACTGAAGTGTGATCCATAAGATAAATATGCTTGGATGCATCTCAAATAAGATGCGCCCATTCAATCTGCGCGTTTATTGATGAAAATGCTTTTTCGAACTGAACTCTAGTCTATATTGAGATGTGTGGAAAAAAACTCGACTGGTTGATTTGTTTCTTGCAACCCAGTCTTTAAATGCATAAGATTGCAAATAAATTTAAGTATAGGAAAAAAGGGAAGATTACATGCAAATGACATCAATATTGTATGATTGCTTTTAAGCAACTCGAATGAAAAATCGAAATTTGATTCTCATACCATGAAATTGAACAATTTATTTTATAAACAAATCTTTCATCTCTTCGATTGAGATCTGGCACTATTCTGGCTCAGCCGACAATAATTAGCGAATACCATTGAGTCATAAGTGCAAAAAGCCAACCTATTTCAAATACAATCGGAAGCACTGCACTCGTGAAAACTGTGAGAAAATTAAGATTATATAACTGAAGTTATGAACTTTTTGTCTAGAATTTATAATGATTGAACATTATTCTAATCTTTATACACGTTTGTATATTTTACTTATAGTTTGTATTCAATTCTAATTATCGGTAAACACATGTCGGGTTCATGGTATCCGTAGAGCCTCTTTCAAAATTACCAGAGATCACACCTCAAAATGCATCAGATCAATCAAATCTATAAAGAAAGTTGTTAAAATAAAGATGACATAAATAAAGTTTGGGGCTAAGAGATGTGTTTATTTTTGAGAATCGTAAAATGAACAAACTTAGCCAAATTTATGAGAATCTTTTAAACTTTATATACTTTATCAAAATCTCAGTGAATCAATTATGATCGGCCAAAACGAGTATGTGGATTTTATTCCGGGACAACTGCTGACTTTTGGCAGCATGGACGTTCAGCATCATTTGTGTTTGTATGACCATGTTTAAAGTCAGCCTTTTAAATTTTAACCCTTGGCTCTGACGGAGTAGAGCCGGAATAACACTTATCAACCTATTGTCTTTTTTAAACAGTATTTTCCTATCGTTAAGCAATTCTTTATCATCACAAGAAATTCGAATTTTTCCATTTTTTTTTAAGCTTTAATTGTTAGATAAAGAATACTTATGAATGGAAGAATGTTTTTCACATCTCGCGTGAAAAAGATTTATTTTCAAACATCATGAAACTGGTTGTATGCCCAAATAACGAAAAGATCAATGTTTCTCTCATTACTCTGACCAATTACGTTATTGTTTGTCTTGTTTGATAATAAGAGCATCGATATAATTAAATACAGTTGTGAGTACAAAAGTATCCATGTCAGAACAGGTCCATGACCGTGAAAGACTCTTCAACTCTTAGTGTAGAATATGGTCTGTCATCGTTCGGGGGATCAGAAATCTTTCTGAAATGTAGCATGTTAAGTTTTGTCACCATCCAGAGTGCTTTTTTGCTTAGTTGAAATTTTCCCACCTTGAAAACCGACTTCATGTCTAACTTTGTTCCTGTGCAAGGAAGCAGGAAACTAAAACATCACACATGAATTGAAAACACTCTGTTATGCTTAAAAAAGAGGCTACAGAAATAAAAGTATCGGTTTAGAAAAAATGGTCAATTTGGAGGTTTTAAGTGTTCTCAAAGTTTCGCAATCTATATAAATATATGAAATTAGTTTATAGTTTTAATTTCCGTATAGGCTCGAAAATTGTAGCACGCAATAAATATAGTTTCATTTACATGTTACAAATTGTCAAGCCTCGAGGGTAATATTTCGCTATTTAACTTGGAATATTTAAAGTTTGTCTTTTAGTGAGCGTGGAAGGAAGCGAATTAAGGATACTATTGATTATTATGAATGTATAATGATTCCTTAGTTAAGATAATATCTCCGATTACACATAACCTTATTTTCATCTTTAACAAGATATCTATTATTTCTGTTATTATTTTAACATTATTACTGTATACCGAACAGCCCCATTGACGTTGGAGCCTAAAATACAGCGCAAGTATGACTGGAGAGAGGGTAAACCTTAAAACTACCTGTACGATATGAGGACTGCCGCTGGGCCGTTTTTAACAAGGGCTGTCGACAGCTGGGTAATAAAATCTCAGGTCCCATTTACCAAGCGATAGAGAAAGAAATAGAATTACTTCTCAAGTGACATAGGTAATTGAGCTATACATATTTTTATTTACACTTCTCCATGTAGATAAAGCCTGATGACTGCCGAATTTGATTTTCAAAGACAAAGGAGTTCGGTCAGTTGGAGGAAGAGAGTGCTTTTATGAACTCCCATGGGGAGAAATTAATTACTCTCTGAGTAGATAACGCCGGTGGTGGGCCGTAATTGTTTTGCGGAAGCAATGGAAAATTGGATCAGCTGTTAGATAGGATTGCTTTTATAGAAACCCCATGGAAGGAAATAAATTACTTCTCTGTGTAAGATAAGGCCGTAAAAGAGACAATGTGAAATTCTGTCAGCGGTTCCCAATAAAAGGAGAAGAGATAACAGCTTTAATCAGTCAGTAAATCAGGTAAGGAGAGACCGGACGAAGGGGCTCGGTTCCGTTTCCCCGCACCGATAACATCACATCAGTCCGTTTGTGTACTGTTCCTACCCAGAACTTAAAACATATTTCGCTGACTAACAATCAAGTCGACCAGAATTATTAGAGTTCGTTCGTCCAACTAAAAAAACAAAGAGTTGAACATTAATATTATCGAGCTGCTTACTTTGTAGACAAACAAGTATAAATTATTTCTCTTTATTTTTTAAATAATTAATGTTTTAAGAAACCACGTCGTTACAGACATACTTTCTTTTATTCAACTGTTCTTCATGAAATGACCCTTCACTTCACAGCGATACCACGTTGCGGATCCAACCCGGCCGATCACTCACTGATCTAAGCAAACACAATGTAGGAGTGAATGATCGCTGGACCAGGCGTTTCGACATCTGCGACCTTCATCAGGGCGGCGACCTGTCACGTTATTTTCGTTGTATAAAAATAATCTTTCTGATTGAATCAAGTTAAAAAGGCACGGAATAAACCAAATACGCTTCCTAATATCGCTGATAATTTTACATCTCACTAATATGGCGACACTGCTCTCGTTGTTGTCATTGTTCTTGTATAAAAATGATCTTTCTGAATTAATACAGTTTGACAGGCATGGGCTAAAGAAACACTTTCTGCTCTTGTAATTGTCGTCGTATAAAAAAGTCCTTATTAGACCCAGTTTGAAAGACACGGGATAAAGAAACGCCTTCTAATATCGATGATAATTTAAAAACTCACCAAAATAGCGACACGGCTCCTGTTGTTGTCGTTGTATAAAAATGATCTTTCTGATTGAATCCAGTTTGAAACGTCCAGGATAAAAAAAAACGTTTTCTAATATCGGTGATAATTTTAAATCGCAATGACATGGCGACACTGCTGGTTATTGTTGTTGTATAAAAATGATCTTTCTGATTGAACCCAGTTTGAAACGTCCAGGATAAAAAAAAACGCTTTCTAATATCGGTGATAATTTTAAAATTCACTAAAATGGCGACACTGCTCTCGTTATTGTCGTTGTATAAAAACAGTTCCTTCTGACTGAATCCAGTGTGAAAGGCACGGAATATAGAACCACCTTCTAATATCGGTGATAATTTTTAATTTCACTAAATTGGCGACAATTCCCCCGTTATTGTTGTTGTATTAAAAAATTCCTTCTGATTTAATCCAGTTTGAAAGTAATGGGATACAGAAACTCTTTTTAATATCAGTTATAATTTTAAAATTTACTAAAATGACGACTGCTCTCGTTATTGTCGTTCTATACACACTTTTTTTCCTAATTGAACCCAGTTAAGAAAAGCACGTGATAAAGAAACGCCTCTTTATATCGGTGATAATTTGAAAATTCATTAAAATGGCATCACTTATCTCGCTATTGTCGTTGTATAAAACAATCCCCTTTAATGGAAATTAAAGGGGATTTTTTATACAAAGGCACGGGATAAATAAACGCTTTTTAATATCGGTGATAATTTTAAAATTCACTAAAATAGCGACACTGATCGCGTTATGTTTGTATAAAAAACAAAGCAATAATGTCTTCTGATTGAATTCAGTTAGAAAAGCCTCAGACAACAGAAACGTCTTCTGATTGAATCGAGATGACAGATACAATATACAAAAACGCTTATTAATATCGAAAATAACGGCACTTCTCGTTATTGTCGTTTTATCAACAAAAACAAAACAAGAATGCCATTCGGATTGAATCTAGTTAGAAAGGCACGGGCAAAATAAACGCCATAAAATATCGGTGATAATTTAAAGATTCACGAAAATAGATACACTGCTCTTGTTGTTGTTGTTATTGTATAAAAAACAAAAATGTGTGTATATACATACATATATATATATTTATATATATATATATATATGTATATATATATATATATGTATATATATATATAGATATATATATATATGTATATATATATAGATATATATATATATGTATATATATATATGTATATATATATATATATAGATATATATATGTATATATATATAGATATATATATATATATGTATATATATATATGTATATATATATATATATATATAGATATATATATGTATATATATATATATATATAGATATATATATATATGTATATATATATATATATATATATATATATATATATATATAGATATATATATATATATGTATATATATATATATATATGTATATATATATATATGTATATATATATATGTATATATATATATATGTATATATATGTATATATATGTATATATATGTATATATATATATGTATATATATATATATGTATATATATATATATGTATATATATATATATATATATATGTATATATATATATATATATATGTATATATATATATATATATGTATATATATATATATATATATGTATATATATATATATATATATATGTATATATATATATATATATGTATATATATATATATATATGTATATATATATATATACATATATATATATGTATATATTTACATATATATATATATATAGAGAGAGAGAGAGAGAGTAAGATAATACTTTATAGATATAAATAATATCTTTAATTAGTAGACTATCAAGATAAAAACAAAGCTCAGTATAGTGCAATAATATTAATGAATAGAATGGCATAATAAAATAAGAAATTAATCAGATTTTATTAAAGTTTAAAAACAAGGAGTGATAATGCGTCCTTAACTCATGTTTTTTCAAATAAAATCTTCTCAGAATACCATTACTTCGGGTAATACAAATTAAGCTTTGAAAATATATAAAATATATATAAAACATAAGATATATTGGCCAAAAACACACTGTTTTGTTTACACTTATACAGTTTATCCAAGTCAGAATGCTTAAAACAATTTTTAAAAATGTTAAAGTCGACTAAAATACAATCAAGGTGTTGAATGGTAATCCAAAAAACGAAAAAGTAATCCAGACTTGAAATTTGCTTGCTATCGATGACAGTGTATTCAGGGTGTATGTAAATTAATAAAAAAAACATACAATATCATACAAAAAGTTCAGAAGACTTACTCGGTGTTAAATATTATAATGTCGAATTAAGGGTTCTTAGGAACTGATAGTAGGAATGTTGAAAACCATAACTTCCTGGTCTGTCATATATAGAGAAAATCATAGAGAAGAAATACGCAGTAAGATCCGATTAAAACAAACACTGGTTAATAAAAATTAAAAATAGAGATTAAAAAATGAAAAATATAATATTCAATGTTCGGCTTAAATTTTAAATCGCCAGGAGCTAACTTAAACGAAAACTCAAATGTATTTTAGGTAGGGAAGTTTCGGGAAGCTGGCAGAATACGAAGAGAAAGGAGGGGGGATATCAAATATAAGACAGTGTAAAAAGAAAAGGGTGTTGGGTTGTAAGGTGGGCATATAAAAGAAAGATGAAAAGTTGATGTTTATTAAATTGAGAGAGAAAGAAAGAGGGAGAGAAACTAATACTGGGGGCCGGAAGGATATAAAAGCAGATTGTAGTGGGACCATTGTCGAGCTATGTGGCATGGAGTAGAGAGGAAATTAAGCAACTACGGTGAGAAGTTGATGCGGGTGGTGTATCAGGTCGTAGATACATCCATAGATTCGCCGGCATACATACAAGGATATGTGCACACATACTCACAAACGAATTAAAAACACATACGTACATTCACTCATACACATGCGCACAGACAAGCATATACACACAGATGCATGCTATATGTACACATAAGTATATTAATACACCCACATACATACATATATGAGTGTATATATATATATATATATATATATATATATATATATATATATATATATATATATGCACTCATATACAGACTAGAGAAATGCCCCTCCCAGGACGGATATAATAAATTCTCCGGAACAGAACATACCCCACCACTTTTATAATCCCTTACGAAAGGTAAAATCAATATAAAATGCTACTAGAATCATTGTTCCAATTTTGATTACAATCCATGACATTATTTTTATTCTATACAATGTCTAAATTTAGGTCTTAAGCTTAAGGGAAGAATTTGAAATTGAGTAAAATCTTGCTAAATTGGTGTACAATGACTATGAATTAAATTTAATGCAAATCTGAAATATTTCAACTTTCAAATTGGATGTTGCTCCATATTAAGCTCCTAATATCCATTTAATACTTTAACCTTAAATTTTGTAAATATATTTCACGTAGGGCTTTCTCCCCTCTACCCTCTTTGCATAAAACTAAAGTAAAGTAAATATAGTTCATTTTATCCACCCTTACGTCTGGTAGATTTGTTCCAAAATTCATAATAATCCGTTGATAAATTTGAAAGAGAATCCTGTACAAACAAATATATAAATATATACACATAGTTAACTTAATATAAATTAAGATGTATATGTTTGATGTTATATGCATTAAAAATAGCCTATGCGAATTGTGTCGAATTGAAGCGGAATATGCTTATCCAAAGAGCAAATACCGATTTCCCTAAACAATATCCCAGCTGTGTCGAAAAATGTGTGTTGTACGTGGTTAGCAATCGGACTCGTATACAAAAAACAATGAATCTACGACGGCATACGTTTTAGACAGGCCTTAGACAGAAAAACATTTCAAATACGTGACGAGGTTGGGACCCTAATCCCCTTCAAAGGGCTTGCACACATTTAGCCCACCGACCTATCCACTGCCGCAAACACCTTGGAAGTCTTCTTTTGGAATGGTGTTCATTTTCACCGTCGCGTTCCGCATCATCTCTTTTTTCGCACCCTCTCACCAACAGCTGCACTCCGACCAGTTTCGAGAGCCTGCCAGAACGCTGGTAACTCTCCGCTGATGTGCGGCAATTTTTGAATCGGTTGAACCATACCTTAATTTGTGTTACACCCATCTCATCTTCTCCAAACAGCTGCTGAATCTAACGCGACGGCGGAGATGAACACCATCCCAAAAGAAGACTTCCAGAGATTTGATGTAATTCTTATATTTTACTCTAACAGGTAAGTACATAATAACAATTTTGTGCTGTTTACTTTTAAGAGCAATATTCTATATAAGGTTAACCTGGAGAATCACTGTTTATCTAATATGAATAAATTCTAAAGATTTTATTCTATGTTCGCAACAAACTGATGAATTCAACGTTTATTATTTAACATTTTGTATTTCAAGTAGCAAAATTTGCGAAGCAATAGCGAGCTGGCAAAGCCGTCTAGTATTTCATATTTTAATAAGAAATTACTGATTTCAGCCATTTACGCAATTCAATTTAAACTATAATATTTACAGTTTGATTTCTTTTTTTTTACAATCTCGTCTCTTCTTTTGCTACATAAACGCGACAATTTCACATTTATAATTCAAAGTAAGGTTTACAATGACTGTGCATCAAACTGAAGCGTAACGTTTAAAATGACGCAGTATTTGATTTCATAAGGGTCTGTTTTAAAACAGACCCTTATGAAACCAAATACTGCGTCATTTTAAACGTTCGAACAAATCATATTTTAATCCTTATATTCATAAATATTTATTTTATAACCTTTTTTATATTAAGCCGTCACTTATTGAAATTGTACATGGCATATCATAAAATAGGCAGACTGTTTAAACATTTATATTGACAAACATAGACTTACAGAATTAAATACTTCATATTTTAATTACATTGGCTTGCCCTTTTTTATCTATCAATTACAAACAAGCAGCAAAACGAGTTTTAATAAGAAGGTACTTAATTCAGCTACTTACAAAATACGGTTATTTGAGCAGAAACTTTCGGGAAAGAAATCGTAACAGTTCTCTTCAAAGCAGGTGTTGAAGGGGTCCAGCAACGAACGAACCAGCACTGAGAATATTATTGTCTGGATTGTTGGCAATTTTTGTCAATGGTTGCAATCTCACTGTGCTAAGTAACTTTTCACATAATATTGGCGACCCACTCCCGTGAAACCAGGCATATTTTTCATCAGACTAGTGTCTTTACCAATAAAAATTGGTCGATAGTGTATCGAGGTAAACTACTGGCAATTTTATGGGAAACATTCCAAAAGCGTTATTAGAACTTCCCTTTTTTATTTTATCAAAAACATACACGTAATCCGCGTATAGATTTTTATTTTATCAAAAAAATACACGTAATCCTCGTATAGATTTTTATTTTATCAAAAACATACACGTAATCCTCGTATAGATTTTTATTTTATCAAAAACATACGTAATCCTCGTATAGATTTTTATTTTATTAAAAACATACACATAATCCTCGTATAGATTTTTATTTTATCAAAAACATACGTAATCCTCGTATAGATTTTTATTTTATCAAAAACATACACGTAATCCTCGTATAGATTTTTATTTTGTAAAAAATATACACGTAATCCTTGTATAGATTTTTATTTTGTAAAAAACATACACGTAATCCTTGTATAGATTTTTATTTTATCAAAAACATACACGTAATCCTCGTATAGATTTTTATTTTGTCAAAAACATACACGTAATCCTCGTATAGATTTTTATTTTATTAAAAACATACACGTAATCCTTGTATAGATTTTTATTTTGTCAAAAACATACACGTAATCCTAGTATAGATTTTTATTTTATCAAAAACATACACGTAATCCTCGTATAGATTTTTATTTTATCAAAAACATACACGTAATCCTTGTATAGATTTTTATTTTGTCAAAAACATACACGTAATCCTTGTATAGATTTTTATTTTATAAAAAACATACACGTAATCCTCGTATAGATTTTTTTTTATCAAAAACATACACGTAATCCTCGTATATATTTTTATTTTATAAAAAACATACACGTAATCCTCGTATAGATTTTTATTTTATCAAAAACATACACGTAATCCTTGTATAGATTTTTATTTTGTCAAAAACATACACGTAATCCTTGTATAGATTTTTATTTTATAAAAAACATACACGTAATCCTCGTATAGATTTTTTTTTATCAAAAACATACACGTAATCCTCGTATATATTTTTATTTTATAAAAAACATACACGTAATCCTCGTATATATTTTTATTTTATCAAAAACATACACGTAATCCTCGTATAGATTTTTATTTTATTAAAAACATACACGTAATCCTCGTATAGATTTTTATTTTATTAAAAACATACACGTAATCCTCGTATAGATTTTTATTTTATCAAAAATATACACGTAATCCTCGTATATATTTTTATTTTATTAAAAACATACACGTAATCCTCGTATATATTTTTATTTTATCAAAAACATACACGTAATCCTCGTATATATTTTTATTTTATCAAAAACATACACGTAATCCTCGTATATATTTTTATTTTATCAAAAACATACACGTAATCCTCGTATAGATTTTTATTTTATCAAAAACATACACGTAATCCTCGCATAGATTTTTATTTTATCAAACAGATACACGTAATCCTTGTATAGATTTTTATTTTGGTAAAAACATACACGTAATCCTCGTATATATTTTTATTTTATCTAAAACATACCAAAAATCTTCGTATAGATTTTTATTTTATTAAAAACATACACGTAATCCTCGTATAGATTTTTATTTTATCTAAAACATACCAAAAATCTTCGTATAGATTTTTATTTTATTAAAAACATACACGTAATCCTCGTATAGATTTTTATTTTATTAAAAACATACACGTAATCCTCGTATATATTTTTATTTTATCTAAAACATACCAAAAATCTTCGTATAGATTTTTATTTTATTAAAAACATACGTAATCCTCGTATAGATTTTTATTTTATTAAAAACATACACGTAATCCTCGTATAGATTTTTACCTCTTCAAACGTGAGAACTGTGTTCTCCAACACATGTTAGAATTTAACTGGGCGAGTTTTAGTCAGTCTTCATACCCGGTTGATGGATAAAATAAGGTCTATTATTATATACAATTGTTACCATAAATTTGGTCACTTTATCTCTATCGTAACCATACTCTAAGAACTCTAGACTGAAAATGTGTTACAAACATAAGAATGTTGAAGTTAAGTGTTGTCGGTAATAGATCATGGGTCGTTAATGATCTGATCATAATCAGGGTGTAACAAGTGTTTATACAAACGTTATGAATATTTCAATAGAGAATAATACTAACTGGTGTCTTCCAAGCAGCTTCCTTTACGCAGTCAATTGGTTTTACTGGAAAATTCTGTCCACTGCAAACAAACCGGATAATGTACAGTGATCGACACCCTCTTGGTCGGTAGCAAGATCAAATTGAAGTTTCTGCAAATTCTTAAAAGCTGTGGATCCATCTGGAGTTTAGAGAGAGAGAGAGAGAGAGAGAGAGAGCGAGAGAGAGAGAGTTCCATTTGTGCGTCCTCAAGAACTAGAGAATCGAGGGAAGAATTCCAAAATACTTTAAATTGATTCAATACTCGACGCGTTTTTTAAACAAATGTAGAAATACGTTTAGAGATTTTTAGGAAATGACGAAAATGGTCGCTGGTAAAAAACGAACGTCGACTTCCGGTATCCAAGATACAGTTTATTTTTATTAAACGGACACCCCATTTTAATGTTAGTGATACCATCGGAAGTAAATACTCTTCCCCCACGGTTGAGAATTAAGGTAAATATTTGCTTGAAGTACGGGAGTCTTTGGTTACACGTACATTATAATGGTTTAATGATTGACTAAGCCTATACGGGTACTTAAATCATTTATGTTCAGGGAATTTCTTTGTTGTGTGATCCATAGTTGTGCAAATCTCGCACAGCTCTAATTTTCGGAAACGTTTTATCCGTTGATCGCAGATTAGTAGGTCATGTCGATTTAAATGTTCGTTGTGTAGTGGTTTCATACTTCACTTCGAATATATATATATATATATATATATATATATATATATATATATATATATATATATGATGATAAAATGCACAATATTTCATGAAATGAAATGCCATGAAAAGAGAGTGTGTGAAAAAGACAAAAGGAAAAAACAAATTAAATACATAAATAAATCATAAAATAACGAGAAATTTTACTGGTTTCGTTCCAATCAACGAACGCTTTAACAAAAAGTAAAGATTTTAACGTTTATTGAATAACCGCAAAACATAGGTAAAACAAATAACGCACAACAGAATGTTTTTGGGACGTGTTTAACTATTTGAAAACAAAATTGAATTATGCAACGTATGCGACAGAGACGTTAAAATGAGAAAAGAGGAGGAATAAAAGGAAAACAAACAAACTAAATAGAAACATGGATGAAAGGTAGTAAAAATCAATAGTTACTTTAACCGGGATCGGAGTTTTTAATGCAGTTGCGAGATATATTGCATTGTTTCAGTGCGGGTTTTGCCAGTTGTTTACTTAAGGAATAAAATCCGACTTTAAGATTTACGTTAGATGGTGGTGAGATAAGTATTACAGCGCTTTCGATGCACTTCGGACATGGGAGAGAGTATTCAGTCTTGAGAAGGGTGCAGTTTGTAAAGTCAAAACACTTTTACCTACAATTTTGACGAAACCAGTAAAATCTCACATTTTTTAATGATTTATACCTGTATTTGATTTAGTTTTCCTTTTGTCTTTTTGGCACACACACACACACACACACATACACACATATATATATATATATATATATATATATATATATATATATATATATATATATATATAATACCAAATAGTATTTTACTTTATACATGTTCAGCTGCTAATAATTATTACAATAAGTAAGCATTATCGTACACGGTAATGATTGTATTGTATGGTCTCCATTAATAAGTGATATAAGACTTACCATTTTAAAATATAGTGACACGAAATTGCTAGTTCTCTAGCAACATTTTATGATCCTATTCTTGGTCAAGACACACTTATTTATCCATTCTGAAGAAGACGGTTAAGTAGTTGTTGTCTATTATTCCTCATAAACCAGCAGAGAACAAAAAGATGAGCAAAAGTCAAAACATTACCTCCGTTAATGATGATGATTATCCCATACAATACGTGCAACTAAAACATCCACAATAGATACAAATTGCATAAATATATTTTCCGGTAGCATGGACATATATTTTTAATTTTAATTTCCATATATATGTTAATTCAACTCAAAAATATATCTAATAATCAGGCTTACAGCCGTATGATGCACGGTGAAATTTATATTTTCAATTAGCTATATTTAGCTGAATAATATGATATCTTTTAAATATACATATACCTCTTTTTCTGTATATATATATATATATATATATATATAGTTTGAGTAGTATCTATCGAGTCCAATCTGTCCATATCTATCTATCTCCCTCTATCTCCATCTTACATTCACCTACTCTCTGTCTCTCTGTCTCTGTCTGTCTGTCTGTCTATCTGATTCACATCTTTCTCTTTCTCTCTCTCTCTCTCTCTCTTAATATATATTATATATAATATATATATATATATATATATATATATATATATATATATATATATATATATATATATATATATACGTTTATTTATATCTTACTCTAAAGGTTTAGTCATATCTATCTATCGATCCAAATTACTTAAAAAATAATTATTCCAGTATATTTATATAAACTATTTTTTCATATATAAGAAAAGGTATATATATATATATATATATATATATATATATATATATATCAATCTGCTTTTAATACAGTCAAAAGATAAATGCGTAGTACTCACGTGTGTTAGCTTGATGATTGAAAGTATATTAA
>OY744526.1:89189651-89212151 GCA_963556195.1 Sepiola atlantica
TAAAAGGCACGAGAAGTGACAAGAGAGCATTCAAAGTTAAATTCCAAAAACCACATCTTCAGGTGCGGAGAAGATAGATAGAATTCAGAGGGTAAAAGGTCCAATAAAAGGTACGTTCGTGGATGCAACTGAGCAACTGAATAGAAATACGATTTGACTTTTGCTTTTCTAATTCCTTTTCATCCTTCTACATATCTATCTGCTCTATTCTGGATATTGAGCTGTATACTTTTCACAATAGGTTTTACCTTTCCTAAAAGTTTATATATATACTATTACGGCTAGTAGTGTCACAACAACAGTAACAGTCAAATTTTTCCTGGCAACATTTTCAGTTAGTATAAGGGAAAATGTGTACCGTTTACTGTCATAATTGTGAGTTACTTTTAAAAATCAAACAACAAATGATGCGTTCAAAACCCTAATTTTCAAAAGAATTTCCTGCACGCGTACAAGATATGTAATCCTTATCTGAAAAAAGAATTCCTGCAGCGAATGGATTCAACGCATAGAAATAAGTTCGTTTCTACTTATTTTACATTGTAAAAGTACCAATAAAAAATTATTATTTTATTTAATTTTTTAAAAATACATGTTTCACTGAGACCTTAGAAAACGAAGAAAATATATAGTAAAAATGAATTTCATTTCTTCACGTTCTAATATATTTATATTACTTCATGGACCTAACCAAAATGTCACCAAATAAAAATTCCAATGTGTTTTTAAATTTGGTGAAAGCGTAATCTTTATTCAAAATTATTTGAATGTTCTAAGTGTTAACATATCAATTTCAACAAACCTTAACTTCTGTCTATAGATTACTATATAAGTTAATGTTTGTTTCGTCTGAACTGCAGTGTGACGTAGCAAGTGTATCAAGTATTTGCTTTGCTTACATATTTTCCTATCTTGGTAACGTAATTCAAATATATTCTTTATGGAAAATTATTGCTTTTACACTAAATAGAAACTTACATTTTTGCTTACCAGAGAGCTCCAGTTATAAGCAAGGAGCACACACAAATCTGGAATCTGCTTTTTAAGTGTGTATTTATAAATGCTATAGAATTTCATATTAATATCTATTGAGCGTCAATTCTGAAAGCTTGACACACAACATATATATCTCTACATACATATATATATATATATATATATATACTAGTAGAATAGCCATCCCAAGATGAGTATAAGCAATAAATGTAGCATTAGTTTTAAAGTTTCATGTTTTTGCTAGACATCACGGTTTTGGTGACATCCCTCTAAATGGTAACATTAACAAAACAACATCAAAGTGAGTACACTTTGTTGCCTAGAACACATATTCCATAATTAATAATGATTTAAATCTTTAGAAGAAGGGTCGAGTAAGACCCCAGAATGTAAAGTGTTTCTTAAAAAGTAATGTACCCATGTTACTCACCGGGTTGCCAATAATATATATTCCAAAATTCATAATGATCGGTTTATTAGTTTAGCATTTTATCTTGTATAAAATAAAACATATTATATATATATATATCTTCACCTCCTAAATGTAAAAATAATACAAAAATAATGTGCCTATGTTACTCACCGTACTGTCTAACATATATATTACATAATCATAATGATACGTTCATTAGGTTCAGAGATTATCGTGTATATATATATATAGACTGAAAAAAGCGGACGCATGTGCATTCATATTCATATATATGAACCTGGAAATGTACAGGACTTGTGGAATTAACTCTTAAAATATTGAAACTGGAATTGAGATTTGAAGAATTAAATGTACAATAATAAAATCACACTTAAGCACAAGGTTGCTAAACTTGCAGATGTATGCAATAGTTTTTCTTAGCTCTTTCTTGGATATTGGTATTTTGATTAACAAAAAGAATGACATAAAGCACCCTAAATATTTTTCTTTAGTAATACAGTAGATCCTGTCTAAATAGTCACCTCAAGTAAACGATTAACACGTTAGGCTAACTGATTTAGTGACTTGATCACTAAACTTTTATCACTTGATCACTTTATTACGTAATTTTTATATTTTCTTTTTGAAACAAAGTTTGAAAATCTTCTTTTAAAATTATGACAATGTTTTAAAATCTGTTTGTCACTTGAAAGAAATGCAAAAATTACTACAATTAGGAAATATTAAAAAACAGAAGTTAGAACAAAATAGTGCTGACAATTAGAGAGAGTTATCTATTATGAAGAGTTGAATGTAAGTCAATTATGTCAAAGTTTGGTTTAATTTTTTTAAATTAAAATAAAAAAAACACATGTGTTTTGCATGTAACACAAAAAATATTCTTGGCCTGAGCAGTTAAATACAGGCATGAATTAAATTGTTAAATACAGGCATGAATATGCCTGTATTTAACAATGTATCCATAGCTGAGAAGAGTCAGTTACAGAATACACTCCACTTGAGGTAATGTGATAAATAAGAAGCGCTCAATGATTCGTCACATTTTGAATGATGCGTTAAGCAAATTACACTTCATTAAATGAATCGCCTAATTCATTATTGTTTATTATTCTCTTTACATTGTTATTTTACTCTACATTTAATTCTTCAAATCTCAATTTCAGTTTCAATATTTTAAAAGTTAATTCCACTTGTTCTGTACATTTTCAGGTTTATATTTAAGAATATTAATACACATTTTTCAGTCTAGTCCACTTCTTGTTAATGCATTGCAGTTGGAGAATGTACAATGTATTTTTTAAAAATGATTATTTTAAAAAAACGAAACAAATAACAAGACCCCAAAGCATCAGTGACCAGTTTCACCTTGAGTCATGTAGACTTTGAGTTGGTGGAAATATTTGCAACCATTAATAATTATGACATCACAATAATGAAATCATCTTATTAGCTAGTGAATTAGCCTTGAATTTATTCTTATCTGCTAAAGAAAATGATTAATTCAAACTTATCTTCGTTATATGCCTAAAAGCAATAATAAGAAATTGTAACTAACTTCATTTTTATATTTTAGTTAAAACTAAGTATATTTAGTATAATTATTTAAAACATTTTCCTTTTTGTTCAGACCTACTACATGATTCATTACTGCCTATAGAGACAAAGTCACAACAAATTATACTATAATAAATTTGAATTTAACTTTAAACATGAAGTTAGCAACACTAATTACTTCACTTGCATATTTTGAAACAAACAATGTTGTAAATAAGATATAATATTATGAAACATTGCCTTTTCTGGACTGCCCCACTACATGGTTTAGTATTGCCAATAAAGACAAAGCACAAATTAAATTTTGAATGATTGGAGTATAGTTATACTCCAATCATTAAAAATTTAAGTTTTACAAATGACGTTATTATAAATTTCTTTAATAAAACTTGCAATTGAAAATAACTTCACTTTTTTAGTTTATAAAAAATAAAAGTACATAATTAGAATATATTCAATTAAACATTTGCCTTTTGGACATCCCTACTACATGATACAGTACTGCTCATAGAGACAACACCACAATTGATTACACTTTATTAATAAATTTAGAGATTAAGTTTAAAAATTAAAATAATAAATAGAAATAATGTAAAAATAATGAATAGAAAAACAATACAAATATCTTTACTAATATAATTTATTAAAAAATATTTTAAGAATATTATCCAAAATGACACCAGTCATTTCTGGGCGATGCTACTGCATAATTCAGTACATAATGCAATATTCTATAAATTAATTTAGAGTTTTACTTAATAAGTAAAGTTATTAAAAATAAGTTGACAAGCAAAATAAATAATGGGGTTGATTAGAACTTATACCACCTTTTTAACCTCTAAAATTCCACAAAATGTTCTTCTTCTTATTATTATTATTTAATTCTTCTTTTTGTTCTTCTTTTAAATAAAATCTCATCTCCTTTTACATTATTAAAGATTCAATTATTAATAAGTTAAGAATAATAAAAAATTATTATATTTATTTTATTTAAACATTATATTTTAAAATATTTTTCTATTGATTTTCTATTTAATAATTTCCGTTTTTTTCTTTTTTAAAATAATAATTCCATATTCCAATTCAAATTAAATGATTTAAAAAATTTTTTAAATTTTCAGAATTGTAATTTTTAGGTTAAAGTAAAATAAGATAAAAAATATGTTGAATATTTTTCATTCAAATATTTAAAAATTCAGAAAAACTTTGATTTTCAGAAAAAGTTTCAGAATAATCAGAATAAATTTCGATTTCTGAGTTTCAAATAAGTTCAAATAACTTATAATTATTTTTGAATTGATAGAGATATCATAAAGCAATTATTATTCACTCCAGTATTGATTCTATTTTTTAAATTGTAAGTAAAATAAGACAATAATATGTTGAATATTTCAAATTCAAATAGCAATAAATTCAGAAAATCTCTTATTTTCAAAATCAAGTCTGAATAACTTTCAAAATAATAAGAATACATTTCAATTTCTGATTTTCAAATAAGTTCAAAAGATTCTTAATTATTTCAGAATAAATTAAATATTATGAGTCATTTAGTATTGCCTTCGGTATAAATTCTATTTTAGAATTGTAATTTTCATAATATAATAAAATAAGATAAAAATATGTTGAATATTTGAATTTAAAAATGTAGAAAAACTTAGATGTTCAGAATATTGTAAAAATCAGTCCAAAATAAGTTTCATAATAATAATACATTTAAATTTCTGGGTTTTAAGTAAGTTTTTAAAATTTGTAAATTATTTTATAAAAAATTCAAAATGAGTTTTCCAATGATAAGTTAATTATTTCAAAATCAATTATTAAGTTCAATATAAAATTTAATTTTAAGAGTTATAAGAATAAATTCTATATTTCGAAAATCATTATTAAAATTTCGGAATAAATTCTAATATTTTTATTTCAGTAAAATTATATTATTATTGACTTCAGTATGAATATTATTTTCAGAATAAATTTTCAAATATATTTTCAATGTTAAGTTTATATTATTTTCATGAATAATACAACCACATTATGTAATTTGGGAGGAACTTTTCTGGATTTTTGTTGATAATGTTGTCACTAATATCCCAATTTTCAGTGCCATTTTTGACTTAACAAGTATAATAACATGCCATAAATGATGCGCCTTCATGAAGAATGGCAACTTTTCATGTAAAATTAGTTTCACATATTTGCTGATTTGTAGAAATAAAGTTCATAATATCACAATTTAGGATTTGTTCTCCTTCATCATTAATCAAAAATATATTAATTTAAATGACTAGATATTTGAAATCATCAGTGAAGTCAACTGATGCTCAGTATTTTCTGAACAAGTATCACAGGATTTAATTAAAGTAGGTCTTGTTAAAAGTATATATTTAAATTGTTTTGTGCAACTAATAGGATTTCATATATAATACTCTTTTATTTCCAAAGTGTACAAAATAATTGAAAGTTTAAGTACGCGCCTCTTGTGTACAAACGAATCAATCGTTTACAACCGTGTATCTGGTGTACAGACGCATCCAAAGTTCAGAACCGTGCCTCTATTGTACAAAAGAATAGAAAGTTTATGGACGCACTACATGTGTACAAAATGATCGATAGTTAACGTACGCGCCTCTTGTGTAAAAAAGAATCGAAAGTTTCCGAACATGCTCCTGGTGTACAAAAGAATTAAAAGATTAAGTATACAAAAGAATCACAAATTTACGACATCGCCTCTGTTGTACAAAAGAATTGAAAGTTTACAGAAACGCCTCTCGTTACAAAAGAATCGAAAAGTTTAGAGACGCGCCTCTGTTGTACAAAAGAATCGAAAGTTTAATCGAAAGTTTCTGAACGCGCCTCTGGTGTACAAAAATAAGGAAAGTTTACAAACACGCCTCTGGTGTACAAAAAAATCAAGGTTTACGGGCGCGCCTCTTGTGTACAAAAGAATTGAAATTTCAGAGACGCGCCTCTAGTGTACAAACATATCGAAAGTTTACAGACGCGCCTCTCGTGTACAAAAGAATCGAAAAGTTTAAAGACGCGCCTCTGTTGTACAAAATAATCGAAAGTTTAATTGAAAATTTCCAGATGCTCCTCTGGTGTACAAAAATCGAAAGTTTACGAACACGCCTCTGGTGTACAAAAGAATCAAGAGTTTACGAGCGCGCCCCTGGTGTACAAAAGAACCGAAAGTTCAGAGACGTACGTCTGGTGTAAAAAAATCGAAGGTTTACAAATGCGTCTCTTGTGTACAAAACAATCGAAAGTTTATGGACGCGCTCTGGTGTACAAAATAATCGAAAGTTTTAGTACGCGCCTCTGGTGTACAAAAGAATCAAAAGTTTCCGCCCCTGCCTCTGGTGTCAAAAGAATAGAATATTTATGGACGCGCTTTGGTGTACAAAAGAATCGAAGTTTAATAAAAAGTTTATAGAAGCGCCAATGGTGTAGAAAAGGATTGAAAGTTTATGGACGCGCCTCTGGTGTACAAAAGTTGAAAGGTTACGAACGCGCTTCTAGAGTACAAAAAGAATCGAAAGTTTACAACCGCCTCTCTGGTGTACAAAAGAATCAAAATCTTGCGGATGCCCCTCTAGTGTACAAAAGAATCGACATTTTTCTAGACATGCCCCTAGTGTAAAAAGGGATCAAATGTTTACGGACGCACCTCTGGTGTACAAATAATCACAATTTTATAGACACGCCTCTGGTGTACGAAATAATCGAAAGTTTATAGACACGCCTCTGGTGTACAAAAGAATCAAAAGTTCAGAGACGCACCTCTGTTGTACAAGAGAATCGAAAGTTTACGGACGTGCCTCTGGTGTACAAATAATCAACATTTTATAGACGCACCTCTGGTGTACAAAATAATCGAAAGTTTACAGACGCGCCTCTGGTGTACAAAAGGATCGGAGGTTTACGTACGCCCTTCTGGTGTGCAAAAGAATCGAAATGTAACATCTCCGACATACCCAAGTTGACAATTTTTCTTCATTTTCTTCATTAACAAAGAGAATTTTCAATTTGCCATTTTTGGGGGCTTTCTTTCTTCTAAATGTGGCTTCAGTTTTCAATTTGCCTTTTTTTTAACCTTTTTTCTTTAAAAAATAAGCTTCAAAAGTCAATTATCACTTTTAAAAATGTTCTACTAAAAGTCACTCAGCTCGGTTTCTATGACCTGAATCTTTTTCATACGAACAGATTTCGATTCAGCTCATCGAGTTCTATCTTTCTAATTTTTTATCATATAATTATATTCATAATTTAAAAAGTTATATCGAGTTAAAGGGCATGAGGAGCGTTCCTCAATAGACATTTTTGTCAGTTTAAGCTGCTCAACCCTTCCATATCTTAAACTCTTTTCGAGAAACGATTAAAATGAATTGTTTTTCCTCTCATTCGTTAAGAGGAACTCAACGTAATCCATTAATTCATTGTTCAACACTGTTAAGGCGGCTGACTATGTTTTCCGCCTGATTTGACATAAATAGTGTTTATTTCTCTACTCGTCGTATAGCGGTTGGAATTGGCTTCATTGGTTAGAGCACTCGGTATTCAGTTAAATGGGACTTTGTGATCATATACGGCCGGTTTGAACAACTGAAGATTCTGCAAAGGTTAAACTTATACGTATCTGGATAATAATGAAATATTTATTATTAAAATAATTGGACCGGGCCCTTTTAATGAGAAATAATATAAGCCGCTTAATCTAAGGTATGATCCAACTTCCTATCTACGTGATTTATTGAACACCGTTAAGACAGTTAACTATGTTTGTCCGCTTGATTTTACATAAATAGGGGTTATTTGACTACTATTCTTGTTGCGGTTGGAATTAGCCTTATTAGTTATAGCGATTGGAATGTAGTCGACTCGTTTTTCGGGGTTCGAATCGTGCTACCAGTTTGAACAGTTCTCCACACTGAAGATTTTGCAAGTATGAAACGTATACGTATGTGGATAATAAATTAATATTTTTATTATTATTATATTATTAAAATAATTATATATATATATATATATATATATTAGAAAGTGTGTTTTAAGGCTATGAAAATTCAGTTTTGAAGAAAACCCGTTGGATATGAAACGAGGTAAATAGAACAAATGACAATGTATATATAATATTTTTATTTAATTCTAAACCTTTTCAAATGTTAAGAAGGTCAGATCCCCATCTTTTACTAAAAACTGTTTTTATTTTCAACATACAATTGTTTCGGCTTACCACCAAGGTATTTGTAAAATGTTCCTATATCCTAAGCAATTATTTCCTGGTATGGCTATCCTCAGTGCTCATATATAAAACAATGTAAAAACAAGGCAAGAAAAGCCTGAATTACAATACGTACTCATTATCATCATCATTTACTTTTTTAACGGAGCTATTATCTCCTGTGTCTTAGTCGCCACATACACACGTTGTGTGCTTTTTGCTATGAGTTTTTTAATCGTTCATCATCAGCTTAGATATTTACCCTAAAATCCGTAAATTAAAATATATGCTTTTACTGACCGTCTTTTGTTGTTTCGACCTAATTATTTCTTTTTCATCCGGGTTTTTGTCATTGATTTTACATTATTTTATATGCTTTTCTTACATTCGTATATCCGTGCGGTGAGCAAATTCCGTTTTTCATATTTTAGTTTTAGGATATTAACATTTGAGATGGTTTAAAATTAAATAAAACTATTTTATAACATAGCTCTAGCCTCACACTATTGAGCTATTACAATTGCTTTATGTTTTTAAATTAATATTTAAATTAAAAAAATTAAATATATATATATATATATATATATATATATATATATATATGTGTGTGTGTGTGTGTGTTCATGCAACAATTAATGGTGACTCGTGTTCTCGGGTTCAAATTTAATGTTTACTTTACGTGGATTACTATCTTCTCAATTATTGTTAAACACTCTCTAACTATGGATTATTGCTTTGCAAACATGTATAAAATCAATTTTCATACCTCCCTAAAAACATTCCAACCACAAACAAAAGTAATTATCTTTTCATACTGATCATGAAGATTGAGGAACTATTGAGAAAGAATGAAGTGGTAGGCAACTCTTATTATCGGACAACGATTCACAGAAATACTTCGGATTCCAATACAAACGAACTGCTCCCCTTGGTGAACAACTTGACGGATTTAAAATGATCTAATGAGCAAAGCTAGAGATATTACTTTCCATAAAAGAAAAAAACATTAAAAAAACTTGACAAAATTGTAAATGCAATTAATAATTCGAAACACACATTAGTAAAAGCCGATAAAAACCCAACACTTCTACAAACTTACAAAACATGAATACTACTAATTGCTTGATATTACAAAGAATTACAAAAAAATTAAAACTACAAAAATTATATGCTGGAATAATAAAAAAAATTATTTTCAGTGTTTAGTTGTAATGAATTCTGCTATTTTAAAGAGAAAAACTACGCTTTAAAAATGAGGTGTTTGATACACCTCATTTTAAAAGCGTAGTTAGGTAAGTTTAAAAAAAACTTGGTTTGTTTGTCGAGTGTTGTAGATCGAAATAAATTATTCTTGCAGGTGGGGGCTGCACGTCCTTTGAAAAGTAATGAACAATGTTTCGATGTTTTGTCATTTTTTGTTATTATAACTTTAATTACTTGTAATACCAATACAACTATATGAATATATAAGCAAATACGACAATCAGATTATAACCGAATAACAGTAAACACTTATTTATTTTGAACTGTTTACGGTCGTAACTTCTTGGCTTTTTGACCAAGATCAAAGTGTGGTAACTGTTCCGATGGATACTAAACCCTATAGATCGGTATCGCCTTGGCCTTCGGCCTTGATTCCGCCGGTCTGTGGGTTTGTCCTGCACAATTCTGGGAGGTCCACCCTCCCAGTCTTTACCTTCTCACATTTTGAGAATGGTCAGTTTATTGCTATCGCCTGAGGCGCACCTACCAGGGAATGCTGACAGGCGTTGGCTTTAAATGTCACAAAGATCCCCCGACCCCCACCTTTCCACCTTTCCGAATGTTTCCGAGGAATGCACCAGCCTAAATAAATTCTCGGGTGCTGGCTTTTCAAATCCCACCTTCCAGACCTTGTGTCACATCTTACCTTATGGGAGGAAGATAAATAAAACTTCTTGGCGTTTTGGCCAAGATCAAAGTGTAGTATTTGTTCCGATGGATAATACACCCTATAAACCGGTGTCGTCTTGGCCTTCGGGTCTTGATTCCGCCGGTTTGTTGGTTTCTCCTGTGCAGTTCTAGAAGGTCCACCCTCCCAGGCTTTGCCTCCCCTCTTTGGGGAGGAGTAAGTTTATTGCTTACTGCCTGAGGCGCCCCTATCGGGGAATGCTGACGGGGCTGCCCAGGCATTTTTTGTAGGTCAGAGTGCTTAAATTCTCGGGCGCTGGCTTTTCAAATCCCACTTCCCGACCTTGTGTCACATCTTACTGCTGTGGGAGGAAGATAAATAAATAGGTAAAGAAAAATTGTATTTGCAATTTTGCTTGACTATAAATAGAGTATTTCAAAATAATATACTGTATGAATCATTTAAATTAGAATAAGATGTTTTGATTGTAATATAGTAGTGATAAGTAAAAAAATATATCGTATTTATTCATTTAGATATACATATATTGTGTGTACTAAGGCAGCATTTTCTCATTTATCCAAACATTGTACAAATAACAAAATTCGTCTGTTTGATTGTCCTTTTATATTTTTTAATTCGTCTTTTTTGTATTTTGATCAAAAATTAATTAATGTTCCATAGGTATCACAAACGTTGAATCATCCTCAGGTGTCAAAAGCAAATGAACAAAAAAGCTGTTCCTGATACCTATAAAACATTTTATTTTTCATACAAAATAGACCATTGGAAAAATTTTAAAATTTAAAAAGGTATAATTAAACAAACGAATTATGTTATTTTTTAACAATGTTTATATATATATATATATATATATATATATATATATATATATATATATATATATATATATATATATACGGTGTTTATAAGATAATCTTCAATAACAAGTAGATCTGTATTGAAGTATCAATTTCTATTTATACACACATATTTTCGTTACATATGTGTATACCTGTCTCATGCAGACAGCTTACTCATCCCTAATATCTATGTTCATGCAAACTAGACCGACTAATGCTGCATAGTAAAACGTCTGTCATCCAAAAACATACGGTGAATGACATCAACTTGTCCGTTAGTGGTTAAGATTTGGGACAATCTTGCTCCACATAAATAACACACACACACACATTGTTACGGGTTTAGATAGTTGTTGGGAAGTAGGACGGGCGTGAGAAGTGCTCGGAAGTGAGCGATGATTGTTTTGCGGCGAATGGACATGAGGAGGCGGAGGAAATAGTTTGTTTAGGATTGCTGTCGGCGGTTAGTGTTAGGATTTAACTCCAGAAATGATGAGCGGGTGTGGAGGAGTGATTATCTCATTAAGGATTAACACGAATCTATTGTCTGAGCAAAGACAAAAAGAGGTATAACGTTTGAATGGGAGTAAGTATAAGAGACACACAAGGAAATTAGCGAAGGAAAGAAGAGAAACATGTGTAAGAGTGGCTGGGGAGGGGATAATTAATTAAACAAACGTAAATAGAGAGGGAGAAAGAAAATGTCAATTTATATAATAAGAGCGAACATACATTCATATATATATATATATATATATATATATATATATATATAAAGATAAGTACATTTATATGTTTATATATTTGTATGTACATGATTTATTCCTTAATTAACTACCCGACCAGTATTATGTTGTCACACAGCGGCTAAGCGTAAAGGATCTAAATGTGGACTATATTTAGTTTAATTTAATTTTACTCAAAGGGGCTAAACAGAGGTGGAATCCATTCGTGAGAATTTAGATACTTCCGATTTTTATAAAATTGTAACGGCATGTATTAGTCATCAATTTATAAATATTTCCCAAATTTCAGTTTCGTTGGTGTATTTTAAAGAGATTTAGGAGACATAATTTTGAAACTACCTCAAATTTGAAAATTCAAATACATCAGATTTGCATAAAATGTTATCCATAGTCATTAGATACCAATAAAGCAATATTACCTGAATTTCACTTTCTTCTTAGGACTCCTTAAGCTTAAATTTAAGTCTTAAATTTAAGAAATTTTGTATAATCAAAATAATGCAATAAATATAGATCAAAATTGAAATAAGCATTTTCTATATTTATTTTAGTCTTCGTAAGGGGGCATAAAAGTGGTGCAAACTTATTATATCCAGGGAATTAAGATTTATCTTCTAGTATATTACATAAAGTTGTATACCATCAAGCTCAAAATGTGACCTAGTTATTTTCAAGTCTTTACTCAGCACTAAGTTGTGTTCCAACTTTTGTCTTTTTCTTAGATGAGAGGCTTTGTTAGCCGGTCTCTCACACTTCATTTTCATCGCTTTTCTTAAATATCCATCACAGTAAAGTTGATAATAGCATTTCCGTCGATCTGTCACGGGGAGGGAAAGGGAATGGTAAATAAACATATATTAATAAATATATATGTATATAAATACATATATATATATTTTAGATTTTAGTATGAGATACAATATACTTATTTCAACGATGAGACAATGACGCAGCTAACACAAACCATGACAGCCACAAACCGTAAGCCCTGGACTCGAGTTTCGCCCTCCTTTATGCTTTATGCTTTATGCTCATCAGCCGAACGCATCCGAACCCAGGCTTAAACACTGCGGCGTTGTCTTGCTGTCGAAATTATATATATATATATTCATATATATATATATATATATATATATATATATATATATATATATATATATATATATATATGTATATATATATACATATATATATATACACACATTATAAGACTAGTTGAATTCTTTTGGATTTTTACACCTGGATCACTATATATATATATATATATATATATATATATATATATATATATATATATATATATATATATATATATATATATATATATATATGGTACTAATCTAGCCTATGCGCCTTATTTCCGTGACTGCTCGGATCGCTGCGGCCGAGAAGTCACGGAAATTAGGCGCATAGACTGGAGTAGTACCATATATATATATATATACACATTAGTGGCTATTCTAGCTTGTAACTGTATGTCGGGCTTATAATCTTAAAAAAACTTTGCTAAGATGGTAGATATGCACTATTCGCTATATATTCCACCTTAAATAAAAATAAAGCGATTTCGTGTGAACACCATCCTGACAAACAAAACAATTATTTAAGAATTTAGAATAGGGGATCAGTTTCACATATAATTTTAACGTAAAATGCCCACCCCTATTTCTGTGCCACTCTAGTGTTTTAAATCAGTTAATCAAAATTTTGTTTTTCTATGTGCGTATCCATTTTTTTAAAAAATTTACTTTTTGAGTGATTACATATGGTTTTACATAGTTTTTAGGAGGTATTGTCGCTCAAACTTTGGATTAGTGGTTGGGGTTTAGAAGGGTTCATGTTCATATGGGGTCTTGCCACTCGCATTTAGGGGTAGTGGCAGGTTAAAAGAAATATGTTTTAGGGAGCTTTGCAACTGGGTCTAGAGGTTAGTGGTAAGGTTAAGGTAGTTTTTTAGGGGAGGCTTGAAACTCGGACCTAAGATTAGTGGTAGGGTTTACGGTTCGTTTATTGTGGTTGACACTCGGACTTACGGTTAGATACAAGTATATTTTGTCAATAATAATAATACATTTTTAATGATTAATTAATTGAGTAACTTTTTCATGAACCCGTCAAACACCCACATAATCTATCACTCATATCACCAAACGAGGTTAATTGCCCTATAAAGCTAGAACGACCCTGGAATAGGGGATCATTTTGCGTTAATATATATACGAAAAAGATCCTCCACGCATATCTTTAAAATAATTGTTATTCTTCTTTCAAAATTGAAAACTTTCAAATCGGCAGTTTAAATGCCTTACAATCACATCTTCAATCAAATAATTTACTTGAGCGTGTTTTTGGATATTTTTTACTTCAAACATAAAATACTATTCTTAGACCGCTATGTTTGACTCGCCCAAATACGTCATCCAAACAGAGTGTACCAATAAGTTTTGATTCTAACATTTTTTTACTACCACTATCCCAATTAACACCGGTAAAAATAGTACAACGGATACTTAAGGAAAAAGTATCCGTAATTTGTTTATTTCATTCTACTAATAATTTCATAAATGATAAACTACAATCATAAACCAATTAATAAACACTCTCTCATATTTCTTTTGAATTTCGAGAATATCGTATTACATATCAGATTCATTCACCTATTACGCATAGATGGAAGTAACGTATTACAAACAGCAAACTGCATAACTACCATTGTATATTGATTCAAAATGGCGTCTCCAATTTACTTATCGCATCGAATGATTTCATTTCGATTACCAATATTTCCATTGATTCAGGTATAATTTCTTTATTTTATATATTTAGGTCCTCAACACTTACGCATTTCATACATAACAATCAAAAATAATTTTCTAAATACTAACTGATGTACGTGTTGTACAACAGACTTGCTTGCGGAGTCTAGGTGGATTCTGTAGCAGGGGACTGAACCTTGCGACTGTCTGGGATTATCATTCCCTACACTGATGAGAGCGAAAGCGTGAAACGCTGGCGTATGTAGTTAAACAAATAATTTAATATTATTTACTTAAAATTATTATTGATATATATATATATATATATATATATATATATATATGTGTGTGTGTGTGTGTGTGTGTGTGTGTGTGTGTGCCGATTCTACACATAAAAAATAGAAAATAAAACATTTTTGTAAGAAACGAAAAAACGAAAAAAACAACGAGGTAAATTCAGGAGAGATAGGTGTCCCCTTTTCTCTCCTATTATCTTTTCTTTTCTTTTCCAATCTTTCTCTCATCTCGACTTACATTTTATCGTTTCACATACAGAACGCCTAAAGATTTGCTGTGACAGACCTACGTAAAGCAAAGCATTAAGAGAAAAATTATTCGTTTTTCTATTTTACCATTATATATATTGTAAATGTCACGTCTCTTATCCAAGAAAAGGATTCCGATTAGTTACCCAACTAGGTGCACGTCCGTCATCTAATCACCGGAAGGTAATGTTGAGAATTTTTACCGGTTTTTAAGCGTGAAACAATAAATAAATATCTACCTTACACATTTATATCTAAGATTTATTGCACTATAAAGGTTTTTGATTTTGTTTTTTTTAGTTTTTATCTACGTTATAAAAAAATATCAGAATAATCGTTTTTTTAGTTTTAAATAAAAAACGGAATCGATGAATATAATAAATTAAAGAAAAATCTAGATTGAAAAACAAACAGCTAAAGAAAATATCAAGAGCATCTATAGAGTTGATAATAGACATGTTATTCTCACATATTAGTGTGTAAAGTAGAAACAAACATGAAAAATGGCGATAAATAGCAAAAAAATAATGTGATTTCAATAATGACCCAGTACTTCTGCGTCATGGCAATGTCACACTTTGTTTGACCTACGAAGAAGTGAAGAGTACCAAATCTTTTTTGTAACACAGAGAAGGAAATCTAATGGTTAAAAGAAAACGAATAAGCAGTGAGGGGGCAATAAAATTAAGGACTCTGATTATTTGGAAATTCAAGTAGACACTGCTTAACTATAAAACCGATCCTAGGATGTAACGTTATGCATTAAGGCTGATGATTTTCTTCGGGAGTGAAACACAAACGTTTCTGTATAGCTTAATTACTTTAAGTATATTTTGATACTTTTATATATATATATATATATATATATATATATATATATATATATATATATATATATATATATATATATGTGTGTGTGTGTGTGTGTTTCATGCCAAACCTGTAATTATCAGTATGGGAGGAGACAATCCCTGGTGGTCACACGATTCTAACCCAAATACAAAAGTCATATTTGACTTAGTAGTCAGAGCGCGCACTGATGTGCTCACCACACAACGCTTGGAAATGGAAAGTAAATTTACGTCTTAATGGCAAATTCGGCGGCCATTAAGCAAGACGTCAAAAGGACTCAATAGAGTATATATATATATATATATATATATATACATATATATATATATATATATATATATATATATATATATTTATCAACGTTTCGTCTTTATTTGTAAGACTTCCGCAGGATGATAATTTTAAGAAAAATGTCATCCAAGTACGTGAAAATATTGGGTTGACATGGTGGGTTGATTAGAAAAAGTAGTAGCCATTACTGGGTGCGCAGAACCGAGGTCCGAGCTTAGTGAAGTAAGTAGCATGGCATGAAATGAATGAGGATGGTTATGAGTGAAAAAGTGGAGAGGTGGGGGTCAACGGAAATAATGTGCATGGCTGTTAGTAAAGAAGTGGATGGGTGGGGGAAAGAGGAGGGGGGAGACTCTGTGATTTTGGTGTGTGGGTAATGTTATGGTTTTAGAAAAGATTTGAATAAATGAAGGTGGTTTGAAATGGGAGGGGTAGGTGGGTGAGAGTGTTAGAGAAGTAGTCGGAAGGGTGAAATAGGTGAGGGGGAGCGGGGAGATTTTGTTGTGGGTAGGTGTGAAATTTTTGGAGAGTAGTAGGTTTTGACCGGCTGGCTAAAAAACAAGGCAAAACAATCTGGATTCTATCTACTTTTCGCCGCACCTGGATTTTAAATTTGAAACCCCCATTTTATTTCTCGTGCCTTCTAACGACCTACCTACAAATCACTTTCACCGCTGGATTTTTTTGGACACCGGATTTTTTTTGCAATCGGACATTTGTTTGCATTCTGGCAACGTTTTACCTTGTTTTTTCCCCATAATCCCTGTTTTGCTTTTTCAAATTTTAAATCTTGGCCTTTGCCAACTAATCTATCCCAGCATTTTCCTCTGATGATAAGATTTTGATCTTTGAAAAGCCTGGCTTAATGAAAAAAATAATTGAATCAATTGCCTTTTCGCGGAATATACTTTGCATTGATCAACTGAATTGAAAAAAGATCTGCCTTTCGCTTTTCTAATTCCTTTTCACCCTTCTACCTATCTATCTGCTCTATCCTGTATATTGAGCTGTATACTTTCACAATAGGTTTTACCTTCCCTAAAAGTTAGCTTTTAGTGGTCCACTTTATATATATATATATATATATATATATATATATATATATATATATATATATATATATACATATATATATATATATAATTATTTCTAAATAATATTTTCAAATTAACCCATATCCACATGTGTTTCATGCCAAACCTGTAATTATCAGTATAGGATGAGACAATCGCTGCCGTTCACACGATTAGTACCTCAATACTAAAGTCATATTTGACTTAGTAGTCAGAGCGCGTACTGATATGCTTACCATGCATTGTCTGAAAATGGGAAAGTAAATTAACGTCTTAATGGCAAATTCGACGGCTATCTAGCAAGTCGTGAAGAGGACTCAATAGGCGTGGCCTAGAGTATATATATATATAGGTAGTTTGCTTCAAGCATTGTGTGCAATACGTATATAAAGGAGTACGTGCGGAATGGTAATATTGTTTTAGAGATTTTAAACACATCCCATTTTATAAAGAGGTTACCCTCGAAATATTTTATGGAACACGGTCACACACACTTCAGTGTTGAAGTCTCGCCTAATCAAGTAAGATTTGCTATAACAATTTTAAAAAAAAATATAAATAAATAAAAAGAAAAATCATTTGGGTTCTTACTTCTCAACGCCAACATATTTCCATTTCTTGCATTGTGATAGCCTTCTAATACTTCTGTCTTCCTCTCTCTCTCTCTCCCTATATATATATATATATATATATATATATATATATTATATATATATATATATGGTCTGGCTTATATAATGAGGTTTTGTAACATTTATACAAAAGATGCATCATGGGAATGCCTTCAGTTGTTGCAAGGTCAGTTCTGTCCTCCTTCGCTAACAAAATTCCCAGTGAACCGCTTTACCCACTTACTCAACATTTATTTGTGTCCGCATTGAAAACTAATTTGTTGCGTACATTTAGCAAATAAGTAATTGTATGATCTCTTTATTGTTTATATTTCCCAGCAATTGTTGTTGACCTCCATCTACTGTGAGAGAAAATAGCTGAATCAGAGGTTGTGCAATCTACAATCGCATTTTCCTGATTAAGCATTGTTTATGTCCAGTGGAAAGGAGACACCCAATACGACCGGAAACAATGCCGAGATAAACAGAAAATAATGTGCATAATTTCAGATTTTGTTTTCTCTAACTTTTACACTCGTGGCTACGAAAATCTACTCTACCCTCCTTCTTCACTCATACATAGAGGGAAGAGACTCGAGCTCATAACTTCCTAATAGTATTCGAAGAAGTTGTTTTACAGCCACTACCACCCTCAAACTTATGGAACGTTGTATTAATTAGCCACAGCCGACTAAATGCACATGTTTTTGCGATTTGTCGAAAAAAAGCTACCTCTAATTTTGAAATATCCAATCAGCGAATTATCACTAGAACCCATGCTGAAGCAAATCCACACACATACCAATTATTTCGGTTTACGAAGAATTAAATACAACTTATTTAAAAAAAAAGTATACAAACTTTGTTTCGTATGATTTATAAAAATCATACGAAACAAAGTTTGTATAGCTTTAAGAGTTTCGTCAGTAGAAGTGATAAAGTCAAGACTGGCTACTTGCTAACAGCACCGCTTTTATCGATGGATTTACTGTTATTGAGCAAATCTCTGATGAAAGTGACACGGTCCTGTCTGTTAACACCTTTGCTAGCATTTATGTCTGTGGTGACTATAATGTTCACAATGTTAAGTGGCGAGTCCATTCAAACAAGACTGATGATTGAAGGACGGTTTTGTCTGGACTTCTCCTTTGCATAGGCATTTACTAAAATTGTTGACAAGCCAACACGCGCACCCGATGCTGATAGAATTTTTGCCAGATCTTTTTTGACAACTTGCCCTGAACAGTGCATATCTACTGTTCTGTCTCCTCTGGGATCTCTGACCACTCAGTTGTCCCAATTAAGAGTTTATCGATATTCTAGAGCCGATTGCTACAGCTTAAGATCTTTCATATTTGAAATCCCTCTTAAATCTACCTTAAAAAATGTGTTTTGCATCGCATCTGATATATCACTCCGTTTGTATTGATACCCCAAAAATATTCCAGCAAAAACCGAACTGAATTTATCGTTTCTATTCCCCCACATGAACAACTATTTCAATTTCTTTCAACGAAATAGATGCTTTCAAAATAAAGCCCCGTTGAAAACTGCTCGAAACCACTGCAAAAGGGTTATAGAAAATGCTAAAATGTCCTAGTATTCAAGAAACTGTAACCCGAATTATCTCCTAGCCTTAAAAGCTATTCAATCGCATTGATGATCGAGATCATTCCGATTCTCTCTCTCCCTCTCTCTCTCTCTCTTTCTCTCTCCTCCGACTTTGAGCACGAGGTACAATTGAGGAAGAACTGACTTGTTACTTTTAACGGCTTTAAAACCAAACATCTCTCTTTTTACCACCAACGCTCAGATCCTCACATCTCCCCATTTGAAATGAGTGGCTCTCTCCTCGAGGAATCCCCTTGTTTTGATAAGCTTCTAGAACTGACTTTTACCCCGACCTGAAATGGAAGCCTTACATCAAATCTGTTGTTAAGGTTGCTGGAAAAATGGTTGGATCATTCTACAGCTCCAAAATGTACATTACTCTTGATGTAACCATCTACCTATATAATATTCAGATTCGTCTTAAGATGTTGTACTTCTGTCATATCTATGGATGTTCCGCTTGGAACCCCTTTTCTTGTCTTGACGGAGTACAAAATCGACTCCACAATCTGCTGGGGGATGATCTCTTCTCGCCCATATAGTCTCTATCACACAGAAAAGATGCTGCTAGCCTCTCCTTACTATATCGTTATGTTTATGGTAGATAACATTCAAAGCAAGGACTCGCCTAGCTTGGACCACATGAAATAACTTTCTTCTCTCTCTCCCTCTCTCTCTCCGTACCAAAAACCAAACGGAACTTCCATGAACAAATATTCCCTCTATGGAACAGGATATCACGAGTCTGCTTCTTAATCGACTACATCACGTTCTCAGTAATACCAATTCAACCCACTGTTTCCAATCCTCTCGTGACAGCGACCATCGTCTAACCAACAATTCTTTTAACAATCATCCTCGAGTGGCCCCGTACCTTTATAAGCGGTGACCCATCAATACAAAAAAGAGATTATGCTTAGAAGAAAGTTATTCTTTAATGTTATAGTGTGACATGGGTCTGTCCTGAAGTCTTATCCATTCTAAAAAATAGCTGTTCGTGCTTCAAATAATTGCGGTCATATTTTAAAATTCTTTTGAAACATCGAAAAACGGAGCAGCCCATCAACTTACTAGACCATTCAGCATTTGACGTATTCTAGAAAGTTTTATCTACTTAATTTTCATTTCTCCACAGGTTTTCCAGTTATTTTTATAAGGTTTGCTTTTGTTTTAATTAAGGCAAATAAAGCCTTTGTGAACGATTCATTTTATACAATTAATTAAACACAAGTTGGTATTTTACTCGTATATGATTAGGGATTGGCAGTTTGTACCGTTCTAAGCATTCGTGAATTATCGCAATAGCTCCACCAGGATTAGAACTCGATATTACAGATTCTAATGTTCGTGAGACTTTTTTGTTTCGCGTTCAAACTATTAGTATTACTGTAACAGCTTTGGTTTTTTCTAACCATTCGTTACAACTGATAAAAACCGGTGGCCTACCTTGAGTCTGAGTGACAGCAAGTGTTTCAGATGTCCTATACTCTCCGTTCCATTTTATTATTGTTGCCACTAACTGTGTTCTCGAACAGCTATTTAGCAGAGATTTCTCGTTGATAACGCCAAAAGTTTTCTCTGGAAATTGAGGGACAATGACCTTCTTCAAAATTCCAGTTTTCGCCATTCCTTGACAGTAGCCTTTGTTGACTTCAGTCGAAATCTGGATGCTGATATCTCTTCTCGGTCGTTTCATCCTCTTAAAGCAATCATTACTTCTCTCTCTGAGACTAATTAATATTACAGTCAGGGCGTTTTAAGAACGATGACAGAGTTTATTATTTTTTCTTTTATATTATCTCGGCTGCTTAAAGTTCGTCTTAATATTCTAAATCTATAGTTCTATTTATTACAACTTACCAGTGTCACCTGGCTATGTCGACTGGTTTCCACACACTAGGAATATTTTGGCTGTTTACATCAGTGTCGTTTGTATACTGTCAAACCTCTCTTGGATTTTAATTTTACATAGTGTATTTTTTGGGGAACTCTTCCTAGTACTCGTAGATTAGAATGCCAATGGTTTTCAGTCTCTTCGTTTTTCTCGCAGGTTCCATGTATTTATTGTTTCCGCCTCCTTAAACTTAATAAGTTGACACTGCCTAGTTGACTATTATCATGTCTTGATTGCGTTTATCTGTTTGTATTTACATTCTCAAGAAAATGTCATACATTACAGTTTCCAATGCTGACTCCGGTTTGTATTTGTACCATTTCCCTGCATCTTCAAAGTGTAGGTGTCTGCACAATATGCAGTCGGCTATTACCCGAAGACATTCATGTCTATATGTGTAGTGATATCGTTCTGCATATACTTATCATGAGATTTACATTTTCTCTCTTTGTACAAGACATTTGCTATTTTTTCTGGGTCTTGTTTATCATTTATTCAGTTTGTTCTTATCATGTTGCTTCGTAAGACTATCAATAGTGATACAATTTCTCCTCTCAAGTGATCTTTTCGCAACCATCCCACTCAAATTAGTTAAATGCAACTACTACTACTACTTCTACTACTATTACTATTATTATTATTAATTAATTAACTAATTAGTTAATTAATTAATAATAATAATAGTAGTAGTAGTAGTAGTAGTGGTAGTTGCATTTTATCAAAAGGCATTTGAACTGATATATAACATTGTTTTTTCTAATGTCTTATGGGTTGGGGAAGAGTTGTTTTTTACTAAAAAAAACAACGTTGTCTTATATTTCTTGTCTGATTTCATCTGATTGTATTATTATTGTCAATAGGCAATTTATATCGGTGTACAATATGTGTTATGGCTTTTTCACATAATCTTAAGTTTGATTGCATTTGATTCCAATCGTAGAGGTTAATATAGTTTTAGTTATAATGTATATTATTATTATTAGTTGTATTTTTTAAGTTTCGAATCATTAAATTGATTTGTACTTCAACGATATCATTAGGAAATTCGTTATTAATCAGGACTTGTCATATATATTTTGTATTCAATAAATAGTTTTTTGTGAATTAGATTAGTTTTGTACGGTTTAGTAGTTTTTTAACAATTACTATTTTGTAGCGATGGGTGT
>OY744526.1:89217151-89262151 GCA_963556195.1 Sepiola atlantica
TTGATGGAGTAATAGTTAATGTAGGACCTGTTTATGGAGAAATTGTTTATAAAGCAATTCTTTTTAAAACAATTTTTATTGCGCTATAGTTCATGGATCTATGGTTTATGAAGTAAAATTGATAAAGCTATTGTTTCTGGAGCAATTGTTTATGGATCTATAGTTTATTAATGTATAGTTGATCGATTTATAGTTAATTGATCTATAGTTTATTGATCTATAGTTTACGAAGCTATAGTTTATTGAGCAATAGTTTATGGAGCAATATTTTGTGGATCTATAGTTCATGAATATATAGTCTATAGAGTAATAGTTTATTGATAGATAGTTCATGTAGCAATGGTTCATGGAGCTATAGTTTATGGAGCTATAGTTTATAGAGCAATAGTTTATAGTGATATAGTTCATGGCCCTATATTTTATAAAGCTATATTTTATGGAGTTATAGTTTATGGAGTTTTTGTTTATTAAGTAATAGTTTATTTAGTAATAGTTTATGGAGCAATTGTATATGGAGCAATTTTTTATAGTACAAGGGTTTATGGTGCAATTGTTTATAGAGCTACAGTTTATAAAACTATAGTAAATAAAGCTACAGTTTATGAAACTATAGTTTATAGAGCTACAGATTATGGGGCAATATTTCATGAAGCTCTTGTTAATAGAGCAATTGTTCATTGTAAAATTGTTTATATAGCAAAACTCATGGAGCTATAGTGTATGGAGCAATTTTATTGAGCTATAGTTAATATGGCTATTGGTTATAGACCTATAGTGTCTGCAGGTATAGTTTATAGAGCTATAGTTTATAGAGAAATTGTTTTTAGAACAATAGTTTGTAGATCTATAGTTAGTGAAGCTATAGTTGATGGAGCCATAGTGTGTGGAGCTATACTTTATAGAGCAATAGTTTATTGAGCAATTATTTATGGATTTATAGTTTATCAAGCTATTGTTTATTGATAAATAGTCTAAGGATCAATAGTTTATAGAACTATAGTCTATTGATCCATCATTAATGAAGCAATAGTTCATGGATCACAAGTTTATGGGCCTATAGTTTATGGATCTATTGTTTATGAAGCTATGAATTTTGAAACTATATTTTATGTAGTTATAGTTTATGGAGTTATAGTTCATAGAAGCTATAGTTCATGAAGCTATAGTTTATGGAGCAATAGTTTATGGAGCTATAGGTTATGGATCTATAGTTCAAGTTTCTATAGTTTATCGAGCTACAGTTTATCGAGGTATAACTTATCGAACAATTGGTTATTCAGCAATTTTACTATAGAAGTATAGTTTATGGGGCTATAGTTTGTTAGGCTACAGTTTAGGAATCAATTATTTATGGAGCAATTTTATATACATTTGTTATAGAGCCCTAGTTTATCGAGAACTTTCTTGCATAGCTATCGTTTATAGAGCTATAGTTTATTGAGCTGTAGTTTATGAACTATAGTTAATCACTTTTAAGTTTATAGAGCAATTGTTTATAAAGTTATAATGTTTGAGCTAGAGTAAATGGAGCTATAAATTATTGACCAATAGTTTATGAACCAATAGTTTATAGATCGATAGTTTATGTATATATAGTTTATGTATCTATAGTTTATGGAGCAATAGTTTATTGACCGTTACTAGTTTATGGAGCTTCAGCTTATAGATCGATAATTTATTAAAATAGTTTATGGCGCTATAGTTTATGGAGCAATAGTTAAGGAGGTGATAGTAAATTAAGCTATAATTTATGGATCTATAGTTTATGAAGCTACAGTTTCACGAGCAATTGATGGTTCATGGAGCATTTTTTTAATGGGTCTGTTGTTCATCGAGCCGTAGTTTACTAAGCAGCAGTATATGGCGCTATAGTTTATTGAGCAATTGTTTATAAAGCTATAGTTTGGGCGGCAATAGTTACTATAGCAATTGTTTATTAACTGGAAACAATGCCGAGATTAGCAGAGAGCACATAAAGCACATGGTCCCCCATTTAGTACTGACCAGGCTCTACGTCGCTTAACTTCGGTGATCTAACGGGAACCGTTGTGTCAACGTGATGGGCCGTATTGAGCTATAGTTTATGGATTAATAGCTTATGCAACTATAGTTTATGGAGGTATTGTATATTTTAAAGCAATAGTTTATAGAGCTATAATTATGAAGCTATATTTTATATAGCTATATTTTATTGAGCGATAGTTTATTAAGAAATAATTAATAGAGCAATAGTCTTTGTAGAAATCATTCATAACGCTATAGTGTATTCAGCTATAGTTTATTAGGCTATAGTTTATGGATCTATAGTTTATAGAGCAACTGTTTTTGGAGCAATTGTTTATAGAGCAATATATTATTGAGTTACAGTTCATGGCGCAATTGTTTATAGAGCAATAGTTTATTGAGCTATTCTTTATCGTTATTGTTTCTATAGCTATTGTTTTTTAAACTATAATTTATGAAACTATAGTTAAGGAAGCTATTATTTATGAAGCTATAGTTTATAAGGCTATAGTTCATGAATCTATAGTTTATGAAGCAATAGTTAATGAGCACTAGTAAATGAATCTATACTTTATCGATCTAGATCTTATGGATTAATAGATTATGTACCTATAGTTTATAGAGGTATTGTTTATGGTACATTAGTTAATAGAACTATAGTTTATTGAACTATAATTCATGGACTGATACTTGATAGAGCAGTGGTTCATAAAACACTAGTTTAGGGAGCTATTGTTCATGGAACTATAGTATTTGGAACTATAGTTTATGGAGCAATAGTTTTTTTAGCTATAGTAAATAGAGCTATTATTCATCGAGCTATTGTTTATAGAGCTCTAGTTTTTGGAGCAATTGTTTATAGAGGTAAAATCTATATAGCAATAGTTTTTGAGCTAGTACATAGAGATATAGTTTTTTTTAGCTATATTTTATGGAGCAATCGTTTATTGATAAATAGTTTATAGAGCTATAGTATCTGTAGCTTTTTTATGGAGCTATTGTTCATGGAGCTATAGTTTAATGAGCTATAGTTGATAGGGATCGCCCCAGTTAATGAAATTATAGTTTATAAAGCCATAGTTCATAGAACACTAGTTTATGAAGCTATCTTTTATGGAGCTATAGTTTATTGAATAATAGTATATTTAGCTATAGTTTATGGAGCTATATAAAGTAGAGCTATTACTCATGGAGCTATAGTTTATAGAGATATAGTTTATTGAGCTATAGTTTATGAAGGTATAGTTTATAATGCTATAGTTTATGAAGCAAGTGTTATTTTATGCTCCCCACCCATGTACGTTGGAGTATACCTCCTGTTATCCCTCCTTACTCCGTACATGCATCAGCATCACTTTCCTGTCTCACTCAGAATAAAGCCTGGCTTTAACCAGTATGTTTTATCTTACTCCTACACTTGTGTTCTCTTAACTTCTTAAATACATCGTAATGTAACATGGTGTCAGCGGGGATGTAAAACACGTCTCACGACCCGAAATAAAAAGTCATCGTCAAAACGAATAACAGGTGAAGCTTGATCTCCTTCCCAAGTGACGGATAGTAATACAACTACTACTACAAACTGTCAACAACGTCCCTCGTGCGAAACAGATGGCGGAAAGTTTTCGTACAAACATTATGCCCCCAAGCAGTTTGGATGTTAAAACCAACCCAGCGGAAGCGTGGGAATTATGGAAATAGATGTGGAAGAATTACTGTATTATCGCTAAACTTGCAGACCAGGATAAACAGTACAAAACAGTGTTGTTTCTACACGACGTCGGACTATCCATAACGGGATTCAATTTGCCCCCACCGAAGACAAAGATGACGTCGATACGGTGATAGCCAAATTTTAGTTCAGCAGATGACCGAGAACAAGCCTCAATAAACCATGATGCAAACCTGAAGCCACTCCTACAACGGTGTCGGGAAAGAGGAATGAAGCTGAACCGAGAAAAGGCAGAAGTAAAAAAGACTGTCATAAGCTTCATGGGTCACCTCATTACCAGTGATGGGCTACTCACAGATCCTTCTAAAATTAACGCGATCACCAAACTAAAGCGGCCCACATCGATCGAAGAGATACAGAGACTCTGTGGGACGGTCAACTACCTAGCAAGGTGCCTACCAAGATTGTCGACAATCAGGAAGCCCATACGACAACTGATGCGCAAGGATGTTCCATGGATATGGTCGCAAGCACGAGATACCGCATTCGCAGAAATGAAGCGAGTAGTCACTGAAGCACCCGTACTCGCCTACTACGACCCGAAAATGATAGTGTGACGCCAGCTCAGAAGGACTTGGCACATAATTACTACAACAAGGCAAGCCAGGAGTATGCTACTGGCTTGCCTTCATCAGAGCGCTGACTGATATCGTGCAGAGATACGCCCAAATCAAAATGAAAATGCTGGTGATTGTGTTCTCACTGGAGAAATTCCACCAATACACTTATGGCAGACGTACAGAGATACACACAGATCATAAACAACTGGAAGCCATAGTGAAAAATCCTTGCAAAAGCTCAAAAACAATTACAGGGAATGCTATTGCGGACTCAGAAGTACGACATCGACGTCGTGTATTTCAAAGGCAAACACATGTATATCACTGACATGCTATCGCGATCATACATAACAACCGAAAAGAACCATCAAGTCGAATTAGAGCTTGTCAACATGGTTAGCTTCCTACCTATCCGGGATGAAAGACTTACTCACATGCAGAAATCAAGACGAGGTATGCGATAAACACAGGAAAACAATAATACAAGGTTGGCCAATCGAGAAAATGGACCCTCCCACTGTGCTGCGCCCATATTTTCACACCCCTAATGAGATGTCAGTTCAAGATGGGGATATCTTCAAGGGCGACCGATTACTCATTTCACTCAGTCTCCGGAGTGACACCAAGTGCTCAATTCACTCTTCACACATTGGCATAGATGGATGCCTACGCCGCGCTAGAGAATGTGTTTTCTGGCCAGGAATCCCATCGGAGATTAGTGAATACATCTCCACATGTGAAACCTGCTGCAAGTTCGCCACAGAGAAACCGAAAGAAACCTTAATGCTACATGATATATCTGATCGGCCATGACAGAAAGTTGGCACTGATTAGTTTGAAAATGAGATTGTGGAGTACCTCATAACTGTCGATTATTTCTCAAACTTTTGGGGAAAGATCGATTAGAAGACAAAACAACCTCCACCATCATCCGCAAGTTGCTAGGTGATCTCAGACGCTGGAACCCAGTTCACCTCATCAACTTTTAAACACTTCTCGGAGAAATGGGACTTCGCACATCTGATGGCAAGCCCCGGAAATCAGCAACCTAACGGAAAAGCGGAATCCGCTGTGAAAGTGCAAAACCCCTCATGCAGGAAAACAAAGACACTGGTACCGACCAGTTCATGGTACTACTCGACTTCAGGAATACCCCTACACAACACATGAGAAGCAGTTCCTCTAAGCGCCTGCTGAATCTCCGCACACGCTTGTAGTGTCGTGCCTTTCGTGCATTTGGAAACGACAACAATGTTTACATCGAGATACAAATATTATCCTTTACATTAGTCATTCTGTAGTTATCTCCCTTGTATATTTCTCATGCTATATAATAAATGCTGACGTGTCGATCAGTGTCTTTCAGGCAGAGTACTACAATCGTCGTACACACAATCTATCGGCACTGACCCTAGGCGAGGTCGTAAGGATGCGCCCATACAAGAAAGGTAGCAGAGTATGGGGAAAAAGGGCGTTGTGAACCAACGCCTAGATAAACGTTCCTACATGGTCGAGACACCAAGCGGCGTCACCTGCGAGGATCCCCGGAGAAACCACAAATGACAGGACGCACACACACTCGTCAGCTAGAACACCACATACACACCAAATATTCATTCCCCCACCGACAGGACCAAATGACTCACACACGCACTGGCAGAGGAATACGAAGCATACCTCAAAGACTACACAAACTGATATCAGTTCTGGTTAAACAACGTAACCACATAGAGTAAGGACACTCCTCATCTATAAAAGGGAGGATGTTACAATATTCTCCCCACCCATGTACGTTGAACTATACCCCCTGTTTTCCCTGCCTACTCCAGACATGCATCAGTATCCGTTTCCTGTCTCTCTCGGAATAAAGCCTGGTTTCGGCCAGTTTGTCTTATCTCAATTATACACTTGTGTTCTCTTCACTTCTTAAATAATCGTAATGTAACAGCAAGTGTGTATGGAGCTATGGTTTACAGTGGTATAGTAAATAAAGCTATAGTTTATAGACCAAGAGTTTATGGATCTGTCGTGAATAGAGCTATAGTTCATGGAGCAATATTTAATTGAGCACTTGTTCCTGTAGCACTAGTTCATGGAGCACTTGTTTATGAAGCTATAGTTTATGGAGATATATTTTATGAAGCTATAGTGTATGGAGTTATTATTTATAAAGCCATAGTTTAAAGAGCTATAACTTATGGGGCTATAGTTTATGTTACTATAGTTTATTGACCTATAGTGTATAGAGCTATAGTTTATGGAGCAATAGTTTATCGAGCAATTGTTTATGGAGCAATTGTTTATGTTGTTATTGACTATAAAGTTATAGTGTATGGAGCTATACTTTATATAGTAATAGTTTAGTGAATTATAGCTTATGAAGCTATAGTGTATTGAACAATAGTATACTCAGCTATAGTTTATGAGCAATTGTAAATTGAGCAAACGTTTATAGAGCTATCGTTTTTAGAGCCATAGTTTATCGAGCAAATGTATACGGGCTATAGTTTTAGGAGCAATAGTTTATGGAGCATTTTTTATGAGGAATTAGTTTAATGGAGCAATTGTTTGTGGAGCTATAGTTTGTAAATTATAGTTTTTGGAGCAATAGTTTATGGAGCTATGGCTAATGAATAATAAGTTTATGGAGCTATAGTTTATAGAGCAATTGTTTATAAAACTTAAATTTATGGAGCTAAAGTTTATAGAGCTATAGTTTATAAAGCTAGAGTTTATTGAACTATATTTCATTGATCAATAGTTTATAGAACAATAGTTTATGAAATAATTGCGTATGTTTTATGGACGTATAGTTTATAGAACTATGGTTCATGGATGCATTGTTTATGAGGCTATAGTGTATAGAGAACTTGTTTATGGAGCTATAGTTTATGAGGCTATAGTTGATAGAGCGATTGCTTATGGAGAAATTGTTTATTGGGAAATTGTTTATGAAGAAATTGTTCATGGAGCTATAGTTTATGGAGCTATTATCTATTGCACTTTAGTTGATAAAACACTTGTTTATGTTTTATAGAACAATAGTTTATAGAGCTATATTTCTTGAAGCTATAGGTTTGAACGCTATAATTATGGAGCAATTGTTAATGAGGTAATAGTTAATAAAGCTACAGTTTATTGACCAATAGTTTATTGAGTAATAGTTTAATGGATCTATCGTTTTTGTATCTATAGTAAATAGAGCTATATTTTATAGACTTTATATGGAGTTATAGTTCATAGAGCAATAGTGTATTGAGCTATAGTTTATAGACATATAGTTTATGGTGCTATAGTTTAATGAGCTATAGTTTATGGAGCGATAGTTTATAGAATAATAGTTTGTGTAAAACTTGTATATTAAGCTATAGTTTATCGATCAATAGTTTAAGGAGCTGTAATTAATGGAGCTAAAATTTATGGAGCTATAGTTTATTGAACCATAGTTCATGGAGGAATTCAACATATGGCAGTTATTTATGAAGCAGTTGTTTATAGATCTATAAGTTTGTGGAGCAATTCTTTACGAAGCTATTGTTTATGAGCTATAATTTATGGGGGCATTGTTAAAAGAGCTATAGTTTATGGAGTTATAGTGTATAGATCTTATATTTTCAGAGCAATTCTTTATGGAGACATTCGTTTATAGTACTATAGTTTTATGGAGCAATTGTTAGTGGAGCAAATGTGAGGCTAAAGGTTATGGAGCTATAGTTCATAGAGCTATATTTTTGTAGCTATAGTTTATGAATCGATTGTTTATGAAAATATTGTTTATGGAGCTATAGTTTAAAAAGCTTTACTTTAAAGAACTATAGTTTATAGAGCCATAGTTGGTAGAGCTATAGTTGGTAGAGTTATTGTTTATAGAGCTTTAGTTTTTGAAAGATAGTTTATAGAACACTTGTTTATTGAGCAATTGTTTATGGAGCTATGGTAAATTAATCTATAGTTTATGCATCTAAAGTTTAAAGATCTGAAGTTTATTAAGCAATAGTGTATAGGGCTATTGTTTATGGAGCTATAGTTTATAGTTTAATAGTTCATAAAACAATTGTTCATAGAGATATAGTTTATGGAGCTATAGTTTAGTAAGGTATAGTTTATGAAGCTATAGTTTATTTAAACATTGTATATAGAGTTATAGTTTATTAAGTAAAAGTTTAAGGAGTTATAGTTAATGGTATTTTAATTTATTGAACTATAGTTTATGAAGTTATACTTTATCCAGCAATTGTTTCGGTAGCAATTGTTGATCGAGCAATAGTTTTACGGAGAAATTTCTTATCGATAAATTCTATACGGAGCTATAGTTTTTTAGCTAAAATTTTCGAAGCAATAGTTTATGGAGCTATAGATTTTGGGGCTACAATTTATGAATAAATTGTATATCGAACAATTGTTTATGGAACTATATTTTATTGAGCAATAGTTCATGAGGCTATAGTTTATTGAGCTATGGTTTATGGGGCTATAGTTAATCAAGCTATAGTTTATGAAGCTATAGTAAATGGAGCGATTGTTAAGTTTATGGATGGATATATTTTTTGGAGCTAGTGTTTATAGAGCTGTAGTTGACGGAGCAAGTGTGTATGCATCTATCGTTTATGAGTCTATATTTGATGGATTTATAGTTTATTGATTTAGAGTTCATGGTGCGATCGTTTATGGAGCCATAGTAAATTGAGCAATAGTATATAGTGTAATAGTTTTAAGAGGACTGGTTTGTAGAGCTAAAGTTTATTAAGCTATTGTGTTTAGAGCTATAGTTTATAAAACTTTATTGAGTTGTAGTTTATTGAGTCATAGTTACTAGAGTTATTGGTTATTAAACAATTGTTCATAGAGCAATTGTTTGTAGAAAAATGGTTTATTGAGTAATTGTTTATAAAGTTATAATTTATAGTGCTATAGTTTATGGAGCCACTATTTATAGAGCTACAGTTTATGGATTAATAGTTTATTGAGCTATAGTTGTTGAGCAATAGGTTACAGAACTATAGTTCATGGAGTTATAGTTTATGAAGCTATAGTTTATAGTACAATAATTTATGGAGTATAGAGCTAGTAATAAGTTATAGAGCTATAGTTCATGGAGCTATAGTTATAGAGCTGAATTTAATAGAGCTATTCTCGATTGAGCAATCATTTTTGGTAGCTATTGTTTATGGAGTCAAAAGTTATGGAGCTACAGTTTATAGATCTATAGTTTAGGGACTAATAGTATATTGATCTGTAGTTAATAGAGCTATAGTTGATACTAGTATATATGTTAGATTTATAGTTGATAGAGCTGTAAGTCATGGAACTGTAGTTAATTGGAGTATATTTTATTGAGATATAGTTTATAAAGCAATTGTTTATGAGGCAATTGTTTGTGGAGCTATATTTGTTAAGCTATAGTTTATTGAACTATTGTTTCTGGAGCTATAGTTTATTGAGCAAATGTTTATAAAGCAATAGTTTATGGAGTAATAGTTTATGGAGCTATATTTTATTTAGCTATATTTTATAGAGCTGTAGTTTACATGGCTAATTTTAATAGAACACTTGTTTTATTGAGCTATAGTTTATTGAGCGATAGTTTTATGGAACAATATTATATAGAGCTATATTTTATGGAGCACTAGTTGATTGAGCTATAGTTTTTTAAGCTATAGTTTATGAAGCTATACTTTATATTCAATAAAGTCTTAGTAAATTAAGCTATTGTTTATAGGTAAATGTAAATAGAGCAGTTGTTTATAAAGCAATTGTTTATTGAGCAATTGTTAATAGAGATATAGTTTATGGATCTATGGTAGATGGAGGTATAGTTTATGGAGCTACAGTTTATGGAGCTATAGTTTATCGAGCTATAGATATAGAACAATATAGTTCGGAGCTATAGTTTATGGAGTTATCCTATATTGAGTTATAGTTTATTGAGCTATAGTTCATGAGGCTATAGTTTATGAACCCATTTGTAATGAGAAAATATTTCATGGAGCTTTTGCTTATGGAGCTATACTTTATGCAGCTATAGTTTATAGAGCTATAGTTTATGGATCATTAGCTTATGGAGCTACAGTTTACGGAGCTATAGTTTAATAAGGTATAGTTTATTAAGTTATAGTTTAAGGAGCAATAAGTTACGAAGCTGCAGTTTACTAAGCCATAGACTATAGAGCCATTGTTTATGTAGGAATTGTTTTGGAAGCAATTGATTATGGAACTATAGGTTATGGAGTTATAGTTTATAAAGCTATTGTTTATGAACAAACCAATTATTGAGCTATAGGTGATAGAGCTATAGTATATAGTACTATAGTTTATAAATCTATAGTCGATAAATCTGTTGTTAGTGTGAGCTTTAGATTATTGATCAATAGTTAATATAACTATAGTTTATTTCACTAGAGTTAATAGAGCTTTAACTTGTGGAGCTATATTTCGTGGAGCTATCGTTAATGGAGCAATTGTTTATGTAGCAAATGTTTTTTTGAATATATTTTGTAAAGCTATAGTTTATGGAGCTATAGTTCATAGAACTATTTTTTATTCAATTGTTTGTGGAGAAATAGTTTATTAAGCAATAGTTTATTGAGAAATAATTAATGGATCAATAGTTTAGGGAGCTATAGTTAATGTAGCTATTGGTTATAGGGTAATAGTTTTATTGTGTATTTGTTTATGGAGAAATTGTTTATGGAGCTATAGTTTATGGAGCTATAGTTTATAGAGCTATTGTTTATAAAGCTCTAGTTAATAGAGCTATAGTTTATGGGCCAATAGTTTATAGACCAACAGTTGATAGAGCAATACTTTATAGATCTATTGTTAATGTATTTATTATTTTTTGAGTAATAGTTTATGCAGCTATAGTTTATGGGGTAATCTCTTATGGATTTATTGTTTATAGAGCAATAGTTAATGTAGCTCTAGTTTATGAAGCTATAGTTAATTGAGCTATAGTTTATACGGCTATAGTTTAGTGAACAATTGTTTATTGAAATATTGTTTTTGGAGCAATTGTTTATGGATCAATATTTTATTGAGCTAGAGTTTTATAGAGTTATTGTTTATTGAGCAATTGTTTTGAGATTTATAGTTTATAGAGCTATAGGTAATATAGCCATAGGTTATGTAGCTTTAGTTTATGGAGCTATAGTTTATAAAGCAATAGTTTACGGATCAATAGTTTTACGAGCAAAAGTTTATGGAAGACTTGTTTATGTAGCTCTACTTTATGGTTCCCTTGTTCATAAAACTATAGTTCATGGAACAATAGTATATGCAGTTATTGTTTATATATCAATTGTTTATAAAGCCTTAGTTTATGAAGCTATATTTTATGAAACTATGGTTTATAAAGCTATAGTTTTTAGATCAATTGTTTACATAGAAATTGTTTATGGAGCTATAGTTTATTGAGCTATAGTATATGGAGCTATTGTTTATGGAACTAGATTTAACGAATCTATAATTTACGGAGCTATTGTTTTTAGAGCATTTTTAAAGCAATTTTTTTATGATTGTAGATGTTATAGAGAACTAGTTTATTGAGCTATAGTGAATGAGGCTATAGTTTATGAATCAATAGTTTATAGAGCAATAGTTCATAAAGAACTAGGTACTGGGGCTATAGTTGATCGAGCTATAGTTTATTAAACAATAGTATATGGAGCTACATTTTATTGAGCAATAGTTGGTTGAGAAATAGAGAATGGAGCTATAATTTCTGGAGCTATAGTTTATCGAGCAATAGTTTATCGAGCAATATTTAATGAGGCTATAGTTTTGTGGTCACTTGTTTATGGAGAAATTGTTTATTGAGCTATACTTTAATAGTAGCAGATGTATATAGAGCAATTATTATGCGGCTATAGTTTATGGAGCTATAGTTTATGGGGCTAAAGTTTATTCAGCATTGTTTGTGGAGCTATCGTTTTTTAAGCGAAAGTTTGTGAAGCTATAGATTATAAAGCTATAGTTTATAAAGCTATAGTTTATACATGTAGGAAGTATAGTTTATGGAGCTATAGTTTATGGAGCTATAGTTACGAAGCAATAGTTTATTGAACTATAGTTTATGGAGCGATATATTATGGAGCTATGGTTTATGAAGCTATAGTTTATAGAGATGTAGGTTATAGTTAATGGAGCTATTGTTCATGGATAAATAGTTAATAGAGCAATAGTTCATAATGTACTTGTTTATAGAGCTGTAGTTTATGTAGTAATACTTAATGGGACTTTAATTTAGGGAGGTATAGTTTATGGAGTTATCGTTTATGGAGCTATAAGTTAAAGAGCAATTGTTTATGGAGCAAATGTTCATTGAGCTATCGTTTTTAGAGCTATACTTTATGAAGCTCTTGTTAATAAGACGATATTTGATGCAGCAATTGTTTATGGACGAAATTGCTATTAAGCTATAGTTTATGGAGCTATAGTGTGTGCATCTATAGTTTATGCGAAAATAGTTAATAGAACAGTTGTTTATAGAGCTATAGTTTATTGATCAATAGATTATGGAGCAATAATTTATGGAGAAATAGTTCTATTGTTTACGAGTTATTGTAACAAGCTATATTTTAATGAGCAATAGTTTGTTGGAACAATAGTTTATATAGCAATTGTTTATGGTGCTACAGTTTATCGAGCTATAGTTTATGGAACTATAGTTGATGTAGCTATTATTTATATAGCAATATTTTATTGAGCAATATTTTATGGGGCAATAGTTTGTGGACCTTTAGTTTATGGAGCAACATTTTATATAGCTCTACTTAATAGAGCAATTGTTTATTGAGCTATTGTTTATAGAGCTATAGTTTGTGAAGCTATTATTCATGGTACTATAGGGAAATATGTTTTTAGATATAGTTTAATGAGCTATAGTTTTTGAGGCTTTAGTTTATAAAGCTCGAGTTTATTAAGCTCGAGTTTATAGAAAAATAGATTATGGAGCTATTGATCTATAAAAATATTTAATAGAGCTATAGTTCATGGAGCTATAGTTTATGGAGATATAGGTAAGTACGCTATTGTTTATAGATCAATAGTTTATAGATCAATAGTACATAGTTTTTGGAGCTATAGCTTATAAAACTATACTTTATTGAGCTATACTTTTGCTGCGGTATAGTTTATAGAGCAATCATTTCTAGAGTAATTGTTAATGGATCAATTGTTTCTGCAGCAATTGTTTATCGATCAATTACTAATGAAGCTATAGTTTTTTAGCTATAGTTTATGCAGCCATAATTTATGCAGCTATAATTTATGGAGCAATTGCCTATAGAGCACATTTTATGGAGCTATAGTTTATTGATAATAAGTTTATGGAGCAATAATTTATAGCGGAATATTTACTGGATAAATTGTAATTGATAGGGTAAATAATTTATTGAGCAATGTTTATGGAGCTATAGTTTTTTGAGCTTTAGTTTATGAAGCTAGAGTTTGTGGAGCACGAGTTTATACAGCAATAGTTTATGGAGCAAGGGTTTATAGAGCTATATTTTATAGAGTAACTATTTATAGAGCTACTGTTTATCGAGCTGTAGTAAATTGAGCTATTGCTTATTCAGCTATAGTTTATGGAGCTATAGTTTATGGAGCTAGTGTTTATTGACATATAGTTCATACAGTTTTATTTACGCATCAACAGTTTATGGAGCAATAGTTTATTGAACACTAGTTTATGGAGCTCCAGTTTATAAAGCTATAGATTATGGAACAATAGCATATACAGCTATAGTTTTAGGATAAATTGTTCATAAAGCTATAGGTAATGAAGCTATAGTTAATAAAGCAGAGGTTTATGGAGCTATAGTGTATAGAACAATTGTTTAACGAGTAATTGTTTACATATAAATTATTTATAGACCTATAGTTTATTGAGCTACTGTTTATGAAGCTATAGTTTATGAGCTATCGTTATGGAGCATTTGTTTTTGGAGCAATTGTGTTTTGAGCAATTGTTAATTAAGCTAGAAGTTAAGGATTAATAGTTTATTGTGCTATAGTTTATAAGGCTATAGTTCATTAATCAATAGTGTACATCAATAGTTCATAGAGTACTAGTTCATGGAGCTATAGTTTATCGAGCTATAGTAAATTTAACAATGGTATATACAGCTATATTTTACTGGCCTTTTGAGCTATATTTTACTGAGTTTATTGAGCTATATAAAATGAAGCTATGATTATCAAAGGTAACGTTTATAAAGCAATAGTTTATCAAGCAATAGTTTATGGGGCTGTAGTTTTGGAAGCACTTGTTTATGGAACAATTGTTTATGGAGCTATACTTTTATGAAGCAGATTCTTTATAGACTATTTTTATGCAGCTATAGTCTATCGAGCACTAGTTGGTGGAGCTATAGTTTGTGGAGCTTCAATTTGTAAAGCTATAGTTTATGGAGCTATAGTTTATTGAGCTATTGTTTATGGACAAAAGTTTATGGATCTATAGTTTATTGAGATATAAGTAATAGAGCTATAGTTTATTGAGTTATAGTTTATAGAGCTATAGTTTATGGAGTTATAGTTAATGGAGCTATTGTTCATAGATCAAAAGTTTATAGAGCAATAGTTAATAGATCATTAGTTTATGGAACAATTGTTTATGGAGCAATTGTTAATTGAGCTGTAGTTTGTGATGCTATTGTTTATGCACCTATACTTAATGGAGCTATAGTTTATGACGCAATTATTTATGGAGCAATTACTTATGAAGCTATAGTTCATGAGCAATAGTTTATAAAGCTATAGTTTATGGAACAATAGTTGATGGATCAATTGTTTATAGCGAAATTGTTTATGGAGCTATAGTTTATTTAATCATAGTTTGTGGAGCAATAATTTATGGAGCAATAGTTCATAAATCAGTTGTTTATGGAGCAATACTTTACAAACTCTTGTTACAAGCTATAGTTTATTGTACAATAGTTTATGGAGCTATCGCTTATGGGGCTACAGTTTATGGAGCTATAATTTATGAAGCTATAGTTTATGTTGCTATAGTTTATTGATGAATATTGTATGGAGACATATTTTATGAAGCAATAGTTTATGGATCTTCAGTTTATGAAGAAAGTCTTTATGGAGCTATACTTCATAGAACAATTGTTTATGGAGCTATAGTTAATGAATTATATGGTTCGTGCAGCTATTGTTCATGGAACTTTAGTTCATGGAGACATAGTTTATGGAGCTATAGTTTATGGAGCTATAGTTTTTGGAGCTTTTGTTTATGGAGCTAGAGTTTATTGAGAACAAGCTCATAGTGCAATAGTTTATGGAGCTATATTTTATAGAGCAACTATTTATGGAGCTATAGTTTATTGAGCTATAGTTAATGTAGTAATTGCTTATTGAGCTTTAGTTTATGGAGGTATAGTTTATGCATCTATCGTTCATGTAGCTATAATTTTAGGAGCTATACTTGTCAAAGAAACAAGGGAAATTTCTGATTTTACTTTGGATATGATATTAAGCCGCATGTTTCAAATATCCAATTGATAGAATCGTCAATGATACAATCCCTCTAGACAAGCAGACGCGGGTAGTTGCTAATAATAATAATAAAAATAACTAGAAGAAGAAGTAGAAGAATAAGAGGAATAAGTTCTGGTCAACAAGAAGGAAAAACATAAGGCGAGAACGAAATAACGAAAAGATGAGGAAGTGAGAAGAAAGAGAAAAAGTGGAAGAAAAAGAAGAAGAAAAAAAGAAGAAGAAAAAGAAGAGAGCACCTTTTTTACTCGCCCAAATGTCGGAGACAATAAATGCGAAAAACGCAAACATTGTCACGAGACGCCTTTGACGTATTAAATTTCATTGGTTTTCGACAAGAAAACAAAAAGCAAAAAGTTTGTTTTTTATGAACAAAAGTTGAAAAGGTGAATGAAATAAATAGAATAAAAGTTCAAACGAGGTTCACTTGGGAAAGAATAAGAAACCTGGCGAGAGAAACAATATTTCCGATTTACCTGCCTGTTTCATAGGACGGCGACCTCTTCTCATACAGCACGTATTTTCCAGTGACATATATATACAGCTTGAGAAATAAATGGGTGTTTATTATAACGAGTACAACCATCGGGGTTGGAACGTATTTCACCAAAGGCGCCACATTATATTAGCGTTTTAAAATAACTTACAACATTTCAACAGGTTTTTTATTTGTAAGACTTTTAATATTAAACGTAACTTACAACATGACAACAGTATGTCTAATCTTGTCGGATCTTCAGAGACTTCATCGATAGAAATAAATTCAATAAATCAATAATGTGTTCTGAAAAATCTTTGAATCATTAATCAATCTAAACTACTTTTTGATCAGCAGTATGGGTTGCGCAAATCTCATTTAAATGCGGATATCGTAAATGTCACCTCTGAACGCATATACCACACACTGGATAAAACAGGTGAAGCTCAAGTGGTAGGGCTTGTTATATCCAAGGGCGTTAACAAGGTCTGGCTGGAACTCTTCTAAAAAAATTAATTCGTACGATTTTATTGGACGAATATTTAATATAATCAGATCCTTTCTCGCTAAAAGAATGATCCAGGTTGTTCTTGATGGCCGTACATCAACACAACATAAGAATTATGCGAATGTGCTATAGAGGTCGATACTTGGAACTCATTTCTGATCCTAATAAACGAGTTCCCTGGTGCAATCACGTCCGAGATGGATAGATTTGCTTATGACACCACGCCCTATTCTTGACATGTTGGCAAATCGAACACAAGCATATTCAAAAGCAATAGCTAAATCGTTAGAAAATGATTATAATAGAATTATGTCAAAATGGATAGTCACATTCAATGCTATGAACACGAAGCCTTTTTTGATTTAACAATTATAAGAAAACTTTCCAAACACCGATAAGGTTTGCGACGAAAAACTATGTAATGTTATGCTTAGAAATAAACAATGTACATCCATCTGTATAGTTATCGCAGTCAAAATTCAAAATGGCGACTTCAAAGCTTCATTGGGGTCAAAGAAAAAAAACAGGTGATAAGTATCACTGCTAAAAAGCAAAACTTTTGTAGCAATAACAGTCAAACTATTTCTATATTATGTTTCTGATTTTTTGAGATGAGGATAATTTGTATGATTTGGATTATTCGGAGTACTGTTCCCATCTTGAGTGTTATTATCACAGCGTTTCGGTCGATGTAACCTACTTTCTTCAGGTGTATTATCTCGACTCGCGAAACTTTCTGTCGAACTCAGAAATCTGCACAGAATTTCGAACGGAACCCTTTATTTAATCCATGGGGTAGCATGTTGTCGTTCCGCCAGCTATGACCGGGTAGAAGTCTTCAATAATTCGCAAGAATTGAACCTTCAACTTTCAGAAGACTGCACCTAGAACTGAATTAACTTAGTACTATATCCGTTAGGCCACGTTGCGAACAATTCTAGTATGAATTTTAGGAGCCTTAAACCTATTCTTGTATGTTAGATGTGCAGTCTCAATATAGATCACTACTTATTACTACATAATTCTATATATTACTATATATATATATATATATATATATATATATATATATATATATATATATTATGGTGCCTATCTATTATATATAATTAATGGTTTCCATGTTATATGAAATTCTATAATAGGTCTGCTTAGTAGGTCATTGTCGCCCAACATATGCGCTGCTTCTTTGAGTCGTCTTATTATTCACCGTTCTTCTCTGTCTATAATTTTTTATTCGTCCCATAAGGATATATGGTTTACCTTTTCTTTACTTTTCTTTCTATATGTGGTCAACAGTACACGACTTTTCGATATCTCCACGTATTATGGCTTTCCGGTGTTCTTATGGCCTTACGTTAGAAATTTTGTGCGGATTCCTGAGTTCGACGAGATGCACCTAAAGAAGGTCGAAGGTTACATCGGCCAAAATGTTGTGAGAATAACACAGTAGTCCGAATAATCCAAATTATACATATTTATATATTATCAAAATTTTAATTATCAATAATCTTGTTAACTGCATAACTTGTTTATTGCGAATGCTGTAATGTAATGTTAATAAACAGATTATAAGAATTGTTCGTATGTCGTAGACTGCAAGACATTATTCGGTAATCTAATCATTTATGATGTCTCGCTAATTGATGAAATACTATGAAATCGAAAATAACAAAACTTCATTAAAGTAAGCTGCAAATGAACATGATTTATAATCATTAATGTTGTTTTCATGGAAAACTAGAAAAAAAGTACTTAATCAACGCTCAGTGATTTGCAATTACTGTCGCTTATAAAAAACACATGTTATAAATAAAGAGCTTGTAAATAGTATGATTTCATTATACATTGAAATTAATTATAATTTGAAATTATAACAAATGAATGTGCGAATATTTATTGAAAACAAATAGAATTGTTTAACTGATAGCTGAAATTACTATATCAATGTTGGAATATTTGTTTTTATAGAGCATCATTAAAAAATGTTTCCATTTCACCCTCCCTTCTGGTTGGAATGAGTATTTTTTTAAAAAAACTGAGAAAGATAGTTTTTACTACAAAAGATATGTTGCAACAATAATAAATAAAAGTTGACTTAACTGAATGCAATAACAGATGCAATGATATTCAGGTATAAAGTCGCGAATCAGACTGGCCTATTATGATAGTCAAATAATTTTAAATGAGAAATAGGCAAATATTTATAAAAAAAAACAAATATAACTGTTTATCTGATAACTGAAGTGGATATATCTGATAGCTGAAGTGGATACATCAATGTTAATACTTTACTTCATCATGACATAAGCTGTCTTATCATCATTGAAACAATTTACCAATCGTCTGGGCCGGCTATTAACATTTCCTGAACAAAACTAAAACGAAGTACGTTTTTTATAGCCAAGAACAGGAAGCTGCAATAATGAATAAAAATAGACATGACAGAATAAAATAGCGATTTTTCATATGCAATAAACTTTTCTTACATATATATATATATTCTTGATAAATTGTCACCTTTGATCAACTTATGCTATTTAGAAACATGAGCACCGCGAAACTACATTAATTTGCAAACAATATTTTTTTTGTAAATCCTATTTAGTATGAGTTCTCTTTGATGTCATTAATTATGAATTCAAATGGTCAGTGACACTACACTATTGTAATTTTAGAATCCACACAATGCTCTAAATTTCTATGCATATTTAAAATGACCATTATTTCTAACGCTTTGATTATTAGCTACCCAGAAATAAATCAGACAGGAGATTATTTACAGTAAGATTTGTTTATCTCTAGTCTTTAGAAATAATAATTTACCCAGTATTTGGCTGACTATTAAGTACTACTTATAAAAAAGCGCTGGTCGGATGAATATATATTTTCAGTATTTACTTCCACAGTGTTAACTACGTGAGTAGAGCTAGGTAGTAAGTTATTAAAATATATTAATCACAATTAAATTACACAAAGGCTTCCGCGTATAATCCCTGTATGGAATCGTAAAGAACAAATGCATTTCATCCTACTAGGAAAAAACGTGGAAACCTCTGTGTAGCTTAATTGACATTAATATATTTTCATAACTTACGATATATATATATAATATATATATATATATATATATATGTATATATTAGATGATTTTTAAATCCCCCGAAAGAATCGCTTAATTTTCTTTCAGTCTCAAGGTGTGCTGACGGATTTCTATACATGACATACCTAGACCGCCTTCAGACGGACCGAGATAACAAATCTCACGACGGACCATAGGGGCCTTACCAAGCCATAAGAACTTGAAAAGAACCCGCTGCATTTCCAGCAGCGTATCCGACGGGATGGGAGTATCGATAGACGATATAGGATGATCGGGTAGATGTGTGAGCAACACACTTCCGATCTCCCTTTTAATGAAAGATTTCTACGGGTTCACAGACTAGCTGCGCCCCGAATCGCTTTCAACACTTCCGACCAATTTTGGTTATGGCTTTTTCATCTAGTTTATAGTTGGAGTGCATTTGGTTTTAATAGTATACGGGAATAGTTTCTTTTTTAGTGTGATGATTCTTTTGGTGTAGGGAAGTTATATATAGTTTAATTTGTTGATCAACGAGTTTGTTGGGGAAATTATTATTTATTAGGGTTTGTTTAATATTAGATAGTTCGGTGTAAAATATTTTTTTTGGAGGAGGATATTGTGTATTCACGGTGTGCGAGGTTTTTTTATTAATGCGATTTTGTATTTTGGGGGCATTCACTGTGGTAGTTTAGGAGATTAGGGTTATTGTTCGTGGGTTTTTTTATATGTGGAAGTTGTATATTGTTTAGGATTATTAGAGTCAATTAGTACGTCAAGGAAGGGGATTTTATTGTTGGTATTTATTTCGTGTGTGAAGGTGAGTACTGAATGTGTTTCTAAGGTTTGTTGGAGTCGTTTAATATTATCGAGTAATTCTGTGGCGATGAGGATGTCGTCGACGTATCGAGTGTAAATGGGAGGTTTAATTATTAGGTTAGGAAAGATATTATTTTCTACGTGGGACATGTAATATTCGGCGAATGTACACCGGGGGTGAGCCCATCGATACGCCGTCAATTTGTATGTAGATTTTGCCGGATGGGTCTGTGAAAGGGACTTTTGTAGTGCATTTTATGAGGAGTTTTTTTAAAGTCATGGGTTTTATTGCTGGGGGTGGTATGACGTTATGTTTATATACTTGGTTTATGATGATTTGTATGGTGTCGTTTATCGGTACATTAGTGAATAAGTTTTCGACGTCGAGGAAGGCCGTTATGTATTTGTGGGGGGGGGGAGTTTGCTTTTAATAAGTGTATGAATTCGCTAGTGGATGTTATACTGTATTTGTTCTGTATGTATGGTTGGATAATGTTGTGTATAGTTCTAGCTATGTGGTATACGGGTGTGGGGATTTGAGAAATCATGGGTCTGAGGGGGTATCTTTTTTGTGTGTTTTTATTTTGCCGTAGATGTATCCAGGTTTGTAGTCTCCTATAATTTTATTGAATTTTATTGTTCCGATTGTGGCGTTGTTCTCTGTTATTATATGGTAAATTTCTTTTTTTAGTTAGTCGGTAGGGTTTCTTGTACGTTGTTTAAATTTTGTTGTATTTGAGAGGATGTTATTTAATTTAGTGTTATAGTCAATTTTATTTAGGATAGTGTATATGTTTGATTTGTCGGCGATGCGTATGGTGATGTCGTTATTATTATGTAGTTCTTTAGCGGGGTCTTTTAGTTCTGGGGTTAGAAGGGAGATACGTTGTCGGTGGTTGTATCTATTTTTAATGCCTTCGGCGTTAAGGATATCTTTTAAGTTTGGGTGTATTTCAATCTTATCGTGTTTTTTTTAAGTTTGAATCTGTTGGTGGAGAATTTCTATTTCGCTTTGTTTAATGTTTTGGTCGTATTTTCTGAAGAGATGGCAGTTCGGTCCTAGGTTGAGAAATTGTTTTTGGTGTTCGGTGAGGGAAGTGTTAGAGAGATTTAGGTACTTTCCGCTGTTCGTGGGCAGGTAGACGTGGCCTTTGTATAGGTGGTTTAATTTTTGGTTTAGTTTTAGTTTTTGTTTTAGTTGTTCTGGGTGGAGAGTGTCTGAGATTTTGCTTTGTAAGGTGTGTAGATTGGCTTCTGTTGTGGCTTGTTTAAGTTGTTGTGTGGTTATGTCGAGTTCGTGTTGGAGGATTCTCATATCGTGAAGTTTGATATACGTATAGTTTAGCAGTAAATTGTTATTAAGACATGCTTCATTAAAATCCACGGCGTTCTGCTTTTTTGAGATTTTCTTGGTTAGTCGTTCGACTCTTCGAGCGGTTTTACGATTGTGTGGCAGTAGCTGGTGCAGTTTAATATATATATATATATATATATATATATATATATATATATATATATATATATATATATATATATATATATATAAATAGGGGTGGGACGTAATGGCTGAACATTACAGATTCATGCGAGTAGTATTTTTTTGTGTTATTTATGTATAACACTAAACAATCGAACATTTTTAAAATTTTGCAAAATTCAGAAGGTGCAGGCCAATAGTTTTTGGCTATTTTACATTCATAAAAACCCTTTCACAGCCTGAAAATGGTCCTAAATTAAAGTACTATATCAGATTTAACCATGTATATCCATTCATTGCTTTTGAGGATGTTTTAGGACCTGCAATGTCGCATGAAACCACGTTTTCACCGAAAAATGATGGATTTTGAGTCCCGTGGAGCCCTTACGGCTATTTTTGTCCTGCACCTTCTGAATTTTGCAAAACTTTCAAAATGTTTGAGTGTTTAGTGTTATTTATGTATAAATGAACACAAAAAATACTACTCACATGAATCTGAAATGTTCACCCATTATGTCCCACCCCTAATATAAATACATATTTAATATACACATATATATACATATTTAATATTTTAATATGAATGAACAGCCGGCGTCCACTACAACATTTGGTTACACGACCTCTGATTATTTAGTATAACGTTCTATTTCGAACGCACACAAAGTTCTATGTTAAGAAAGATAGAGAAAAAGAGCGATTGAAAGAGAGAGTAAGAGAGAGAGAGAGAGAGAGAGAGAGAGAGAGAGAGAGAGAGAGAGAGAGCGATAGATGGACATAAGATAGGAGCGCGTTATTTGAGTAATAACATGTAAACAATAAATTCTCTAAGATTTATCGTACGAGTCGCTCAAAAAAGTATATTTACTTTTAATTTTTTATTAAAACATTTTGTTCTTTTTGTTTTTTAAATCTTATTGAAATAATGTTTTAAAGTGCACATATATTGAATCAAAATGCCTTAGTTCAGTCATATTATTTAAAGTGAAATAAGTTTCGGCATTACTCATAATGAACATATATTTGTTTTACTTAAACCACGTTTTGGTAAAAAACAAAAGAAAACATTCAAAACCTTAAGTTATATCAATTTTAATCGTACACGTGAAACGCCAAAATAAAAATTTGATCAGAAAAATATAGTCACCATCTAAATAAGTCAAGTAATAGGCTAGCTAAAAAGAATAATTACTCACGGTTATAAACATGTTTTTTATTTAAAATAAAGAAAAGAAGTTATCGTTCTTCCTTAGCTTGCGTATAAAAATGGCGACTGTATTTTAAAGCCTACTTTACATTTCAACATTTTACGTGTACAATAACACTTTCTATACCATACTTGCAGGCATTACCTTCTCCTTATATAGAGTGATACTTACAGGTATTACCTCCTCTATCTTGGAGAGGGGATTTCCGACCAAGCATAACGACATATTTTGTGTGTGTGTGTGGGGGGGGAACACTCCTACACTTTACCTTCTCCTTTGGAGGTTTGTGTCGTATATACTCATTCCTCATAATACCAGGGTACACCCGTCTCTTTTTTTTTTGGGGGGGGGCACTATAATATATGTTCGTTCCTCACAATATCATCGCCCCAAGATGACTTTCTCTCTTTTTTAGGGGGTATGGGTAATGTACTATCTATTCTATTTCATAAAATCACCAGGTATAAATTTCTCTTTTAAGGTAGGGGTAGTGTTCATTCGTCATAATATAATCCTTTTAGTCATTATCCTTCTTCCTGTGTGGAGGGTCAATGTAAGCAGTTTGTTCATTATAATATCATGCTCTCGACCCAGAAAGATATGCGACTTGAGAGAGTAAATATATATATATATATATAATATACATTTATATAAATATATAATATATATATATATATATAATATACATTTATATAAATATATAATATATATATATATATATATAATATACATTTATATAAATATATAATATATATATATATATATAATATACATTTATATAAATATATAATATATATATATATATATAATATACATTTATATAAATATATAATATATATATATATATATATATATATATATATATAATACACATTTATATCTATTAATAATGGAGTTTATCTATCTGTCTGTCTCTCTGTCTGAAGCCGAAACTCCATCAGAGTACTATGACTATTTATTAAGTCCGCCAGCTTCATTATATACTATTAAAAAAACCGCCATAAACAGTATGTGCATTTCTCAATTTACATAATCAATTGCTTTTGAACTTCTAATAAATTAGTATTCGCAAATATACACTCATGATTGTTTTCTTCAGATTTTTACATGTATTTACGGTATTTAGCTCGCTAATAATCTTACTTATAAATTATAATTAATTCTTTTATTATTTATTTATAAAAATGTGTTACGTAGTTATTTCCTCTACGTCCAACTGATTGAACAGCGTACCTCCCTCTGAACGGGCGCGTTATTTTAAATGTACACAAACCGCTGGCATTTAACCGTGATACTTTACTGATTTATTTTATTAAAACGTTCAGAGTTTGTTTATTTCCTTATTCTTATTAGCCATTATATTGAATAAAATTGTTTAATTAAAATAATAATTGATTTAAAAATTACTTTTTAAAAAACACACACACATTATAATTGCTGACTCATCCTTCCGGAAGTGACGTCACTGAGAAGATTTTTTCACGTTATCATACTTTATTTTCATTACGTTGTAAAGACAAGGTGTTTTGTTGTAAATTGAAGTTAAGCAACATATATCTTGGTCATTATTAAATGGGTAACCATTTTGGAAGAATAACAAAACTTTTCTTTGATATGACGCAGGCGCCTTCAATAGCATATTTAAACATGAGTTATTTGATATGACCGAAGCGCCTCCTATTTTTTTTTAACTATGTTAAACATTTGTTTTAGGGGTGGGTCAAATTTTTTTTTAATTACAAATATTCTTATGTATGGGGGGGGGGTAAAACAAAAATTGGGGGCTCCCATTTTTTTAAAAACTGAAAATACTACTATGTACGGGGGAGAGTAAAAAAAATTGGGGGGGGGGGAGGGTACAAATTTTCTTTTTTTTTTAACTGAAAATATTACTATGTATGAGGGTAAAAAAAATTGGGGGTGTCAAACATATTTCTTTTTTTTTCTTTATAATTAAAAATATTTATATGTATGGGGGAGGCTAAAAACAATTGGGGGGGTTCAAAAAAGTTTTTTTTTCTTTTATTAACAAAAATATTTCTATGTATGGGGGAGGGTAAAAGAAAAATTGGTGTGGGGTAGAAATTTTTTTTTCTTTTTATTTAACTAAAAATATTCTTTGTCGGAAACAAAGAACATCAATGTCTAACCACCCAAGAAATATGACTGGGGCTCCATCGGTTTACGGATGAGCATTCATTTCTGACGCGGCAGCCTAGCAAAAATATGCGACCAGAGGGAGCATATATTTGCTAGCATATATAATAATTCAGGTAAAACATCCACGGGGTAGTAATCCAAATAATTTCAACCGGGTTTATAAAAAGCGTTCAATATCAAATAGAGCTTTTATATATGATTATTTTTATTTACACAGACGTGCACAAAATCTACGACACTGGCATGTCGATGTTATCGATCAACAGCTATTATAAACTGAGGTCTCATCAGGCAGAGTTAGAATCCGATCTTAAGCTTAGGTCATATTTGGAAAGAATGAAATGGAGAAAAAAAAGCTTGCGAGTAACTTTGGACGGTGTCTCTTCTTTGTCTTTTCCTTTCAATACTGGTGTTCCTCATTGCTCTCTTTTATGCATAACATTGTTTCTTCTCTATATAAATGATCCCCCAGAGAATGTTGTTTACAAAATTAACATCTATGCTGAAGATACCACTCTCTATTTTTGTGTTGCTTGTCGCCTATTTTCCTTGGATCAGTCGAAGTTGACTTGGGTTCAGTTGTTGATTGGGGTATTAAATGGCTTATTTCATTTAATACAGTTAAAACTAAACTCGTGTCTTTCAATCGTAGGCGTATCCGTTTTCTTTCATGAGATTCTCATGGAGGGCTCTGCTTTTGAGCAGAAATTGACTCTGAAACTTCTTGGTCTTTCATTCTCATCAAATCTTTCATAGAGTTCATACATTAGATCCATTGCTCTTTCTGCTTTTCGTGAAGTCAGTTCTCTCTATCGCTCCAAACAGGTTCTCACACCTGAGGCTATTCTCTATCTCTACAAATCCACAATATAACCATGTATGGAGTAATGTTTTCATATTTTGGCTGGTGAATCTCTGTCCCATTTGAGGTTTCTTGATAAGGTGCAGAAACATATCTCTAATTTGATTAGCCCTACCCTTTCTTCTTCTCTACAACCCTGTTTCTAGTCTCAGTCTCTTCTATGAATACTATTATGGCATGTGTTCTTCAGAATTATGTGAACTATTCCCAGCTTCTTTTAGTCCAGCTAGTTTGATTCGTTGGTCTAGTGGTCTCCATCAATTCGGTGTTTTGATACCTCATTGTAATACAGCTTTCTATTCAAGTAGCTTTTTTCCAAGAATCACGGGCTTGTGGAACTCTTTTCCTTTTGACTGTTTTCCTTCTACCTATAATATTGGTTATGCCAAGACAAAGATCAATAGGCATCTTTTGTCTTTGCGATAATCATATTTGTTCTTGTTAGCTCTTTACGTCAAGTGGCTTCAGGTTTTCCATAAAAAACATAATATATACATATATATATATATATATATATATATATATATATATATATATATATATATATATATATATATACATAAATATATATGTAAAAATAAAAATGGAATAAAGGATAAGCAATTCAACAACTAACAAAAATAAACATAAAAACTCACGTTGTAAAGTTCTGCCGAAATATTTCGGTCGTTAAGATACGGCCATTTTCATTCGGTAAATAGTATTTGTGTGTTTTTTTTAATTGGTTTCAGGATGCATATTTTTAGTGTTATTAACTAGAATTTGTCTTAAATCAGATGGAGGACAGTGTTATGTTTTTTAGAGGGTTTAAATTGAGCTAGAGTTTACAAGATGCATGGTGAAGAGACGGGATAGGGTAGTGGTTGTAAAACGAATGTAGCACTTTGTTTTATTATTATTATGGGAGCTACATTCTCTCAAACGACATTTAAACTTATAAATAACATTGGTTCTTTTTAGTGGATTTGGGGTTGAAGGGGGGTTTTTACTACAAGATTTTGAGTTTTAAATTTCTTATAGTAAATAATGAGTCTAATTTTATTATTATTGTCAATTGGGGATATGTATCTGTGTACAATATTTTTCATTACTTTTTCAACTAATCTGAAGTTTGGTGACATTAGATTACAATATATATTACTATAGGCTGATTTGTGATGTTGGATATTATCATTATTATTATTATTATTATTATTATTATTATTATTATTATTATTATTATTATTATTATTATTTGTTGTTTCTTACATTTCGAATCATTAATTTTATTTGTTAGTCGACGATGTAATTAGGGAATTCGTTGTTAATAAGTCCTTGTTTTATATTTTTAAATTCAATGAATAGTATTTTTAGAGGAGGAGGTTAATTTGGAACGATTTAATAGATTGTTAACAATAGATAGTTAGTAGCGATAGGGCCACACGCTCTTGTAATTTAAGAGACTAGAATTTAAGTTGGTTGTTTTTATATAAGTAGAAGTGTTATATGTATTATCAGAGGCTCCAATGAGAACATCTAGGAAGAGGATTTTATTATTTGCGTTCAGTTCTATCGTGAATTTAAGAACATATTTTAGTTGGAAAAGGTCTTGAAGTTTGTATATTTGTTCATGATTATCAACTAGAATAAGAATATCGTCGACATAGCGTTTATAAATAGATTTTCTTTAAAAAATGTTATTAAATATTTTATTTTCCAGGTTTGACATATAGAATTCGCTAAGAATCAGGCTAAGTTAGGTTTAAATTCAACGTAATCACCCTTTTCTGTCGCCGCTTGTACTGAAAATATATCATTATTAAAAGAAGGTATATATGAAGCGTTTTTTAAGATATTATTATGTATCCTTCCATTCGTATCAGTCATTTTAATAGAATCATCTCCCCTTTTTAGCGCCAAATTATTGTATCGGCTTCCATCGGCTAGCTCAACAATGGAAAGAGAGACGAGTTATTTACATATTATTGGTGATTCTATCAATTATTACTTTTACAGATACATTCGTGAATGCACTTTTTACGTCAAGATATGCAATGCTGTTATTGTCCGATTGTTTGCTTTGTAAGATTTGTAACAATTCTTGTATGGACTTAACATATATTTACTAGGTCGATATGGACTGATAAGTTCATTTAAGGTCTTTGTTAAGGAATATATAGGACTAATAATTTGAGAAGTGATAGTTGGAGAGGAGAATTATGTTTATGTATCTGTACTGTTCCCTATAAAATATCCAGGTTTACAATCTCCAATTACTTTGGGAAGTTATAATTATCAATTTGTGCATTGTGTCTTTAATATATTGGTAGAATTGTTGTTAATTGTGTGGTCATCAAGAATTGTTTGAAGTTTAGTGTAATAGTCTGATTTATTAAGTACTACAAATATGTTTTTTGTCGGCTTTTTTATAATGGTATTTGGATGCGTGCGGAGTATTAGCGTCTTGTTTTAGATTAGGATTTAATAATGAATTAGATTGTTTGTATCATGTCGAATTTTTATAGCTTCTGCTTTTAAAAGATAACGTAAGTCAGTATCTGATGTAATTTTATTTTCTGTTTCTAGTTCAGCTATGTTTTCATATAATAGTTCTATTTCTGCTTTTGTGTTTTGATGGTTGAATTGATTAAAAAGGTGGCAGTTACGTTCAAGATTTAGTAATTCCCTTTGGTGAGTTCGTGGTTAAAAAGATTAATGTAGTGTTGTGTGTGGTTTGGTAGTAAAATGGATCCCTTGTATAGCGAGTTCGATTTTTTTTTTGTAAAAGCTAAACGTACAATTGCTCTGTTTTGAGGACTAGACTAAACTTCTGAATTACCACACACACACACTATATATATATATATATATATATATATATATATATATATATATATATATATATATATATATATATTACATAAAGAACCGCCAATAAAAGCGAAATAATATGCTTTTCTTAAAAAAAATTAATACCCCTGATTCATTTTTTAATGAATTATTGTAAGCTCTCAAGACTCAATTATTATTATTATTTTTACATTTAAATTTCCGATTAAAAAAAAATTTAATTCGCACCCCCTTGATATTATTTATTTGCAAATTTGTATGATTTCGGGTATGAGTATAATCAGATTTATTTCGCCTGGAAAATAAAAGAGAAGATGATAACGTAATTTAAGTGACCGATACAATGTATACGTTTCTTGTTAATTTGCACATAAAACACATTTCATTAAGATCGGATTATTCTAGGATTTTCGGTGATTTTTTTTCAGTTTTTTTTTTCAGTTTTTTTTATAACAAAATAATTGCAATCCTTTTTATTGCTTGCCTCTAGTAATACGTATTACGACATTATTCTTACTTAAGTAAAATATTAATTCTATATTATTCTTATGAATAATATATAAAAGTAACGAGTCCTGTTATTTGCTATCTAATATACATACATGTTTACGGTACCTATGAAAAATAAAAGAGAGAGTACGCTTTCTCTCAGAGCTCATGGAGGCTTTAAAAACTAGGAGAGAGTGGTTAAATAAACACATAATGTAGAGAGTGATAAACAGATTGTAAAAGATTGATTATTGTTTGAGTTGATAGTAAATTGTGTTAGAACAATGAAAAGTTCAGTTTTTCAAAACATAACTCAACCTTAAAACTTAGAATTTTAGCATGTGATTAAAATATTTATCAATAATGGAGATTATGTATCCGTCCATCTGAAGCCGAAATTATGTTATTAGTTTTGATCACTTTCTTTTTATATCTACTTATCAGCTCGTATATAGACCCATTCCCCAAACTTCCCCCCCCCCCAAAATCACGCGTCTTTTAAATTTACATAAGTAATTTGTTTCAAAGCTTCTAATAAATTAATATTTGCAAAAATACCCTCATGTTTTTTTTTCAGATTTCCAGATGTATTTAAAATACTTTCCTCGATCATAATACTCTTAATAAAACTTATAACTAGAATTAAAGACATTGTTTTTTAAATCTATATAATCGAGTTACGTAATTAAATTATATTGTAATTGAATATGATTGAACAGCCAGCGTCCACTCCAACATTTGGTTACCGCCCTTTGATTATTAAGTATAATGTTCTATTTCGAACACACAGAAATTTCTATTTCAAGAAAGAGAGAGAAAAAAGGAGAGAGGGAATAGAGAAAGTGAGAGCGAGAGATTGAAACGTATGGGTTTGTTTGTTTTTAAATCTTATTAGAAAAATATGTTTTAAAGCACAACTTTATTGAATCAAATTGTTTAATTTAAAACATAATTGATTAAAAATAACTTTTTTGTAAAAAAAAACAAAACAAACACATTTTATTGAGCAATTAAAAAACTGAATTTAGAATCGTGTTCACTGTATTTTATTTTTTTAAATTATTGATTTTATTTCAGGTACACCTTTTTTTCGATTTGAAAAACTTCAAATATTAATATATTTTTACGACCTTAAGTGAGTGTTTTACATTTTACGCCGTATAGGGTAAATGTCGTTTTAAAATTATGTTTTTATTATTCCGTGTTTTATTTATTAAAATAAAGGATGGGGTGTGTTAAGCTTTGAGGGGTAGAGCGGACTGAAGATACAATTTTGAAAGAACAAATTTGGCGCCTAATTTTCATGTCACGTGATACCTTTGCAGCGCAGTAATTATCACGTAGTGCGGTGATCAGGTCGATGATCTCATCACCACTTGGTTGCGTGGAACTATATTCAGTTGACAATTAAACAGGGTGATTTTCTTCCTTTTTATTTTTTGTAAAAAACCCAAAAACAAACACATTTTACTGAGCAATTAAATAAAACAATTAGCAAAAATATGCGACCGGAGGGAGCATGTATTTGCTAGTATCGGCAAAAATAGATTCCGGGAAACAAACGTTGCTAAACTCAGTTTTAGTATAATATGAGAGAGAGAGAGAGAGAGAGAGAGAGAGAGAGAGAGGGAGAGAGGGAGAGAGGGAGAGAGGGGGCGGGTGTATGTACTTATGTATTAATGTTGCTATTATTCGTGAAAAGTTGATTTTCAAGGCCCATTCATCCACCTTTGTTGAAGGAGTGTATGATTGTTTGTATAATAATTAATTTCATTAAGTGCGAAGGAATTTTATTTTCATGCTCCTATTCTGGTCTAATATTTAGTCTCAAGTTTTCAAATATTGGCCGATTAGATCTCCCAGCCGTCACTAATAATCAAAACGTACATCAATCGATAAAACTATTTTCAGGGGATGTAACTCAATATAAAGTATATCAAAGTTACTTCCCTTGAAAATATTGTCGAATTAATCTATCTTCATTCTCGAGCTTTATTTCTCTACATAAAAGTAAAGTATCCTCATAAATTAATTCTACTGAACGTTTCCGAAGAGATTATATACATAACAACGGGTAATACACACACACACACACACACACACACACACACACACACACATATATATATATATATATATATATATATATATATATATATATATATATATATATATATATATATATTACTATTCAGTCACTGCTTATTGAAGCCAAGAGCAGCTCCATGATAAGGGTTAATGAGACTGAAATCATTGTCAGCTGAAATGTGAGGAAAACCATGGGAGCACTGATAGTGATCAATAGTATAAACTAATTACTTATGGGGCAGGTTTGAACATGTATCTGTTAACATTGGACTTGGAGATGACCAAGTTATAATCAGTTAGGAAGCAGTCCAGCTGCAATGTGTTCCGCAGGCAGGAAGTCTTTTCAAGGAGGTTCTGCCCCTGAAAGTTTCGTCAGACGCTAGTCATATGGAAAGAGAAAGGCAAGTCTTTTGACAATGTGGTAATTAAATGAGTTCTTGCAGTGACTCTTACAAAGGGGAACCAAAGATCGGAGGTCAGTCGAGAACCTTCCATAGGGATAACGATTGAGAAGAGTGAGACTAGTAACGTATCTTTTGTGAGCAAGGAACAGAAAAGATCACTCCTCACCTTATTTCGAAATCAAGGATGGAAAGAATGCTATGTAAAGTTCCTCCCCAGATGTTGTAGAATTATTCATCCTTGGACGTATCTGACTACCTTAAAACTAAGTATAAGATCGCATCAAGTGCCAGGTATTTTCTGGAGCGGTAAAATGATCCAACCCTTTTCCAGCAACTGACTGAATATACATCTTCCATTTTAGATCTGGGGTGAACGTCAGACGTAGAAGCATATAAAAATATAAGGGTTTTCGAGGAAAGTTAGGCACAATGTCAATATTTAACATGGGGAGAATCCAACTCCCCCAAAATGGGCACTCGAAATTGGAACAAAAATTTCAATTGCCTCAGTTTAGAAAGATTTCTTCTTCACTGTCAGAGAACATAAAACCTAAGTGCTGATTCATTACAGATACTACATTTTGCTCCTAGCTAAAAGGCAAAGGAATTAACATGTTGGTAGTAATGATGATGATGATGATGATGATGATGATGATGATGATGATGATGATAACTTTAAAAAAGTTGTCATATAAAAAACACCTCTAACCTTTCTAAATTACAAAAAAAGAGTATATTACTTAAGTATTTTTTGGTCTTCTAAATGAATAAATGTAAAAGTTATTTTCGTTTATCCGAACTATATTCATACCAACACATTTTACCTTTTCCTAATTCAATCATACACTTAAATATTTTCACATATCGTATATATAGTCAGAAAACCTGACCCAACACTTTCAAGCCTTCACATTATTTGAAACATTGTCTAATGAAATCATATTCACTACTATTAACTTATAATTTGATTCTGTTATTTTATTATATATACGAACAGATTTTTTATGCATTAATTTCTTATATATTATCAGTGGTAATATTATTTTAAATGATTTAATGAATTAAGTTGAAGATTTAAAATCATCACTTACGTTTCATTATTTGTTTCTTTTTTTTAGGGGGGTTACGCTTTCGCACGCATATACTTACATATAGCAACAACCTCGATAACTTTGGAATACCTACTTTAAAAAAATAAAATTTGCATTAAACGTAATAATTACCAAAGGTTTTCTGTTAAATACATGCGTTTATTATTGTTTAAACTAAATTTGTTGTTGTTGTTGTTGTTCCTATTTATTTCCTCCCACGAAAGCAGAGTTCGGTGCAGTGTAAATATTTAACGTTGCGAGAATTCAGCTCCCCAAAAATGGGCACTCGGAATTGGAACAAAACTTTCAATTGCCTCGGCTTAAAAGGATTTCTCCTTCACTGAAACAACACGAGAAACACCCTTGTCTGACGTTCTTCAACTTGTTCTTACGGATCTATTTTCCTTTGTCGTCATCACTCGTCCATTTGTGAAACATCGAAACGTTTTCATATTCCTCATTTCTAATAACCGTTTCCAACGATTTTTATTTTAAAATTTCAATTGCTGAAACAACACGAGAAACACCCGTGTCTGACGTTCTTCAACTTGTTCTTACGGATCTATTTTCCTTTGTCGTCATCACTCGTCCATTTGTGAAACATCGAAACGTTTTCACATTCCTCATTTAAAAACACCCGATCGGCAGAGAAGGACGTTTGTTTTTTTTTACTCGCGACCATCGCACGAGTATATTTCAAAAGGATTCTTTATTTTGATTAATTCAACAGAAGTGTTGTTTTCCTTCTTTCGCCAGGTAAAAAAATATTTAACGACATTTCGGGCACGTCTACTTAACTTATGTGTCACTATTTTGTTCATAGAAGTGGAATTCTTGTTTTATACTTCACCAACAACATCTTGATAAGCAACTGACTGGTAATGTATGACATTTATACATGCTTAAGTGGAAACGACACCAGCCCTAGTTAGATGGGAACGGTGGAGGTCTTGGACTGCCAAAAGTGTTCAAGTTGGTAAAGGATAGGCATCCAGCCGTAAAATTGCCTTAAATACAATGTCTAGTCGAAATACAGCAGGAAAAAAGAAAGGCAGTGCCAGTGCTGGTAATGTCTTGGGCTTCGTAGATCCCAGGATGCGTGGATCTTCAGGGCCTGGCTATAGTAGGCGTCCATCAGGGATCTGTCTTACATCCCCTTCTATTCATCATTGTACTCGAGGCTCTATCACTGGAATTCCATACTGGCTGCCCGTGGGAGCTGCTATATGCCGATGACCTAGCGATCATTGATACTTCACTTCAGTCACTCAAGGAACGTCTGGGTAGATGGAAGAGTAGCATGGAGGAGAAAAGTTTCAGAGTCAACATGGGTAAAACTAAGGTCATGATCGCAGGTCCAAACCTCAGTTTACTACAGAAAACAGGAAAATACTCGTGTGCTGTATGTCTGAAAGGAACTGGCAGCAACTCAATCATCTGTACTCACTGTTCAGGTTGGGTCCACAAAAGGTGCAGTGGCATAAAGGGCTCTCTCAAAGCAGATCCTCACTTTAAGTGGTTTCGTTGCACCGGCACGGCAAGACCAATAGATGGCAGACCACTGACGGAGATGGATACTGGTGACAACAAGCTGGAAGTAGTGACAGACTTTTGTTATCTTGGAGATGTGCTGTCATCAGGTGGAGGCTGTGAACTCGCGGCAGCTACACGTTGCAAGTGTGTCTGGAAAAAGTTTAGAGGGCTGCTACCAATCCTGACAAACAAACACCTGCCAACAACTACGAGAGGGCGTGTATACTCCTCATGTGTCAGAAGTGTGTTGTTGTATGGCTCAGAAACTTGGGCTGTCTCTGCTGGCATACTAAGGAAGCTGCACCGTAATGACAGGGCAATGGTCAGATGGATCTGTTTGGTGAGGCCTGAACAGTACGTTTCTTTTGAATCCCTGCTCTCACAGGTCGACTTGAAAAGCCTTGCGGACATCATGCGAAAGAACAGACTGCGTTGGTTGGGTCACATTGAGCGTAGCGATGGCTGGATTGCTAAAGTCCGACAGTTGAATGTGCAAGCAGAGAACATCACCACTGGCAGACCCAAGTTGACTTGGGAGGACGTAGTACAAACGTGATAGGAAGGTCATGGGTATGGATTCCATCAAGCCTTGCCAAAGACAGGAGTGGAGAGGAATACTTAGATTTCGAGACTAGACAATCAGGCCCCACCCTCATCAGAGGATTAATTGTGGCCTGATTCAACAAATAAACCGGTTGATGATGATGATCATGATGATGATGATGATTATGACTGACAAATAACATAAACACTAAGTGCAGATTCAGTACAGATACTACATTTTGCTCATAGCCAAAAGGCCAAAGAGTTAACATGATGATGATGATGATGATCATCATCATGTTAACTCATGATGATGATGATGATGATGATGATGATGATGATGATGATGATGATGATGATATTCAGAGTTCCCATTTTGGGTGAGATGGATTCTCTCCACGTTAAATATCGACATTGTGCCTAACTCTACTCTCGTGGGAGGAAGTAAATAGGAACAGCCGTAGCAGCAGCAACAACAGCAGCAACAACAACAACAACAACAACAAATTAAAAAAATAATAGTGCATGTATTGGATTATCCTCAGATTAGATAATATTAATTCATTAGAAACTTCAAAATAAATAAATATGCAAATGAGAAACTGAGAGGATGATATCATGAGGAACGAACTACATACATTGCCCCCCCCCCCTCAAATGAGGGGTTAATGCCTGTGAGGATTATATAATGACAACAGAATAGATAGTACACTAAGTTCCCCCATACACAAAACTGGTAATCCCGAGAAAATGGTATCGTCAGGAACGAATGTATACTGTACGGCCTCAACCCCCTCAAAAAAAAAAGGTAATGCCTGGGAAAAATATATCATGACGAATGAGAATATACTACAGAAACTTTAAATAGCATAAACCGTTTTAATGTAAATATAGTTAGAATAGGTGGAAAACACTTTTAGATTTATTTATTTAAATAACATTAAAAACCATGGCAAGTTTCACGTGAGACGCCTCAATGAATATTAGCTGGGAAAATATAGTCGCCATATTTATAAACAAAGATGAATATGCTGGCTAAGGGAAAACGATAACTTTCATAAATTTTTAGTTAAACAAGACATGTTTGTTATAAACTTGAGTTTTCATGCTTCCTTAGCTAGTACTATGGTGAACGAACATATACTATACAGACCCCGCCCCCTAATAATAATCCTGTCAATAAACCGATTGCGTATATGTATATATACACGCATGTATATATACACATATACATATATATATATACATATAAATATATATACATATATATGTACCTATATATCCATATATACATCTATATATATACACATATATACATATATAAATATATATATATATATATATATATATATATATACGTATACGTATATATACATTTACATACATATGCATATACATATATATATATATATATATATATACATTTTAAAATATACATGTAGACATATATATACACATATATACAGATATATATTTATACACATATACACATATATACACATATACATATATATATATACATACACATATATATACATATATATATATATAAAAATATGTATATATATATATGCATATGTATATATACATATATATATATATATATACATACATAAATATATAAACATATGTATATACACGTATGTACATATACATATACACACATATATATACACCAATATAGATATGTATGTATATACATGTATATATATATATATATATATATATATATATATATATATATATATATATATATTTACATATATTTAACCATATATACATATATTTACATATGTATATAGATATATAAATATATACATATATACATATAGTAAGCTATGAAATATATTTATTCCAATAAGCAACACAGAGGCTCCCGCCTTTCATTCAGGCTAATATATATATATATATATATATATATATATATATATATATATATATATATATATATATATATATATACATATATATATATATACATATATATATATACATATATATACATATATATACACACACACATATATATATATATATATAAATATATATATACATATATGTATGTCTGTATATATATGCATCTATATATACATATATATACATACGTATATATACATACACATATATACATTTATATATACATATATATGAATATATAAATATATGTACACATACATACCAATATACACGTACATATATATATACATATATACACATGTACATATATATATATATATATATACTTATATATATATATACATATATATACATATACATATACATCTATATATACATATATATTAATATATATATATACATGCATATACATCTACATATAAATACATATATATACACATATATACATATATATATATATATTTATATATACACATATATATAAATACAAACATATACATATGTACATATACACCCATACATACATACATATATACATATATATAAATGAATATATACGTATACATCTATATACATATACATAAACATATATATACATTAATATATACATATATATATACGTATATATATACATATATACGTATATATACATATAGATATATAAACATATATGTATATATATATATGTTTATATAGACATCTCTCTATATATATATACATAAATATATGTACATATACATACATACACAACCATATACACACTTATGCATATATATATATATAAATATATATACACATATACATATATACATATGTATGTGTACATACATATATATACATACATACACATAAATTTTCATACATCTACATATGCATACAGATATATACATATACCTACATATGTATATATATATACAAATTTATATAACCATATACACATAAATACATACATATACATATGTACATATACATATGTTTATATACATATATACATATGTATATATAAATATATATATATATATATATATATATAATATACATATGTATACTTATGGATATATACATATGGATATATACATATTCATATATACATATATATATATATACATATATATACATATATACTTATATGTATCAATATATACCCATATATACATAAATATATACATATATATACATATACACATATATACAAAAACATGTATATATACATACAAACATATATACATATATATAGAGATATATACATATACACATATACACATATATATACATATATTAACATGTATATACATGTATATATATGCATATAAATGTACCTATATCTACACATATACATATATATACATGTACATATACATATATATACATATATATACATATAAATATATATATAGATTTATACATATACATAAATATATGAATATACGTACATATATACATAATAAATATATTCATATACATACATACATATATATACATATATATACATATATATACTTATATATACATATATATATTTAAATATATATATATATATAAACATATATCTATATATATATATATACATATATGTAAAAATATATTTATACATACATATTTTAAAATATATATGTGTATATACGTATATATACACATATATATATATAAGTACATACACATATACATATATGTGCACATAGAAGTACATATATACATATACATATATATACATATATACATATCTACATATCTACATACATATATATATGAATATATATACATATACATATATATACATATATATTCATCTATATATATACATATATACATATATATACATATATGTATACACATATATTTACAGTACTATCTATATACACATATATATATATATATATATATATTGCCATACATATTACGTATATATATACACATATATATATATGTATGTACATGTATATTACTCTATATACATATATATATACATGTATATACACATATACAAGCACATGTATATAAATATATATGCACATATATATCTAATCACATACATATACCTATACATATATATATACATATACATATATATACATATATATATATGTAGTCATGTATATACATACACATAAACACGTGTGTATATATATACATAAATACATATATATGCATATACATATATACATATATGTTTGTATATATATACATATACATATATACGTATATATATATATATATACATATACATATATCTATATGTACATATAATTATACATATCTATACACATATATATCAGGCACGTAGCCAGATTTCTAATTCAGGGGTCAAGGCATTTTTAGGGGGGAAAGGCATTTTTAGGAAGGGCGAAACTAATATTGTTATTCTAATATGAGTTACGTGTTGGTTCCGTGTCTGTGTGTACTGATTTATAAATATAAATAAGTAGATACAAAATTTCAGTTTCTTTTCTATAATCTAAATATATTGTTGTGTATTATGGTAGGTACATGTAAATAACAACATCAGCATATTAAAGCACATAAAGCATAGTAAACACAGTAATAATGACATAAAGTTCGTAAAATAAGGTAGCTACTTGCTAGCTCTACAGAATTCTATTATAATCTTCTATTTGTACGTAGGGTTTATACCCTACCAATGCTGTTTTTTCTTTCAACTTCATCTCGGATGAAATCTGGGATGTTTTCTGTATGTTAATTTCAAAAATGTTGAATGTAACATTCACAATTTTTGAAATTAATGGTTGCAATTGACAAAAAAAGGAAAAAAAAACGTATTTGAGATTCGTGATAAAATACAAAAATAATTTTTTAAACTAATTCCCACTTTTATTTAAAATAATTTAGGTTGCTAGTATTCATTTCTATCTTTTGAATGAAGACTACACTTTCTTTTATAAGAAGTTGGCTGAAAAGCAACGTGAATTTATTTTGTGTTTATATTACATCATTTGAATTATATATATAATTATGAAATTGATAATTTATGATATTAAATAGTGTGAATTAAAAATATTTAAAAATATATATTTGGTAAGTTGACAAAAACGAAGACAGATACACTGACAATCTCTTTCACCAACAGGAAACAGGTGAAAAGTATCGAGGCTTTGTTTCCCTCACCACTTGATCTGAAACGAGCGAAGTTATGTTTGAGTTTGAGAACACGTACATTTTAATTTTTTTTCTTTTTACAAGGTAACATAAATTTAAATCATTGTTAGATGTAATTATGGTCAATAGATTTATTTTAACTGGTAGTTTAAAATCCGTAAATATTTATTATGGTATCATTAGTACCAGGAATGGAAAATTTAGTTTTAAACAAAATAAAATCATAGAGAAGCGTTTTTGAAATCGGAAATTATGTTAAAAATTAGTGGGAGGTCCCCTCTTTATGGGTGGCCCACGGCCCCAGCCCCTTCGCCCCTAAATCCGGCCCTGCTGTAAAATATATTACACAAAAGTAAATACTGTCTCATAATGAAGAAGTATAGTTGACTAGGAAATGTAAGAGCATTTATATTTAGAATATTTTTTGGATCACAAATTTCAGGAGGTGCAAATGTAATTGTAGGGGAGGGGCCTTGCCCCCCTGGCACCCCCTGGCTACGTCGAGGATATATACACATATATACATATATATACATATATACATATACACATACATATATATATATACACATATAAATGTATACACAGAAATATATACATATATAGAAACATATATTTATACATAATGCATATATATATATACATAGATGTATATACATACACATATATGCACATATATACATATATATGAATATATACACATATGCACACATATACACCAATATACACATACATATATATACATATATACACATGTACATATATATATGCTTGTATATATATATATACATGTATATAAATATATATATATATTAATATATATATATACATGCATATACACATACACATAAATAACTATATATATACACATATATACATATATAAATTTATATATACACATATATATATACAAACATATACATATGTACATATACATACAAATACATACATATATATACATATATATATAAATTAATATATACGTATATATCTGTATACATATACATATATATTAGGGGAGGTCGATTTTGAAACTGTAAATTATCGAACTCGAAGAAAGTTGCCAAATAATGTCAAAAGTTACCACAAGAAATATTTTTCTTCAAAATTTTGTATTTATTTGAGCATTGCAACTTTAAGATCAAATAAATCGAGATTTTTTCTCACTGCCGAGATTTCACCGGCAGATGTGTCGCCTTAAATTAAACCCGGGTTTTAACAAAAAAAAGTAATACATTACTTAATAATAAATATTTTAAAGTTTATTATTATTTTTCTTAAGAAATTAAATGTACATATTCAAATTAAAAAGGAATAAAACACTATAATATTTAATGTTATATATAAATAATTATTTGTTTACATAGGCGTTTTATTTATTGGATATTTTTTATGGTATTCACCGGTTGAAAATTCATCGGGCGAATTTGACTTCCCGTGTTGATTGTCTGTTTAATTATCACACATATATATTGAATTGTCGAGCGCTGGCTTATCTAATCCCACTTTCCCGACCTTTTGTCACACCTTACCTTGTGGGAGTTAGATAAATAAAAACTAGTTCAGCCAGGGGGTTTTACCCCACCAAATAAACCGGTATCGTCCGGGTCTGGATTCACGCCCGTCTATTGGGGCTTGTCCGTCCTGTGCAGTTCTAGGAGGTGCATCTCCCAGGTTTTGCCTTCCCTCTTTGGGGAGGAGTAAGTTTATTGCTTACTGTCTGAGGCGGCCCTACCGGGGAATGCCGACGAAGCTGCCCAGGCAATTTTTAAATGGCCAGAGTGCTCACCTCTCGAGCACTGGCTTTCTCATCCCACTTTCCTGACCTTTTGTCAATCTTACCTTGTTGGGGGTAGATAAATAAAATCTAGTTCAGCCAGGGGTTTTTACCCCACCAAATAAACCGGTATCGTCCGGGCCTTTGGGTCTGGATTTACGCCCGTCTATTGGGGCTTGTCTGTCCTGTGCAATTCTAGGAGGTGCATCCTCCCAGGCTTTGCCTTTCCTCTTTGGGGAGGAGTAAGTTTATTGCTAACTGTCTGAGGCGCCCCTACAGGGGAATGCCGACGGGGCTGCCCAGTCAATTTTTTAATGGCCAGAGTGCTCACCTCTATAGCGCAGGGTTATCTAATCCCACTTTCCTGACCTTGTGTCACATCTTACCTTGTTGGAGGTAGATAAATAAAACTATTTCAGCCAGGAGTTTTTACCCCACCTAAAATATATGTATTGGAGTTGATGGGAGAATGGATAAGGACACATTGATGTATAAGGAAATTGTGGATGAAAATAGACAGAGAATTATGAAAAAAACTAAGGGACCAGAACACCATTTAACTTTTACAAAAGAAACACCATGTGAAAGTAAATATCTGACACATAGAGTTCTTCCGAATAGTGGTGCAACAGGTGCTGTTCATGCAGATCAAGTGGTGGATGTTTTAGATGAATTCCACAGTGAGAACAGTATCAAGGCTATACTTGTTGACAACACTAATACCAACACAAGTTGCGATGGTGGAATGGTTGCAATTTTAGAAAAAAAACTTTTTAAAACTCTTCACACAATTGGTTGCTCTTTGCATCATAATGAACTACCTTTCAGAGCCCTTTTTAAAAACATAGATGGTTGCGCAAAGGGCCCTACAACATTCAGTAGCCCTCTGGGGAAATTATGCTCAAATGATTGATATGATTTACCCCAAATATAATTTTCCAAAATTGATGAAATACATGATCTTAGTTCTGACCAAAGACTCCTTTATGAATACACAGTAGGTATTTCTAGAGGTAAGGTTGACTCTAGATATGCCTCCTGGAAAATTGGTCCTTTAAACCAAGCAAGATGGTTAACTTTGGCCATCAGGCTTATGTGTTTATGGACTCGTGGTGCATACCCACAAAGGCACACAACAAAACTACACTATGTAGTAAATTTTATTGTAAATGTGTATGCCACTTTTTGGTTTGAAATTAAAAGAAATAGTAAATTCCACAATCAGTAAGTGCACATTTTTAATATGACCCAGAGGATTAAGGAGAAGCCTCAGGAAATCCAAGATATCACATTTAGAAATATACAAGGTAATACATTTTGTTTACTGCCTGAAAACTTTCTATATTCCATGGTTAAATCTGAGGAGATTGAAGTAAGAGAAGAAGCTTTAAAAAGAATTTTGGCCATTAGGTAAGTAATATTTATTCATATATCTCTGACTCAATTATTTATTCCAATTTATAGAATGATTTTTAAAGATTTTATCTAATTTCACCATAATTATTAAAGCAGTACAGATTGGAATTTTTTAATAATTCAATTAATTAATTTGTTCTTTCAGGAGTGAGGAGTCAACCAGAAAAAGATTAAAAAGAATACTACCTATTAATTTTAATGCCACACATTGGACACAATTAATAGATTTAAAATTATGCGGCATTTTTGAACCACCAATGACGGAAGATTTTACTGAATCTGAACTTCGAGAATCGTTGATGAATGGAACCAAGCTTGACTTGCCAGATTTGCCCTCACATTCTCAGGGTGTGGAACGGGCAGTTAAGTTAATAACAGAAGCTTCACAAACTGTATATGGTTTTGAAGCAAGGCATCAACACATTACAGCCAAAGTTTTGAGTCAGAAATTGAGACCAGCATTTTTGTCTAAGGGGTCTTATATGGAGCAATTTGACTCTCTATATTAAGCTTCATTAAAATAGTGTTAGGTTTTTCCTTATTTCTTTGCTTGTTATATTTTCACTAATAACAGAAAAAATCATTTTTTTAGGTATTCAAATATTACTGTTTAATTCATAACGTTAAAAGGTAGTTTACAAAAGCAGATACTGAAAATGAGGGGGGGGGCAAATTTTCAATTTGAAGATTTCTTTAATTCATATCATTTTTATAAAATAAAAGGACATTCCCTGCTTTTAAATGCTAAAACTATTTGGTTTTCACACCAATATTCAAGCAAATCTTGCAAAAACGAGGAATTTTCAGTATATTCTTGTCTACGATCTTTGATACCAAACGCTCAAAAAACCGCTGAAGTTTTTGATCTAATTTTTTGCGTGAGTATTTAATAGGTCTATATACAACTTTCGGAACGTGCCTTTTTTTAATATTAAAAAAAAAGTGTAAAATCGACCTACCCTAATATATATATACATTAATATATACATATATATACGTATATATACATATATATACGTATATATATACATATACGTATATATACATATAGATATATAAACATGTACATATATATATATATACACATCTATATATATACATACATACACACATATAAACACTTATGCATATATATGTATATATATATAAATATATATACATATATACATACATATATGTACATACATATATATACATATATATATATACATAATTTTTCATACATCTACATATGTATACAGATATATACATATGCCTAAATATGTGCATATCCACATGAATACATACATATACATATGTACATATACATATATACATATGTATATATTAATATATATATATAAATATACATATGTATACTTATGGATATATACATATGAATATATACATATTTATATATACATA
>OY744526.1:89267151-89269651 GCA_963556195.1 Sepiola atlantica
CTTAAGATACGTTTAGCGATGATAGCGCAATTTCGTACTGAAGCGTGACATACAGACGAATATCCTATGTTTTCTTTCAAACTGAAGCCTGACAGACCGATTGACAGAGATGCCGAGCTCTTATAGAGATGCTTGGGTACATCGATAATGAGATGCGCCTATTCACTCTGCGCGTTTAGTGATGCAAATGCTATTTATATATGAATTGTGACAGACTGACGGACGGACGGACAACACCTCTCATAGTGATGCGAAGATTCAGTTAACAACAAGGGAGAACGAAAGATGAGAGAGTATCAATTTCAAATCCGCTTCAGCAAAATGAATGATGTGTCCTTGCACGATATCATCTACAAAATTGACAATTTTTTAGAAATCTATTACAAAAAGGGCAGCTTGAAAGAGAGAAAATCTTTTAAAAAAAGATTACACACACTTTTCCAAACTTTTCCATTTTGCTGTTCATTCCATGCCAGTCAGAAAATAAGTAAAATCAAAATGAATGTTTAAAAAAATTACCAACACTTGTACCAGATATATTTTTTGGATTACAAAGACAATAAAACAGCGCATATAAGGGAACGTATATCTCTTTCTATTACTTATTTATCTGCTTTAATAGTTGACAATAAGTAATGGTAAAATATGTTGCACACTTAATTAAATCAGCTTTTCCTGTAAAAAATGCCTAGTCATGAAAACATTATTTTTTATGGTTCCTTGACCTTTTGGCTAAGATAAAAGTGTAATATCTGTTCTCAGCATCCAGGAGACATGAGGGATACTACTATTGACGAAACTATTGTATATATATATATATATATATATATATATATATATATGAGAAAATATGACAAGGCAAATTACAAATGTATATTACAGAACATATTACAGAATTTATTAGAAACTGTTTACAAATAAATATGCAAATTAGGAGTACCTAAAACTGTTTGTGGGTGTTTGTAGATTACTATATATACTTTTATTTAAAATCTTTTATCACAGAATTAAATAAGCACAACCTGTTTTGATTTTTATATAGTTATGATAGGTCGAGGAAAAAATTCCCATCTATTCATTTAGATATATAGTTATCTGCAAACACATGATTCTTCGTTTCTCCGACCGAAATTAATTCGGAAGAAATCCTTTGCTCTATTTCCATAATCCATTTTGTCTCTTTCTTCTTTCTATACCGCTTTATACGTTTTCTTTTTTCTTTTTTACAAACTTTTCAGTTTGAGACATTGTCTTTCTTTCTATTGTATGTCTTTTTTCTTAACTTCACCGATTGAGACCTTACTTTATATGAATATTAATGCGTCCACTCGTATATATCAAACGACATTGACTTACATATGATTGAAGCAGAAAAGTTAAGGGCTTGCAAGATTTACATATTAATAAGACACGCTTGTGCGAACAATGTATTTCCCCTATCGGAGAATGTAAATCGAATGATTACACCGACAATGTTTAAGACCCCATTGCTGAGGTGTCCCTGGAGAAATTCTCATGAAGCCAGGAAATTAGTGGCCCAACGTTATAATAGGCGCGACCGAATACCATATCCCATGCTTACGTGATATCAAACGTTTAAACGAATAATGTCATCAACAGTCCCAAATAAACACGTTTCAATAAGACATTATAAAACTGAAAAGATTAACATATGTTGTATTCTGTCCGGTGGCAAAAACGGCTTTTGACGCCAAGAATGGCAGTATTACCGTAACCCTCGAAACTGTTTCCACACTTTGTTGACGGAACCTGTGCACAGGGTATTGTGCGTGCTATAACACGTTGTACATGTGTAGCAGCTCTTTGGAATCTATACGGCAATAGACAAGCATCATGTTGCGGGGAACTCTGTTATAGCGGAAGAGAAGCAAACATAAGAACCTTTAAAGCTGCGAAACGTAGGACTAATACTATTATCACATAAAAGTGTATCTATTTATATGCCCGCTAGGTACTTTTCGGCTATAAGTTATGTGCACTTGAAATCTTGTAGAAATGATCAGCCAACTATACAGATTGGCTTAAGCGATTCACAGCACCATTTTACTCCTATATTTATGCGATTTACCTCACCGATAAGTTCACGGAAATAATTATGCTGATGTTGAAAAATGTCGCTCCTCTAGAAAATGAACACTTTTCACGGTCTATAACTTCAATCGCGTAAGCTTCATTTTCACATATTTTAAAAACATTTCATGAAAAAATTAGCAGTCTTTTTGGGGTCTAAAACAGGTTTGCCATTCAAATATTTTATGAATTTATTTTTAAACCAACTAAAAAACGTAAGAAAACACGGTTTACAAACTGTATGAATGTGTCTACGTGCGTGCGTGTGTTATGCTCACCTATCAATCCCAGTGAAAACATTTAATTATCTTTTACATCTTTGATAAATCCACTATTAATGCGACCCTAATCTGATTTTATTACCCACAGAAAATATTATTTTAAAAACCTACATGAATTATAAACTAGA
>OY744526.1:89282151-89324651 GCA_963556195.1 Sepiola atlantica
GAGCTTTGGGGAGTGTGGAGTGACCCCTTTAGTTACCACCCAGAGTAGGAGAACCAGTTAGCTCTCATCAAGGGTTCTTCACTATCGTCTACAGACAATTTGTTTACAAAATGTACGCCTGCAAAATAAATTAATCCACAGACGAATCGTATAGAAAACATAAGTAAGCTGTCGGCATAAAATCGCTGAACAGTGATTGGCATGCAGTAACAAGCCAACAATCAACCAACTACTAATATAAATAGGTTTATAAGTCAATGTTGTCTGTAGGTCATGACTCTGAACGTCACGCTTCAGCTTGGTACACAGTAATTGTTAAAGTAAAAGACTATATATATAAAGAGAGTAGAGGGTTGAGTAAATGTATTATAGGAAGTGGTAGTACTTACTAAAACTCGTGGTGATGTTCCGTGAAGAGGAGGAGTCGGCGGCGGCGGCGGCGGCGGCGACTGTGATAAATAATGATCCGGAAGGTAAAAAGCCCAACTTGTATGCCATTCTCAGTGAAAGATTACTAGGCCGCGAATTAAGACGTACGAACAAGATCTATCCATATCTCATTCACACATACACACAAAAACACACAAACCTACACGTATGCACTCATACACACCGTATATTAACTTTCTCACACACACACACACACACACACACATATATATATATATATATATATATATATATATATATATGCACGCACGCCGAAGTTCAATTACACAATAACTTCAATTAAATAGTATTTTCCTTGATAAACACGTAGATGTGATAGAATCATCTCATGAATAGTCGTTGCTGTGTCGTTAAGACATATCACATATAGTTAAGATATATCACAATAATAATAGTAAATACTTCTATCTCTTATTACTTGTGATATTTTCTGTTTTCCTCCTAGAAAGCTATTGTTTGTAGACCCGTCTGTTTTGATGGTTTTTGTTGAAGCAACTACAGACCAAGTGACAAGTGGTGGTCAACTGTCCAACACCGACTGGCCTGTTGAGAGTCCTTGATGCGAAAGTTGTATTCAAAAGAAGGTGGAAGGATGGGGGAAGGACGCTTATTTTCATTCTTATTCTGAAAAACAAAAGTAGTAAGACGAAGCAAGTTCGTGTAGTCTTAACATGCGTCAATTCAATCTGCGCGTTTAGCGATGCAAATGATAGTCAAACGGACGATGAAAATTCTGTTCGAAATTTAAATGTGACCCACCTACTTATAGATATGCTCTGGACATATCTAAACATATATTTCAGAATGTATATTTTCATGTTTTTATTTACGTGTTGTTACAGACGAAATGCAAATCTATAAAGATACTAAGCGGACATGTTATCCGTTGGATAACAGCAACCACCACCACCATTTATTCGAGTTTGTTGAAGTGTGTTATTTTATTCATTTATATTTATTTCATGTCCATTGGATTTCATTCGAAAAATCATAAATTGTGATATATATGTTAAATCATGTTTATTGTATAACTACAAATAATAAGTCTCTTTTTTAATATTATCTATATGGATAATATAGAATAAAGAAACTGTTTATTTTTCCATCTAATTTACATTAGCTGGCAACGCTTAAAAAGAATAACTCTTTTTCTAAATGTTAACAGAAATAGTAAGTAATATTAGAGAGAGGTTTAACGAACATAGCGTGATGATTTTGGAAAAATTAAATAGATAGCTAAGTGAAAGATGTTAATTACAAATTACAACCAAACAGACTTTTTTCGAACAGAACTCAATCCCAGTCTAAAGTATATTTGAGCATGTATTTTGTGTGATTAAAATATATAAGAAAAATAATTTTATTGACTCAGATTTCGCATAATAAAAGATGAATGGCATTTTATCAGATTATGTGAATTACATTTTTTTAAAACTTAAACTTCTTGGGTGAATTGAACCTTGATTTTAGGCCAAACATATTCGGAGATAGTGCCACAATCGGCAAATCGATTTTATAAAGTTTGACCGTGGAGCTTTTAGAAGATTTATTAAAACAAACTCAATCTTGACGGATAAAACGTGACAGACAGACAGACAGACCGACTGACAGACAGACAGACCCACAAGTAGACACATGTAAACATGACGACGGTTTAATGCTGATACGTGATAAACAAAAGTTGGAGAGAAAGAATGACAAAGGAGGGGGGAAAGTGAAGTAGTTGTTACTTTAAGTAGATCGAGCAGAAGCCGCTTTGCTAACTGATTTCCACTTCTCTTTCCATTATGGGAGATCGATTTTCAACGTTTATAAATATTAAATATGTTTACGCCGACAAAGTTGTGTATTCGTCAATGTTGAGAAGAACAAAAAAAAATATATTTCTACCTTGCACCAATCTTATAAGAAGCATTGGAAAAGCAATGATGAACGTTCTTTTTAATAACTTCGACATTTTTTAATAATTTCGATACAAATGTTAAGCACATATCTAGGACTAGAGCAGCAATCACTACACCGATTTTCTGAAACTCAGCCTTTGTAGTTTCGAAGATATTTGCATTTATACAAAGTATGCAGAATAAAAACAAGAAAAATAACATTTTGGGGAATTTTCCACTCAATTTCAACTTGGCAGATATTCACGACTAATTCCGCAAAAAAGGCAGGTTGATTTGTCACGTACAGAAAACCATCGACACAACTTTTGTGGGGAAAGCTGTGTATTTGCAGTGATAAAGAACTGATAGCAATCATGTAATGTCTAATTTAAAAAAATAATTAATCCTGCGTTTTGAAAGACAGCACACACAATTATAAAAACTGTCAGATTTCAGAATGATTTTGCTGACAAACTGACTTCAGAGTATCAATATTTCAATAATAAATACAGATTAAAATGATTTATTTTTATTCCATACAATGTTTTTTCTATATAATAAATGTGAACGTGTGTGTGTCCAGCTCGCTTCAATAATCACCTATGCAAATTTTATGAGTAAAAAAGGGGATATTAATCTTAATAATAACTGATAATGATAAAAAAGGAAAGAAATAATTCAGGGGCACCAATAATCAATATTTAATATTTCATTTGAAATAAGTACAGAAAAACTTATTCGAAGTACACATATAGAGTTTTTCTTTTAGCTTCAAAGCCTAAACCATTCTGCGCCCGCTCAAACAAATGGGGAGTAGAACTGCGCTGTGGATGCACTTTCGGCCTTTAACTTTCCCTTTCCCTACTTCGCCACCAAGTTCTCATTTTACATGAGCGTTGTTTCTGACAAAGAAGGAAGAGATGACTTGAGGTAACCCTCTTTCTATTTGTGTTGCCATGTTACTAATAAGGGTGCTGGAAGTAAGCGTTTTACCTGGCCTGATATTACCCGCCTGATAGTTCAAGGACCCGAACTTTATAGTAACTCCTAAGGAGGCTGTCTGATTAGCAGGTGTAAATACTGGGGCTGCTATACTGTCATTTGGTAAATTGCGTCTGGACCATGCAGTATTTTCTGGTGGGACTTCTCGATGCCATATTAGTGGGAACTGGTACGACTTATCTTTCTTCAATGATTTACTCTATAATTTGCCCTATATGTGTTTCCGTGTTGCACTTACAGACAACACCGATTTCTTCTTTGGTCTCTATCGTCCCCTTACCGATTGAGTTACTCTCATTGAACCAATCTTAGACAATATTCACCAGATCCTGTCTGCTCCGCATTTTGCTAGCATCTATGTCTGTGGTGACTTTAATGTTCACAATCTAAAATGGTTAGTCCACTCCAACAAGACTGACGAAGTACGGTTTTCTGCATTGCTTATGATCTAACACAGATTGTTGAGACACCTACACGCGTACACGATGCTGACGAACATTTGCAACTCTTGTTAATCTTTTCATGGCAACTTATCCTAAATTATGCTCAGACAATGTTCTGTCTCTGCATTCTATGTTTGAAAAGAATAATTCGTCGACATTTATCGTTTACCATCTATGTCAACACTTCGAAGAGCATTAATTATTCTCTCTCTTTCTACCTTGAGCACGTGGTTGGGAAAAAGTGTCGCTCTTTTCATCATTAACGCTCGGAAGTGCGGGCGATACAAAGAATTGCAAATTACTAAAGACTTATCCCAGTCATGGCTGACAGAATGAGAGAATGCTACCCACGTGGATTAAATAAAGGGTCCCGTTCGAAATTCCGTTTAGATTCTCGAGTTCGACAGAAATATGCTCTAATTCGAGAAGATACACCCGAAGAAAGTCGGAGGTTACAGCGGACGAAACGTTGTAAAAATAACACTCAAGATGAGAACAGTAGTCCGAATTATACAAATTATCAATCCTCATCTCAAACATTAGAAACAAAATAATGTTATTCATTTAAAAAATAAATGAATAAATAAATTACATAACATTATTTGGTGTTCAAAATTCTTTAAATAACTTTACGAAAATGATGTTTAGATGATATGCCAAATCTTTCTACTTAAAAATGCGCCAACCACGAAAAAACACATTGGATTTTACTTTCCCAACTTGTCAACAAGATCGGACGCATATTTTGCTTCATATACGAGTAGGCAACCCACGCGGTTTATACCAGCAGAGTAAAGAGAAATACACGAAAGTACTCTTTGAAAAAGACGCGTCGCGTCGAAAGTCTCAGATAAAAAAAATTAAATAAATAATTGTATTCCTTAAAAAAAAAATTATAACAATATTTGGTGTTCAAAATTGTTCAAATCACTTAACCAAAATCTTTTCTATGATGTCTTAACTCCTTTTATTTTGGTTAAATTTGTATCACACGTAATCACACATTAGAAACAATAAGAATATTAACCTGTTTCCCTGTGCTGTCGAAATATAAGTAAACTGACCCATTAACCTCGGGTAAAAAAAAAGATAAATTCAACAGCCAATGAACACCCTTTCCACACACAAAACCAAGCTAACCTGCTTCCATGATATAACATAACAACAGTATACCCTTCTGCGCGTGTGCATTAGAGTTGGTCGATTTTCCCTTTTTTAAATATAACATTCTTTTTAGCATGAAAAGTTGCGTTTTTATTATAAATACTGATCCCAAAGACAAGATCACTCACTTGCATCATTATTTGAATAAATAGTACCGAGAAATCATCCTAATATTCGCCATTTGTCTAGAAAAGTTAGAAATTTCAATATTTAAGCAGGAAGATGTTGTAATTTTATTATAAGAGGTCAGGCTCTTATTTTAACAACTTATATTTTGGTTATCATCGAAGTAATGACAGAAATCATTATTATTTTAATCTTTGAATTCATTTTTTCAAATGACGGAAAAACTTCGTAGAAAAATATTTTGTGTGCTGATTTTTATGGTCATTGGAAACTTTTGCAACGCACCGCTTGTTACAATTCCAATACTGTAGCATACGGATATATGCATGTGTAAATATATATATATATATATATATATATATATATATATATATATATATATATATATATATAATATATGTGTGTGTGTGTGTGTGTGTGTGTGTTATAATGAAATAATTCCAGGAGGAAATCCGGGTATGAGAGCTCAATGCAAGAATAAAATATAGTAACACGAAATTACATAATCATCGATGCAATAATTTATTTCAATCGTGTCGTATTTTCAAGCATCCGATCCAGACGATTACATTTTTGAAACGGAAAAGAAAGGATTAAATTAACACTCGACAATTCAAATATAATTGGAGAGAGAGGGGGTAACAACCTATTTAATACATATATATAGAGGGGGACATTTGAAGCATATCTAATCTATAAGTATAGATTGAGAGGGGGGATTGCATCATTTATTACAGACCGTGAGAGGGAGGCCATATGTATAAGTAGAAATTGTAAACTTGGGCATAGATGATGATGGAAGAGGGGGGGGGTCATTTTTTTTTTTAAATCGGGTCGTGTCAAACATGAACAGTATTAACCCTCACCTCATCGGTTGATGACACCTACTGTCTAGCGATCAATGTATATTGTGGGTGGAGGAGGGGTGACCTAAAAAAAGAAAAGCAAGGGGATTTGAAAGTAGATACAGACCAAATTCTGAGACGAACTCACACACGTACACATACACAGGCATGCATAAACACGTACACATCATATGTACATACATACCTACACACCCACACACATACAATTATACACAAACATATATATATATATATATATATATATATATATATATATATATATATATATATATATATATATATATATATATAAAATACAAATAGTTTGAGCGACCGACAACTGCTTAAAAACCCGGTCAGCTTACCTCAAGGAAATATTAAATTATCAAGCCAGTTGGAACAGCGAAAAAAAAAACTAAACAAAAAACCTTAAAATCAAAAAAAAAAGTGAAAAAGAGGGGAAGGGAAGGATATAAGAAAGAAAAGAAAAGACAAATCATACACTTTAGAACCGCAACAGACATGGCCAAACTCCACCGGCTGTACAAGTGTCAAAACCCTTAGTCATCCTCAAATAATAGTTATGTCTGAGACCACAGTAGTAAAATAAAAAGATTTCCCTTTTCTCCGCTTTGAGATTCTATCAATCAAAGAGGACGCCGGTCCAAAACAAATCACTAAGTTATAGACACCGTTTCGCTTGTCGTATCTGATTTATCGATTTGGCAAATCTTCATCGAATTTGATTTGCAGTTTTCTCTTTCATTAATTGAAGCTGATTAGTTGCATTGTAATTGCCCGTTTGGATTGAGCTAAAATTCAGTCGGATATTAAAGTTAATGACAATTTGGTGTGAATCGACCACGACAACGACACCACGTCGTTCCGTTCTTGGCTACGATCCTTATTATTATCGCATTGTTTACAACACGAAGCCTCTCCGATGTTATAATTACCACGTATTATATCGAAATGTGTTTCGCTTAGTTTACACACCTTTAAAGTACCGCTTATTTCATGCACTTATCTACAAAATATCTATGAACCTTCAACTACAACCACAACCCCCTCCCCCCAACAACAACTTTACCTCGGGGGTAGTTTTACTTCCGTTTTGTTTCGCTTTTAAAGAATTAAACTATGGCGGTTGATTTTTATTTACCAAATTATTATCATTTTTCTAAATGGTATTTTGAAATTTTCATTTACGGCATCGTTTGGTCATTAATTAAACCGAATTTTGTTACGGTAATGTTGTTTTGATCCCTATTTATAAATTGTTGGATGTAAATAGCATCAGCTCTTTCATTAAATGAGAATTTTGCAATAATTTTCAAGCCAGAAATGACTTTCTATTCGACAGTTAAAATGCTTACACTCTCTTATTATTTATCAATATGTGACGTTGTTCATGAAATGTAGCGATTATTGAATTCCTTAAATAGTTCAGATTGCTTTCAATCTGAACTTAAAATTTTAGCACTAATATAGAGCATAACTATTTAGGTGAAAAGTGTTGTGCATGTAAATTACTTGAGTATTTTATAGTTTATTACTTTCCTGCTTTATTACTTTCTAGTTTATACTGTTTTATTACTTTATTATTTTATATTGCTTTATTATATTCTATTTTCTATTGTTTTATGACTTAATTATTTTATATTATTTTATTACTTTCTATTTTGTATTGTATTATACCTTATTGTATTATTGTATTATACCGTTATTATTTTATATTGCTTTATTATTTTCTATTACTTAATTATCTTATTATTTTATATTGTATTTTTACTTTATTATTTTATATTGCTTTATAACTTTCCTGTTTTATTACTTTCTATTTTATACTGATTAATTACTTTATTATTTAATATTACTTTAGTTTTCATATTTTATATCATTGTATTACTTTATTATTTTATATTGCTGTATTTTTTCTATTTTATATTATTTTATTACTTTATAATCTTATATTGCTTTATTACTTTCTATTTTATATTATTTAATCACTTTTGTTACACCGGCCGTTCTTACACAGGAGAAACTACACCAGTTGTCACTATAAATAGTGCGAGTCACCAGAGACACAGAGAAGACAAAGCACAGTCTTGTAACTGTCTAGCAAAGTGCTAGTCACTTTCTTACTTTGTTAATACACTTGTTAAACCAACCCTCGACTTGACTTCCTTTATTTATTATTTACTGTTGGACAACTTCACAACAGATTGGCGACGAGGAATCGAAACGATTTCACTGCAAAAAAATCACCCACAGTGATTCGCAAGATCTTCACGGAAAAAAAACACATCTTCGTCAGATATTTGGATTCGCAAGGATTAGCAGCAAATTAACTACTGAGTAGTTAAGCGAAAAAAAAACAGAAAAAAAACACAAACTCAAAACTTGCTACCAAAAATCGAAAACTAAAAAACGCGAAAGACATTTTCAATTATTGAAATAATTGAATACACTGATACCTTTATTTTTTTTTCTCTTCAAGTTTCACTGACTCGTTAAGATAAATGTTATCCGCGTCAACTATTACAGATATTGTGTAAGTTTGTCGTTATTATTAGGACAACATCTGATATTTGAGCAAGATCCGGATTGACTATTTATTAAAACGGTCTACCACAGAATTGTCGAGAGCAAAGGACGGACAGTGAAAAAATATATTCGCGTAAGTCATTTGTGCTTCTAACAAAGAACTGTTAAATAAGCATGTCGCATTTTTGCAAAATGAAAAGGGGTTAAAAAGATTTCCCATAAAACTAGTCTTATTAGGCTTATAGCGACGGACTTGGTTTTGTAAAACTACGTACACATATATATTAAAAAAAAAAAATTTCTTAGTTGTGCTTTTCAAACAGAAGAACTGGGATTGAATATTTTCTTTTACTAAGGAATAATATATTTCTTGCTTTGTGTATTAGTTGAGCAAACTAATTATATTAAGCACGTTGTGGGGAAAACTGATTTATTTTTACAAGTGTAAATTGTGTGGTGCATAACTTGAATTCGTGAATGATGGACACTGAATTCAAAGATTCTCTTTTTGAATTACTCTAGTCCAAACGGCACAAAATGTTGCGTTACAAAGACAGCAAGTTGAACAACAAATGGAACTTCAGAGAAAACAAGTTGAAATTGAGGAGAAATTTAAAAGAGAGTCGTTGGAACAGCAAAAAGCCCAAAGAAAAATGCATGCTGAACGAGAAGAAAGATTCCAAGAAAAACTGCTACAACAGCAGAAACACTTCGAAGAACTCTTGATAAAAACACAGGAAGAACAGAGAACATTTCTGGAGGCAACACAGTTAACGAAAGCAAACGAGAATCATAATGCATTCTCCCAGACGGCTGTGTGGAGCGCTATCGAAATTTTCAATTATAATCCAGAAGACGATGTCACTTTTGCTCACTTCTATAGAAGATATGAGGATATTTTTGTATCGGACTGCAGTACATGGGCAGACTCTAAAAAAGTTAGATTTTTGCTAAGAAAATTTAGGAGCTGCCGAGCATACAAAGTTCGTGAATTTTATCCTTCCAAAAAAGACCAGTGAGTTGAACTTCCAGGAGGCAGTTACTTTACTAACAGAACTGTTTTCTACAAAAACTTCTCTTTTCCACAGGAGATATAAGTGTATGAATGTCACTAGAAGAGAGGAAGACGACTACATTACGTTGCAAGTATAGTAAATAAACTTTGCGACGATTTTAAATTAGAGGAATTATCATCGGATAATTTTAAATGTCTAATATTCTTGCAAGGTCTGATCTTAAATAAAGACTCTGAAATCAGACCTCGTGTTTTAAATAAACTCGAAAATGAGCCATGTCTAACAATACAAAACTTAGCGGAAGACTGTGAACGTTTTGTTGCGTTGAAACAGGACAGTCGTGACATAGAGGAAAACGGAGTGTCGCACATTAAAAAAAATACATCAGAAGAAAAAATTGACTTCAATGAATAACCAGAGAAAACAACATGGAAAAGATCCACCTGGACCGTGTTGGAGGTGTGGAGATAACCATTGGTACAATGAGTGTCCCTACATATTCAAACAATGTGACAACTGCCACCAGAAAGGACATAAGGCATCACGTTGTAGGAAAAAATCTGGTAGAAAGACAGCCATTAAACTGACAAAAATTGAACCTGAAGAACAAAATATCCGGAAATATGTACAGGTCAAAATGCTTAAAAAAAAAGTAAGACTACAGCTTGATAGTGGGTATGACATTTCCATCATTAATGTACAGACATGGAAGAAGCTTGGGAGACACACTATATCAAATCACAAAAAACGGCGAGAAGCGTCAGTGGTGAAAAAATAACCTTCGAAGGGGAATTATTGACGAATATTTCTTTCCAGAATAAGACCGTAAAAGCCAACATTTTAGTTATGCGAAAATCGAATAACCTTTTTGGAACTGATCTGATTGAAAAGTTTAGCCTATGGGATCTGCCTTTAAGCTCCTCTTGCCAAAAGGTTGAGGATTCGAATGTGGAGGCAGAAAAACTCAAGTAGGAATTAAAAGAAAATTTTCCAGAAGTATTTTCAGGCGGTCTTGGAAGGTGTACAAAAGCGGTAGCAAAGTTTGAAGTTAAAACAAATGAACTACTTGTGTTCAGAAAGAAAAGAAATGTTCCATACGCCGCTATAGAGCAAATAGACGGTGAATTAGAAAGACTCGAGAACATGGCTGTCATTTCAAAAATTGATCACAGTGATTGGGCTTCACCTACAATTTATGTTAAGAAAAAGAACAAAGAGATTCGGGTTTGTGCCGACTTTTCCACAGGCTTGAACAAGGCATTAACAGATCACCATTACCCTCTTTCGAGCCCTGAAGAAATATTTGCGAAACTAAGTGGAGGAAAATATTTTTCTAAAATCTACCTCAGCGACGCTTATCTTCAAATCCCTGTCGATGAAGAGTTGTCAAAACTGCTATGTATCGATACCCATAAGGGATTATACAAATTTAACCGACTTTTTTGGGGGGTCAAGGTCGTCCCTGCGATTTTTCAACAAATTATGGACATGATGTTAAATGGGATGGATTTCGCAGTAGGGTACCTGGACAATGGGTTAATAAACAGCGTTAGCGAAGAACAACACAAGACTCATGTAAACCAAGTATTCAAAAAAATCCAGGATTATGGGTTTAAAATCAAAGATGAGAAATGTACCTTTTTCATGGAAAAAATAAAATACTTAGGGCAAATCATCGATGAGCAAGGAAGAAGGCCAGACCCAGATAGGACAATGGCGATAAGGAAATGCCTGCTCCAGAAAATACTGCATCCCTACACAGCTTCTTAGGGTTGGCGAATTACTACAATGTGTTCGTACCAAACATGCATAAACTAAGATCACCCTTAAATGAACTGTTAAAGAAGGACCAAAAATGGGCCTGGACGCAAGAGTGCGAAGAAGCGTTTCAGAAAATTAAAGATATCTTAACGTCTGACTTGTTTCTGGCACATTATAATCCCAAGCGTAATATTGTAGTTGCAAGCGATGCCAGCAACTATGGTATAAGAACATGCATATTGCACAAAATGGATGATGGAAAATTAAAACCCATAGCCCATGCATCCCGAACACTTCTACCAGCCGAAAAAAAATACTCTCAAATTGAGAAAGAGGCTCTAAGCATTATATTCGCGGTAAAGAAATTTCATCGTTTCCTGCACGGTAGACAATTTCTGTTACAAACAGACCACAAACCCTTATTAACGATTTTCGGATCGAAAAAGGGACTACCACAACACACTGCAAATATACTCCAAAGATGGGGTACCATTTTTCTTAACTACAATTTTCAAATGGAGTATGTACCATCTAAGAAATTTGGTCATGCAGACGGGTTATCAAGGTCGATACCTAAGCGGACAGAACCATTGGAGGATATGGTGATAGCAGCCATTCAAGCGGAAGCTGAAGTAAAAAATACGTTATGTGACACAATAAGAGAACTTCCAGTAACGCTTGATGAGATTAAGAGTAAGGCAGAGGTGGATGGATTTATCATAAGCACGAAAGAAAAAATCAACAATAGCCAACTAGATGATGGAATTTATTCAATTTGCGACAACGTCCTGTTATATAGCGACAGGGTTGTAATTCCTATGACATTACAGAAAAGAATGCTCAAGGAATTCCATGTAGGACATCCAGGCATATCGAGAATGAAAAGCCGTATGCGCTCTTTCGTTTACTGGCCAAACATGTATAAGCATATCGAAGAAAAAGTCATGGAGTGTAGAGGATGCGCCTTAGCTACGAAAGCTCCTCCAACTTAATTCGGATCGTGGACTAAACCGGACCGACCTTGGTCTAGAATTCACTTAGACCTTGCGGGACCACTGGATGGGTTCTACTATCTCATTGTTGTAGACAGCCTAGCTAAGTGGCCGGAAGTACTAAAATGCAAGAACCCCACATCCGAGGCAGCTATCAACTTCCTATACGAACTATTCGCTAGGTTTGAAGTAGTAGACTGCATTGTCACCGACAATGGTACTCAGTTCACGTCTATTGAATTTAAACACCTTTGCGAGGATCATCTCATCGAGCATATAACAATCCCTCCATACCATCCAAGAAGCAATGGACAGGCGGAGAGATTCGTTGACACATTCAAGAGAGCTCTGAAATAAGCTAGTGGATCACCGACGGATAAGTCAATCCAACAGTTTCTGCAGGTTTACAGAGTCACTCCGAATGCAAACATCGAAACGTCGAAGACACCTGCTGAGGTCATGTTCGGACGCAAGGTTAGATCGTTTTCCACAAGTTGTTACCAAACCAGGATAGGGCAAATATAAAAAGAACGATAACAAAAAAACGGTATAAAGTTGTCGAAAAAGTTTTTTATAAGATCTACAGAAACAATAGGACTTTCTGGGAGTCCGGCACTGTGGATAAACAAATAGGCAACATGGTCTATATGATTAAGGGACCAGATTTCGTGCACAAACGTCACACTAACCAAATCCGGAAAAGATATTCGAACAGTGAGGTAACCAGATCGCCCGAGAAGGACATCATGGATGCAGTGTTTGATATTTTTCAGGTGCCCATACCAGAGACTGCTCCTGAGATTAAGAGATTAAAAAGAAAACGGAAATCGACTGAGTTGATGATATTGATTCCCAAACTAAAAACGTTATTAATCCCCAGAGGGGATATTTTCAAAGGGGGGTGTTACACCGGCCGTTCTTACACAGGAGAAACTACACCGGTTGTCACTATAAATAGTGCGAGTCACCAGAGACACAGAGAAGACAAATCACAGTCTTGTAACTGTCTAGCCAAGTGCTAGTCACTTTCTTACTTTGTTAATACACTTGTTAAACCAACCCTCGACTTGACTTCTTTTATTTATTATTTACTTCGCAACAACTTTATAATTTCATATTGCTTTATTTTTTCTATTTTATACTGTTTTATTACTTTATTATTTTATATTTCATAATTGTTCATATTTTATATCATTGTATTACTTTATTATTTTACATTGCTTTATTTTTTATATTTCATATTGTTGTATTACTTTACTTTTTATATTGCTTCATTACTTTCTATTTCATATTGTTTTATTATTTTATAAATATATATTGCTTTATTATTTATATTTTTAAATGTTTTATTACTTTATTTTATATTAGTTTATTACTTAATTAATGCTTTCTTTACTTTTCCGATTTATTAATTTCTATGTTATATTGTTTTATTACTTCATTATGTTTTATAGCTTTATTAAATTCCTACTTTATTACTTTTTATTTTGGATCGTTTTATTTATTTCTATTTTATATCGTTTTATTACTTTTTATTCATTATTGCTTTATGACTTTCCTGCTTTATTAATTTTTATTATAAATCGTTTTATAACTTTATTATTTTATATCGGTTTATTATTTTCCTACTTTATTACTTTTTTTATTATATATCGTTTTATTACTTTATTATTTTTTATTGCTTTATTACTTTTCTGCTTTATGACTTTCTATTTTATATTGTTTTATTACTTTATTATTTTATATGCTTTATTTCTTTCTTGCTTTATTCTGTTTATTTCATTATTATTTTCTATTGCTTTATTACTTTCCTGCTTCTTGTATTTCCAGGTAACGGATACTTCATTTGTCAGTTTTATGACATCTCCAGAGTCTCCTACTTGGAATACCGGTCACGTATTTATTCGTGTTATTCGTGTTCTACGATATTATTCAATGTCAGGGATCTTTCGTTATCTTTACATAGAATTTTCTTTTAATCGTTACTTTGATCTTTGTTTATTTGATGGTATCAGCTTCCAGAATGCCGATATATTTATAGTAAACACGTTTATGAAGTCGCGTATCACTTCCGTTGTTTTGAGTTTTATCTTCTTCATTTCAAGTACTGCGCACTTTTTCTTCATTCCTAATTCCGTTGCAATATCCTGTATCGATTATATTTGGGGTTTTCGGCATTTATAGTTTTTTTAGCCAATGGTTTGAGATCATTAATCTATGAGGTTGTTTGGTTTTTGATTTTATATCTTTACATTTGTATCTTGTTGAACGGCTATGATAAAATGGAGTGGAGATAGCACCTCCCCGGAAAATTTATTTTCTCTGTTTATATCTCTGTCAGATGTTGCCCTCTAACTGTCTGTTTTTCCATTGTTTTCTCCATAAAGTTGATAATTTGTACAGCATTCAATTATTCATGCTTAGAGGATTGTGTTTTATATTTTATTGCGGTCACTCCTTGCCATGGCTCTGTTATTTCTGGTCTTTATTTCTTTCACCATCTTTTGGTCGATGTATAGAAAGTCGTCGCCCCCTCTTCTCACTTTTAAGCACCATTCACTAAATTTTCTATTGGAATGCAGGTTATCGGTCTGTAGATAATGGGAATCGTCCTGTCATTTCTTCCTTTTTTAAATTAATGTGGTTCTACCTCAAGTTATCCACTCCGTTATGTCAGTTTCATGTCTATCAATCACCTGAGGTTTTGTGCTGGTCTTTCACGTAGTGTCGTAGATTCTTTATATCATAAACCATGTATTCCATCATAGCTGCGGCAGTTTCTTGTTTACCAGATTTCTTGATGATTTCTGTTCTTTCTTTAATTTCCTGAATATCTTGTTCATTTTTCCAAAACATACAGCATTTATGGTGTTTTTGTACTTTCCTTCGTATATTTCCCTAGACGTGTATTTTTATGGGTCCGTTTGTTTCGTTTTGCTCACATCTTTGTTTACGCTTTGTTAAAGATGACTTTCATTTTTGCAAAAGTCTTGTCTTGTTTATATGTTTGATATGTGTCTCAATCTTCTTTTCTGTGTAAATATCGTTTCCCCTCTTCCATCGTATCTTGATCTTTTCAACTTTATTCAGACTTAAAGCTTCATTCTTTAGTTTATCGATTTTAAATTCCAGTCTAGTTACCTATTTGGGCTTAAATTATTATCACAATTATTATTATTCCGCTGCAAATAACTTTGATTTATTGCAACCATAGTTTAATATTGACTTATCTTTGATAACGCTCGTTGACTTATTCTGGGATTTGAGTGGCAATAAGTTTTCTCAAATTTCTAGTACACTATACGCTCCTCAAGTGCAGTCCATTACAGCGCTCTCGGTTCTTAGTCTTTCCAATCACCCTTCATGGCAATTTTTTGTCGTACCAAACAAGACTGGTGCAACCATTATTGTTTTTTAGGGGGGTCATATTATAAGATTTGTTGCAGTTTAAAGGATTTGTGCAATATTCTCTCTCTCTTTCATATATATATATCTATATATATATATATATATATATATATATATATATATATATATATATAGAGAGAGAGAGAGAGAGAGAGAGGGAGAAGGAGAGAGAGAGAGAGAGAAAGAGAAAGAAAGACTAATTTGGTATTCCACATAAGTTTATTGCGATATATTTTAATAATGAGTAAGTATTCACGATGTCGTTGTTGTTTTATATTTCATTGGTATAATTTTAATCCAATATTACTCACATACAAAGCTTACCAAAAATGTTAATAGCCTACGAATAAATCCTACCATGCAATCAATTTTCAATCTACTTCTAACAATGCAATTAGACAATCATCCGGTGCACTCTCATTTGTAATTTTTAGTCCCCTACCATGAGGTTACGGGGACCACACACCGGGATTACAGGTTCGACGTCCCCATACTGGCTTAGGACAGCACCAAGTTGTTCTAAGCTAATAATGTAGCAGGGGACGCCAAGTACAGTTACTAAAGTCCTTCCTCTACTCAAGTATTCCGGCCTGAGAATGAGATGTTTAAATCTCAGATCGTCCCTGTACACTTTTTCGGCTTCTTCTTCATTTGGGAGCAGAATGTCCAAAGTGGCGAACCCTCTGCGGCACAAATAAGATGCTGAGACTTTGAGTCCCGACAGAAAGTCCGCCATTTGATTTCGATCGACCCCATCTAACCCCTTGGTCTTGGTGTCGATGGTGACTATCGATACTATTTTTCTCGCTAGTCGTTCCACCGCACCCGGAGCTGCTTTAATGTTGCTACCATCGGTCAACTGTTAGTATTTTTCATCAAACAACCGATGGGCTTAGTTGGGACTGGGGTCCCCACTTGTCTTTTGTTACTGAGAGGACAAGAGATGCTGATACTGCAGGAGATGGTGGTGCTGTAGGCGGCCACTTCTGACCGGGAAGGAATGGTCCTGTCCTGGCTGGGCATACTTTGAATATGAGGGAGGGATGGCCATTCTTGAGGAGATGTTAAAAGATTGGACACATTTGGAGTGGCCAACTTCGTCCCACCTCCCCTTTTGCTGGCGGCACCAACTGTTCCAGATTTTATTTCTGGTCTAGCGACCCCCTTCGCCCTTGATCTGGGGTTTCTTTAGCCGGTTTTGACTGGACTTTAGTTTGGAGCCATCATGCTGTTGCTGTTGCTGCTACGCTGCTACTGCTGGGAACTGGAGCTCCAAACATCTCGACCATTTTAATTTTAGCAGCTATTCGATCGCTTGGCCCTGACGGCTGATCTTTCGAGCTTCACCGACCTGGCTGACCTTAATCGTGCAGGCAGGAGAGTTTTCCTCATGTGAGCAGGCGACCAATGTGATGAAGAGTCTATCCCACCGATCCAGATCACCTCTCCTAGCCGGACTAAGACCTACGCTGCCGGGGTCAGCAGCGTTAAAATCGTAGGCAGAGCTACCGCATGAGGCGGCAAGCTCTGATCTACGTACAGTGCGAGGAACAGCACTGGCGGAAATACTGGATATGTCGCTTAAGGCGCATACCCGTAAAGTAAGTATTGGCCTACTCCGGTCTCCAGATGTTTTTGGGGGCATATTGGAACCAGAGTCCGAGCTAGGCACTAAGCCTCCACCGGAGATCGGTCCAGTCCTTACCTCTTCCGTTTTGCACTGCAAAATGGCAGAAGAAAGACAAAACGCCTCATTATTTTTTAAAGGTAATAACATTATTTTTTTTAAATTGCAAAATAAAGAACCAGTTCTTAGCCCGGCTAGAAACCCGCCGATTTGAAGATGTAAGAACGTTTGTTAGATTTTACCTTAGCTGTTCAACCAAATCCAGTTAGCTGCTTAGGTTGGGACGAACCTGCAAGAAAAAGAAAGTGAATCAATTAGAGCCAAACAGGGGCTATACAAATCACCCAAGAGTGGTGAACACCCAAGAGGGGTGGGAAGAAAAATGGTGCTTAAAGGGGGCTTGCCCAGGGGACAGAGAAAATCCCCGGTCAAAAATCGGCACAAGAGGCCGAATTGCGGGTCGCGCCCATAAACAATCACACCATAAGAGTTTTGGGGTAAAATTTAAAAAATCTTAACCACACACCTCTTCAATCTAAAGAGTACAGTTTTTATACTGATCAATCCACACCTTATGCAAATTGACTCCCAACCAGAGCCATTAAGCGGTTAGAGACTCCAAACTGCCAATCTGAAAAGGGGGGATAACTCAATTGGCGACTAAACAACAGATTACTTTAAATCCCCAACCTACACCAAAAACAATCTTTTTTCTACGGCAGAACCATCTATTATGAGGATAGATTAACTCCTCCTGGATCTACAGTATTTGACCCCATTGATCTATTCTTAATGAACCTTCCAACAGTGAATCTTTGTCTTTCCATTCTTGTTTTCATTTTACACTTTTTGTATTTTTGACATTCTTCTTACACACTTACATCTACATTTTATAACTTTTTAAAATTATAACTTTCGGTTTATTCTGCGCCAACTCATGGATCTATTTAAATTCCTTTGATGATAAGAAACCATTCTTTTAAAAGCCTGGCTTAAAGAAGGGAAAAATAAATATTCTTTCATTGAATACACCTTGTTTTGAATAACTGAAGACATAATAGATTTGTCATTCTCACATTTTTATTTCTCTTCTTTCATTTATCCATATAATTTCTCTATCCCGTATATTGAGCTTTAAACACTTCACGATGAGTTAAATTTTAAAAGTATACGTTCTACTTTTAGTTTCATACCTTTATATATATATATATATATATATATATATATATATATATATATATATATATCATTATTTTGGGGGGAGTACACCTTTTTATTTTTGCAAGCATGAAGGGAAGACGAATTCTATCGTTCATGATTAAAAGTTAATGAAGAAAAAAAATGTAGCCAGTGAGATCATACCCTCTTGCTCTATCCGCCCACGTTTATATGGATTACCCAAAACTCACAAAGCGGATATCCCAGTTAGGCCCATTCTATCATAGATAGGTAGGGTCATCACAGCAGAAGGTTGCAAAATGGATCTTCAATATTTTACAGCCAGTATTGAAGATAGTATAGTAAATACTGTCTAAAAGATTCATTTTATTTTGCAAAGTATATTCAAGATTCTAAGGTTGCTAATAAATTTATGGGTTCCTACGATATTAGCAACTTATTTACCTGTGTCCCTATTTTGGAAACTATCGATATCTGTGTCGATTTTTATATCGTAACCATTTATCGTCTTCTTCCATTCATGAAAGCATATTCGTGCAGTTGATGAAGTTTGCCACTACATCCGTTTAATTTAGTTTTAACGATGTAATGTATAGGCAAATAGACGGCGTATCTATTGGCTCAGTCCTAGGACCAACTATGGCGAATGTTTTTGTGTTTTTTTTTAGAAGGCTTTATTATCTGGATCCACTAAACCTTTAGCCTACTTTCGATATGCAGACGATACATTTTGCCTTTTTAATAATAAAACGGAGGCAAATAAATTCTTCTCCTTACTCAATAAAATGCATCCCGCATTAAAATATACCTATGAAATAGAGCGTAATTCCACTTTAGCTTTCCTCGATGTATTGGTAAAAAAAAACCATCGAGTTACCTTCCATCAATCTACCGTAAACCTACGTTTACAGGATTATATACTCGCTGAGATTCATTTTGTCCTAAGAAACGAAAGGTAAACTTGATTTGGACATTAACACACAGAGTTTTTATGATTTGTTCAAAATCAAAATTGGACGAAGAATTTAAATGTATAACTAATACTTTGTCCAATAACGGCTATCCTCTTGATGTGATTAGGGCAGTCATCCAAAGGAAAATAAATCCTTTTTCCGAAATAAAACCAAATACGGTGACTAAATGTCCAATTTACATTCATTTACCTTGGTTAGGTACAGTAAGTGAGAAATTCGCCAAGCAAATCAGCTCAGCAATTGAAAATTGCTATTTTTCTTCTAATGTGTGTTTTGTGTTTTCTACAAAACCTTTATTGGCGTCCTCTCGTAAAGATTTAAAAAATAATAAAAAATAATGTAATTTATCATTTTAAATATAGTTGCAGTGCTGACTACGTGGGTAGGACGACGTTAACATTGGATAATAGAGTCCAACAGCACATTCCGAGTAAGATCAGGAATGGAACCTTCCAGTCAATGGACGTTCAAAATAACACATACGGGTCTTCCATTACAGACCATTTGCTTAAAAACCCGCCGTGCGCTAGGAATTTTAGTATGGACTCCTTCACTATTCTCAGTCATGCTCACTCATTATACCATCTAACAATCGTGGAGACGATCCACGTTCGTCTTAAACGCCCCACCCTTTGTAAGCAAGGGGAATGTCTATTGGGATTAGATGTGATCAGTCTCTAAGATTCATCCTCCATTGTACATATAACATAACGCTATTTTATTTTCTGTACTCTCTCTTTTCACCCCGTTTTTTAATCCATCGTTTTTTTTAAATCCCTTGATACAGCCTTTGTTAAGAGAAGGCGAAACCGATCGGCTGCCATTTCTTTTTCTTGATTAGACGAATTCTATCTTTCATGATTAAAATCATGAAAGATAGAATTCGTCTTCCATTCATGTTTACGATTATATATATATATATATATATATATATATATATATATATATATATATATATATATATATATATATATCAACTTTACCGCGATTGGTCGGCATTACCTGGCTATATATGTAGGTTTTCTGCAATCTAGACTTTTCCTTAATATTTCACCTGTTTTCTTCAGTTCAGTGAGTTCGGTATTGCTATTATTATCATAATTATTATATTGTTTTCTTACTAGGATATACCACATTAGCCATTATCAGTGATTACTCACTGGTAATAACTAGTGGGGTTTCCGTGAGCCTGAGTGACAATAGGTCAACCCAGATTTACAGCATTTTTCTGCACCTTTTGTTAACCGTTATATATCATATTGCGTTATCGTAACAGTCGTTCACAATTGATTTCTCGCTAGCAAATATCGTTGGCATTCTCTGGAATTTGATTCGTAATAATCCCATGAAATTCAAGAACTCTCCTCATCTCTGCAGTGGGGGTATGGTTTGTGCTCTCTCTCCTTTGTTTTTCCATCCACCTTAACCCAGCACGACCATTTTTCATCATGCCGGCCGAAGCTGATACTGCCTTTATGTGAGTGTTTGCGTGTGTATTTTGGGAGAGGGATATTATAATTATTATTATTATTATCATCATCATCATCATCATCATCATCATCATCATCATCATCATCATCATCATCATCATCATCATCATGTACTCACTATGACTTCTCACACAGTGATTACACTGATAATAACTGATAGTGTTTCATGGAGTCTGAGTGAAAACAAGTCTACCCTTTGATTTCCAGTACTTTTCACCTCTTTCGATAATCATTGCAAATTATTTTGCGTTATCGCAACAGCCGCTCACAATTGATTACTCGCTGACAAAGACCATTGGTCTTCTCTGGGATTTGGGTGGCCATATGTTTCCTCAAGGTCCCAGTACTCTCCGCACTCTTCTAGTGGAGGTTGGCTTTGTGCTCTCTCCTTCCTTTGTCTTTACACCCTCCTTTATTTTTGTTGTTGTTGTTGTTATTATTATTATTATTATTATTATTATTATTATTATTATTATTATTATTATTATTATTATTTCATATTGATTTTAAATATACAATAAAGACGTTTTTCTTTTTTCTTAATTGCAGTCCACAACAATGCCATGCCAGTTCTGTTGCATTCTATGGTTCCTAGAAGCTTTGTGCTATGAACGGCTGCACATGGATGTTCTCTGTCTCTATTGATGTAATTAAACAATTGCATATCTCAAAACTACTCTATGCCTGATCAGACCCACAAGTATCTCTCACCCTCCCCACTACTTTATTCTCGAATAATTAAAAGTCTCCGTCTGCTCTTGTCCAAAAATGTCCATTGAAGCCTGTCTGATCAAGAGCATTTTGGTAAAATAAGGAAGGATTCCCAACGCCATTGAAGAAACATAAGACGACATGTAATTGTATAGTTTTCTTGTAGAGTGACGGGAAAATAATTTAAAAAATCATTTTTAATTGAGAAAATTTGCATCCACTTCAGTAGTCGAAAAAAAAATAACAGAAAAAAATGTGAATGTGTACGTGATTTAGTTAGGATCACGCGCTGTCTGGATTAGGTTGTGAAAAAAACAGTTACAGTCGCGTGTCGATATCTATTTTAGAGTCTATGATACGCCTAATTTTTACACAAAAAAACTAAATACTATCTAAATTTAGTCTTGCTTTTTGTGTGTAATCTTCAGGTTTAAAAAAGGTACTCTCTTGTACGAATATTCGCACAAGTAAAGCCAATTTCTAAAAAGATAGTGATTGCTATATCGAAAACCTTCACACGTGCTTAACCTACGTATGAAATAATAGTGACGTCAAATAAATAAATGCTGACCCCCTCCCCCAATGATGCGTGACTCGTTAGCAATCATTGGACCACATTCATAAACAGATTCATAATAAAATACATCACTATGGTAACGTTATGTCACGTTCAATTGTGGCTAATGTCACGAGCATGGCGATTTGCGTAACGCAAACACCGGTCTGCCAAACACTTGTCCACATGCGCGCATAATATAAGTACACACTTATATTATGTAAACACTCAGAATAGATGAGAAAGGGAGCGAGTAAAAGAGAGAGAGAAAGCGAAAGAGAGAGAAGGGGTTGTAGTGGGGGCAGTGAGAAATGATGAATAAGAAACGTGTACATACAATAATCAAGGGTTCTCAGTTTAAACGTACTTACAGCGATAGGCGCACTCGTAAATGTGGACACTTTGATTATTTTCTTTGAATCTCCCTCACATGTCATCGTACTCTAAAAGAATAAAAAATTGGGAGACATCATTACTTAATTGTTATATTAATACGGAGATCACTACTACAAAACATAGTACAGACATACCCATGCTATATAAATAGAGATTTTGTTTTTATGCCCGTCCTTTACAATTTTTTTAAACGTAATAAATACATTGTAGAATTTGTCTAATTTCTAAACATCAGAAATATTAACTACTTTTAGAAATGGAGAATAATGTGTTTGAAGTAAATAATAAATTCCCAACAAATAAAGACGATGCCATCACAAGAAAAAATCTTATAACGTCAAAAAAAGAAGAAAAACAAACGAATGAAAAAGAAGTGGATATTTAAAATGAGTGTTTCGATAAAAGCTTGGTAATTTGGAATGCATGGGTAGTACTCACGTGATGGAAAAGGCATCAAAAACAAGTGCACACCCACCCCAAAACACCTACAGGATTCGAGAGCCGTCTCACGTGACGTTAATATTCTCTGAAGATTGAAAGATGGATTATTGAACTGTTATTTGTCTCCCAATCGGCCAAAAAACACGTGTAAGGATGCAAAAGATTAGGGATGAAAATACTGTTTTTTATATATAAGATGTAAATGATAAACATCCACTGACGTGTTGATATAACTATTTCAGAAAAATGAAGGAACTTATAAAAGTTATGACTTTAGGTTGATTTTTTTTTAACCATTGAAATGGGTCTCTCTCTCTCATATATATATATATATATATATATATATATATATATATATATATATATATATATATATATATATATATATATATATATATACGGTCATTATTGCTGGGATGTTCTTGGATTGCTATTACTATTATTTTTCTTTATCCCATAATATTTTACTATAGATTCATATCCAACAAAGACCTTATCGAATCGATAAGGTCTTTGTTGGATATTAGGGGATAAGGAAAAATAATAGTAATAGTAATTGATATGTATTACTTTAACTTTGACTATTATCACTAATAAGATTATTATTATTACTATTATCTTATTATTGATAGTATAATTATTATTATTAATATAATTATCATTATCATCGTTTATATGATTATAATCCTATTATTTATCATTATTTTTACTGATTTTATTACTATACTAATTCTCAGTATTGCTATAATTACCATAGTAATAGTAGTAGTAGTAACCTATTACTATGATTATTTGTATATTATCATTACCTTTACTGGCGTTATTATTATTATTGTTATTTGCACTCACTAGGAGTTCTCACACAGATCATCGTCAGTGATTGATCACCGACGATAACCAGTGGCATTTCCTGGAGTCTGAGTGACAACAAGTCTCCCCAGACTTCCAGTATTCTTCACCTCTTTTCGATAAGGATGCGGTATCGCTACACCCTCTTACCATTGATTTCTCGCTGGTAAGGACAATTGGTCTTCTCTGGGATTTGGGTGGTAATAAGCCTCCCCAAGGTCTCAGCATTCTCTGAACTTTTCCAGTGGAGGTCTGGTTTGTGCTGTCCCTCCTCGGGCTTCTCATCCTCCTCGACCCTCTACAAATATGTTGTCTGGTGTCAGCCTAGGGCGGCACCAGTTAAAAAAATAAATAAATAGATAAAATAATATTTCTTTAAATTAATTAAAAAAAAAATTTTTTTTTAATTTAATTTTTTTTTTAAATGTAACATTTTTTCCTATCAATTCCTTATTTTTTTTCCTTTTCTCTTTCCTTATTTCAAAATAAAAAAATAATTTCTAATTCTTTAAAAAAAATTGGGGGGCAGAGGAAGGAGCTTATAGTGTTTCTTGTAATTTCTGTATCTTTGGTTCATTTTTGTGTAATGATAGCTGAGGCCGGTGTAATTTATTGGGGGGGGGGGAGATTATAAAGTGCTGTTTCTTGCAGTTTCTGTTCCTTGGCTCTTGATGTGGTGTTCTTCGTGTGGTTTTGTTTTCTCCGTTGTAAATTCCTAGTGACTGGTTAGCCTTTGTAGCCTATGTGTGTTAGTTTCCGCATTCAAAGATTTTCCTTAAGATTGCAGCTGTTTTGATCATTGCCGTCCTTTGTATGGTTTCGATAGTCCCTTTGATTCCAATTTCTCCCAGTCTTTTCTCCAGGTTTTTTTTTATTGTTCCTAGTGCTCCTACGATTATTGGTATTATACTAACTTTATTCATGCACCATATTCCTTACCGTTCTCTGGCTAGTTCTGTGTATTTACTTCGTTATTCCGTGTCTTTGATCTTCACTCTGTGGCTGCTGGAACGGTGAAGTCTACGATTTTACAAGCTTTTTCCTTTTTGTCTATTATAATAACATCAGGTCTCCTTGCTTGTATGAGTTTATCTGTTTGTATATCCATATCCCAGAGGATTTTATGTTTTTCGTTTTCCAGTACTGTTGCTGGTTTATGCTTGTACCGTTTGTCTGCATATTCGAAATTCAATTGTTTGCACAGTTCCCTGTGTATTACTTTCCCAACACCAGCATGTCTGTTCTTGTATTCTGTTTGAGCAAGTTTGCTACATTCACTTATTATATGATTTACTGTTTCGTCTCTTTGTCCACACAGTCTGCATTTATTGTTTTGTTGGGTTTTATCTATTTTAGCTTTAATGTAGCTTGTTCTAATCGCATTGTTCTGTGCAGCCATCAGTAAAGATTCCGTTTCTCTGTTCAAGTTTCCTTTTCTTAGCCATGTCCAGCTATTTGCGTTGGTTTCTTCTCTTGTGAGTCTTATGAAGCGTCCATGTATTTGTTTTTCTTCCCATTTTGCTTTTCTTGTCAAACGTGTCCGGGTTCGATGCTTCCTGCGTTGTTCGTTGGGACGGTATCTCTTGCTGCGGTGATCAGCCTTTCTGTGTTCTGGTTTATGTATTTCTCCAGCTCTTTTTTAGTGTCGTCCACACAGTCTTCTATACTTACCAGTCCTCTTCCCCCTTCGTTTCTCTTCACGTCGAGTCTGTCTGTATCGTCTGTTGGACGTAGTGCATTGTGCATAGTCATTAATGTTCTAGTCCTCTGATCAAGGTGCCTGAGTTCTTCTTTAGTCCAGTTTATGAATTGTCATGAATATCTTATTAGTGATACTGCCCATGTATTTATTCCTTTGGTTAGGTTTCTGGTATATAATTTTGTTTCTATTATATAATTTATATTAATTAACTATTTATATAGTTTCTGTTAAATAATTTAGTTTATTATTATTATTATTATTATTATTATTATTATTATTATTATTATTATTATTATTATTATTATTATTATTATTAGTAGTAGTAGTAGTAGTAGTAGTAGTAGTTATATTACCTAATGGTGGAACTAACATATATGTTTTTGTGTTTTCTGTTATGTATTTAAAAAAAAATGTTTGTGAATTTTGTAAAGGATGTTGATGTTTTCACTCAATTGTATTTTAGTGTCTTAAGTGTAAGGCGCTGATCAAGCATATTGAGAGTCATATATATATATATATATATATATATATATATATATAAACTTCTTTTGCAAGGTCGTAGGAAATATCCAGCAGAGTGCTCGATTTATTGAGAAAATCAAAATAAAGAGCGTAATAGTCATTACATTTTTTGGCATAGAAAATCAGTACAACATCAGTACCACTGGTTTCAAGCTCATGGCCGGTCTGGTAATGCTACAAGGGATCATGGACTAAAAAAGTATGACTGTCACACCGACTTCAGATTCTGAGGTGACAAGCCGCTATCAATCCGCCTTTAATGCAGTTCATGTTTTTTTTTTAATGCAGCAGTTGAGCGATGTGAGCATTCTTGTCATCAAACTAACCTTAACGTTTTCTCTTCGTTAGCCAGAACATCTACTTTTTTATAAACACACTCCCAGATACCATCAAACAATATCTGCCCAAGCAGTTTTCTCATCGTTCAGCTTTGCAACATTTATTCTACGAGAACACTTGACGTTGCCGAATCGACTCTTCATTCTAATTATGAACCTCATGTCAGTACACACCAGACGATAGTATATCCAGCATTCGGCATTCCTTTTGACTCGAACCTTGCAGACGCCCTGTAGATCGCGTCTAATCGATCAAATGCTATTGCTAGCCTCATGGATGCATCTATGTGTTCTTATACTTTGGTTTCAGGTGGAAACACGGGTTAGTTATCTCTAAATCCAGCTCCAAACACATTTGCAGTAAACGCAACCCGTTCTTATTCATACTTCCAAATCTATAACGTCCGAATAGACGCCTTGTTTAATATTCCTTAGCCACCCTCGAATTGAATGCAAGGCAATTTTATCATCTCACAGAGCAGTCAGGATAACTCTTTTAAAATCTTCATATAAGGATCCTACTAGCGTAGGCAGACTGTCATGTAAGAGCATAAACAGAAAAAAAGTTGCATATCGCTAACCAGATATAGGGAAACGTAACGTCATGATGGGCTCATTTAGACCACACGGAAGATTATCAAGTTTAGAAACAATTCATTTCTTAAAAGCAAATCCTCCGCCCTGATCGTGTAGTTCGCTTTCCCGATCCAGTAAAAATACATATTCAGATCCATCCTCTACACGACTACCCTACGCTAACAATCTAGTCTGTGACAAGATTGCTATATCAATGTTGAAACGTATCAGTTCTTGTCCAACAAGTGCTGTTCGGCTCCCCGGCCGGTCAGAACCATAACGATCAAGTAAAGTTCTGACGTTCCTACAAACCATTTTCAAATTAAATTTCGTATTACTCATTAAATTGGTTTAACTGGGACAAGCTATGCGTTTCGCTAGACCAGTTGTACGCTTTTAACACACGTCCACGTGTGGACTCATACACCCCATATATATATATATATATATATAATCATTAATTCACTTTTAAATATACAAAAATCAAATATAGAAGTACGTACATATATATATATAGAGAGAAAAGTCTACACGAATAGTACTGAACGTCTTTCTATATATTTTTGTTGTTGTTATATATATATATATATATATATATATATATATATATATATATATATATATATATATATAAAGAGAGAGAGATAAAAGAAGAAAAATATATATATATATATATATATATATATATATATATAAAGAGAGAGAGATAAAAGAAAAAGGATAAACATGTACGAATGACAAATTTATTTCAACTTCGATTGTTTAATGTAAGGTTTATTCGGTAAAACATGTTAATTAATCTTTCCTTAAGCCAAGGCTTTTCAAAGATTAAAATTTTATCATCAGAGGAATTACATAGATAGATAAGTTGGCAGTGGAAAAGCCAAAATTCAAAATTTGAAATAAAATTAAGTAATGGAGAGTGAGAATGTGCGTGTAAAAAGATATGGGGTCTGTCCAGTTGGTAAATGTCCGTTGATAAGGTGTCCAGTCAAAGGAGATTTAAAGATGAAAAAGAAGGGGTTTCGTGAAGGCAGCATTGAAAAAGTCTAAGAATGCAGGTAATCCAATAGAAAGATGTTTAGTTCAATCGTAGGTGGAAAGCAGTTATTCGGATAATTTTGAGAATTCGGGCCATTTTAAAATACTTTGTGGACCGAGAATGAGAGTAGTTTTTCAGAAATTGAATAGAACGCAGGCAGTCGGAAATTTAAGTAGTGACTTCTATCAAGTCCAAAAAAAGCGACAGCTTTTGGTTGAAAACGAGGCCAAATGGGGAAGTGGAATAGGGATAAAGATAAAACATAAAGAAAGTGAGTGATAGGGTTAGTTTAATGAACTATGGCTGATGCTTGGAAAAGAGAAGGGAAAGTGATTGTTTGATTACTGCTTATTGCTAGTAAGCAATAAAGCCGGTGCGAGTTGGGGTGGGGCTATCATAAGCTAAAAACAGAAGTGAAACTTCGGTCAGTGCGTAAAAATTTCTGAAAGGGGGGCCCCATAATTAAAACGGATTTTTGAACGAATTCATATATAATTTCGAAAGTTTAAAAGGGTTCGACATAAACAACTATTATCAGTTTATATCTCCTATCCTACTAAACAAAGCTTTAATCTTTGCTAAGACATCACAGACTTAGAGATCAAACTAATTATTTGGGCCAGGAGATCCCTATTAGAATTTGACAATAAATTCTAGACTAGGAAGGATACTCCGAATAATTTAGATATCACTATGGGAGCGTCGGACTCTGCCCAGTTTACCGACCTTGTAGGATTGTACTTAGTAAGAGAATTGAAATTTGACTTCGGACATTTACACGGTAGGGTATACAGAGACGATGCACTTTTTGTTTTTATGGAGAGATCGAGGCAATACAACGACACCATTAAAAATGTACACAACTTCTTTAAAAACTTCGGATTTACCATCACTACAGAACCTGAGAAAAGAACATCTAATTTCCTTAACCTAACATTAGACCATAACTCCGAATCTTTTAGCCCTACCACAAACCAAATGTAACCCTCTTCTACGTACATAAGCTATCTAACCATCCACAATCTATCATTAATTCAATAGTACGTAAATAAACTTTCAAAGTTATTTGCTAATAAATCTATCTTCGAACAAAATTCCAACTTCTACAATAGCGCACTACTTAATTCGGCATACACTGATGAAATTAAATACGAAAATATTCCCTTTATCCAGAAGAACAAACCCGTAAATATAATTACACATAAAATGGCAATACAGGATAAACAGCGGACTAATACTAAACTACCCAGGAAAACCAAAACATATATAAATAGGCCCACAAAAACTATCAATATTGCCAAACCCTCAAGAACATAGTAAAAATAACAGAATTAGAAGAAATAATAATATTTGGTTTAATCCACCCTATAACTGAAATTTGAAAACAAATATCGCTAAGGAATTCTTAAACATTTTATATAACTCATTCAAGCATCCGCATAAATACGGCAGTAAAAAAATTAAATCTTCCCAGCAACCAGCACCTACTATGCACCGTACTGATAATTGTAACTGCCAAACATCTATAGAATGCCCGTTAAATGGCAATTACCTACAAAGTAACGTCATATATACTTGTACTGTTAAGCAATTTCCCCAAAACACCATTATGCAAACAGACACTAACATACAAATTCTCCCCTCACGCTATAGCTCTCCACATCCCCAACTCTCTGTACCAAACGACACCCTAAATAACACCTCTCACACTAACCAACAACCCCGTTAACTAACAATAACCATGATCTCACCCCTAAATTATCTCATCTTCTCCACCTAACAATTCCAACTTAACTTTGGCCTAGAACTGGAACGTACAAACCTAAAACATTCCCCATACTATAAATAACACACATACTATAATAACAACCCCATACAAAATGCACACATACATTGGGGCAAGTGCATTTCTCATCCAGACCCGAATCTCAAACTATATACTATATATATATCAAACACAATAATAACAATGCCACAAGCACCTCTCTATCCAATCTAATAAAAAGCCTTAACAGTAAAAACACTCCCTACATTAGGCAATATTAAAAAGTTATAATTCCTACACTTCAGGATTCGCTATTTGCCAACTGTGTACATTAGAAGCATGTATAAAAGCAAAAATATTATTAACTCTAAAAATGAACTTATCTCAAATTGCAGGCACACGCGAAAATTTAACTACATACATTTCATTACTTCATCGTCCACCCCCTCATCCCAGCCACTCTCTAACATTAGATTAATTCTTTAATTCTATAATTTGTTAATTTTTTAATTCTTAACTTTTTCAACCTTACAAATAACCATCCCAATATCATAACGTATCCTCCCATGTACACCTCATAACTATATTAACCCATAAGACGTAACGTAAATTGAGAACTAATATTATTCTCCTCCACTCCACTAATCCTTACCGGCTTTTACTTCAACATTATAATTCCTATTCCCCTTTTTTCAATTATTGGCCAACCCTCGTAGACACTCATCTATTGCTTATTTTTTATCTCCCTTGTATTCAATCCATCGACTCTGTATACGCTTCGCTCTACCGACAATATTTTTCTCATAACTTCCATTTCTCTCCCCTTTAAACTACGCTCCCTGGTTAGCCTAAAATGGTCCATTTGCTCCCCCTTAAAATCCATTTATAATTTCAACACGCTAGTGCCTCACTTAGGTTTACAAAATTCAACTCAATCCTACCCCATAATCCTTGTACTTGAAATCAATTGTTGTAAGTAGACTAACGCTGTTCACAATCCTAACTTCAGTTATACATTAAAGTTTCTTATTTAGTCATGCATTTTATATTTAACTAATTGAAAATTATTTAACGTCTTTATACATCTAACTCTGAAACACTAGTTTTTGTCCGGATTATCACATAGTAAACACATAAATTCCAGATTCCCATTCACTTGAACTCTAATTTCTCAATTGAAACCCTTTTAAACTTTCGAAATTATATATGAATTCGTTAAAAAATCCGTTTTCAGAAATTTTTACTCACTGACCTGAATTTCATTTTTGTTTTTAGCTTTTGATAGCCCCACCCCAACTCGCACCGGCTTTATTGCTTACTAGCAATAAGCAGTAATCAAATAATGCTTTCCCCTTCTCTTTACCCAGCATCAGCCATAGTTCATTTAATAAACCCTATCACCAACTTTCTTTATGCTTTGTCTTTATCTTTTCCCCCACTTCCTCATTTGGCCTCGTTTTCAACCAAAAGCTGTCGCTTTTATTGGACTTCATCGAAGTCACTAAATAAATTCCCGACTGCCTGCGTTCAATATACACAGTTCAACTTCAACTTCTGAAAAACTACTCCCATTCTCGGTCCACAAAAGTATTTTAAAATGGCCCGAATTCTCAAAATTACTTCCGAATAACTGCATTCCCCCTACGATTGAACTAAACATCTTTCTATTGGATTAACTGCATTTTTGAACTTTTTCAATGCTGCCTTCACGAAAACCCTTCTTTTTCATCTTTTAATCTCCTGTGACTGGACACCTTATCAACGGACATTTACCAACTGGACTGACCCCATATCTTTTTACACGCACATTCTCACTCTCCATTACTTAATATTTTTTCAAATTTTGAATTTTGGCTTTTCCACTGCCATCTATGTAATTCCTCTGATGATAAGATTTTAATCTTTGAAAAGTCTTGGTTTAAAGAGAGAATTATACACATTTACCGAGTACACCTTGCATTGAACAATCGAAGTTTAAATAAATTTGTCATTCGTACATGTTTATTCCTCTTCTTTCATCTATCTTTATAATTGCTCTATCTCGTATAAACCATTTCACTATAGGTTGAATCCACTAAAAGTATACTTTTAGTTTCATATTATATATATATATATATATATATATATATATATATATATATATATATATATATATATATGTATATATATAACAATATATAACGCAAAACTTTTCAGAAAAAGAATTGAGTATTCTCGGTTACCAGTATCGAACACTTTGTAAATAAATTAATCGACTTATAATATATCTCTGTCTGTCTGTCCTGGGGAACTTTTGTAACCAGAAGAGAGAGGGGAGGGGGGCTCTAGTAATTGACATTTAATTAATTAAGATTTTCAAGTCAGCGTTCCTAATATTTGTATACCTGTAGAATTAGGAAACTATTATTAATTAATTAAATTTACATTCGATAACATTAAATAACATTATTATTAGATTAGAGAAGAACGAAATTTCAAGACGAGGCTGCGATTAGAAGTAAAAACGTGTCAAGAATCTTTCTTAAATTAATATATTTCAACAGCGTTATATACCCTTAATAAACGTCGTTTAGACACTAGACGGGTTGAGTCATTTACATAATACATTGCTTTTAACCTTCAATTAAATTCATATTTACAAATATACACTTATAACTGCTATTATCAAGTTTACATATGTATTTACAATATTTTCCGATAAGGTAGGATTAAGAAAAATTATTCATACAATTAATTACAGCTATTTTCTTCATCAACCAGCGTGTTTTCTGAACCATACTTCCAATGGCGATTATTGTTAAAATTTCAAGTCTTTCTCGGCCTTTTGGCTAAGATCAAAGTGTAGTATCTGTTCCGATCGATACTGACCCACATAGACTGGTATTGTCTTGGCTTTCGGGTCTTCACTAGTATTGTCTTGGCCTTCGGGTCTTCATTTACGCCGGTCTATGGGTCTGTCCTGTGCAGTTCTAGGAGGTCCACCCTCCCAGGCTTCGCCTCCCCTCTTTAGTGACGTCATTGTGAGAGGATATTTTTCACAATTTTCATTCATTAATTACATTACGTTGTTAAGAGAATGTTTTCTACTATAAGTTAAAACTAAACAAGGCATATCCGAGCCATTAGTAAATCGGTGACCATTTTGGAAAACTAAATTGCTGACTCATCCTTCCGGTTAGTCCGGAATTGACGTCATCGTGAGAGGATGTTTTCACAGTTTTCATTCATTATTTACATTACGTTGTACCGAGAATATTTTCTACTATAAATTACAAGTAAACAAGGCATATCCGAGCCATTAGTAAATCGGTGACCATTTTGGAAAACTAAATTGCTGACTCATCTTTCCGGTTAGTCCGGAAGTGACGTCATTTTGTGAGGATCTTTTCACATTATCATTCTTTACATTCATTACGTTGATAAGACAAATGTGCTTTATTGTAAATTGAAGTTAAGCAACAAATATCTCGACAATTACTAAATGGGTAACCGTTTTTGAAAAATAAGAAAACTGGTTCTTTGATATGACGTAGCAATAGCATATTTAAACAGTAGTTCTTTGATATGACCGAGGCGCCTACTAATTAAAAAAATTTTTTGAACTATGAATTGGGGAGGGTAAAAAAAATTTTTTTTCTTTTTCTAACTGAAAATATTACTTTTCATGGGGAAGGGTAACAAAAAAAATTTGGGGGGGGGGTAAAAAAATTTTTTGTTTTCTTTTTTTAACTGAAAACATTACTTTTCATGGGGAAGGGAACAAATAAAAATTTTGGGTGGGGGTAAAAAATTTTTTTTTTTTTTCTTTTTCTAACTGAAAATATTACTATTTATGAGGAAGGGTAAAAAAAAATTTATTTTTTTTCTTTTTCTAACTTAAAATATAACTATTCATGGAGAAGAGTCGAAAAAAAAATTTAGGGGGGGGGTAAAATTTTTTTCTCTCTCTTTTCTCTTTTTCTAACTGAAAATATTACTATTACGGAGAAGGGCAAAAAATAAATTTGTGGGGGGGGGGCGAATTTTTTTTTATTAAACTGAAAAAAACACTTTTGGAGGGGGTGGGTAAAAAAATGTTTTTCTAAAATTTTTTTTGTTTTTAAACTAAAAATATTCTTGGTTAGAAACAAAGAAAATCGATGTCTACCCACCCAAGAAATATGACTGGGGCTCCATCGGTTTACGGGTTAGTGTTCATTTCTGACGCGGCAGCCTAGCAAAAATAGAACACCGTAGAGAGGCTATTTTGGCTAGTCTACTTATAATATAATGAAGAGGTTCTCTGTCACAATTTCTGTCTGTACGCCGGCGATAATTTATGTAAACGTAAGAAATACATTGGGGAACCATCTTAGATTAAATTATAAATAAATAAACAAGAAAGAATTTTGACAGCGAGACTGGGAATCGAATTGTACACATCGCTGGATGTCTGTCTGTACGTCAGCATGATATAATTCATATATCATTCTAGCAGATCGTATATATAGTCTACGAAAACTGGTCCAAACAACATGCGTTTCTTTGAATTTACATAATTAATTTGTTTTACAGTTCTAATAAATTAATATTCTGAAATATACAGTTATAACTTGTATTGTAACATTTCCACATTTATTTATGATATAATTTTATTCAAAACGATCGCGTTTTTAAACTATACATAAATTTTCTGTTTTAAAGGTAATCGCAAATAAGTAGAATTTTAAAAGCTTGTAAAATAATCCGCAAAGAAAGAATTACATTTTAAAAACATTTTAGAGTGGGGGATCACTTTTCTTTTATACATTTTCGCAAAATGAACATCCACTTCGGTTATCTAACTTACAGTGCTACCACACAGAATGCGATAAATTACGTGTATAAGCATTAGTAATAGTATTGTTTATGTTTTTGTTAAATAATATTAACCGAGGAATTATTTCGAGTTAAAATCCAAGTAGAATTACGCACGAAAACGTGCAAAAAGAACGGTTGAAATCTATGATATAATGGGAGATTTGGGGGAGGTAACATCGGGTGACATTTCTGATTTCAGGAGGTAGGATGTTAACCTTATGCCAAGGAAAAGATGAAAAAGTTGTCTCATGTAATGTCGGTACTAATTTTAAGCTTATTGACTGTCGGGCGACAGTTCGATTATTTCCGTAAATCCTAAACATTCGGCCCGATATGGGTCCCCCCTATTTCTTTCGAAATGAGAGTTTAAATGCTTCAAATACCCTCACAAATGTGTATTATTGGGACTAATATTATCATCTTACTATATGGCACTCCAGAAAAACATTGGACTTTGAGTCAGTTTGGTTCAGTTCAAATTATGTAGAAGCACCTAATTTCTGTCCACTTTGAAAATTTCGTCGGCAATATTGTGTACATGATACGTCATTACTATGTTTTATTTGTTAAAAATGTGAATTTATAATATATTTAAATTAACCAATTTTGTTTTGTTATGAATGAAGATACTTGCGTTTATTTAAGAAATGTTCATAACATATTTAAATAACATTTAACTTTCAAAAACCTATTTAAAAAAAAATAGTTAACCGGTGCAGTTTAGCCCCTAAACAAATTCAAATTCTACTTTTTTGCGATTACCTTAAAACAGGTGAAAAACAAAAAAGAAATTAAAAGTCGACCAGAAAAATATAGTCGCCATCTTCATATAATCCTATTCAGATAAGCACCAAAACGATTAAATACATTCTTAGGTCAGGGAACAGATAAAATGTTGTCTCATGATTACATGAGACAACTTACTAATTTTAAGCTAATTGACTGTTCGGTCCCACATTTTCTTTCGAAATGAGAGTTTAAATGCTTCAAACTCACTTAATGTTGAATTTATTGTTTATATCATTATTATAAATTCTTAGCAAACCCTCATGCCAGTTTAAAGTTATTTCTGTTCGACAGTTTAAATGCTTCTTAAATTCCTTTTACGAGTAATTTATTCAATTTTTTCAAAAATTAAAAAAATTAAAATGACTGACGTGTTTCCAAAGAAACCAAAATGCGAAACTGATCCGCCAATCTGCTTTCTAAATTAATTGTTGTCTTATCTTTCCGCGAAAGATGAATAATACAATACATAATTTAAAAAAAAATGAATTTTTTGTTTTACCACTCGGACTTAGGGTTAATAGTAAAAAGAGTGCGCAGCAGCACTTTTTGTCACCGCCACATACCGCCACTAGACTCTGCTGACCGCCATGATTTGTCTCACGTGACTCAAATGAAGCAAGCAATCGCAATCATTTAAAAATAAAGAATTGTCTTCATTATTAAAAATAAACATTGAATTCAAATTGAATCCCCTATCCTGAATACAATACTATTCTTCTCGGTTTATTTTATTTTATTACTTTTCAAAATAGAATAAACACTAGATTCAAACTTCATACCCGATATAAAAAAAATCTGTTTTTTATATATATATATATATCTGTTATATTTAAGCGGTTAGCTTCCAAAAAAGAGGGTATATTTAATTTTGTAAGAAACAAATCATAAACTCATTGTTAAATATTGTTTTGTTTTTTTTTAATCTATAATGGTTTTCTAAATAATAACGTTTTTTTAAGCACGGTCCTTAAACTGCAAAAGTACCGAGAAAAGATTAAGAATAACATAAAAAAATACTACACTTCATAAAACATCGAAAAGTAAAAAAAATCAACGTTAATTCTAATTTGAAAAGTAACAAAATTTAGCTTTGGCCTACAGAAAATGCCTGGGTAGCCCCGTCGGAATTCCTCGGTAGGGGCACTTCAGGCGATTAGCAATTAAGTAACCCCTTCTCAAAGGATGAGATGGCAACGCTTCGGAGGGTGGACCTACTAGAACTGCACAGGACAATACTTTAGAATAAAGACCCAAAGGCACAGACGGTACCGGTCTACAGTGTGTCGCATCCATCGGAACAGATACTGAACTCTGATCTTAGCCAAAAAGCCAAGGTTTATGGAAGGGCAAACAGATCAATGTTTCACAATGTGTAACAAATAATTAACTATATGTGAAAATAATTACTTGCCGTATTTTACATAAATAAACAAACAATAAAGAAACTTGACGCAGACACTGGGAATCGAAATCACGAATCAGAGGCATGGAGTCTTAATCGTTCTAACCGAGCTAACTCACTGAATTCTTAAACTCTTTCAAATTAACTCACTTGAACAATTCACTGACCCCGCTCGGTTGACTGTAGAACTCTTCAGTCACAGGAGGAAGAGACGTGGCAGCCTAGCTAAAATATACGTCTATAGGGAGGCTATTTGGTTAATCCATTCATTTAAATGACGGTAGTATTCCTCTACTATCAATAGCGTGTTTATTAGTTTCAGATTATAAGACATCTGACACTAAGTGGCCCCTTTTTGGTAGTGGTTTGACACCCGTGTTTTAAATGCACTCGCAATATTTAACCACACTGAGGGGTCGTGAAACAACGAAAAAGCTGTGTCCTACGTCATGATTTGTGTAAAAAAAAATTAAAGACGAACTGAACACTGCTTAATGTTGTGATATTCTTACGCCTGAAAATAAATAAAGATCCAGTTCAATTAATGTTTTATCAATTTAATAACTTATTTACATTGAATCTAAAATATCTAATACTAAGTCTGTTTTTGCTAGCCTGGGAGGATGGTATCATGACCCACGAACATATAATACACTCCCCCAATAAGAGGAGGTGATGTTTGAGATGATGTTATCACACACACATATAGAGAAAAAAGGGAACTTAATTAGGAGTATATAAATTCAAATAGTAATTTATTATAAACAGTTTAAAAAATAATTATGCAAAATGCATAAACTTCTGTTTATATCTTTAATCCTTAGTTTATATACAATAGTTCCGAATTAGATGTATTATTTACTTAAATAACACATAGACCTTTTGTATGTAATATAAGTATGATGAATGAAAAACTTTTGCATTTTTCATATATATATGTATATATATGTATATATACATATGTATATGTATATATATATCTATGTATATATATATATATGTATATATATTTAAATAAATTTTTCGTAGTACAAAATTTGATAACGGCGAGGAGTGCAGACGTTTGGGAATTTTTTTTTTTGGGGGGGGGTAGAATGAAATTGAACAAGTATAAAAACGAGAGGAAATTAAAAAAAATAATGAATTGACTAAGCCGGCTTCCGTCCACACTCATCAGAGTATTAACGTGGAAGTAATTAAATACGACTAAAAACTTAAAAGAAATTTATAATGAAAACTAGTGACAAGTTTGGGAGAAAAAAAGTATGGGAAAGAGGGTCACAAGTTGATCACATTAACTCCTAAAAGCCACTCCTTTTGTTTACAAAGGGAGAGTTTGATTGACTTGATATATATGGATTCCAGGACTTTGAGGTGGAATAGAGAATGCGATCTACTTATGACAGAAAACCAGTTACTAGTGTACGTCGACGTACATTCGGCGCTATTTATAAGATGGTCAGCAATAGCAGACCCGGATGTATTGACTAAATTAAATCCATATATATCAAGTCAATAAAACTCTCCCTTTGTAAACAAAAGGAGTGGCTTTTAGGACTTAATGTGATCAACTTGTGACCCTCCTCCTCCATTTTTTTCTCCCAAACTTGTCACTAGTTTTCATTATAAATTTCTTTTAAGTTTTTAGTTTTATTTAATTACTTCCACGTTAATACTCTGATGAGTGTGGACGAAAACCAGCTTAGTACTTTCATTAATTTTTTAAATTTCCTCTCGTTTTTATGCTTTGTCAATTTCATTCTACCCCCCAAAAATGTCCCAAATGTTTGCATTCCTCGCCGATATATATATATATATATATATATATATATATATATATATATTTATATATATATATTTATATATATATATTTATATATATATATTTATATATATATATATATATTTATATATATATATATATATATTTATATATATATATATATATATATATATATATATATATATATATATATATATAGTATGCTCCACTCTGTAATAAAGTTCAATATATAAGTGCACCTCCATCCTGTCTTGTAAAATCTTGAGATTAAATACGTGTCTTTTTCTGGTTCCTGGACGAAAAAAATTAGGTAGTGAGGGGAATCGAGAAAGCGAATAGCAAGTCAGGTAATTGCATCAGCCTTACAACGCTGCGCAAAATGAAATCGGACAGAAATTATTCACTCTATAATAAAAAGTTAACGGTGGGTATTTTTTATGTTCGTCAGAAATTTTAATAATTTATCTAGATGAATAGCAATCACTGGCGAAGTATCAATCTTTCCCCTCAATGTTGGGAAATGTTTACACTAGTATATATATATATATATATATATATATATATATATATATATATATATATATATATATATATATATATAAGATAAATGAAAAAAGAGAGATAAACATATACGAATGACAAACCTATTTAAACTTCGATTGTTCAATGCAAGGTGTACTCGGTAAAAACATGTTTATTTTTCTTTCCTTAAGACAAATTCCCGACTGCCTGCGTTTATATACACATTTCTAAGTCAATTTCTGAAAAACTACTTTCATTCTCGGTCCACGGAAGTATTTTAAAATGGCCGTAATTCTCAAAATTACATTCGAATAAGTGTGCCCCATCTACGATTGAACTAAACATATTTATATTGGATTTACCTCATTTTGAACATTGTCAACGCTGCCATCACGAAACCCTGTTTTTGGCTTTTCCACTGCCAACTTATCTATGTTATTCCTTTTATGATAAGATTTTTATCTTTGAAAAGCCTTGGCTTAAGGAAAGAAAAATAAGCATGTTTTTACCGAGTACACCTTGCATTTAACAATCGATGTTGAAATCGATTTGTCATTCGTACATCTTTACTCTCTTCCTTCATTTATCTTTTATAATTGCTCTATCTCGTATATTGAGCTTAAACCATTTCACTATAGGTTCTACCATAAAAAAATATACTTTTAGTTTTATATTTTATATACATATGCATATATATAATAGTGTAAAAATGTTGCCGAATTTGAGGGGAAATATTTATACTTCGCTACAAAAACATATCTGCCCTCCCTCTGATTTAAGATCAATTCTAGTTAATAACACTAAAATTATACATCCCGAAACCAATTTAAAAAACATAAAAATACTCGAAGCTATCTACATAAAAACCCAACAACCTAAAATTAACAACATCACATATGAAACCAGTGGTAACATTTTAAAATGCTTGACGTAATGCAATTTTGTTCTGTGATGCCATCCAGCGTTGCTGAATTTAAAATCGCCAACGGCTGGCTGGAAGAATGCGGAAAGCGTTCCATGCGCGTTTCTCCGCCGTCTTTTTAAACTTCTCTTCTTTCTCCAGCTTTTTTGTTCATTTGCTTTTGATTCGACAAAAGTCGAAAACGTCTGCGTACATGTGAAACCTATAGAACATTTATTATTTTTTAAATTTTAATACAGAAAAATACAAAAAATAAAAAAGGTATAATTAAACAGACAGATTTTGTTGTTAAAAATGTTTGCATATATATATATATATATATATATATATATATATATATATATATATATATATGCGCGTGTGTATGCGTCTTTTTCCCGTCACCGACTTTTACTGAAGTGTTGAGTATGTTCTGGCTGGATCCACGTCAATATAAGGAATTCTACTTGGCCCAGTGAACTTTATTTAGTGGTCAAGTGCAAAAGACGAGAGTGGTCACTCGAATGACGAAAGAAATTGTGGGGAATAAATGAAATTGACATCATACATGCTACGTTGAGTAAACATCGCTGAAACGTTGCTCTTTAGATGGCAAATAAGTGGCTGGCCCAATATTTCGATTCGGGCTATTAAATAGTTACTCAGCAACTCTCTTCAAAACAATAACACATTGAAAATAAAATGTAATAATAATGAATTCTTGTGTGATAGTTAAGATTATTTAGAAACTACCAATGCCCCTGATTGGTCGGACAGGACGACGTGTTACGAGAGAGGGGCATATTTGAAAAATATTTATATAGTAAAATGGTGTTTTGCAGCAATGGTTTATACATGTTCATCTGGAACATCTGTTCGAATTGCCATCCTGGAGAAAGTTATAATTGAAACTTCCATGCATTCTATTGCGCAAATAAAAAAATCCTTCCCGTTAGATTAGTTTCGTTGGAAAAATAAATGAAAGTTGTGAATATCTATTGTATTTACGTTCATTCATTCATAAAGAGTCAGCTTTCAGCTACAAGAAATGTCGTTTTTGATTGTGATGAGTGACCACGTAGAATCCATACCTACAAACTTAAACGATTCTATGAAACAATATTCGAATAGTCGAATCTTATGACCAGCATAGCTTGTTTACATACAAAAAAAAGACAAAAAAAAATTTGTTAGTTCATAGAAAAAGAATAGTTCTTTTTTATTTTTATCTTTCACAAAAATGTATACACAAATCTGTTGATTATATGTTTTCAAATAGAACATTATCAATAGAAATGAACATCCACTCTGCCTATTAGGAAAGTAATAGTTGTACAGATTCACGATGTTCTACTCGTTACACAGGTTATATTTTGGAAAGTTCCTACGATATTTATTGCTCCATCCATGCTTTGAAGTCTAGTCCATCGATAGAAATTAGAAACAAACTTTTCCTTTCCGAAGGAAATTAGTGAAAGTGACATTACAGACTGGATGGAAATTGTACATCTGAAATACCGAACCTACAGTTTGAACAAGTAACACGTACATTACAACATGCAATTGTATTTGCTGTATTTTTATTTGTTTGTTTGTTCACGGATGCTTCTTATATTGGATTTACCTCATTTTGAACATTGTCAACGCTGAAGAAGAAGAATAACGAAAGCGACAGCGACGAAAAAGAGGACAAGAAAAAGAAAAACATACGAAAAATAAACAGACGAAAACAATGAAATAGAAGAAAAAGTAGAAGAGACAGAAGAAGAAGAAAACACGACAAAGAAGAGAATGAGAACAATATACAAGAACAGAAACAAATGAAGAAGAACAAAGATATAATTATAAAAAAAGAGGATGAATGTGATTACGAAAGGAAGAACCTGTAGAAAAATAATAATATGGTTGTATTGGGAAATGAGAAAACTAAGAATGAAAAAAGATGAAAAATAAAGAAATTGTTGCGAAGAAGAGAATTTAGAAGAAGAAACAGAAAAATATAAAAACAGGCGATTGAGAGAAAGAATAAAAAAAGAAGAAATAATCAAAAGTTTTCATTTTTTAAAAACAAGTTCTGACTCGGCAATCAGTTTTTCCGCGTGGTTTGACCCGCTTGTATTATAAATCGTGCATTTTCGGTGAAATCATTCGCCATTACAAAGTGTCTTTGGCTGTACGCCAACCACCGGTTTCTTTTCAGGTAAAAAGGAAATCAATCAGGAACCAATCTCTCATTGACGTTGACATTAAGAAGAAGAAGAAGAAAAAGAAGAAATATTAATAGTAGACACTCGAGCCGTTTCAACAAGTACAGAAGAAAAGTTCACATTAAAAATATCCGCATGAAACAAGTGAAGCGAATGGAGCCAAAACGTATTTCTTCAAATTGTGGAGACAAAGAAAAACTCCAGGGCGCTCATGTTGATCATCGTTATGTCGTTAAATGAACCGTGGGAAAA
>OY744526.1:89332151-89354651 GCA_963556195.1 Sepiola atlantica
TGAGCAAAAACAATTGTATGAATAAGGATGTGTTTTAAAAGTAATATTGGAACATTTATTAAGTTATATATATATATATATATATATATATATATATATATATATATATATATATAAGAAGAATACAAGTACAATATTTGAAAATATGTGATACGTTTGTGACGTGAAAAGAATGCTTGTTTTTCAAACGAAATATAGTCGTTAGAACGTAAAAAAAATGTGATGCGATTATGGCGTGGGGAGAATGTTTTCCTTTTTCGAACGAATCATAGCCGTTAGAATTCAAAATCTGTGGTGCGTTTATTACATCGAAAAAGTGTATTGTACTTGTATGTTCTTCTCCTAAATCAATCATCTCGATAAACGTTCATGAATATATAAATAGTTTTCTATCACTTTGGAATATTATTTCCATGAAGAGTTGTGAAACACACGAAACAGTCTGTATGTGGATGACTATATATATATATATATATATATATATATATATATATATATATATATATATAAGGATTTACGCGCTCCACTACTTTTGGAGCTGCCCCAACGCCCAAAATTGGAGCTGGCTCCTCTCACACTCCCCATTATCAAAAAGAACCCGCTTCAGCTCAAATTCCTATAAAAAAGCGGCTCTTTTTTCATCGCTCCATAATGAAAATGTACCTTCTTTCATGAACGTTCTATTCTGCCAATGAGTGATCGAAGGATAGGGGTGGGCTTCAAAGGATCTCATCAATATGTGTGGGGATGTCACTTTAAGTGTAAGACCGTAAGTAAATAGTTGACAAAATCTCGCTAATATATTGAGATGTGCGAAGTATAGGATTATACGTAAATTTTCGTTTCCTGAGGTGTAAAATAGAAATAGAAAAATCCCTGAAGTATTTTAAAACAATTTTTATTTTCAGTACATTAACAACCTATTTTTTTCAGGGAGAAACATTTGACCCGATAGCTTTTCTATTTATTTTGGAAGGGAATTTAGATTTGTTTGAAGTTAATAAAGTTTAAAAACATTGTTAGTGATTATTTTCTTTCTAAAGAAACCATTTCTCTGGGAGAGGAGCGACAGCCTGGGCAACATTAATCGTCGTGTAGATTGTTCGATTGTTCTATACGCAATTTTCTTGATCATTGAATGATAATAATAAAACTATATAATTTATTTCTAAACAAAAATGATTAAAGAAGAATAATTGTGGATTATGAAAGAAAATAGAATAGACTTTTTCATCGAAAATTGGTGTTTCTTAAAAATATTTCTTGCGGGTCTGTGACAAATTCGGCCGTATTATAGTAATCCAACCGCATATTTTATGTATGCAAATGATTAAAATATTAAATAAATTTAAAAGTAAAAATAAATTTAAAAGTACATCATATCTGTGCAAAAAGTTAAAAACAAAATCAACAGCAAATATTATGCAGGGTCATGAATCTACATGTGCATAAACACACAAATGCACCTATATAAATATTAATTATAATGCTAAATATGGAAGTGCCCCCCCCCCCCCCCAAAAAAAACACAAAAAAAAGAAGAAAAAACAAAAAACAAAAAACAATTGAATTTTAAGGATTTACTCTTAACAGGTTGAAATCGCAACTCCGGGAATAATTATTAAAAATATAAACAACCTTAAAACCAACCGCCCTGTGTCCGACCTATGTATGACTAAGTATTGTTTTCGGGCTTGGAGCAGTTTTTGTAAGTTTTAAAAAGTTTTTCTTTTAGTTTTATTTAGCTTGTTTAAGCTTTTAAAAAGAGATTTTAATCTGTTTTCCTTCAGTTGTGATTTATAATTTCACACTGCTAAGGCTAACTTTCAAAAATCCAATTGTGTTTTGAGGTACCATCCCGCAGACCACCTTCATATTTAGCATTATAATTATTATTGATAGGGGTGCATTTACGTAACTATGCACATGTGAATGCATGGTTGCATAATTATTGGTTTTGATTTTTTTTTGTACCGATATCTAATTTACTTTTAAATTTATTTCATTTATATTCACTGCCTTCATAAAGGAGGAGGTAATATCTGGGAGGATGATATAATGACCAATGAACATATACTACACTGACTCCAAAACAGGAGGTAATACCTTGGAGGATAGTCGCACGTAGACATAACAGATACTACACTAACCCCGAAAAATGCGTAGGTAATACATGGAAAGATGATATCATGGCAACTGAACAGATACTATATCCTCCAAAAAGTGAAGAAAGTAATGCTTGGGAAGGGATGTTCTCATGATAACACGACAGATAATACACTAACCCTAATAGTGGAGATAATGGCTAAAGGGATAGTATCATGACCAATGAACATATACACCACAACAGACAACTATCCCCCTCCTAAATAATCAAAAGGATAATTCTTGGTAGGATATCAGTATCATCACCACACAACAGATACTAGACTTCTTCCCTCCCAAAAGAAGGCGGTAATGTATGAGAGAATGGGATCATTACGAATAAACATATACAACACTGACCGCCCACCTTCCGAAAAAAAAGAGGATATATTGCTTGGGAGGATGATATCATGTAACAGCACAGATACTACATTACCCCAATAAAAGGAGAAGGTAATGCTTGGGAGTATGGTATAATTTTGCATCTACACATTTTCAAAACATAACACTGCCATTTGCTGATTCTTTCGGGAATTCGAACTCGTTCCATCCGCATTGCACTTGTAAGCTAATAAAATGATGCTTTCTCAGCTGAAATGTGAAAACTATCAAGAAAGATTTCTCATTCTTTGACCGAGGACGACACGTTGGTCGATGATGATAAAGATAAGTTTCGTTTAAAATTGGCATCTTATGTTAGCATTTGTTAAGATTATCTGCATATTCGTCACTATTTGTTTATTCATCTATTTCAGAGCTGCTTAGCGACCTTTGCGATTCTGATCTCGGCACTACAACGTTCCTATTCACTTGCCTCCCCACGAGGACAGAATAAGAGACACAGTCGGTTTTTAATATGGGGAAAATCCAGTTTCCCCAAAAAGGTAACTCTGGATTCGGACAAAAATGAACATTGTCTCAGTCTAGAAGGATTTCTCCTTCACTGGCCGAGAATAGAAAAGATGAAGTGTAGTATCAGAACACTAACAGAACACGTTGCCAAGTACGACGTGTTTCTTAACTAGATAAGAATAGACACAATAAGGTTGTCAGTCCGAAATCCAATTCTGACGATGTTAGTTTTTGCGAGAAAACATTTCCGTTCTCCCTTATACAGCGACTGATCATCCATCTGATACTAACGAGCCTTAATTTTGGTGTTTTAACAAGAACCAACAATTTATTTTCTATTCAAGGGATATAACTTATATTTTGTTTTATGAATAGCCTCCCTTGGCGAGATAAAATATCCGCTCGCACGTCAGAATCAGGAATCTCGAGTAAATTACAAGATTATGATTAACGAAACTAATAGTTGATATCGAGGTAAAAACAGTACAACCAAATATGAACTTGCAATTTCATATAAGGACATTAACTTCGATGATTAAAATTACCCCACCTTAGATTTAACACAATGAAACTTAAATGAAAGTCAATATTATCATCATAATTTTGATAACATTCAAAAGAAGAAACATTAAAGCATTTTTTATTTTTATTTTAGCCTACAAAAAAAGTGTTTGTGTTTTGGAAACATTAATTCAACGCATTTTTAACGTAGCCATTCTTTATCGGCCGTTATTTAAAAACGAATAAAAGATCAATAAATAACTAGGTTTTCACAAAATGTTCAATACTTATTCACGTTTTGATGAATTCATTTTAAAATGTTTTTTTTTCGTAAAATATGCTGAGGGTATTTATTTATGAATTCACAGAAACTTTACCAAAATATGCGCTCCTTAAAAATTAAGAAATATAAACTATTATTTTACTGTTAAATTAAAATTTCTCCTGATTCGAATATATTTTGGCGGCTGTTGGGTTAAACGATGCAATATTATTGTTTAGAAAACTTTTACTTTCTTTTCTCACCTTGTTTTCGAGATTTTTTTCTGTTCAACAGATTATTATATATACTAATATATTATGATAATTAGATTAACCTATTATATTATAATATGTTAAATTGAAAAGAAAACAAAATATCAAAAACAGATTTTGCTTTACGTGATGAAATAAATTGGATTATTTAGTGTTTAAGTCTTTTTCCTCAAATATTTCAAAATCTTTTAATCTCTCTGATTATACTGAGTTAGTTTCCCTAACGTATTTTTCCTACACATTTAAAGCTCACAAAGTACATACTAAAATAGTGTTTACTTTTTTAATTGGGTTATATTTAAACAAAAATAAGTCTATTTTAATCGTTTTAGATAGTCGTAATTTGCAATGAACTCATCAAGCAACTCATCTCTTACAGAGTTTCAGTCTATTACTGTATCTCTCTCCCTTTCACGCGATGTTATTTTATTTTCTCTGTTAATTAATAATCAAAGTTAATAAAATGAACGATAACACTTGTAATAAAAACTGGAATAGTTCATTGTAAATGAAAATAAATATCATAACAAACAGTAATATTGTTTAATTCATAGCTTGAGAGATAGATAGATAGAGAGAGAGAGAGAGAGAGAGAGAGAGAGAGAGAGAGAGAGAGAGACTAATTTTGTATTTTATCTTTTTATTTAAAAAAAAAAATTAACTCATCTTTTCCTGGTTCAAAAAATCTGACCCGATCTGAATAGATGACGAAAATTTATATCGATTATGGTAAACGCTGAAATTTAGAAATCGCAGAAGAATGACATCAACCGTGATAAAAGAAAATTGTGATTTTTAAGAAATGTTTGAATGTTATTGTTGACTAACCACGTTTGTCTCCCGCTGGAATCTGCTGAAGACGATTTTCCTATTTGAAAACGAAACTTAGTGCGAGAGGCTCTTGCAAACACATGCGATCATTTTTTCTCATATTTACTTTCTGTCTTATTTTTACAACATTGTACAACATTTCATTTTTCGGACTATACAGGGAATAAGGACCCCAGAAAAATGATACAACGAGATGAACGCCTTTAGGTCTAACTCCGTCCTCATAGGAAAGCAAAACAGAAGATTACTCAAGTCCGCCGATTTAAAAAAAATGTATATATTTCGTTTATTCATTAAACATTTTTGTAAATGAAAGAAAAAAACGCAGCCTACATAAAAATACATATTTCATACCCCCCCTTTCTTAAAATACATAACACGAAAGATAGAATCTACTGTGTTTATTAAAACGTATCGTAAAAAAGACGCACGCTACAAAATATTATCTTATTTTATTACGCATTCTGTCCTCGTCGGGATGCAAGTAAATAGTGACACGAACACATTTTAGAACGACAATTCTGTTTTGTTTAAGATTACTCGCTTTTAATACATTTATTTATTTTTAAAAAGTTAGGTTAATATAGTAAGAAACGTACCCTACATTAAAAAAAATGTAATATATATACCCCCATATAAATATTAATGCTTTAAAAGAAGAAAATGTATATATAAAAATCGAACGATCGTAAAGTATTTCGCACGCTTCAATATTTCGTTTGTTTATTCAAAAGTTTTGTAAATAGTCAACATGTGTGTGGCAAGGTCAACCGGAAGATAGCGGTTAGTTTTCTGGGGCCCTTATTCCCTGTATGGTCCTATGTTTCTCTTGAATTTCATTTGAACTGGTGAAAATCTCCCCGACCGGGATAATAAATTTGAAAAAGCTATTTTTACTTTGACATTTTCGTCATCGATTTTTTAGAGACAAATAAAAAAAAAACTATTTTAAACATGAAAAAAAATCCTTAAAGGTTACCTGATTTGATGTTTACTTTGATTGGGATATAAATTAGTTGATTCAATTACGTAACAAACAATGACTACTTTTCTAAATATAAGTATCCAGTAAATACTACATAAACTACCACTTCTTATTGTTATTATTGTTTTAATAATGAAGATACTACTACTACTACTACTACTACTACTCCTACTACTACATATAATAATAATAATAATAATAATAATAATAATAATAATAATAATAATAATAATAATAATAATAATAATAATAATAATAATAATAATAATAATAATAATAATAATAATAATAATAATAATAATAATAATAATGATGATGATGATGAGGAAAAGCGTAGCGTCAATGGCAAGTTAAATATTTCAATTAAAAAATAAAAAAAAGCGAAAACAAATAATTTTCCCACCAAACCCTTCTAATAAGAACCTCATATAAAAAAGGGATCGGAAAGACAAGGTGAGAATTTCTTTCTTATTTTAGACTCAAATTCTGAAATTGCAAAGTTGGCAACTTATATATTATTTAAAACTATCATTTAACTGATAAGAAAAATCGTAACGTCAATTAAATATTTCTTGTTTTAATAAATAATACTTCAATAAATGAATAAAAAATAAACTTAAACCAACAAGTGATACTCTCCCACACATTCTAGTCAGGAACTTAAAAAAAAGCAGATTCGGCCGCCATGAGGCGATGGTTCGATGGTTTTGAATTATAATTGATAACGAAAAGCGTCAATGGTGAGTTAAATATTCCAACTTTTCTTGGTAGAAATTCCGATTAGGGATTATTAAAAATTCAGTACTTAAATGTTTCCGGGAAATATTAAAAGGCGATATTCTAATTTTCCCTTGTGCACATGAACTCATAAGCGAAATATTTTTTTATTATCTCGAACATATAAAAAATGAAAGAATAGATAATCAGGATCATAATGAAAAAATAATTTAAAAAATTGGATAATTTCTACTAACGCATGATTTGGAGAGGTATGGATGCTCTGCTCTGTAATAAACAGGCGGGATTATCCCAGCAACCGCAACCACCATTCCACCGTCCTCTAAATTTTATTTTCAGAGATTCAACGATTTCGTTTATTTCACAATTCATCGTCTATTATTTGGAAAAATGAAACGTAAGTTTGTATTTGTTTTTTCACTTTTTTCTTTAATAAATATAATTTAAAAAAATTAAAAAACATATTTATTAATAAATAACTAGAATTCAAATTTGAAAGAAAATGATTATTTATTAAATAATCTTTTTCTTTCAAAAATTAAGTTCTATTTATTTATTGATCAATAATTAAAAAAAAAATTTTCAATAAATAAATTGTCAGTACAGACATTAATTTATCACACTTAAAATAAAAAATACACTTTTAGCTTTATTTTTTAAATATGTAATGTAATTTGTCGTTGCGACACATGTAAGAAATTCTATAATTTTTTCATTAATAAATAATATTTTTAAAATAATAATCAGTGAAAAAAAGTTAAAACAATGTTTTATTAATAAATAATATTTTAACTTTTTTCATCGAATACATTTTCATTGACTGTAATTTACTTTTTCACACTTTAAAGTAAAAAATACTTTTAGTTGCCTTTTAAAAGAATTAATGTAATTTATCGTTACGACACGTAAATAATAAATCGAGTAACTAAAGTCTTTAATCATCATGTAATAAAATTGATAAAATTGACGCAGTTTGTAATGTAAAAATAAGTTTTAACAACATTTAAAAAAAGCTTTTATTTCAAATTTTAAGGTAAACATTGGTAAACTAGTTGCTGAAGGTTTTAATCATCATGTAAAAAAGAAAAAATGTTTTTAACAACATGTTACAATAGTTTTATTTCAAATTCAAAGGAATAGCATTGGTAAACAGACGTCATCAATAATTTCAGAGAAGTACTGAATTCAAAAAAACTAATACCAACTTAAATATGATCCGTTTTGATAAAATAAATCAAATCTTAATTGTGTACATTCGCAAAATTTTAATCAAATAACAATTTTCTTTTTATCACAACAAAATAAGTGTACTTACATTAATTAAGTTTATTTATGATATTAAACACAATGAAGAAATTAAGGTATAATATTTTTTCAATTCCTATGAACTATTATAAAACCAATTTTATACATAGAGTTACAAATTATAAACAGAAATATAATTACATTTTTGTCTTCCATGTATTCTGCATAGCGATAGAGACTTTGTTTACTGATTAACTGAATGCCGATGTTACTAAACTATGACATTTTGTGGGGATAATTTAGCTAATTTTTAATAAAAAGTAGGAAATTTTTGTTTTAATTCAGTATCTTATGACTTTAATTTAATAAGTATTTTTGAAATAGTTTCAGAAAACTAATATTTATCTTTTAAGGGATTTTTACAAGTAAATTCTTCAACGTTCAAAATTCACTGAATTTTTGTTATTTTGAGCCGTCGTGATATATTTTTCATTATAATTCTTTTTTCACACGTAAATATACATTTTGTTTTCTTTTCGATATTAAATTTAGGTTGTTATATTTCAAACACAATCAAAGTTTACACGGAAACTAATTAACAAATTAATGATAAGCGCTTTTAATAATCATAGTCCGTACAAGACACGGTTATTTTTGCACGTACCTTACGGTTATTTTTGCACGTACCTTATATATATATATATATATATATATTTCAAACGTCCAACCGGGTCGTTTAACAGAATGAAACACATAATAATAATGTAGAATGATAATTTAAAAATAGCTATCATAACATTGTTTATAGCCCCTTTAATACTAGCCTTTTAAGAGAATTATAATTAGGCTGCCAAATTTAATGAGTCATGCAGGATCGTTGAATACTTTTTATAACAGTCTGGTATATATATATATATATATATATATATATATATATATATATATATATATATATATATATATATATATATATATATATATATATATATATACTTGCATAGACATAAATGGGCCTTAATTATATTCCTTTCATCGTGTGTGTTGGGTTGACTGCATGGCCCGGGGCGTTCAGACAAAAGTTAAAATGTTGACTTGGGTCTGGGGTTTCGAATCGTGTGAGCGGCAGTATAATCATCCACGCTGCTGATTCCCAGAAAAGAATGAAACACATGTGTAAGTAAATAAGAATTAGAAACTATTTATCATAATATTATATATATCACAGTCTTTTATATATTTCAGAACAATTCGTACAGTAATTTGATTTCCGTGTGTGTCTGTGTGTAAAGAGAAAATATACTCAAGAAGAAAAACTTTGCTGCAATAATACAAAAAAGGTATATAAAAAGTAAGCAGGGAGAATCAATGCTTATCTGAAAAGGTCAGTCGTTTTGCCCTTTCTAAATTTAACCGCCAAAATGTAAACAAACGAAGTTTACCGCTTGTGGCAATGGGGATATATTTAAGAGAAAAATGGCCGGCGCTAAAGAGCGTCTTTCGCGCATGATGAACTCGTTCGTTGATCGTTTGATAGAGGAATATCCGGGGGCAAATAGAAGGAAGCGAAGGGAGAGAACGGGGAGATCTGTAAAAAAAGAAACGGTGACGACGGGAAGAGTAACTAATAAAGAGACAGACTATTATTAGAGAAGGAAAGGAAGAGGAGTGAAGGGATTTTATAAGGAAAGAAAAAGCAAAATTAAGAAATGAGCGAGATAACGAGAAAAGAAAAGGGATGTCGGTGAAGAAATGGTGGTAAATAAAGATGAACAAGAAAACTAGTGAGTAAAGATGTGAGATAAAAGGAAAAAGAAGGAAAACAATAATAATGATAACAACATATACGTGCTCTTCCGAGTCGATATGTAGTTTCCTGTCTTAAAATATATATAATTTCTCTCTACATGAAGTAAAGTACTATTTGTGTTTGTCTAATATACAAAATAAATTCAGTTGTATTCTCGCATTTCGACCACTATCGCATTTCATGTGACACATCGATACATTATTCGGCATTCCCAGTCACTTACTGTGGTTATCAGTCTACGCCTTTAAAACCCAAAACTGTCCGATCCAAATCGATTTCATCGATCACATACTAAATCCGGCCTAAAACATTTTCCTGTCACAAAATTTCCTAAATATTGATTATTTACTTCAGTGAATAATCAGCAGGATAAGTTTTAAAAGAAAATTACTTCCTTTTTACGGGTAATACGAAACAAAATTTAAAGTAAGAAACACATGACAATTAACGTTGTATTTGGTTTTCTGTTTTTTTTTTTATAGTGTATCGACTATTTTAAGTTATTTTTATTACTGAAATTTATTCAAACTAAAACTACACTAACGCGCGGGAGCAATATAAAAGAATGAATTCCACAGCTGACAGAACGCAAATAGGTGACATCCTGAATAAAAATAGAAATTGTCAAAGTTTTCTAAAGATGTCTTCTATATTTATGTGTTCGAGTCTCGGCTTTTTATGACCGTAAACCAAGCATAACCTATGGAGTCTCGGCTTTTTATGACCGTAAACCAAGCATAACCTATGGAGTCTCGGCTTTTTATGACCCTAAACCAAGCATCACCTATGGAGTCTCAGCTTTTTATGACCGAAAACCAAGCATAACCTATGGAGTCTCGGCTTTTTATGACCGTAAACCAAGCATAACCTATGGAGTCTCGGCTTTTTATGACCGTAAACCAAGCATAACCTATGGAGTCTCGGCTTTTTATGACCGTAAACCAAGCATAACCTATGGAGTCTCGGCTTTTTATGACCGTAAACCAAGCATAACCTATGGAGTCTCGGCTTTTTATGACCGTAAACCAAGCATAACCTATGGAGTCTCGGCTTTTTATGACCGTAAACCAAGCATAACCTATGGAGTCTCGGCTTTTTATGACACTAAACCAAGCATCACCTATGGAGTCTCGGCTTTTTATGACCGTAAACGAAGCATAACGTATGGAGTCTCGGCTTTTTATGACCGTAAACCAAGCATAACCTATGGAGTCTCGGCTTTTTATGACCGTAAACCAAGCATCACCTATGGAGTCTCGGCTTTTTATGACCGTAAACCAAGCATAACCTATGGAGTCTCGGCTTTTTATGACCGTAAACCAAGCATAACCTATGGAGTCTCGGCTTTTTATGACCGTAAACCAAGCATCACCTATGGAGTCTCGGCTTTTTATGACCGTAAACCAAGCATAACCTATGGAGTCTCGGCTTTTTATGACCGTAAACCAAGCATAACCTATAGAGTCTCGGCTTTTTATGACCGAAAACCAAGCATAACCTATGGAGTCTCGGCTTTTTATGACCGTAAACCACACATAACCTATGGAGTCTCGCTTTTTATGACCGTAAACCAAGCATAACCTATGGAGTCTCGGCTTTTTATGACCGTAAACCAAGCATAACCTATGGAGTCTCGGCTTTTTATGACCGTAAACCAAGCATCACCTATGGAGTCTCGGCTTTTTATGACCGTAAACCAAGCATAACCTATGGAGTCTCGGCTTTTTATGACCGTAAACCAAGCATAACCTATGGAGTCTCGGCTTTTTATGACCGTAAACCAAGCATCACCTATGGAGTCTCGGCTTTTTATGACCGTAAACCAAGCATAACCTATGGAGTCTCGGCTTTTTATGACCGTAAACCAAGCATAACCTATGGAGTCTCGGCTTTTTATGACCGTAAACCAAGCATAACCTATGGAGTCTCGGCTTTTTATGACCGTAAACCAAGCATAACCTATGGAGTCTCGGCTTTTTATGACCGTAAACCAAGCATAACCTATGGAGTCTCGGCTTTTTATGACGTAAACCAAACATAACCTATGGAGTCTCGGCTTTTTATGACCGTAAACCAAGCATAACCTATGGAGTCTCGGCTTTTTATGACCGTAAACCAAGCATAACCTATGGAGTCTCGGCTTTTTATGGCCGTAAACCAAGCATAACCTATGGAGTCTCGGCTTTTTATGACCGTAAACCAAGCATCACCTATGGAGTCTCGGCTTTTTATGACCGTAAACCAAGCATCACCTATGGAGTCTCGGCTTTTTATGACCGTAAACCAAGCATCACCTATGGAGTCTCGGCTTTTTATGACCGTAAACCAAGCATAACCTATGGAGTCTCGGCTTTTTATGACCGTAAACCAAGCATCACCTATGGAGTCTCGGCTTTTTATGACCGTAAACCTAGCATCACCTATGGAGTCTCGGCTTTTTATGACCGTAAACCAAGCATAACCTATGGAGTCTCGGCTTTTTATGACAGTAAACCAAGCATCACCTATGGAGTCTCGGCTTTTTATGACCGTAAACCAAGCATAACCTATGGAGTCTCGGCTTTTTATGACCGTAAACCAAGCATAACCTATGGAGTCTCGGCTTTTTATGACCGTAAACTAAGCATCACCTATGGAGTCTCGGCTTTTTATGACCGTTAACCAAGCATAACCTAGTGAGTCTCGGCTTTTTATGACCGTAAACCAAGCATAACCTATGGAGTCTCGGCTTTTTATGACCGTAAACCAAGCATAACCTATGGAGTCTCGGCTTTTTATGACCGTAAACCAAGCATCACCTATGGAGTCTCGGCTTTTTATGACCGTAAACCAAGCATAACCTATGGAGTCTCGGCTTTTTATGACCGTAAACCAAGCATAACCTATGGAGTCTCGGCTTTTTATGACCGTAAACCAAGAATCACCTATGGAGTCTCGGCTTTTTATGACCGTAAACCAAGCATCACCTATGGAGTCTCGGCTTTTTATGACCGTAAACCAAGCATCACCTATGGAGTCTCGGCTTTTTATGACCGTAAACCAAGCATAACCTATGGAGTCTCGGCTTTTTATGACCGTAAACCAAGCATAACCTATGGAGTCTCGGCTTTTTATGACCGTAAACCAAGAATCACCTATGGAGTCTCGGCTTTTTATGACCGTAAACCAAGCATCACCTATGGAGTCTCGGCTTTTTATGACCGTAAACCAAGCATCACCTATGGAGTCTCGGCTTTTTATGACCGTAAACCAAGCATAACCTATGGAGTCTCGGCTTTTTATGACCGTAAACCAAGCATCACCTATGGAGTCTCGGCTTTTTATGACCGTAAACCAAGCATCACCTATGGAGTCTCGGCTTTTTATGACCGTAAACCAAGAATAACCTATGGAGTCTCGGCTTTTTATGACCGTAAACCAAGCATAACCTATGGAATCTCGGCTTTTTATGACCGTAAACCAAGCATAACTTATAGAGTCTCGGCTTTTTATGACCGTAAACCAAGCATAACCTATGGGGTCGGCTTTTTATGACCATAAACCAAGCATAACCTATGGAGTCTCGGCTTTTATGACCGTAAACCAAGCATAACCTATGGAGTCTCGGCTTTTTATGACCGTAAACCAAGCATAACCTATGGAGTCTCGGCTTTTTATGACCGTAAACCAAGCATCACCTATGGAGCCTCGGCTTTTTATGACCGTAAACCAAGCATAACCTATGGAGTCTCGGCTTTTTATGACCGTAAACCAAGCATCACCCATGGAGTCTCGGCTTTTTATGACCGTAAACCAAGCATAACATATGGAGTCTCGGCTTTTTATGACCGTAAACTAAGCATCACCTATGGAGTCTCGTCTTTTTATGACCGTAAACCAAGCATAACCTATGGAGTCTCGGCTTTTTATGACCGTAAACCAAGCATAACCTATGGAGTCTCGGCTTTTTATGACGGTAAACCAAGCATCACCTATGGAGTCTCGGCTTTTTATGACCGTAAACCAAGCATAACCTATGGAGTCTCGGCTTTTTATGACCGTAAACCAAGCATAACCTATGGAGTCTCGGCTCTTTATGACCGTAAACCAAGCATAACCTATGGAGTCTCGGCTTTTTATGACCGTAAACCAAGCATAACCTATGGAGTCTCGGCTTTTTATGACCGTAAACCAAGCATAACCTATGGAGTCTCGGCTTTTTATGACCGTAAACCAAGCATAACCTATGGAGTCTCGGCTTTTTATGACCGTAAACCAAGCATCACCTATGGAGTCTCGGCTTTTTATGACCGTAAACCAAGCATCACCTATGGAGTCTCGGCTTTTTATGACCGTAAACCAAGCATCACCTATGGAGTCTCGGCTTTTTATGACCGTAAACCAAGCATCACCTATGGAGCCTCGGCTTTTTATGACCGTAAACCAAGCATAACCTATGGAGTCTCGGCTTTTTATGACCGTAAACCAAGCATCACCTATGGAGTCTCGGCTTTTTATGACCGTAAACCAAGCATAACCTATGGAGTCTCGGCTTTTTATGACCGTAAACACAGAATCTCCTATGGAGTTTCGGCTTTTTATGACCGTAAACCAAGCATCACCTATGGAGTCTCGGCTTTTTATGACCGTAAACTAAGCATCACTTATGGAGTCTCGGCTTTTTATGACCGTAAACCAAGCATAACCTATGGAGTCTCGGCTTTTTATGACCGTAAACCAAGCATCACCTATGGAGTCTCGGCTTTTTATGACCGTAAACCAAGCATCACCTATGGAGTCTCGGCTTTTTATGACCGTAAACCAAGCATAACCTATGGAGTCTCGGCTTTTTATTACCGTAAACCAAGCATAACTTATGGAGTCTCGGCTTTTTATGACCGTAAACCAAGCATAACCTATGGGGTCGGCCTTTTATGACCGTAAACCAAGCATAACCTATGGTGTCTCGGCTTTTTATGACCGTAAACCAAGCATAACCTATGGAGTCTCGGCTTTTTATGACCGTAAACCAAGCATAACCTATGGAGTCTCGGCTTTTTATGACCGTAAACCAAGCATCACCTATGGAGTCTCGGCTTTTTATGACCGTAAACCAAGCATCACCTATGGAGTCTCGGCTTTTTATGACCGTAAACCAAGCATAACCTATGGAGTCTCGGCTTTTTATGACCGTAAACCTAGCATAACCTATGGAGTCTCGGCTTTTTATGACCGTAAACCAAGAATCTCCTATGGAGTCTCAGCTTTTTATGACCGTAAACCAAGCATCACCTATGGAGTCTCGGCTTTTTATGACCGTAAACCAAGCATCACCTATGGAGTCTCGGCTTTTTATGACCGTAAACCAAGTATAACCTATGGAGTCTCGGCTTTTTATGACCGTAAACCAAGCATAACCTATGGAGTCTCGGCTTTTTATGACCGTAAACCAAGCATCACCTATGGAGTCTCGGCTTTTTATGACCGTAAACCAAGCATCACCTATGGAGTCTCGGCTTTTTATGACCGTAAACCAAGCATAACCTATGGAGTCTCGGCTTTTTATGACCGTAAACCAAGCATAACCTATGGAGTCTCGGCTTTTTATGACCGTAAACCAAGCATAACCTATGGAGTCTCGGCTTTTTATGACCGTAAACCAAGCATAACCTATGGAGTCTCGGCTTTTTATGACCGTAAACCAAGCATAACTTATGGAGTCTCGGCTTTTTATGACCGTAAACCAAGCATAACCTATGGAGTCTCGGCCTTTTATGACCGTAAACCAAGCATAACCTATGGAGTCTCGGCTTTTTATGACCGTAAACCAAGCATAACCTATGGAGTCTCGGCTTTTTATGACCGTAAACCAAGCATAACCTATGGAGTCTCGGCTTTTTATGACCGTAAACCAAGCATCACCTATGGAGTCTCGGCTTTTTATGACCGTAAACCAAGCATCACCTATGGAGTCTCGGCTTTTTATGACCGTAAACCAAGCATCACCTATGGAGTCTCGGCTTTTTATGACCGTAAACCAAGCATAACCTATGGAGTCTCGGCTTTTTATGACCGTAAACCAAGCATAACCTATGGAGTCTCGGCTTTTTATGACCGTAAACCAAGCATAACTTATGGAGTCTCGGCTTTTTATGACCGTAAACCAAGCATAACCTATGGAGTCTCGGCCTTTTATGACCGTAAACCAAGCATAACCTATGGAGTCTCGGCTTTTTATGACCGTAAACCAAACATAACCTATGGAGTCTCGGCTTTTTATGACCGTAAACCAAGCATAACCTATGGAGTCTCGGCTTTTTATGACCGTAAACCAAGCATCACCTATGGAGTCTCGGCTTTTTATGACCGTAAACCAAGCATCACCTATGGAGTCTCGGCTTTTTATGACCGTAAACCAAGCATCACCTATGGAGTCTCGGCTTTTTATGACCGTAAACCAAGCATAACCTATGGAGTCTCGGCTTTTTATGACCGTAAACCAAGCATAACCTATGGAGTCTCGGCTTTTTATGACCGTAAACCAAGCATAACCTATGGAGTCTCGGCTTTTTATGACCGTAAACCAAGCATCACCTATGGAGTCTCGGCTTTTTATGACCTTAAACCAAGCATAACCTATGGAGTCTCGGCTTTTTATGACCGTAAACCAAGCATCACCTATGGAGTCTCGGCTTTTTATGACCGTAAACCAAGCATCACCTATGGAGTCTCGGCTTTTTATGACCGTAAACCAAGCATAACCTATGGAGTCTCGGCTTTTTATGACCGTAAACCAAGCATCACCTATGGAGTCTCGGCTTTTTATGACCGTAAACCAAGCATCACCTATGGAGTCTCGGCTTTTTATGACCGTAAACCAAGCATAACCTATGGAGTCTCGGCTTTTTATGACCGTAAACCAAGCATCACCTATGGAGTCTCGGCTTTTTATGACCTTAAACCAAGCATAACCTATGGAGTCTCGGCTTTTTATGACCGTAAACCAAGCATCACCTATGGAGTCTCGGCTTTTTATGACCGTAAACCAAGCATCACCTATGGAGTCTCGGCTTTTTATGACCGTAAACCAAGCATAACCTATGGAGTCTCGGCTTTTTATGACCGTAAACCAAGCATAACCTATGGAGTCTCGGCTTTTTATGACCGTAAACCAAGCATAACCTATGGAGTCTCGGCTTTTTATGACCGTAAACCAAGCATAACCTATGGAGTCTCGGCTTTTTATGACCGTAAACCAAGCATAACCTATGGAGTCTCGGCTTTTTATGACCGTAAACCAAGCATCACCTATGGAGTCTCGGCTTTTTATGACCTTAAACCAAGCATAACCTATGGAGTCTCGGCTTTTTATGACCGTAAACCAAGCATCACCTATGGAGTCTCGGCTTTTTATGACCTTAAACCAAGCATAACCTATGGAGTCTCGGCTTTTTATGACCGTAAACCAAGCATCACCTATGGAGTCTCGGCTTTTTATGACCGTAAACCAAGCATCACCTATGGAGTCTCGGCTTTTTATGACCGTAAACCAAGCATAACCTATGGAGTCTCGGCTTTTTATGACCGTAAACCAAGCATCACCTATGGAGTCTCGGCTTTTTATGACCGTAAACCAAGCATAACCTATGGAGTCTCGGCTTTTTATGACCGTAAACCAAGCATCACCTATGGAGTCTCGGCTTTTTATGACCGTAAACCAAGCATCACCTATGGAGTCTCGGCTTTTTATGACCGTAAACCAAGCATAACCTATGGAGTCTCGGCTTTTTATGACCGTAAACCAAGCATCACCTATGGAGTCTCGGCTTTTTATGACCTTAAACCAAGCATAACCTATGGAGTCTCGGCTTTTTATGACCGTAAACCAAGCATCACCTATGGAGTCTCGGCTTTTTATGACCGTAAACCAAGCATCACCTATGGAGTCTCGGCTTTTTATGACCGTAAACCAAGCATCACCTATGGAGGGTTTCAGCCAAAGTCTGTTATCTCACAGTGCCGGTTCAAATTCTGTAGAAGCACTTTTAGAGTTTTGTTTTGGGTCTGTTTTGTATTTTTCTGGTTTTATAAAGTTTAAATTTGCATAAAGTTTAATCGTGTAATTTGTAAAACAATACAATTCATTAAAAAAACACTTAAACGTGACAAACTAAAGTGAAGCTTGACAGACTGACCAAATGGAATAACAAGAAATCCTCGCATCAAAGACGCATCTATAAAAAACTAACGCAACTCAGATTTCGGATGTGGATAGGGATGAATATGGGAATATATTGAGATGCTTCTCTATTGGTTGCAGACGGGATTTCAAGTTCAGAAATAATTATAATACGTATTTGGACTCTCAACTCGAAACAAAAAGAAAAATGATTACATTTCCATGACGATAAAAAGACACAAAAGAACAAAATGCTTGAAGAAGTCAATATTGTATATTGGGTGAAAATCTACTAGAAATACGTGTGAATATTTATCATGTGACAGTCTCGCCACATCAAAAAGTAAAAAAAGAAAGAGAAAAATTTGGTGACATCAATATCAATTACTAACACAGAGAATGAACGTAAAAGATCTGAACGACTGGCAAAGCGAGGATGAAATGTTCCATCAAAACCTTTGTTGGAAGCGCACGGAGGATACTGAAACATTAAGGCGGCTGATTGTAACTCAAATTCCAGAAAAATGTAATTGGTCGTTATCTACAAGAATTTTATGATAATGAAAAGAAGCAGAGAGTACTGAACGTTTAGCAAGACTTCTGGTCACTCCAAGGTACCCCACTTGCTTTTGGAGTTAACGATCAATAGTAAATACTTGTTTGAGCACTTTTAGTGAGTAAAGTAATAAAAATGAGTAGTATCCGTGGTAAAATACTCTACAATCTTCTGGCCAAACAATCAGAGAACTGATATTACACAAGAGAGTGCATGCAAACAGTGACGTTGCTCGATTATAAACGAAATAAGCACTTTGTCGGTAGAGTAGACTGTACTTATTACAAGCCTCAGCAGAATTACAAGCACAACAGAGAAGAGTAAAACGGAAAAGAAAACCGCGAGAAAAGAATACACGGAAAAGAATCGGCTACAAAGATTATCTTTAAGATAGATCAAAGGAATTGCGCACGAGAAAACATTGACATTGTTGAAAAATATACTTTTAAAAAGCGAAACGAAATGGCTATTGAAAGCTGTACGAAAATATATTATTAATGCGATACTATCGTGGCCCGTAGAGTGTCTCTTGATATGTATCTGGGAGGAATATAGTCGTCATGGGCACGAATCTACGAGATCTGTGGGCCACGCAAGTCATATTCCCGTGTCGAACCAGCGGTTGTCCATTGTTTCTTCCTGTTTGAGCATTCTAAAATTCTCAAATGCAGTGGACTGTGGCCGTCCGAACGAGTAATATGGCGTCATTAATTCTCTCCGGAGAATTAATTATCTGACTCTGGGAACTGGAACATTTTCGATGAAAATTGAACATTTTGAAAAGATAGTAAACGAAGCATTTTATAAAAATATATCATTTTTTTTTTAATTTCGAAAAACTTTAAAACTCAAGCCGGAAGTCAGACACGCAACTTGTCTATGTGGGGAAATCTCATCCACTACTGTTTCTCTTTCATCGCAACAATTACTTTCTACAGCTCCGACCATTTACTGCTGCAGGGTTCGGTTCTAGATACCCTTAATCTAGTATGCCCTCTGGTTCCTGCTGCTAGTTTATGCCGCTTTATAGGCTATTATTTAGGATAGCCTGTTATTTCCTGTGCCAACCTTGGAGTCGCTCAGTAAGCTTTTCGCTTTGTCTTGCTGAAAACAAGGCCTCCTATGAAGTTTCCCGGTTTGATCTGGTCACATCCTCCTTAATAAAGGGGTTAATACTTTGAAACAATAAAAAACATTCAGCTAACTGCACTTGCACAGCTGAACCCTCTTCTTACTCGGCGTCCCTATACGCGAACATAGCAAGTCTGTTAATCCTGTTTACTAAGTCAACGGGTACTTGACCTCGATCCTGCTTTATTTTAATTACATCCCTGGCGCCATTGGCGGAATTAGTGAATTCGCCGTACTGAGTCGACAGTTGATCAAGCAGCTCTTTACTCGTGGCATTCGACTGATACTCGAGATATTCTCCGATTCACTCCGATGCCATACCGTCCGAATAAATCGTACACCAGGTTTACTATCTCTGGATGTGTCAGCTTGTAGATTCTCTTAATTTTCATAGCCGTGAGCCATGATCTTAAATCGAACTGTTTTCTAGTAAAGGATATGATCTTTGATTCGCCTGATAGTACTCTATTCATCGAGGTGGAGTTAGGTTGGTGCTAGCCATTTTGTCTAGATTTTTCAAAAAAGTAGGACACAGTTTGAATTGTGGGCTCGACATGCTGTGGTCGAGTTGTGTCTGAGCTATTGTAACAATTTTACTAACCCCTTAGTAAATGTATGAAACCATCTATCGTCTCGTCTCATAAGTGAAAGAATAGAGTAAAATATATGCTCAAGATAAAAAAAACTCCAAAATACCACTATCTGCCATAACCACAGGTTAAAAAGTCTCGCAGAAGGAAAAATCAGTAATAATATGCAAAGAAACTGATAGAATAAACATGATCTGCCATTTGAACGACGATCTCCCAAATAGCAGATAATAAAGACAACAATATAGCGACCCAGACCTGGGTTAAAACGTCGGTAAAAAGAGTCATAAATGAACCAATTATAACGGCCATGAGATAAATAATATCCAACTCATGGTCAGTAAATTCTTATTTTTAGTCGTGTTTGTCAAAGAATGGCCAAACTCTAATGATCACAAGACGGATTAGCTTTTCTTATGATTCTCTTTCGTCTTAATTTTATTTTTAGCAGCGAACCATTGTTCGTCCTTTCGAGACGATGTAAGTTAATGGAAAAGCATTGGTAATTGGCGTCCACGAGATTGGCGCTCTCCTTCAAGTTAAACAAATTCGTGAAATTCTATAAAGGTCGGAAGATAATAAAGCTTTCACCATCGTTTCGTGACAACCACATTGGGATATCCGGTCAGTCCAAACACAGGCATAGATGTTTACAATTGTATTCATGAAGTCGACGGCCATCTTTTTTGTAATCGTCCGAGATTTTAGGAATTCATTTCGTTATAATTCAAGTTATATAAATTCGATTTATTTGATAAAACTAGACATTTCACACACGCACGCACGCGCACATACCCCCATATATATATATATATATATATATATATATATATATATGAAAATTTATAACTAAAAGGTAAACTTTTAGAGAGTTGGACCTATTGTGAAGTAAGGAAATCTCAATATACTGGATAGAGCAAAAATATGATAAGTCAATGAAAATAATTAGACTTGCAAATGGAAGCAAATCATAATCTTCGGTTGTTCAGAACAAATATTTTAATCTTTGAAAAGCCTGGCTTAAGGAATGAAAGAGAAGAAAAATAAATATTGTTATTCACTAAATGTCCTTGTTCTGAACAACCGAATATTATGATTTGCTTCCATTTGCAGGTCTAATTATTTTCATTGACTTATCATATATATATATATATATATATATATATATATATATATATATATATATATACATTTGTAATATAGATATATATAAATATAGATTTGAAAATATTAAAAATATAAAATAATATAAAAATAAAAGATTTTTTGGGGCAAAGGAATCATCTTCTATGAAAAAATGTAACATGTTCAAATAAGCACATTTATTGCTAACTTAACTTTAACTTGAATCTCTATTTTCAAAACTAGAACTTTTCACTATTTGGACTTGTTGAAGACATTCTGCTATTCGCCTACATTTTCTTAACATTTATGATCTCTTGGAGATGCTGTGAAGCTACACATTTACTGACCTCTATGAATATTCTTAATTATACTCACATTCTATCCTCGGCCATTCCACGATTAGACTGATATGCGCAGAAAAATCCGATTTAGGAATAATTAGTAAGAACATTCTAGATAGAATTATCCCTAACATAAAAGAAAAATATCTTTCTCTCTTTGGCAATCCTCGTATATAGCAATTAGTTGGTTCTTAAACCGTAAAGACAAATTAAACTTAAATTTCATTACATTTGATATAAATAATTACTACCAATCAATCTTCCCTATCCTCCTTAATAAAGCTCTTATTTTGCTAAAATAACTCAGATCTTACTGATTTGGAAATTAGACTAATGTTACTATCTAGGAGATCCCTTCTGCAATTTTACAATAAACTTTGGACGAGAGAAGACGCTCCTAATGTTTATGATATTATTATGGGGAGCACCAGACGTTGCACAGGTCACTGACTTAGTAGGTATTTACCTATTGTATGAACTTAGATATAAAATTTTAAAAATATTAAGGGAGAACTATACAGAGATGACGCCCTTTTTGTTTGAAGGGACATATCTAGAAGGTACAATAATACTATTAAGGATCTGCATGTTTCTTTTAAATGACCTATATATAGCTATAGAACCATGAGAAACATTTAAAATTTCCTTGACGTAACACTTGATCTAAACTCTAAGTCATATAGCAGTAGGCCTTCTTCGGTCGTATGCGACCATGAATAACACTTGCGAATTTAGCCGGCTAATTTCAGTATTTACCAAATTCCTCTCAGTAATGTCAATGCGCCAAGAGGGCATTCTGACTTCACCTAGGCATTCTTGCTGTAGCTGAGAAGGCCTATGCGGGTTTTGGAGTCTCTGTCTCTCATCCGTGTTGCGCTCCACGGAGATGAACTCGGTGAACTGGAGTGCCCTCTCCGGTGCAAGTGCTACCAGGACAGGAATTAAAAAAATAAAAAAATAA
>OY744526.1:89359651-89429651 GCA_963556195.1 Sepiola atlantica
AGGTTGAAAATCCGCAACTACATGAAAAGATGGCATCTAGGCGTGTTGAAAATTCTGTGGATTTAGAAGAAGTGGATTGATTTGGCTGATCCCGCCTTTAATCTCCCCACTGGAGTCTCGCTACAAGACAGACACGGATGGAATTCTACTTCCGCATCATAGAATCAGCTCTCCCGATAACTCTCTCGGAACTTCAAGAGCAGAAGTTTGACAGCTCTATGTTATCATGTAAATCTAGATATTCTTTTTTGATACTGAGAGTGCATGCTGATAATTTGCATTGACACAACTCAATTGATTAATCAACAACAGATGTCTCGCAGACGAAGAGCATTTTAAGAAATTTAATTTATCCACATCGTTTGCCATGCCTGCGACACAATTTTCAAATCTGGATAAAACGTTGTTGAACTTGATTTGGTAGTTCTCCATTTCACGCCCGCTGAACGCAAGTCCCGTGATCTGCCTCTGGTGGAGACTCACTGCATATGATGAAGGAGTTCTATTCAGGGTAGATTCCGACGTATAGGGAAGAGAAGGTTAGTCTTAATAGCTCATTGTCTCTGGGGGATATAGAGAGGAATTGAGATCTTCTAATTCTTTTCGTATAACCAATCAGATTCTATCTGCTCTCTCGCCTCCTCGTCAGAGAAGCGGGAATTCTTAAGTTTGTACATAGAAATCTCTATTTAAGTAATTTACTCCAATATTTCCAGGTGGAATACTCAGAATATAACAGGAGTAATTTTCGCTTCATGGGATAACTGAAGCCTCCTCTTCATTTTCATCTTCAGAATAAAGATTCTGGTAAGGCGGTACTTCATGGAATCCTCCATAGTGAATGTGTTAAAGGCCACTACATCTCTGAAAGGGAAGTGAAAACAACAACAAGAACTCAGTATATCGAACCCTTTGTCGCTGTTTGTTATTGTTAAAATTTAGATGTCGTCCCTTTTAAAATGAGTTTCGGAAATTGTCGAAGAATCAGATAATCCGAAGATGACCCAGACTGAAGCAAGTCGAAGAGCGAAGTTACGAAAAAAATAAAACCTTCTTTTACGATCCTCTCCCTAATTCTAGTAACTATTAACTGTCAATGAGATAGCTAATTGACAACTTGGATAGCTCTCCAGTAGTGGGGAAGGTTTTTATAACAATTCAACGCCGGTTAAAACTGGGATAAAATGCGTTGAAATAAGCGGCTTTCGCTTTCGGTGTTAGGAGAACATCCCCCGCCACCAACAGCTACACTCTGGTAGGTACGTCGACCTTCCTATTTTCTACAATATTTCGTTTTTCGCCCAAAAATGATAGCTCAGTTTCTCATAATACACTCATTATAAACAACTAGAAACTTATAAAATAAAGGGTCCGTTTTACCTTGTGACGCACGTCACTACATCTTGAAATCATTACTATGTTTTTCGAATGAAGTCATGGTTTCTTTTTTTAAATGTTTTATTCTTAAATTTGTATATACTTACATCTAATAATTTTATTTTATTAGTACGGTTCAGTCATATCCAATGTTTATTGAGTATTTCTTAAATATTTAACTGTAGAGACATGACGTTAATCAATGCCAAACAAATGACTTTTAGTTTGACCGTTATGCGACGTTCCATTATGAACGAGTGTAACCAGTAGTTTATTTTAACTATATGGTTTTCCTTTATATTATTTAAATTCTGAAATATTCAATGATATTATAAGTTTTAAATATTTATTTATTACATATAATTATAACAATTAGCTATAATAATTGTTAATAGGATAGAACACTCTCGGCTGCCAATTTACATTGCATTCACTGTAGAAAGATTGTGCCTAGCACAATCTTTCTACAGTGAATGCCTAATGGATAAGACGCTATTTGTTTTCTCAAACGGTCGGCATCAGATTTTAGCTTGAAGCGCTTGCTTTTCCAGACATATTAAATAGCTTTGATACAGCGAACAGTTTATATGTTATATATTTATATACTACTATAGGCGGATCAGGCGTTTCCCGGGTATCAATGTGTAATCTAGCCCTTAATACCATATCGCAATTTTTATTTCATATTTTATCTTTATAATAACGGAGAGCGGTGTTTCCAATTATAAATTCTCATCGTAATTAGCTCGAACAATCTATGATGCAATGTAGGTTTTCAAAAATAAATAACCGCTTTTTTAGAAACGATACAAAAGTTTAAATATTCGCTGTATCTATGGAAACCCAATATGCTTGCAGTTATTACTGTGGTTTTGAATAATAAAAGTTTCGGATTATCATTTAGCCATTTCTTCGGTTTCTCTGATATATTATTGTCATGACTATTATGACGAGGACTTGTGTGTTGTTAGGTGTTCTATAAAAATGCTGTTAGTTTATGGGCAGATTTTCCTGTTCCCCAATATCGGGTATCATTATGACGTAGCTCCTATAATACCTGGTGCCTTCCTGTAAAACATTCGAGAAAAAACTCGCCTGTAAATAATTTTCCCTTCTTCCTTTGTGTACCTAAAACTAAACGGAACTATCATGACCAAAGTTTATTTCCAAGAACTTCCCATTTGTCGAATACAATACTGCGGGGCTGCTTCCCAGCTGAGTACAACGTGGTCGCCGAGTTTCTTTCTGGTTTTCCATCCATCGATGCTTCTTTTATAGACCTGTTTATCACGTGACCGGCTAAAACACGCCTTTCTAATTCTTGGATGTGGTTGTGTTCGTGCATTAAATGGACATTCAAATATTTGAATTTCAATTCTAATCAAACTGCACCGTTTGACTATTTTTCATGGTCTTCTTTGTTGCTTTTCCCGCAAGGAAATTGAAGTAGAGAAAAGAAAGAATTAACGAAGGACCGAATCAGGACAAAAAAAAACAGGAGAAAGGTAGGTAGCAATCTCGTCATTTTGAGTACATGCTCTCCTATCAACATTACATTATAATGTCGAAAGTTGGGACAATTAATTTTAGTTCCTTTTAGACGATATGTTTAAATGTATTTTCTCAAAAAGTCTTTTTAGATTCCCTATTATAATTGACCAATTGACACCACAGCTAAATCAACGAAATCTGTCTTTGTCAACTTTCAGCAGAAAAGGATCAACATTTCACCTGTCACCGTGCGACCGTTCATTTTTCTTAAATGCAGACCCTTCAATTACTCTGACCAACCAACTCCATTACAACCACGCTACACACGTCACACATCTTGACACATTACTACTTTTGGCAACAATGAAACTGCTCACACCTTAAAGAGGTGACCACTCAAGAACACCGCGTATTATGAGGCGAGACGCGAGGTCCTGATAAACAAGTCTTTGAAAATTGGTAGAAAGAAATGGCGGACAGAATCAATCATTGTGAATAAATGCTTGAATGATGAATGCGTTTTCAATTTGGAATCGATAACAGAATTCGGATTTTAAATCAAAATATCAAAATGAGAAAATGAAAAGAAAATACGAACCCCAATCGATTTGGATTTGTTTTATACTAATAACAGGAACGGACATTCTGAAGATTCGTCCATTCAATCTGCGCTTTAAGCAATTACAATGCTACTTCAAATTAAACACCGATGGAAATATAGAGGGTGGAGTCATCTAAAAATACTATTAGAAACTTAAGCGTGACAGACCGAAATATGCTATTTCAAACTTAACGGTGACAAAGATACCAACACAGTAACACTCTGATACCAATGCATATACACATCTAAAGTAAGATGCGCCCACCCAGACTGCGTGTTTAAGGATGGACATGGTATTTCAAATTAAAATGTGACAGATCGACGAATGCAGCGACTATTATGAAGAAGCGTTGGCGTGTATAAAAAGGTGTTTCAAACCGAACGACGGACAAGCCACTGAAGTTTCGCAATTTATTTTTCTTTTATCTCATTTGTATATATTAAATGATAAATGAAGAAATGCAAGTATAATTTTGTATTGAATTATTTGAGCGTCCATATAGTCATCTCCGGTTGCGACACGATTTTTGGTCTTTCACAAATGCCACATGTCGTCCAGAATAGAGTAGAAAAAAGAAACTGCCACTGGCTAACTTCCACTCAATGAGCGTGCATCGTTCACAACTCATGGGCACCTCGTGTTGAGAGATATGTGAATTATGAAACATGTTCAGATACATTATCGCATCTCTGTGCGAAGCTTTGTCTATTCGGTTTCTCCGTCTGTTAACCTAAATTTGAAATCACCTTTTCATCGCTAAACGCTCAGATTGAATGGACGCATCTTAAGAATAGTTCTGTTCTGGCAATTGTAAGAAATTCTTGAAATTAAGAAAACCATAGTGTGCAAATAATAGAAACCGCCCCTCTTTGTTCGCCGTGTGTACAAATGGAGTTCGAATGTAAAAAGGGAATCTCTTGTTGAACATAATGGACGAAATATCCTTTATTTTAGTTTGATCCATACGTGTTTTATTATATTTTACGCTAACCGGGTGTGTTTCTCGTTTCGTCTTTAAGTCTGATGAAACATGTGAGTTTATGTTGCGGGTGAAGTACGGCGGATTCATCTACAACAATTCATCTACAACAATTCATCTACAAACTAGCAGGAAGAACCGACGTTATTTGGGATTTTAATGCGCTGAGCCTATAACACCATATTCCCATAGGTTATTCTTATGTTTTACGTTTTATAATTTTCAATTCGGGTGTTGAGACCGAAAGATGTACTAAGCATTTATTGGGTTGCATGGCGTCTAAGAATAGTTTTCTTAACTGAAATAAATTTCGATAAAATTATAGTCTTTAAACGCATTGAGGCACACTCGGTGTTTTGGGAGATCAATGAGAAACTATGTTAACTCCTGCACCAAGCCATGAATCCATTATTAACATTTAAATTTAAATATTCTCCATTCCCAACATTTTTAAGTTACAAATGAAATAAAATAATGTAAAACATCGTATTTCCTTTTAAGGGGGGACGCGCAAACCGCACGCTAATGTTCTATCTCTTTTGATCCATAATGAAATATATTGTGCAAAATGTAGTCTCACAATCTATATTGCTATGAGAATCTATTTCCACTACCTTAGGACGAGTTCGTAAACAAACAGGTACAAACTATAACTTTATATATAGTTGCAATTAATCTAATCTAATATGCCGTTGTATGAAAATCAGTGGTTGTTAGTTATGTTCAACGTATTCGATAGCCAAGCAGAGATTATTGAGTCTGCTAGCACATTATAGCGACACCAGAAATGGGTGTTTATTTGAAGGTATTGCGATTATTAAGATGTTGCGAGCACATTGTACATGATGGTCAACAACAGAATTCGCAAAAATGTTATTAAATCTTTCAGATGTTCATTGCTTAAAATTCGTCTTAAAACCTTCAGTCTGTGTTCGATAATTCTCAAAAGATTAAGTTATCGCAATAAGAAAAATAGATGAGTTGAGCTCTACTTTCACTGCTTTTACATTCGAAACGACCTGGCCACACATGATATTGAACTTTACCACCTAAACCCTACATGTGTTCAAAACATTTTACACATCCAAAGACATTTTCATAACCCTATAATATTTGTATACTACGGTGATTAAAAGTACTAGCGTAAAGGATTCATTTGATTGAACACATGTTGCTATTTCCCCCGTAGATGCAGATACAATTACGGGATTATACATTTCCAAAGAGTTTAGTGCGTAAATGATCACACTAGATACCAATTGGATATGTCGTAACTTCTATTATAAATTGACATCATTTGAGATATGAATGCCCCGTTGATCTTCATCTGTTAAAACGCTGTGGACCTTATTTGTTTGCATGCTTGTCACCATGCATACTGGATAACGCCACAAAAAAACAAGAATGAGAGAATTATTACGAGAGATGAATGCGTAAATAATTAAAAGAGAGAGACAAATAGAGGGGGTACAGAGAGAGGGGAAAGGGGTGAGAGAGAGAGGAAAAGAGAGATTGGAAAACACGGAAAGAGGAAAAAAAAGGAGAGGGAAGAGCGGATAAAAAACGAGTGATTATTATTAAGAAAGTAATATATATGTACTTGAAAATGGATGACGTCAGAAAATGAGCTTATTTTTTTAAATTACAGGTATAACAAATATTGAGCAAACAGGTCACGGGAAGGTAGTATTTTTATAAATCTAAAGCTTATGTTTCAGGTCTGAATAGGCTATCCTCCTAGACTGAGATAACTTTTATGGATAATTTATTCTGACTTTGGACACCCATATGACGTTCAGTAATAGCTAGACCCCACAATAAATCTGCCCCTGTGTTTCATCCATCTCTAAGCAGGAATTATGGAATGAAGAACTACATGTCCGAGACAAACGAAAGTAAATAGCCTTTATGTTAGAACAATTATTTATTCAAAAAGATTTAAGCAAGAAATTCAGAGAGAAATAGATTTTATAGTCGAAATATTCAATATGTACACAACCGTCAAGTAGGTAGTCCAGCTTCTACCAAACAAGCTGTGGCCTTACTTGGGCAACAATCTCCGGCCCCGAAATAAGATTGACCGAATTAAGGACATTTTTGAAAGTGACTTAATCTCTGTCAATTCTGAGGTATTGTCCTGGTCAGTTCGAGGAGGTCCCAACCGAGAAATGCCGACGGGGCTGCCTAGACATTTTTTGAACCAGCATGCTCTTCCTCTATGGCGCTGGCGTCAAATCCCACTTTCCGACCTTGTGTCACATCTTCCCGCCATGGGAGGCAGATAAACAGTATTATAATCTCCGGCCCATAAGTGATTCTCTGCTTCAGTTTATCTCTGCTCGCAGCAATAAGGTACATGTAGGCCAGTCCTTTTACATAGCCTTATAGAAAGTAATGATTGAATGACAAACCTGCTTCGATTAATAAATATAGTAGTGTCTGTTATACAACACAAAATTCGCATTACTGTGTGTGTCAGGTTAAACTCAGACACTATATATCTTTCGATTTAGTAGGACTCCGCTTCGGTTATGGTTATAACATATTCATTCGGTTCGAGTCACCAGGGATCAATTTAATGTAGAAAAAATACTTCTTATCATTTTTACTGAAAGTTGTTTGGAAGACAACACTAAAACTATGCAAAACAATCAACTTCCGATGTATTTGTTTTTCTTCAACATGACTGATTAATTTAATTTCATCTACCTACGAGATGTCGGACATTTTTATTTATATTTATTTATCTATGGACGTATACGTTTCGTCTCTTTTCAATCAAAACTCATCAGCATAGAAGTACGACTATTCACTACCGGTCACACGATTCGAAACCCTGGATTACAATTATTTTTTAACCCTAATCCAACGTCGCTAACCGATAGGCCAGTTCTGAACAGCTTATAAACAATGATAATTTTAACACATATAAAGGCGGCGAGACATACAGGCATTCAAATATATATATATATATATATATATATATATATATATATATATATATATATATATATATGTATGTGTGTGTGTGTATGTGTATATATAAAGTAGGAGATGGATAGCATTATTAATTGCTATATTGTACTCAACTTTTGTCTGTTTTTCATGGCTCTTTAAACATCCTGTTATAACTATAAATAACGCTGTCATTCACTTATAAGTAATACTGCAATGAAAATATTGAAACTGTTTTACTGAAGAAAGGTTTTTATCACATGATAAACATTATACTACAGTAATTGACCTCAATAGTTCCCTGCCTATTCTAATAATAGTAAAGGGACGCGTCCATTATTAATAAATAAATGTGGAAAACAGTTTTAGAATAGCATCACATTTTCATGAAGCATCCTTTACATATCGGATCTCATAGTTCGATAAATATTACTAATGCTACTACTACTGCTATTACTATTACTACACTTATATACTACCAAACGTTTGAGCATATGAGATATGATTAATCCTTGATATAACGAATGCGTCTAATGAGGTCACAATTATAATACTACCAGCGATACTATTGCTACTCCTATAGTAATATATTGAATGTCATATATGTATGCTTGCTGGAAACCATTTTCATTTGCTCTTTTGTGATATATTCGATGTCATTGAAGAAATTCAAGGACAAGCCAAAATAATTCAGCGTGAGAAAAGTTGGTTTTATTGTGATTCGCGAAAACTTTATCTAGAGAAACCACTAATGTCGAAAGAAATGTGCGTAGAACGAAACTTCTCCACTGAAACTAATTAAACTGCCAACAAGTCAACTATGAGTTTTATATTAAGTTGAGAAGATCTTTTTTTAAAAAGAAATGGCTCTCTTTGATATTGCGCCGTGACAATCCTTTCCAACGAACTTACCACGTATATCAAAAACTGAGCAGAAACCTTTTATTTCGAAACTTGTGAGACAATACTTAAAGAATCTACATCTTTCATAAAGTTGTGTAAATGTGTTCTTTCTTGTCATCAACTTGACGATATAAACCTTATTAATACGACTAAAACTGCAATATACACATGAGTTAAAAACTATTTAACATCATTACATAAGTTTCCATATGCCCCAATACACAATACTACTACTACTACTACTACTACTACTACTACTACTACTACTACCACTACTACTACTACCACTACTACTACTACTACTACTACTAATAATAATAATAATAAGAAGAAGAAGAAGAAGAAGAGGAAGAAGAGCAAAGAACAAAAGTACGAAAACAAATGGCTTGTTTTAAATTATTGGACAACATTCCACTAAATTACGGCCTTAACAGCCCTCTTAGTAGAGGTTTTTAACATCCCTCTTAGCAGCGGTTTTTGGCGAGTACAATTTAAACATAAATAAACAATGTTGCATTCTTAGTGATAAAAACTGTACCCCATACACCGTGGAATCAAAGGTTTTCATATGTCATGTCTTGGAAGTTATATTTAATCTTGTTTACCACGACATAAGTAAAACTAGAAAATGCAGAATCACGCAGCGTCACCTATGATTTTTGTTATTTCCGATTCAAGCTGTTTTCTGTCTGTTTCCAGGCTAAATAAGTTTCGAAATATGAAAAAATGAAGAATCACATAGACCATTAAGATGAATGTGTAAAGTCAAATCATTGTTTCACCTAAAAGACGAGTTGAGTATTTTCCCAATTCCATTTGTGTAAAAACAACTCATATTACACTTATTGATTATTAGTTGAAACTTTCGGCTTTTTCTTTGTTTGGTGTGCAAAGCGTAGACTTGTTTTAAGAGAGCAAAACAAAGACGTTCTTGAGAACTATCGGATGTAATATTTAACAAAACTGATCGGTCTATTAATATTCTATGAATATTGTAAGTGTTCTGCAAAAAAGGAGATGCCTCTGTTGTATTGAACACTAACAGTTAATAGAAATAAATACTCTCGAACACAAAAAGGTTACGAAATCAATTATATAGCTTTTTATTCTCGCGCTCACATAACATATAACAATTACACATGATACTATTTATACTTCTTTTTCAGAAACATAAGTACAACTGGTGACATTCCTGAATCTGTATCCTGGTGTTATTCGATGCACTGCAAGAAACACTTGTAAGAATACATCTTCAGTTTCTTTTTCATTTCACTTTCCTAACGTTCGCTTAAACGTATAGACGAAGCGTTCTGCTTGGTCAGTGAACCTTAAGTTGTACCGGAATGGTTGTGACGTGACTAATTCAAAAACATTTTCAGAAATCTCCAATTTTTTAACCACAAATCGAGTTTCGTTATCAGAAACAATTGTATCGGGAAGACGAAATCTTGCTAAGATATTATATACAAAAAGTGTTTAGTGCTTTTGTGCGTAGGTTTTTTATATTTGACAGTAAACTAATTATTATTCGTAACGGGGAGTTGGATTTTAAAAAGCCAGGTTTATTTTTATAATAACGTCACCATTTCTCTAAAAGTATGAAGAAGGTAGACACACAAACAGTCTTTCAGGTGAGATATTCGCGGGAGAGATCAAGAAAAACAACAGATAATGAGAGAATTTTCAATTCAACTTCGACCTATTCTTGTCTAAATCTAAAGTATTGCATTTTGGATAGCTGGATTTTCTCAACATTAATAAACGACCTTTGGTCTAACTTTGCCCTTATGGGGAGACAAGTTAATAGGGACAGCCTTAACAGTAAATTTTGTAGGGGTCTTTTTTATTACGTTAATCGCATAATATTGGTAACAGGTAAACATTAAATTGCTGTATAAAACACGGTTTTGTCCATCTTCTATTTTTCAATATCGATTATGTAGACAGAAAACGAAACTCTGAATGCTGATGAGTGCTTTGGTTTTTTGTTCACTTAATGATAAAGGGAGGGTACATATTTGACGTAACAGCAGTTTCTTTACTTGCTCTTCGCACGCGCCGGTTTAAAAAAGTGTTTTTTCAATAATTTTAATGTAATTTGTATTTATTTTCGACTTTCGTAAATTCCCCGCCTCTACACAAATGCGTTGCTGTGAGTATGCTCTTTCGTCATTATGATTTATAAAGTGAACACTTACAGAAAACTACATAATTTAAAAATCGATTGTAACTACTTACTTGGGGTTCAGATGTGCTAGCGGGAGTTTCCTGAGTTCTTCAATTTTCCTGAGAAACTCCCATGTACGTGTCCTGCTAGTATATATATATATATATATATATATATATATATATATATATATATATATATATATATATATATATATATAGTAAGGAAATCAACATCTTTGAAGCACGGATTAGAATGTATTAAAGTGAAATATTTTGAAATTCAACAATCGTGCTATTTTAAATGAAAAATTCATTTATTTAATTTTTTTGCGAGCTTTCGTTGTACAAAAACTTTGTCAGGCGAGACTGTCTTATAGTTTTTTCTTCTTCTTTTCTTCCTCCTAATTTTGATGGTATTAACCGCGAGGGGTTGAATCACGACACGAGCAGAAAGAGATGTCAAGTGCTTAAGACGTTAGGATAAGTATAGTCCTGGCGATGTTATGCGCAGATTAGCGCTTTTTTAAGTAAGGAAATTAACATCTTTGAAGCACGGATTAGAATGTATTAAAGTGAAATATTTTGAAAATCAACAATCGTGCAATTTTAAATGAAAAATTAATTGATTTAATTTTTTTTTTCGAGCTTTCGCTATAGAAAAACATTGTCAGGTGAGACTGTCTTATAGTTTTTTTTCTTCTTTTCTATATATATATATATATATACAGGGTGAGCCAAAAGTAGGTGGACATTAATATAATTAATTAATTAATTAACATCATTGTTTTAATTGTACGTATTTTCAAGAAGGAGTCAGAGTCGAAGGTTTGGGAAACAGTCAAAGTTGGAGGTTCGGTAAATAATCATGATAGGAGTCAGGGCCTGCAGTTCGGGTAGGAGTGACTGACTTATGTTCGGGAAGTAGTCAGATCGTGCAGTTCGGGTAGGAGTCAGTGATTGAGGTTCAGGAAGGAGTCAGAGCCCTACGTTCGAGTAGGTGTCAGAGCCTGACGTTCGGGAAAGAGTCAGGGCCGAAGGTTCAGGAAGGAGAGCTTGCGGTTCGGGTAAGAGTCAGAGCTTGAGGTTCGGGTAAGAGTCAGAGCCTGACGTTCGGGTAGGAGTCAGAACCTAACGTTCGGGTAGGATTCAGAGCCTGGCGTTTGGGTTGGAGTCAGAGCCTTAGGTTCGAGAAAAAAAGAAGTCGAAGCAGGCCTCCTTTAATTCAAAAGTGTTTATTATTCTAGATAGAGCGGGTGTTTAATCAAAAAGTACTCTATATCATAGATAGAGCAGGTGGGTTTAAACGCAGCTTCGCTTAAGATAAAAAAAAACTGATGTTTGGGAATGAGTCAAAGCCTGAGGTTTGGGAAGGAGAGCCTGGGGTTTTAGAATGAGAACCTAAGGGTTGGGTAAGAGTCAGAGACTAATGCTCGGGTTGGATTCAGAGCCTGAGGTTCGGGTAGAAGTCAGAGTCTTAGTTTCTGAGGTTCGGGAATGAGTTAGAGTCGACGATCTTGAGGAGTCAGAGTCGGAGGTTCTGAGAATGAGTCAGTCGGATGTTTGGGAAACAAAGAAGAAGTCAGAGTAGGCCTCCATAATTTAAAAAAAATGATGATTATCATAGATAGAGTGGGTGTTTGATCAAAAACTGCTCAATATCCTAGATAGTGCTCAGGAGCCATACGCATTTTTTCCTTTCCATCATTTACAAATAAAAGAGAATATCATTACAAGGATAATAGTGCACTGTAGACCAGCATTGCGCGGGATAAAAACATGTTCGGGAAGGCGTCAAAGCCTGAGGTTCTCGAATGAATAAGAGCCTGCAGTTCGGGAAGAAGTCACAGCCTGCGGTTCTGGAAGGAGTCATATTCAGCGGTTTTGGAAGAAGTCAGAGTCTGAGATTCGGGTAGGAGTCAGAGCTTGAGCTTCGTGAAAGAGGTTCGGGAAGAAGTCTTAGCCTTATGTATGGGTAAGAGTCAGAGTTTTAGGTTCCGGTGAGATTCAGAGTCAGAGGTCAGGGAATGACTCAAAGACGGAGGTTCTAAGAAGGAGTCAGAGTCGGAGGTTCTGAGAAACAAAGAAGAAGTCAGTGTAGGCCTCCTTAATTTTAAAAGTGCGCATTATCATAGATAGAGTGGGTTTGTAATCAAAAAGTACTCAATACCATTGATAGAGCTGTTTGGGAAACAGTCAAATCAGGATGTTGGGGATGGAGTCAGAGCCTTTAGTTCGAGAAGGAGTCGCAGTCAAAGGTTCAAGAAGAAGTCAGACCCTGAGGTTCTGGAAGGATTCAGAGCTAAGGTTCGGGAAGTAGTCAGAGCCGAAATTTCAGCAAGGAGTGAGCTCCTGAGTTTCGGGTAGGAGTGAGAGCCTGATGTTCGAGTAGGAGTCAGATCTTGAGGTTTGGGGAGGTGTCAGAGCCAGAGGTTGGGTTGGAGTCAGAGCCTTGGGTACGGGTAAGAGTCAGAGCCTTAGGTACGAGTAGAAGTCAGAACCTGACGTTCGTGTAGGAGTCAGAGCCTGACGTTCGTGTAGGAGTCAGAGTCTGACGTTCGTGTAGGAGTCAGAGTCTGACGTTCGTGCAGGAGTCAGAACCTGACGTTCGTGTAGGGGTCAGTGCCTGAGGTTCGGGTAAGGGTTCAGCACGGAATCAGAGCCGGATGGTTTGGGAAACAAAGAAGAAGAAGTCAGAGTAGGCCTCCTAAATTTTACAACTGCTCATTATCCTAAATAGATAGGGTGTTTAATAAAGAAGTGCTCAATATCATTGATAGAGCAGGTGTATAGCATTACCCGAAATAAAAAAATGATGTTTGAGAATGAGTCAGAGCCTGCGGTTGGGGAAGGAGTCAGAGTCTAAAGTTCAGCACGGAATCAGAGCCGGTGGAATGGTACAGAGCCTAGGTTTCATTGTATGGTAAGGAGTCCGAGACGGATGGTGCTGGAAGGAGTCGGATGGTATGGTCACCCTTTAAAAAATTATATATTTGATTTTGTAAGTTTTCAATAAACGAAAAAAGGAAATAATATTCTGGATTTTATCAGGTTTTGGGTTTGTTATCATTTAGTAATTCCGTTGTTATTATTTCCTGTAACGAATCGATAAAGAATTTACATTATGAAGATGATACACTTGCAATTGTCGTTATCTACTTTGCGATTCAATGGATAATCATTTTTTAAACATATGTACAAATGATAAATAATATTTGGTAGTGTTGGATTTTTTAGCATAGTAACAAAGTATTAATTATGTTATACATTTTGTATTTTACTGAGTTATAATATATATATATATATATATATATATATACATATATATATATATATATATATATATATATATATATAATGTGTGTGTGCGTAAATGTGAAATATTTTAGTACTTTAATGCAGTTACATGGTTTATCAAACTGGCGCAATATATAAATATTTGAAACGTAAATTCAAGCTTATCAAGAAAGTTGACTTCTGAAAATCTTAATGTTTTTGTATTAACATTTTTTTTTAGAAGTCGATTTTCCTAAATAGTTTGAATTTGAATTCAAATATATAAAAAAAACCTTCTAGAATGCATTTAACTACTTCCAAGGATTAGTTTGTTTGCTTGTGTTTTATGGAAATCGATATATTAGCAATGCTAACATTATTATTTCTTTCAATAAGGGTTAAATTTTTCACAGAATCAAAACACATCATTGGCATTTTCTTCGATTTCCAGCTGAGTTCAGTTGGGGCAATTATCAGTTAGATCCATACAATACCTTTAATATGTATGAACGTAAAAAAGGATTTTTATTTTTAATAAATTTTCTTCGTTTCATAAAATAAAAATAAAATTAAACAAATATCTAAGTGTAGCATTATCTAAAAAGTTTTAAAACAGTTTTTTAAACGATTCAAAAAAGTATTTAAAAATGTTTAAATATTTTAATAATTATTTTTATCGGTATATTTAAGACTAGTTTAAAGCCATATTTCGCTTTACGGCTGTTTTAAAGAAAGGGAGCGTCAACCCATAGTTTTTAACGGTTATTTCATTACTTAACCTCATATTACATATGCTATTTTGAACGTTTCATTGCTGTATACCCTTTCATTTATTTATGTGGCTCGATAAGTAAGCTTATAGTTACATGTTTCATCAATTGATTCTCAGAGAATAATCAGCTGATCACGTAAGATACTGTGCAGATAATATAGCATACAGGACATTTTGAGAGATGTTTTATGAATAGAATTTATATCTGCATTTATTTTGCAGACCATGAAATAGCCGAGACCACGCATTATCATTTGAATAACCGCTAAGTTTTAATTCGCCTACGAAGATTATCAGACTGATGTTTTAGGCATCTGATGCAGGTGGTGATAAACATTCAAAAAGCTGAACATTGATGCTGAAATAAATCGACATTTTGTGCATATTTTTTTCATATTTAATTGTTATGTGTATTACCTTTAAACATGTAACACATTTTTAGCAACTTAATGATTATGTGTTTATTTATTTTTTAAACTATGATTATAATCTTAATGATTATGTGTTTATTTATTTTTTAAACTATGATTATAATCTTAATATATTGAAAAATCTGGCGTGATAAGCAAAACTGATACCATATTTGGATTAAGCAACGAAAATCTGGCAAAATGCAATGGAATGCCATACACCAGAAACTTGTCCAGTGGAGTATGTGTGTATGTGTGTGTGTAGTAACAAGTGAAATGAGATTGAAGACGGACGAAAAGTAGAAAATAAGATCTATAACTAGATAGAGAGCAAAGGATAAAGAACAAGAAAAATACAAATAGAAGGAAGTTCTCCACTAATTAGTTACTCTATTTTCCATTGTCGTCTTAAAATGAGAACGAAGGTGGAACGAAAGAGTAGCAAAATTGAACAGACTATTGTGTGTGAGAGATATAGATAGCGCGCAAGCGAGAGAGAAAGGGAGTGGGAAAGACAGCAAAATTGAAAACCAAATACTGTCATGTGGAAGATTTTCATCCTTGAACATATTTACTTCATTTTTATCCGTTTTGAGAGGTCGAGCTATTACTTGGAGCCATGCCCCTTATTTCTAACTATGGAAGGCGCCACAATCTCTGATCTTTCTTTTAAATTACCGAACAAAAATAAAGCAACTGAATCTGTCATATTAATTTGCAAAACCAGCCTCTAATTAGGAACGACACTCGCGGTCGACAATCAGTGATTTAAATGTGATGCCACAGAATAAACACCTTTTTTGTTCTGCTTTTCTTTCGTAAAGGCGGCGCTATTTTCGTGTTGTAGCCGGAAACAGATTATTTAAGTCTGAATTAAGAGGCACGATCTTGTAAAATGGAGCGTTGGTCTGTCAGTCGGTCTATATTGTCAGTTGACTATCAGTCGGTCTATCTTGTAAGTAGACTATCAGTCGGCCTATCAATCTCAGTTGACTATCAGTCGGTCTATCTTGTCAGTTGACTATCAGTCGGTCTATAAATCTCAGTTGAATATTTATAATATTCATTTATTCTATTTTGAAAGTCACGATTGTAGCACTCATAAATATTAACATTTCTTTCATCTCGGAGAGCAGCGCATGTGAGGCTGTTTAGTCGCAGAATGACCGATCAGACTCATGGGCGTATTAATTTTGATTAGACCTTTGAATGACTATATTTTGACGACATAAACCCAGCGACGTATGTCACTTAAATAAATACACATCGTTGTTGTATTTTCTAGATTATTCAAACTACTGTTCTCATCTTGGATCTTATTCTCACAACGTTTCGGCCAATGTAACCCCCGAGCTTATTCATCACGGGAATCTGTACGACATTTCGAACCCTTTATTTAATCCATGGGGGTAGCTTGCACTTGTACCATCAGCCATGACCAGGTACACGTCTTAAGTAATTCGTAATTGTATTCTTAGCATCGCCGACACTAAGTATTGAACCTTTAATTTCTTAGTTCGACATGATACACCTAAAGAAGGGCAGAGGTTACATAGATCGAAACGTTGTGAGAATAACATTCAAAATAAGAACAGTAGTTCGAATAATACAAATTATCAATCGTGACTTCAATATCGTTGTTGTTTCTAAACGGGGTTTGTTTTACCATTTAATTTCCCATAAGAAAAGTCTCAGAACCAAAATGATACATGTGCTGCCTTTCGTCAATAGACTATATAATTGCAGACCGTTTTAAAATATATCTCTCTTTCGTAACATGTAATCTTTCTCAACCAATCAGAGCTTTTGGTATCTACCAACCTTTTATTATGGAGCTTCTTCACTGGCGACCACATGCATAAAGAAATGATAGTTCGTAGTTTCTTGAATTCATGCATTAATATTTAAAACCGTCTACGTCGTTCGTTTTTTAAGTATATTACGGCTATAAAGAAGAATACGGCAATACCTGATACTTCTTCCAATATGTGTATGCGTATGCGTGTTTGTGTTTTCGTTTATATGTTTGTGTGTTAGCAGTGTAACGTATAGGCCCTTAATTCTTCTTTAAGGGCGCCAAATCGACATATGTAATCATAATGAAATTTACTTTCTAAGGGGTACCACATCAGTTTGTAACTCTAGACGTATCTTCAGCTGTCATAATGTAATGTCGATTAAAATTATTATCTGCTTCTTATCATGTAACGATTTCATAGGTTGGGGACATTGGCACGTAGTGCGTCAAGAAGCTACGTATCAAAAGGACAACACACATCTGGACATACTTGATATCTTTCGGTATTCGATCGTTCAATCATTTTGGATGGCATTTTCTCCAGTCAGTTTGAACACAAAGAATACTAGGAACAAAAATGATTTCACGTTAACTTCCATTGCTTATTCTCACACTCATTTCTCTGTATTAACACCCTACAGGACTTTCTTGTGGAAATCTGTTTATTTTGGCACCTTCTCTACTCCAAAACAAAATGCAAAAGGGTGCTTTGCTACATTAAGACCCACGTTAACTTTGACCCGTCGTTAAAGTTAGGGTTAGATTCAGGGTCAAAGTTGGGGTTAGGGGTCGCGTTAGAGTTAGGATTAGGGCTAGGGTCATGGTCAAAGTTCGCGTGGGTCCTAATGTAACAAAGTACGCACAACAGTTTATTTAGAAACTTTACCTAGGTTAAATTTAAGATGCGACCAAATTTCACCCTACACATATCATTCGCTAACCTATTCTTTTGCAACCTACTCATTACCATATAAAATATTATTACAGAGGTGGAGTTGGGTGATCAATACAACGAATGAGTTAGTATTCTAGAACAATATTGTTAGATGTCCGTTGACAAGTCATATTAAATATTGGCTCATCATATTGTGCCGCTAGTTGGGAAGACAGACAGGGGCAACATTTTCACTGGTCGAACTCGAGTGTAGGGTAAGCAATTTAAATAAATAATGGAAGTGCCTTCTCGTAGAAAATATGCCTTGAACAGTTTTGGATGAGATTAGAAGACGATCGAAGTTTACATATTTTTCAATTATAGCAATTGATTAATTCTTCCGAATTAGCATTGCAGCAAGTGTTTTTCAAGATTTCAAGATTTGTAATTGCAAATATTACAATTTTTAATCAATTTACGATTGTCAAATTTCAACCAAACATTGTCAGATTGTTTTTTTCTGTTGAAGGAGGAAATTACAATATTTTATGGTATTGCTATGATACAGTGTCAATAACCAGATTAATTAAACGTGTCTTAAGGATGTTAGCCACTACAAGAAACCCATCAAATCAGTGGTTTAAATTGGCGATAGTTCTCTTCACAAGAGTCCAACGTTAAACCCCCTGGCCGGATATACTCAAGCAGTATGAAATGGAATAAGTGCATGGAAGATACTGCCAAGTCTGCTGCAATGAAGCAGTTTCTTTCTACCGGACTAGAAAATGTATCACATCTGCTTGTATCCTATATTTCTATCAAACCACCATTCGCCTGTGCATGTCGTATTGTTGCCACATCTGGGCTGATACACCACTCTCTAGTCTCTCCCTCCTTGAAAGAATGTAAACATAATTTTATTCTAAACTTATTTCGGTCGTATAGATCATCAAGGACTATTTGTATGTCTTCCATTGAGTCCCTAATGGCAGCAATGCTATCAAAATAACTCATATTTGATATTTTGTGTCCACTAATCGAAAATTCTGATTTACATGTATTTTCTACTTCACACGTGAAAAATCAATCTGTATAATTTACGGTTAAGAAATAATAGTTTTCTGTCAGGGTCAATACTATTAAAACAAGATTAGTGTTTCTTTTTTCGTAAAAATAATTGTCATATTCAGCTTAATATACTTTAAATAAATAACACAAATATGTATCTTCTTTATTTAGTAAGGAAAGTGGAACGTGGACCTTGGAGTTACTTTCTGTAACTCTCGTTTACCTTATTTTGTCTTTTAGTTCTCACATTTCATGAGCGATTGTTCGGACACAGTGGGAGAATTTCTATTTTCTGGGTAGGAATATATGAATCTCACACTTATCGTTGGGTGGTTTTTCACCATGAAGTTTTATTCATCCTTACATTAAGAATTGTTTCAATGTTGCAATTAAATTCTTTTAAAACAATAAATATTCTCTTTTCTTCCTTTTAGTTAAATATTTTTCAAATCAATAAAATGAATATCACTTTTTGAAATACATTTATAATAATTTAGATATTCTGTCGACGGGTAGACATCATTCGATTTTGGGACAATTTATTTTAAAACGGGGAAATTCGAATTTGCTAACCTTAGCGACATCAGATTACTTATAAATTACTGTACTGATCGGACGATCTTATTTTTTAAAATGTGTTTGAAAAATGATAACATACGTACAAACATGAACTTCGCGTATTATTGGCAATTATTAATTCATTTAACTACGATTTAAGGTAACTGCAACTGCAGAAGGCTGAAGACTTCCACGATCGGAACAGTGCGATAATGTCAGCTACCAACATTTCGAAATGCATTTGATGGCTTGTAATTGAAAATGCAAATGTATTATTTTCCCAAAAAATTTGTTTCAATTGGTAATCTATTCGTTTCTGACGAAAATAGAACTGTCTATTTACAACGAAGGCAATTAACATCGAAATCAATATCGATATTTACGTAGATCAATACGGTGATCGATATATTTCTGTCTAGCTTTTACTTGATCCTTATCAGCTTTTCGAACTTTTCGAAAGGAAAAAATGGATTTACTTTTAGTAAAAGCACAAGTCAGATTTAAGAATGGAACAGTAAAGAAAAATCGTCAAGTCGAAAAGATATATAAATATATTAATAGCCGTAATCGCAACGTTCTCTATAAATCTAATAAGCGTGGCATTGGTGGTTTCTTCCTCCCTTGCGTCTCTATATCTGTATATAATTCCCCTCCTCCTCCTCTCAATATGAACCCCTATGCTTGTCTCTTTCTCAATCAGATGTATTTTATTTCTTTGTATCTCTATGCACTTTCATTTTGACTAATTAAATCAATAAATGTTCAAAATGACAATCCTCTGTAAACATTTCAAATAGCAAACGGATTTTGTTTCGGTAAAGAAACAAAATAATCTCCTTCAAAAGAAGACTATAAGGACAATAACCTGATGGTAGTTACTATATATATATATATATATATATATATATATATATATATATATATATATATATATATAGAGAGAGAGAGAGAGAGAGAGAGAGAGAGAGAGAATGGTAGTTTGCTTGAAGCATCGCTAGGAATAGTAGTATGTTTTTAAAGCAATGAAAATTCCGGGTAAGATGTAAGCTGGAAGGAACAAAAATAATAAATCGAATACGAAATGTGACTTACTATTTATTTGTTCTTAAAATCTTACATAACAGCACGTGTCGTATTAGCTGTTTGTGTGATGTCCGGATGATTATAAAAATCATTTATTTGATATTTCGGGAAAAGAAACTTCCCTTTGTCAAAAAAATAAACACCAGAGAAAAATTCCATCCGTGCAGAAAATCTTCCAAAATGGCATCCATATATATGAATAAATGTGAAAGCGTTTTTCAATCTATCCTTACTATATTTACATCAAAACAGGTGCTAATTTGATTCTATGATACGACATATTTAACTCCTCGTCAGGAGGTGAAACAAAATGTCTACTGTGCGTTTGAAAAGTTGGCACTAGAATAAGCGCACTCTGGACTACAAAAACTACTTAAGCAACCCCATCAGCATTCCCCGGTATGGATGTCTAAGTTGATTATCGGTAAACTAAACTCTTGTTATAGAGAGGCAAGGCCTATGAGGGTGGACTTCGTTAGACTTAACAGAACCATGCCTCAGTTTGACAGCAACAAAGCCATTGTCGGACTGATCTGTTTAATAATTCCATGGTAAGACACACGGTTTTGAAATACCGTATATATAATAAACTTCAAATACCTACACACACCTTTAGGTCTTCTTAATTTGCATATTTATTTTATAAACAGCTTCTAATAAATTAATATTCTCTAATATACAGTTATATTTTTGCATTGTCATATTCCCTTATATATTTTCGCGATATTTCGCATTGTCATATTTCCTTATATATTTTCGCGATATTTTGCATTGTCATATTTCCTTATATATTTTCGCGATATTTCGCATTGTCATATTTCCTTATATATTTTCGCGATATTTTGCATTGTCATATTTCCTTATATATTTTCGCGATATTTCGCATTGTCATATTCCCTTATATATTTTCGCGATATTTTGCATTGTCATATTTCCTTATATATTTTCGCGATATTTCGCATTGTCATATTCCCTTATATATTTTCGCGATATTTTGCATTGTCATATTTCCTTATATATTTTCGCGATATTTCGCATTGTCATATTCCCTTATATATTTTCGCGATATTTTGCATTGTCATATTTCCTTATATATTTTCGCGATATTTCGCATTGTCATATTCCCTTATATATTTTCGCGATATTTTGCATTGTCATATTCCCTTATATATTTTCGCGATATTTCGCATTGTCATATTCCCTTATATATTTTCGCGATATTTTGCATTGCCATATTTCCTTATATCTACGCGATATTTTGCATTGTCATATTTCCTTATATATTTTCGCGATATTTTGCATTGTCATATTTCCTTATATCTACGCGATACTTTCGTAGATAGTAAAACGTCTGAGGTCGTTGTGATACTGAGAACAGGAACTACACTTTGATCTTAGCCAAAAGACTACTATTTTAGATTAATGAAAAAATGCTTTAATTGATTATTGTATTATTATCTTATAGTGGGTAATTAAGTATCGGTTCTGTTATCATAAGACCGTTCTCCTAGAAATTATTTTCTCCAATTTTAAAGGTGTGGGGTAAACCTTCAAGGTATTATCTCCTCCTTTGAGGAAGGGGATAATGTAGTGTCTATTCTGTTGTCATGAGACCATCTTCCCAGGGACCACCTTCTTCATTTTTAGGGGGGGGGTAGCGTAGTATGTGTGTTCTGTTGCAATGGTACCATACTCACAAGTATTACATTCAGCTTTTATGGGGCAATGCTTCCAGATAAGAAGATAAGATAGCACGGATCTCCAACCTCGACGTGGTTAAGGTGGAGAAGATCAATAAAAGTTTCTGGAAACTTCTCAAACTCTGACATTGACTTTCATTTTGTTGTAAGAAACAAGTTTGTCAACAGATACATCACACGATGATGATCACGGCCCAGAGGAAGAACATTTAGTAACGATATTGCATCCCTATCTTTACACATTTAAGATAGATAATATTGCTTTTTTAACTTTCACGCCTACACAAATGTACCATAATATATTTATATCTACATATCTACAAAAAATAGAATATATGTGTGTATACGCGCACACACACACAGACACATATATGCATAACACAAGAATTCAAATATATACGTTTACACATACATCCATATATAAATATATACATATATATATATATACGCATCTACACATCAATACACACGCACATATACACGTTTACCACTAAAACAATAATACTAACAAACAACAGTAATTATAATACTAATAATGATGATTAAAAATACGAAATAAAGATCAAAATAAAAAAATAATAAGATGAGATAAAAATTAATAAATAATAAAGATTATAAAAAGACAGGGTAGAATTATGAGATAAATAAAACTAAAGTGGAGTATAATTTAATTAAAGTGCAGGACAGATTTATACTAGACAGAGAGGGGAAATATGGTTCATTTTCGTCCCATCGTTTTAGACCATACTTCAGAAGGTCCGTACCGCCTGAGATACATTTACAAATTGACTGATAACCTTTCGTCTCGACAATAACAAGTGACGTAACAGTCCGTTTGTTCCGTCAACCAATCGCATTTTTACTCGTTTTTAGTTTAAAATTTACCTAACCATAACTATTTGATCTCGCATCTCCAGTTGCTCCATGTGTCGTCTCATGGGGAATGCATCATTCATGGGAACAGATTTATTTATTTAAAATATGCATCAGTTTAACTCTACACTCAATTTATCACTTTCACCCAGGTCACAATCCATACTAGTTAGCGTACACTTTTTCTGGAATATAGGGGCTTTCTTAATGTAACCAATGTTTTTAAAACCAAAAACAAAACAAAACAAAAAAGCAAATATATATTATTAATCAAACAGTAAATAACGACGGAATATCACTTGAATTTCATTCAAACAACGCTAAGTCAAGTCCAACTAGCCTTCCCGTCATTTAAAATCAAAACCAAAACAAAACAAAACAACAACAAAAAGAAATCTATAATTTTAGTATATAAACAAATGGTAAATAACGACGTGACATTAGTCACTTACATTTCATGGAAACGACGTACAAGTTATGTCTGACTGGTATCCCGTTGATTAAAACAAAAATAAAACAAAAAAAGAAAAGAAAGGAAATATAAATTTTTTTGTTTTATAAACACACAGATTTTAAAGAAACATAAACACCAAGCACGTTATTTGTGTTGCAAGCAAGCATCGCCGAAAGTATATATATATATATATATATATATATATATATATATATATATATATATATATATATATACATATATACATATATATCTCATTTTATGTGTATATAGTAAATAATAAATATATATATATATATATATATATATATATATATATATATATATATATATTCATTAAAAGACATCAATAAAATATGCTACTGGCACCACATAATCCAGTACTTGCTGCTGCGATTTAAGTCGGCGGCGAGTAAAACTGACACTTCCACTGCACTTCGGCGAAGTATTGAGGGTGATGTAGGTACGCAGCAGGACTTAAATAAAATACCTGCAAAAGGGCGGATGAGCTCTATTGAGCCAACAGCTACTTACACACACACCTTGCTATGAACAAATAGCGTTGCCAAGCCGCAGTGCCTAGCGTGGCGACTATGGTACAATCCTCTGAATGACAGACACAAAAAGGCCCTTAGTTCCCAGTAGCTCTGAAGTCCCTATCCAATGTATCAAAATGATTTACAATTGAGCAGAGCTAAGGATAAAACAAGGTGGAATGAAACTAGGGAGGGGTTGGTCCATCAGGAGTGAAATAAAAAAAATACTCTGATGCTGATGCTGCTGCTGCTGCTGCTGCTGCTGCTGCTGCTGATGATGATGATGATGATTATTCTATTTTGTATATATATGGACCTATATTTTTGCACATTTGTGTAACCCTGAAAGTTAAAAATGCAATATTATTCATCACAATGTAATTAAAATATATTTTATCTTCTGTCTTGCCCTGGAGATAACGTACGTCTATGCAAATGCTATTTGTGCGTGAATCTATGCAGCTAAAGATATGTGTTTATACGCGGATGTCAGTCTTACCATATTAAATCCAGACTGTTGAACGTATGCTTTCCTTCGTCTAACCTTATTTTGCGTGCATATAGGTTTGTTGCTTGTTTGTAATGTCAGGTTAATTATTACGACTCAGTTGAAAGTCTTTAAGGCTAGAAATTCAGATGATTTCATAAATAAAGAATAAATTAGTTGAATTCAAAAATATTTTGAATTACTCACGGGTTTACCTCATTTCACATAATGAACGTGTAAAGTAGAGACACACCGGCTTGATAAAGTCTAGCTTTTAATAGCTGTGACTGAAGATGTTTTGAAAATAATGCTAGTATGAATGAAATAAATTATTATAACCAGTAAACAGCTCTATTTATTATTGATCACTATATCACAGTAAAATGCGCTCGGCAATTTTTACGCATTTGGATACTAAATGTACCTGGATTTCTCTCTAAATATATATATATATATATATATATATATATATATATATATATATATATATATGGGGGTTAAAGGTGGTGGAAGCCCTTCGTGAAAATTCACATACACCCGAGTTTTATAAAATTTAAACAATAATAATTAGATATCAATTAATAAATATTCTCCATATTTCAGTTTATTTGGAGTATTTTAAAGGGCTTTTAGGAGACAACCTCCTATTTGAAAATTAAAATATTTTACATTGGCATTGAATTTTATACTACTAGTCAATAGGCACAAATTAATCAAGATACACCGAATTTCAATTTTATAAGACCACTTAAACTTGAGACATTTTATAGAATGAAAATCATATAATGGATTTTGTTCAAAATTAGAATGAGGATTCTAGATATAAATCTATATTAATGTTGGTAACGGAACATAAAAGTGGTGCAAAATTGTCCTGTTCAACAATTATTGTATCCGTCTTGGGACCCGTATTCTTCTAGTATATATATATATATATATATGTGTGTGTGTGTGTGTGTGTGTGTGTGTGTGTGTGTGTGTGTGTGTGTGTGTGTGTATGTGTAGGGTGGTACACAATTTATGTATTAAAGTAAAAAGCGGGATACCTAAACGCTTTCAAACAATCATCTGATCAGGGGGTAATAGATGGATTTTTCTTAATGGAAAAAAATCAGAGTAAGGCGTAAATTACTCGGTTAAAAATGTTCAAAAGTAAAGGGGAAAAATAAATATCTCACAAGTCGAGAGATCTAATAAACTGTTCCTGCCGTCAAAGAGAAGGTTTGAGTGGGGCAATCGCAACGTATTCTTAAAAGTTTAAATGATTAGAAGAGCAAGACGGGAATAAGATTTTAAAGAAATGATTTTATACTTAGTGGCGCATTAGACAACAGAATTTGTCCAATGGATGAGTTGAAATTATTATTGGGAGGATTAAATCGATCGGTTGTACCTTAATGAATCACCATCGAACAATAAATATAACTTTCAGACTGCAATCACAGACTCAGACAAAAACATACTCCATACAGATGGTATCAAACAGTTTTATCCTAACATTTTCCTACTCCCACCACCCACTTAGCGCTGGTAAATAAATTACATCGTTTCATTTTATTCCTCTAACAATTTTATAGATAATATACCGGATTCATAAATCAATAATTAATCCTCCCTCATATTCCTTGGTAATTCCAGAACATGGGATAACATACAATTATTTACTTTCCTTCGTTACTTACAACTATTAACAATACACATCAACTCATTCCGGAATTTCAGAATTAAATAAACGAACAGATTCAGTTATACTGTACATTGATACAAAATTGCGGCACGTACCTATCAATCTAATCGAGTAAATCCATTTCAGTTACGAATCTTCAATTGTTACACGTATAATTTCTTCTTCACCGTATACATTTTGTCATAAACACTTAAGCATTTAGATACATAACACTTTTAAGGCTTCTAACTTAATGTAAAACAACACACAGCGTAACACGAACAAATTGATTCCCTTAAAATCATCCAATTGCTCATAGATATCTTATGGAGGCCTATACTGTCTTTTTTACACGACGCGGCCAGTAATAATTCACACACAAGACATGTAAAATTTTCCGATGTTGACCATCCATACTTATCGAACATTACTGAAACAATCGCAAAATCTAAGAATTTATTATTTACCGAACATATTATTATTATTACTTTTCTTTCTTATGATCTTTTTCCTGTAAATTTATCGAAAACAACGCTATTTTGCGTAATTTTAATTCTACTTGATACGTGTTCCACTGAGCATATACTTTCTTTCATTTTCTTTTTTTAGTCTTTTCATTAAAAATTTTACCATTTACAAAACTCAACTCTTTACGTCTTGGACCTCCCCTCTCTCTCTCTTTGTCGATGTTACAATCATTTTTTAATGATTTATTTTTATTTTTTACTAAGTGTTATGATACTATACTTACTCTCTCCTCTGACAGCGAAACAGAAATCCTGCGGCAATTGGAATTTATTTCACACGAGATGGATTTTAGACCCCCCAACTTCTATCTCTCTTTATTTACTTAATTTATATAAATATCTCTTCTCTTCTAGGTCAGTGATGAGTAATCCTTCTAGACTGCGGCATTTTTTTTTATTGATTACTTTTCGGCAATTGAGCAATTTAAGGATTTTACAATTCATTTCTACTTCATTTTTGTTTATCATTAATGTTTACTAAGTGTTATGATACTATACTTATTCTTTTCACTCCTCTGTCAGTGAACACGACTGCGGAAATTTACATTTTTCCCCACGGGAGATGGATTTTCAACACATTAAAAACTATCATTGTATTTTAATTTTGGTAAATTCAATCTCCAACAAAAACGAGCACTAAGGATCGGGATAAAAATTGCCTCAATCCAGAAGGATTGTCCCTTCACTGACCTTGGTAAGCTTCACGCATATTTTTGAATCAGATTTAATTATTTTCATTGGGAGGGGGTAGTGGTTTTTCAGTCATACAAAACATACAGATATCTATTTTGTTTGATTCAAAACGTGGATAAATCCCATTTTACTTACCTAAAATACTTTCAGTGTCATTTAACACTTTTTAAAAAATAATTACTACTTTAATATTTATATCGGGCACGGGTCTTGCTAGTTGTTAATAAAATCGTAAACAAAAAATTACCAACCGCAAAGCTTGAGAGATGAGTTTTTTGTACAATTCAGACGTCGTCTGGCGTATTTCTCGTTAGTCAAGTGATGCAAGATGGCGCTCATGTAAAGCGATCCCTTTCTAAAGCAGAAAAACATTGTGTGAACCTTAAATTATTGGTAAATAGTGACTTGTATTCTATTAACTGTATACAATCAAGTGTTTATAATAGCTATTGTATATAAGGATCAAATAATTCTAGAACGATTGATATGTTGCAAAAAAATATCAAAGTATATATATATATATATATATATATATATATATATATATATATATATATATATATATATATATATAATCGAAATGATGCAACGCAAAGTGTACCAATAATTTATCCCTAATCTTTGATTTACTTTAATGCCAACTCATTGATTCCATAAAAAATGTGTTTGGTAAGTGTAAAACTGCGCAGAATTTTGTCTCGTGAATGCTGTGCAGCAGAAAATGCTCAATTCCATGTGGTTAAAACAAAATGGCCATTTAATGGATATTCTTATAGAATTACACCCGGCTGGTTCACACTAGAAATCGAACTTTGAAATTTTCTTGGCAGAGAAATATTCTCGTCAGATTTGGCATTTTGCCTTGACAAATAAAAACATTTCATTGTACAGCCTGCTCAAAACAAAAATCATATATATATATATATATATATATATATATATATATAGTGTGTCAGGTTGTATATGAAAAAAAATCAAATAAAGTGCTCGATCATATGAGAGAGCTAAAATAGTTTATTTAGATACTGTATATTACATATTTCAGCAATGTACCGCGGTTTCATCCAAAATGGCAGATTTAGACATCCTTAGTAAATCTCTGTGCCCAGTGGCATCATCGGCAAGCTGAAACGATTGTAGTCACGATAGGGAATGGCGTCAACAATGACAGAAAACGGTGTATCTCTAAGGGGGTCCCCGAAAAAATCCGGTGTGGGATAGTGATTAACTAAGACTTAAAGGAGATCGATGTTAGTTTGTGTTTGAAAGGCCTTCATGTTATTCCCTAGCAAGTTTTATTTATTTATCTGTTCTTTTGTGGATTTGTAATATTATTGTTTTACCTAGTCTGAAAAAATACGAAATGAAGTTTGCCGTTTGGGTTTGTGAAATTAGGGTGCTTTTTTGTTGTCGTTTTTGGGAATAAATGTATGTATTGGATTAATTGTTCGATATAGTGCATAAAAAGATGATGCAATAATATTTTTATGGACTTAACGTATTTGTTTATTTTTGTTTATTGAATTGGTGTTTTCGTATTTTCTGGATCTTAATGGGAGGAAAGCCGTCTATTAAAAAACGGTGTTTCGTTGATATGTCCCGTTTATAACCAGTAGTGTTGAAAACAAAAATTGGTTATAAACGAAATAATGGATGCTATCTGTTATTTCCATTATAAGTTTAGTCTCTGGGTGGGGGTTGTTAACTTCTATTTTATTGATGGTGTATAAATATTATTAATATTTCGTGTATTTCAGAAAATTTATCAAATTCTTTATCTTATTATTTTATTTTATTCCACTCGTACGCGTACTTCCCTCCATGCGCACCGGCTAATAAACTTATATACACATAAGTGCATGGAACCACATGCATGTCTATATACAACATCTGCACGCATATGCGTATGCACACACGTACACACATCTACACTCACATGTACGGGGGTTATTAATTTTATTTTTTATTTTTTGTGTTTGTGTTTTGTTATTAATTTATTTATTTTATTAATATTATTTTCTATTTTCTATTTATTAATAATATGCACCTATACATACACATGCGCACCCGCACCCGCACACACGTGCGTGTACATACAGACGGACGTATACACACGCATGAACACTCATCTTCATTTATACAGGGGTGGGCGGGTGATTAGAGAATCTATTACATGGACTGTATGAAGCGGGGGGAGGGGTTAGGGGTAACAATTCTTTCGTTCTGTGGGGTATCTGTATTCCTGGGAGTTTAAAGGGGTTTCATGTATTTATCGTGATAGGAGGGTCACGTGGAGATGGGGTATCTGCTGATAAATGTATAAGCCGCGATGGATGGGGTTAGTTTTAGTATGGATGATGTGATTATCTGTGGTGAAAGGGTTGGGTGTTTATTGATGAATGTTTTATCTGTGGTTAGGACTAGGTTGTATCAGGGTAGGCGGTGTTTATGTAGTCGCGACCGTGGTGTGTGTAACACATATCTGGGAGTATTTTGTACGTAAATAGAAAGATAGGAATTTTGTTATGGGTTTAGGGAGGTCTTGGGGTGATTGGTTATTTTGTATGTTTTTAAGCCTTAGTTAATTACTATCCCACACCAGATTTTTTCGGGGACCTCCTCAGAGATACACCGTTTTCTGTCATTGTTGACGCCATTCCCTATCAGGTATGTAAGATTATTATTAATTCGTTTTGGCGGGTATTCTTATTTACCTTTTCTCCAGGAGGTTAGACACAAGGCCAGGTGTGGGTTTTGATGAAAGTGTTTCTGGATTCCTCAGTCCGCATCGTTAACCACTTAGCCACCGTGCTATCTGGATCGAGTATTGATGCCAGTTTACTACTACTACTACTATTACATATATTATTATACTTATTATTACACTTATTATTATTATTATTATTATTATTATTATTATTATTATTATTATTTCATAGTAGTCTCAACTTTTGGATGTTTTTAGTTGGAGTTTTCGTTTTACTGAACATCAAGTCAATTCCATTGACTTTATGCATTCAAGCTGTAGCTTACCACTTTCGTTGTTCCTAACAAGCAAACCTTTTGCAGAATTGGAAAAGAAATTGTCTCATTAATCTGTTTAAGCCATTTATGGTGGCTTTTCGTTATGGTTACAATCGTTCCAATTACAACGGGGATCACCTTTATTTCTTTACATTTCCATAGTCTAATTCCCATTGTAGATCTTGATATTTATTTATTTTTCCGTTTTCATTCTCCTGCACTCTGATATATGAACGGCAGGCTATATCAATAAATAAGCAAGTTCTCTTGTTTTTGTTTATAAAGATTAAGTTAGGTTTTGAGTGTTCATTATTATTATTATTATTTACTCACTAGGAGTTATCACACTGGTCATCGTCCATTTTCATTATAGAAAAATAAAATATTTATTATAGTAGCTTCAGAAAAATAAAATTTTTATTATAGTAGCTTCAGAAAAATAAAATATTTATTATAGTAGCTTCAGAAAAATAAAATTTTTATTATAGTAGCTTTAGAAAAATAAAATTTGTATTATAGTAGCTTTAGAAAAATTAAATTCCTAGTCAAAATCAAATCTCACAAAAGCGCATTTTTATTATCATAACATTAAATATAGGTACGTGCAAAATCGATGACCGATTCCAAAAATGTAAAAACATTCTGACCTCCCCCTTCACTTAAAAATTCACTAAAATTCAGGAAATCAACCAATTTTTATGAAATTTTCAATATTAATTAATCAACAATCACGGAATATAATGAAACAATAATTTTCTTTTTAAAATCGTAGTGAAAATGCATTATTAAAAAAAAAATACACAGTTATATTTTTATATATTAATAAAAACAATGCATTATTTTTTTTTGTTTTTTTATGAAAATAAAGCATTGTAGATGTTAAAAATAATTTTTAAAAATTTAAATATTTTTTATATATACCGTCTTAACAAACTCACTATAGCTCGAAGAAAAATTAATTTTTTGAATTAGCGATATAATTATTGAATAAAGCCTTGTTTAATCTATATTTTTACCAAAAAAAATTATATAATTGCAAAAAATATTTTATGTGATATTAATGATTAGAGTTTATGGAAAAATAAAAAAATGCGACATAATTATATTTCCCTTTCATACATAAACGTGGCATCATCAGCGCAAAATCTTTTTTTATAATCTTGAAAATAAACCAAAAATTGACAAATTTGAGACCCAGGAACTTAACTAAAAAAAGAATTTAAAAAATTGGATAATTTCTACTATCGATTCACTTTGTAATAACCAGCTGGGAATTAGCCTCCCAACCACCAATCACTTTTACACCGGCCTCAAATTTTTATTTTTAGAGATTCAACAATTTCGTTAATTTCACAATTCATCGTCAATTATTTGGAAAGATTTGTATTTGTTTTGTCTTTTTTCATTAATAAATATTTAAGAAGTTAAAAACAATTATTTATTAATAAATAAAGAGAATTCAAACATGACATTTTCTTTCAAAATTGAATTCTGTTTATCAATAAATAACTGTTTTAACTTTTTTTCAATGAATAAATTGTCAGTGTAGTCATTGACTTTAATTTACTGTTTCACACTTAAAATGATAAAAAAACACTTTATTTTAAAAAGAATCAATGTTAAGAATAAATCGAGTTAAGAATAAATCGAGTAACAAAAGTTTTAAATGTAAAAAAAAATGATAAAATTGACGCAGTTCGTAACGTAAAAATAATTTTTAACATTTAAAAAAACTTTTATTCCAAATTCCAAGGAAAAAGATTGGTAAACAGACGTAATCAATAATTTCAGAGTATTACTAAATTAAAAACTAATACCAAGTTAAATATGAACCTTTTTAGTGAAAAATCAAATAAGATCTTAAATTGCGTACACTCACAAATATTTTAATTAAATAAGCATTTCCTTTTTTATTATAACAAAATAAGGGTACTTAAATTTGTTTATAACCTTAAAAAGAATAAAGAAATTAATGGATAATAATTTTTCAACTTCTATAAACTATTACTAAACCATTTTTATATATAAAGTTTAAAATGATAAATTATGACATTTTTGTCTTCAATATATTTTGCATAGCGATAGTCAATTGGTAAAAAAAGTCCTTTACCGGTTAAGTGATATCGGATTTTACGAATTTATGCCTTTTGGGGGGATAATTTTGCTAATTTTTAGTAAAACGTGGGAATTTTTTGGGTTTAATTCGTATCTTATGACTTTAATTCAATAATTATCTTTGAAATAATTCGCAAAAACTTATATTTATCTTTTAAGGGATTTTTACAAGTAATTTTTTCAAAGTTCAAAATTCGCTGAATTTTTTAGTTTTTTAGTCGCCGTGATTACATATTTCATTATAATTTATTTTTCACACGTAAATATGCAGTTTTTTTCGTTTAGAGATTAAGTTTAGGCTTTTATATTTCAAACACAATCAAAGTTTACACGGAAACTAATTAAATAATTAATGATAAGCCCTTTTTAATAAGCATAGTCAGTAGACTATGCTTATTAAAAAAGGCTCATCATTAATTACGCCATTTTTGCACGTACCTAATTTAATAGCTCTCCTGTGCTCGTATATTATTTTACCCAGTTTGCGGTAAGTTTTCCTGATGTACTTTTCCTGATGTACTTTTCCTGATGTAATTTTCGTTTGTATTGCATGACCTAAATGACAGCTTGTGTAGTGCCAATGCTTTTTTGTTTACTAATAAGGTTTTAGATGATTGGGAAAGTTGTTTGCACGGTTCGCAATCAAAATTTAAATAAAATGTCGTTTGTCTTTTCGAAGTTCTTTGTTAAACTTTCCATGTATTTTTAGGATCTCGCTCACAAAAGTAGTAATTTTCTTCCTTTAACTCGTGTAAAGTGTTTAAGGAAATATTGTAGGTTTTCCTTCTTTTACATATGTCCACAAGAAAAATACAACAGATGAGTCGCTTATGGTTTGTCAGTTCTTCTAGAAATTTACAGTAAAATATGTGTTCGATATAAAACAAACTGTCTACAAACGATTTACTATTATATTAAAATGAACGACACTGATTTAAATGCTGGATCTCGCTCTCTGCTATTTTAAAATGCTAATATGTAGTTAGCAATCGAAATCAGGGTGTTTATTTATCACACAAACATACTATATATATATATATATATATATATATATATATATATATATATATACGTACATAGATAATAAACAATAACAAATATTTATATTTGTCACTCCTCGTAAAAAAGTAGAGCATTGTAATGGTAGTACTAACACAGCATGACGTCACTTGCTTTATAATGCATCATTCCTTCCCTAATAGAAGTAGAATGCCTGGACGTCAAGCCGCTTTAAAAAACTTTTAAAATTATCGTTGTTTATCAGGTATTGAGAATTGGCCGAGCGGTTAGCGACGTTGGATTTGAGTTGTAAAAATACTTGTAATCCAAGGTTTCGAATCGCATGCTGATGAGTCCAGATTAAAAAAGGACGAAACGTATATGTACATAGATAATAAACAATAACAAATATATATATATATATATATATATATATATATATATATATATATATATATATATATATATATAATAGATTTAACTTATGTCAACCCTTTACCACAGTTTCATGGTTCATACATCATAAATGTATAAATATATTCAGCTGTCTTAATGATCGTGATGCTTATCCATTTGAATACGAATTGTATGCACATAAAAAAGCATCCCATATATCCGAAGCTCATCTTTTAACGATGCACACAATGAGAGTGTGTAGCAAATCACTTATGATCGAAACTGTGTAAGAAACATGGGTGTTACACAATCGGAGAAAGACTAGCGTCCTGTGCATCACCTATGATGTTTGGTAGGGACACAAGTTTAACCAAAATCTCGAACAACATTTACTCAAGTCTCAATTGTTTTATTGATTTTGTAATTATCAACATTGCAGAATTGAACTTGGTTCGATATTGCGGGTGTTATGAAATGTACAGTTATTGATTGGCTCATTATCCGAACGATGCAATGCGAGTTTAACTAAACAAGTTTAGTTATCGAGTAAGAGAAAAATGATCGATCAGTTACGTGTATTTGACCTTATCATTAACACCGATGTTAATTACTCGTAATTTGACCAGTGATTCATCGCGATGCGATATAATGAAAGGAATGGATGTTCATGTTAACTGACGGAATTATATCATGTCATTCAGATCAAATATATATATATTTGCATCTCTCTCTCTTATATATATATATATATATATATATATATATATATATATATATATATATATATAAAAATAGCAAAATCATTAATTATGGATACTGCTAACATTTCCCGCATACCTGGTAAATATTGTATTAAAGAAGGATGATCTTCTAAATACAATATTAATTAGGATGAATAAATTATAGCAGCGTTCATTTATTAAGATATTTTCTTATTGCAATCAATATAAACAAAGAAAAACAGAAACTTTACTAAAGAATAAAATATATTTGTATTAGTTATACTAAATGTGCGATCGACAAATGTTTTTTCATTATTAACACAGTACTTGATTTTTGCCTATACACTTTACTTATAAATGACTTGCTATTTACGAATTTGCATGCTTCAAAATCACTTTCGTTTGTCGAAAGCTTCACAGTAAACTGTTACACAACCGTTTCCAATCATTTTCCAGATCAATCAAAATGATTGCCCTGTGGCCGTGGAAAATTATAAAATCGGTTTTACACTATAATTTTATGGGAAATATTTTGCTTGAATTTTATAGGCAAAATGTATCTTCGTTCTCCTAAACAAAAGATAAAAGTATTTACTGTTTACTAATGAGTCTAATGAGTAAAAGTGACTCGAGGATGAAAGTTACTGAGATAAATAGATTGACAGAAGATGATGAATACTTTGAGAGAATTGCATGGAATGGATGACTTATGAGGACGATTTATGACAAGTGTTTATATGACATTAGATTTGAAGATGACAATGTTGTAACCCTCACGGAAGTAATCTTGTGGCAACATGTTTCACAGATGGGAAGGTCTTGGAGATAAACTCTGTTCATGGAACTTCTGTTTGATGTTAGAAATGGAGGAGGAATGGACTGTTCTTTGTGGTGATGGTAGCAAGATCGTGCCATTAACTGAATCCTTTAATTTCATTATTTTCCAAATTAGAATGATTGAGTGACGTTTCAATAATGAATACGGTTCTCTACGATATGATTTCGTTTAAGCAATGAAGGCCAAATCAGTTTTTGGTGATTTAAAAAAAATGCACATTAAAACACGATTGCAGAAAAACAAAAGAAAACTTATTAAAATTATTTTTTTCGTGGAGTGCGTTCATCTCTCAATTATTCCTTGTGTGTAAAATTGGAACTTACTTTATAGCCGGTGTAACTGAAATCCATTTGTTAAGCACACACACACACACACACACACACACACACACACATATATATATATATATATAGTATCAATTTTCATTATACACATATTTTAGTTACACATGTCAGACATGTGTCAGATGTAACTTTCTCAAAAGCAGACTTTACCGAAATATGTCTAACCGGAATATGTCAAGCTAAAATGATTGTATACATAAAACAATATATAATACTCAGTAAATGCAGTGAACAGATTTCCATCAATTTATCAAAAAGGCTGTTTTATCATCTTTTAATTGTTTTCGTCTTCCTCTATCAAATATATTTTCGTGATATACAGAATATACAACATATACATTTATTGAGAGGTTTCATCAGTGCCTTTAAAAAGTTCACTTCTTGGGGAAAAAAACGGATTTGCATTCAGTATTTATTTATTTTTTTGTTTTATATTTTTATATATTATATTTTTTATTTTATTTTTCATATATTTTCTATTCGCTGATCATATTATTAAAGGGAAATATCTGTTTACACTTAGTTTTTCATCTAAAAATCCAACTCGTGATATGTTCAGAGCACTAAATGTATGAACTGATATACAATGTATCAACGTTGACCTAAAGGGACACGGGTTGTCCTAATAGTTCCGGACTAAAATCGGTACTTTTTGAAATTAAGACCCGAGCTAACTTTGACTCTATCCTGACCTTAACCCTGATGAGTTAGCTGGTGCCCTGATCTGGAAATGCACCTCAAAATCTCTTCTTCATGAGGTTAACATTATTGTTTTAAATATATCGTACAATAAGGTTGTCATAAAGATGCCAGAAGTGGTTAATATATGTCAGACTACGTTTATTGTAACAACAAATTGAGTGATGAAAAATAGAAGATGTCGAATATTACGTTAATTGTAACAACAAATAGAGGGATGAAAAATGGAGGATGTCGAATACTACGTTCATTGTCGCAACAAATGGAGGGATGAAAAATAGAGGTTGTCGAATACTACGTTCATTGTAACAACAAATGGAGGGATGAAAAATGGAGGATGTTGAATACTATGTTTATTGTAACAATAAATGGGGGGATGAAAAATGGAGGATGTCGAATACTACGTTCATTGTAACAACTAATGGAGGGATGAAAAATGGAGGATGTCGAATACTACGTTCATTGTAACAACACATGGAGGGATGAAAAATGGAGGATGTTGAATACTACGTTTATTGTAACAACAAATGGAAGGGTTGAAAAATGGAGGATGTCGAATATTACGTTCATTGTAACAACAAATGGAGGGATGAAAAATAGAGGATGTCGAATACTACGTTCATTGTAACAACAAATGGAGGGATGAAAAATGGAGGATGTCGAATATTACGTTCATTGTAACAACAAATGGAGGGATGAAAAATGGAGGATGTCGAATACTACGTTCATTGTAACAACACATGGAGGGATGAAAAATGGAGGATGTTGAATACTACGTTTATTGTAACAACAAATGGAAATGTTGAAAAATGGAAGATGTCGAATATTACGTTCATTGTAACAACAAATGGAGGGATGAAAAATGGAGGATGTCGAATATTACGTTTATTGTAACACCAAATGGAGGGATGAAAAATGGAGGATGTCGAATACTACGTTCATTGTAACAACAAATGGAGGGATGAAAAATGAAGGATGTCGAATACTACGTTCATTGTAACAACACATTGAGGGATGAAAAATGGAGGATGTCGAATACTACGTTCATTGTAACAACAAATGGAGGGATGAAAAATGGAGGATGTTGAATATTACGTTTATTGTAACACCAAATGGAGGGATGAAAAATGGAGGATGTCGAATATTACGTTCATTGTAACAACAAATGGAGGGATGAAAAATGGTAGATGTCGAATACTACGTTCATTGTAACAACAAATGGAGGGATGAAAAATGGAGGATGTCGAATACTACGTTCATTATAACAACAAATGGAGGGATGAAAAATGGAGGATGTCGAATATTACGTTCATTGTAACAACAAATGGAGGGATGAAAAATGGAGGATGTCGAATACTACGTTCATTGTAACAACACATGGAGGGATGAAAAATGGAGGATGTTGAATACTACGTTTATTGTAACAACAAATGGAAATGTTGAAAAATGGAGGATGTCGAATATTACGTTCATTGTAACAACAAATGGAGGGATGAAAAATGGAGGATGTCGAATACTACGTTTATTGTAACACCAAATGGAGGGATGAAAAATGGAGGATGTCGAATACTACGTTCATTGTAACAACACATGGAGGGATGAAAAATGGAGGATGTCGAATATTATGTTTATTGTAACAACAAATGAAGGGATTAAAAATGGAGGATGTCGAATATTACGTTTATTGTCACAACAAATGGAGGGATGAAAAATGGAGGATGTCGAATACTACGTTCATTGTCACAACAAATGGAGGGATGAAAAATAGAGGATGTCGAATATTACGTTTATTGTAACAAGAAATGGAGGGATGAAAATGGAGGATATCAGATACTACGTTTATTGTAACAACAAATAGAGGGATTAAAAATGGAGGATGTCGAATATTACGTTCATTGTAACAACAAATGGAGGGATGAAAAATGGAGGATGTCGAATATTACGTTCATTGTAACAACACATTGAGGGATGAAAAATGGAGGATGTCGAATACTACGTTCATTGTAACAACAAATGGAGGGATGAAAAATGGAGGATGTCGAATATTACGTTTATTGTAACACCAAATGGAGGGATGAAAAATGGAGGATGTCGAATACTACGTTCATTGTAACAACAAATGGAGGGATGAAAAATGGAGGATGTCGAATACTACGTTCATTGTAACAACAAATGGAGGGATGAAAAATGGAGGATGTCGAATACTACGTTCATTGTAAAAACAAATGGAGGGATGAAAAATGAAGGATGTCGAATATTACGTTCATTGTCACAACAAATGGAGGGATGAAAAATGGAGGATGTCGAATACTACGTTCATTGTAACAACAAATGGAGGGATGAAAAATGGAGGATGTTGAATACTACGTTTATTGTAACAACAAATGGAAAGGTTGACAAATGGAGGATGTCGAATATTACGTTCATTGTAACAACAAATGGAGGGATGAAAAATGGAGGATGTCGAATATTACGTTTATTGCAACACCAAATGGAGGGATGAAAAATGGAGGATGTCGAATACTACGTTCATTGTAACAACACATGGAGGGATGAAAAATGGAGGATGTCGAATATTATGTTTATTGTAACAACAAATGAAGGGATTAAAAATGGAGGATGTCGAATATTACGTTTATTGTCACAACAAATGGAGGGATGAAAAATGGAGGATGTCGAATACTACGTTCATTGTAACAACAAATGGAGGGATGAAAAATGGAGGATGTCGAATATTACGTTTATTGTAACAAGAAATGGAGGGATGAAAATGGAGGATATCAGATACTACGTTTATTGTAACAACAAATAGAGGGATTAAAAATGGAGGATGTCGAATATTACGTTCATTGTAACAACAAATGGAGGGATAGAAAATTGGAGGATGTCGAATATTACGTTTATTGTAACAACAAATGGAGGGATGAAAAATGGAGGATGTCGAATACTACGTTTATTGTAACAACAAATGGAGGGATGAAAAATGGCGGATGTCGAATACTACGTTTATTGTAACAACAAATGGAGGGATGAAAAATGGAGGATGTCGAATATTACACGCATATGCGTTTTTGTTTCAAATATGTGTTTGCACTTTTAATTAGGTATTCCTCTCCCTTCTCTTACTCTCTCTCTCTCTCTCTCTCTCCATATATATATATATATATATATATATATATATATATATATATATATATATATGTATATAAGATGTGTACGTGTGAAACTTACTTGTTGAACTCTGTTGATTGAATGTCAAAAACACCTAGAATAGTCTAGACGTAAGAGTTTTTTCTGTAATCGACTTCATTTCTTTCGCAAATGATGCGCCGTTTCGCGCACTAAATTAACAATTTGTCAATTACTGAAATCACAGACAAAACAAAAGATGTCGTTGCCGGCAGCATTTGTGAAGTTTTGATACAAAACTTCACAAAACCAAATTTCGTTTATTTTTAAATAAGCAAAAGACAAGATGTTCTTATCGTTAGATACGTCCAACTATCGTCGGTCGGTCGGTCGGTCGGTCGGTCGGTCATGAATTTAAAATAGCATTTCGTTTGCTTTTCGTTTAAGCAATATAAAGGATTTTTCGTTGCTAAACACACAATGGAGGAGGAAGTGTAAGTAACGCCGTTATTATGTAACGACATTTCTTCAAGCTCTGTTGGTTCGTTTATTAGTCGGTATCGTTTAAAGATTGAAATAAGATTGTTTCTTTGATGGCTAACACATACACGATCATCTTCAAATCCAGTGTTAATAGACATTTCTCATAAATATTCCACATATGTCATCAAATTTGTTCATTCCATTTATTATTTTCAATCCTCTCATAATAATCATTATAATTCAACTCTAAATCCATTCATCTTATTAACTTTTATCATCGAGTGGCTTTTACTAAAAAAAACTGACAAGCTGTTTTGTCGGTTCATCTGTCAGTCTGTTACTAAGCGTATAGAATCGTATTTTCATCGATCTGGTGATTATGGCATTCGGGTAATTCTGCATGATTGAACCGAGTTTGAGTATCGGTAGGGAACACTAGTCGATTAATAAATGTAAAAATAACAGGACATACATATACATAAATTGCAAAGATTTTTAAGACAAAAGAATTAATAAAAGTAAAACCATAACAATAGAGATGAAGAAATATTGACCAAAACGGAGTCCAACATTAGATAGCAACGGAAAAAATAAAATCAGTGCAAAAGCTATATAGTTTTTGCTATATAGTTTTTGCTATATAGTTTTTGCTATATAGTTTTTGCTATATAGTTTTTGCTATATAGTTTTTGTTATATAGTTTTTGCTATATAGTTTTTGCTATATAGTTTTTGCTATGGAATATTTGCTATTTAACATTTGCTATTTTCTTTATAAAAAAAAATCTCACCATTTTTTTCATAAAAATTCAATTTTGATTTACCGCGAATACCGATTAGACACAATTATCTTTTTCTAAAGTTTTTTAATCATTTTTTTTTTCAAAATCGATTTCTAAATCATTTTTCATAATTCTTTACACTCACGCACTGCTTTAAATTTTAAATACAATTCTAATAGTATTTTGTGCAGATTCAAATAGACGTAAACAAAAGGACGGTCCCTTCTGGATCACTATTTGAAGCCAAATTCAAATTTTAAGGTTTTCAAAACTCCCTTAATATACTTCGTCGCCAATTGTGGCGTCCATTTTAAGGTTCTCCAGAATCCCTTACTGTACCTCGTCGCCAGTTGTTGTGCGCCTTTAAAGAGTCTGGAATGAAAACACGAACTCGGAGTTTAGTGAAACAATGTATCGATACAAGGTATAATAGAACAGAGAACGAGAGTGGTTGTACGTCAGTCTTACCTACCAGTATAGACTTGTATGGTTCCAGGTATTTACTTTCTTCCCATCGCAAGAAGATGTGGCACAAGGCCGGAAGGTGGGGAGAGTAAAGTTAGCGTCCCTAACGAAGAAGCACTCTGGCCTTTCAAAAATTGTTTTATCAGCCCCGGCGGCATTCCCAGGTCGGGCGCCTCAGGCAGTAAGCAATAAACTTACTCCACCCAAAGAGGGGAGGCCTGGGAGAATTTACCTCCTAGGACTACCCAGGACTAATGCCTCAGCCCGACAGATAAAAGGTCACCGAAATGGATCAGTTCCTGCTGGGCTGGGATAGATGCAGGTATTTAATTGTTTCCCATCGCAGCAATATGTGACACAAGGTCGGAAGGTGGGGGAAGAGTCAAGCCAGCGCTCCTAAAGAAGGAGCACTCTGGCATAGGAAAATATGGCTGGGCAGCCCCGCCGGCATTCCCCAGTTAAAGCGCCTCAGGCAGTAAGCAATGAACTAACTCCACCTCAAAGAGGGAGGCAAGACCTGGGAGGGTGCACTTCCTAGGACAACCCAGGACAGCATAGATAAAAGGCCACCAAAATGGCTCAGTTTCTGCCGAACTGATTGTCAAAGAAAAGATCCTCGACTGGTATTACCCCATCCCGAAGTCTTCAATTAACCGAACTTAATAACAGACATTGCGAAAGCAGGTGCTTTCAGTATTCATGGTGAGTCGAAGAGTTCAAGTAGTCCGTATCGGTAAGGTACCATAACAATTTCTAATTTGCATGAAATTTGAACCAGATGTATTATAGATAAATTAAGACATATTCCCTACATTCCCATTTCATGTGACTATTTAAAGGGATGTGAGGATGCATAAAAGGGCGCATCATTTTCCATTTGAACATTAAAATATTTTGGATTTTGATGACATTTGAACAATAAGTATTAGACATAGATAAAACAAAATTCTCAAGGATAAAACAAAATTCTCAAATTTCTACTTCTTCGAAGAATCCTAAGATACACTTGAGACCTGGACATAAAGGCCGCAAATTTTAACGTCCCCACTCTCACTTTGAAAATTCAAATGTTTCCGATTGTAACCAGAGATACTTGATAAAAATGTAGTAATATTTCCCAAATTTCAATGTGTTTGGATAATTTTAAAGTATGCTAGAGGCGCACGTTTAAATTTTTAAGATTTCTTATTTGCTTGAATGCGTTTTTTATTACAAGATGAAATAATATTTCATTATTCTGAACTTTTATTGAGTCAAATATGTTAGCTCGTGACAGTAGTATCTTATTTACATTCAATTTTCATTTGTAGTAAGAGCATTGTTAAAATAATTTCCATTCGTTTTTTTTCCATTTTAAATTGCAAAAAATATATCTCCCCAAAGATCATTTTTTTGTTTTAAATCAGTTAGTTTTTCACATTTTTGGGGGAAATTACTTTCCCCTTTTCTGTTGTCAATTACACCAACTACAAACACATCGTGGGAAAGGAGAAGAAGAGGCGTTGGGGGGAAGAAGAGATGTTGGGGGGAGAAGAAATACATGATTAAAAATATCTGCATTTTTTAATTACTAAAAATGTTATTCCGTTATTAACTGTAATCGAAGTCCAATCATCCGAATCAATCGGTCGAGTGATCATTTTGTTTTCTTCGTTTTCCGTCTTTCTCGTCTTCAATCGATATATTGATTGGTAGCAATCGAATAAGATATTAGATAATTATTACTATTTGTATTAAAGATGAAATTATCGATTGTTTGAAATATGTTGAAGTTCCATTGTAATCATTAATAGAGCGCCTTTTTGTCTAAATAATAGGTTCACTAATAACGAAAGAACAAATCAGAGTTGTAATTAGATTATGTTCTGGTAATTCCCGTGACATTGTTCATTCCGGATTATGTAAGGAGATGAAAGTGAATTTTATTGTCTGAATTTAAATATGAAAACAAGAGGATTTTGGGGGGATTTAAGTTTTTTTTTATTTATGCTTCGATTTCATGATCTATTATGTTTTATAGAATTAAATATTTCTGGTCGGTTTTATGATATTTGTGATGTTACAATCGCTTTTACTAGTCTACGTATTTTCTTTTTGGAGATTCCGTGGATATTTAAATCATTGAAGTTACATTGAAAGCCTTAAACATTTAATTCACAGTTTTCAGGCCAGTTATTGTAATATGTTGTGAAAATCGGTTTATTAAAGTACATTTTTGTAAAGCTACTTGGAAAGTTCTCCCCAAAATGAGAGTGCATTGAGCGATTTAGAAGGTGACTTTTGATTGGTTTCAAAAAGAATTGTAGCTAAAATTCCCTCCGAAGAAGATTTAATAAATTAGTATTTTACTCTGGAAAATCAGTTTAAACTGTAGTTATTGTTAACTACTTATTTACTAACGTGAGTGCGTTTGAATTCCACGGTCGATTTCTTCATCTCTATAACTTAGTGTTGTGGATAATATTTAATAATACTGTTTAAGAACACTAAGAAGATGTATATTTCTTCTTCCGTAATAATAATCGCATTGTCAGATAAATATTAGATACATAAGACAACATTGTCTCTTTTGTATTTTAAATATTCTAAGATAAATGACACAAAGTTAGTTAATCTATTGCAACAATTTAAATTTTGTAAAAGATACATTTCCTTCTTCTTTTAACGATGAAAACATTACCAGCTAAAAGTTGTTTAGATCTAAATAAATACAGCTAAATTATCAGTTAAATATTATTTGAATAAATAAACTTTTTAAAGTTTTTTTTTAGAATTGTAACAGTTAGAAATCTATTAAGTTAAAAATAATAATAATAAATTGTTTTGGGGCGAAGTCGACAGAATGAAAGAATTTGATTTTGGAATAATTCATTCAAATATTAATAAAGTCAGATTTTTTTTACCGCAGCAACACCAGTTAATTTTCCATTACTTTTTGTATTTCTTTTCATCTTTGGCGATTGGACGCGCGCTTTGACTAAATGGGCGTCACAAACGTGACGAAACGTAATATTTTAACGGAAGATGATTTTTTTTTTGCTTTTGTATTTTGTAACCCGACGGTTCGCCTTTCTACGGCATAAATATTGTTTTCGTTCTGTGGTAGACCTGCAGATGTCGTTTTTTTTCTCATTGATCCGTTGCATATGTTCATCAAACCGACTCAAGATTTGTGTTAATAAAAATATGTTCATCAAAATTAGGAAAAATGTTTTGTTTCTGGTTTTACGGCATGTCACATTTTTCGGTTATTTCAAAACCAAACACAAACACTTTTCTAAACAATTTATTACGTATTAATAATTGAACACGAGTTAGAATGTTAGTAACATCTTGGGAAACTTACGCGTTTATTACTTTCCCAATGGTGTTTATTCGTTGAGCATGCGGCGACGATTGAAACTAACTATATCTCTCCGGCAACGCCGGAGAGTCTTTTTTTATAATTTTTTTATTTCGCATTCTTTACTTTTTTTTACTATGCCGTACGTTTTACCAAATTCTATATTTTAAGATATGATTTCAAAAGTGCAATTTAATTCTAACGTTACTTATTTGTTTTGTTGATTTAACCAAATTGTTATAAAATTATAAATCATTTTTTATGCTAATCTTGTTTTAATGTCTATTTATATAATTATTGAATTTAAATAGCTTCCAAAACATTCAATCTTTTGATACATAAGGATTTGCTAAGAATTTTTAAGTCAGAAATAAATTTTCCCTTCGACAGTTAAAATTGTTCCGAATCTCTTTAAAATTTCGAAGTGTCATGATGTAATTCATTCTTTTTTCATCGATTAGTGAGAGGTTAAGATGACTGACATGCTTACGAATAAATAGAAATGCATTATGGTGGATATAATTTCGTATTAAAATTATTTTTTAAATGTTAATTTTAGAACTTTACGCTATTGCATTTTGAATCTCACTAAATATTTGATTAATAGTAAATAATAGAAATACTGATGTGCACATCACGTGGGGGCGAGGAACTTAGACACAAGAGGTGGTAACATAATTTGATTAATATAGAGATTATGAAGGTGGCATTCTTATCTATCATTCAATGGCGCCTGTTACACAAACTCATGGAAGAGTTGTAGCTTTTTCAGCCTTGGGGTAAAATGTCTGCTTTAATCAACTTGGCGGGGAAACGAACATCGAAAAGGTCAATGAGGACAAAATCTGATAAAACGATTTTTATTTATGTATATTTTGGTTTGTTGGAAGCGACCAAGTGTCTGTGTGTGCATCTACGATCGGGGTCCGGCTCACCTCTCGCCTTTGCCACTGCCGCCGAGAACAATGCTTGTCGTGGAAGATTTCGATCGGGTTGTTGGGCATCGGGCGATCATGGAGCGGTTACGGGGTACCGACTCGGGAAGTTGGAAAATACGCGAGGAAGAAAGAAAGCAAATAAACAAAAAAGAAAATAATAAAAGAAGGAAAGAAAAGAAAAAAGGGAAATGAAACAGAAAGGAAAGGAGAACAAAAAATGATAAAAAAAATAAAAACGAAACCAAATTAATAAATAATTAAGAAAAAGAATATACATTAATAAACAAAAGTGTTAACTATTAAAAAAGAAAGCGTAGAAGAAAAGAAAGAAGGACAAATAAAGAAAATAGAAAAGAAAACACTGAAAAAGGAATGCAGAATAAAGAAGCCAGCAACCGATCAAGCAAAAGAAAGAATAAAATAAATAAAATAAAAATAAAATAAAGACAAAGAAACGTAGAACAGCAATGAAACGATTAAGAAAGACAGAAAAAAAGAATAAAAAAGAAGAACGTAAGAAAGAAAAAAGAAAACAGAAAAAATGGTAAAGAAGGAGGGAAAAAAAGAATGTAAGAACAGCAATACGTCAATAAATTTAGAAAGAATATATAAAAATAAAGAAAATAAATTTGAATCTAGTAAAGAGGGAAGAAAAGTAAAGAAAATCAACAGGAAGAACGAAAAACAGAAAAAAGATAACATACAATTAGAAATAAATAAATAAAATGAATGGATGAAAAAGAACAATAACAAGAAGAACAGAAAAACACAAAAAAAACAAACAATCAAGAAAAAGAATATACAAAAAAAATACAAAAAGTAAAACGCGAATGGGTGTAATAAAATAATAACTACAGAAAAAAATGAATAAATAATGCAACGAAATAAACCCTAAAAACACAATATAAGAATACAGAATTAAACAAGAAGGCAAATTGAACGCGATTAAAGGCGAGAGAAAGAAGAACACAACAAGTCAGAAAAAGACAAAGAAATAGCGAAGGAAAGAAATAGCAAAGGAAAGAGAAGAATGAATTTAATGGGATAAAATAAATACAAATTGGGAGACGAAAGGCGGAAAGAAAGTAACACATTATGTAATCACCAAGTAAAATAAATCAAACATTTGAAATGCCGCATCATTTAATTTTCTTTTGTCAATAAAATAAATAAAATATGAAGACCAGATTTTGAAAAGTCATTATTTTTATACAACCCAATTTTGAGATACAAGACTGAATCAACGTTAGATTACATTTTGTAAACGAGCACTTCAACGGTCATCCTCTAACATTACATATCTAACATGTAAATAACAATATCACAGTGAACTTAATTATTATTATTATTATTATCTCAATATATATAAGGCAAACATATGTGTGTGTAACGTTAAGGCTTTTAGAATACTCAACAAACAACCCCCAAATTAGATATTACTTAAACCGGCATAACCTCGGGTAAATAGTATCCAAAAATAAAATGAAAAGATTAATTTTTCGTTTAATGTGATCACGATTTTTAATGTTATCTTGGGCACATGACGTCACATTGATAGGTACATGACGTCATAGTGATAGGTTTGGATATTATTTTTATGCCATCGTCACATTATTATTGTTTTTTTTGCATTTCTCTTCGGACTATTGCCCTCATCTAAGGGAGGGGAATAAAGAAAGAGTGATTTTAGTATTGTTCTGGAGGCCTCCTTGTATTTGGCGTTGCCCGGGAATAAAACAATACAATGTTCTGTTGTCATTATTATCGGTCAAAGGGAGAAGTTAAGCAATGTATATTGTGGCCAGTACTAAATGGGTGACGATTTAGGATGACCAGGTTCTGTAAAATCGTGGTTAAGCAACGTGTATACTGGCAAGTCCTAAATGGATGACGCAATCTATGAAATTAAAGGAATAAATAATTATGCTCCGCCATTGTTTTCACTAATATATACATCCATATAAAATCTGTTTTTTGTTTAACTTAAAATATTTCTCAGGGTAGGGGGAGATTACATTTTTTTTAGGGGGGGGGGGGGCGGAGGGTAAAAAAAAATTGGGGGGGTCGGGCCAATGTTTTTTTTTTGAACATTAAAAACTTCTCAGGGTTGGGGGTGAGTAAAAACATTGTGGGAGGGTGATTGGGAGTGGAGGGTTACATTTTTTTTTAGGGGGTGGGAAAATATTTTAATGGGTGGAGCCAAATTTTTTTTTTTGAATTTGAAAGATTTCTTAGGATAGGGGGTGAGTAAAAAAAAAATGGGGGAGGGGGGTGGGGTGTGGTGGTGGAAGGTAAAAAATTAGAGAGGGATCGGGGTAAATATTTTGGGGGGATGGGGATAAATTTATTTATTTATTTTTTTTAACTTAACATATTTATTAGGGTAGAGGGAGAGTAAAAGACATTTGGGGAGGGGTTAGGATGGAGGTAACATTTTTTTTTTGGGGGGGGGGTCAGGAAAATTTTTGGAGGGTGGGGCCTAATTTTTTTTTTTCTGAACTTGAAATATTTCTAAGGGTAGGAGGGAGTAAAAAAAAAATTGGGGGGGGGGAGGGAGGTAAAAATGGGAGGGGGGGTTAAACTTAAAATATTTCTTAGAGGAGAGTAAAAAATTAATTTGGGGGATGGGGCCAAATTTCTTTTTTTTTAACTTTGAATATTTCTTAGGGAGTAAACAATTTTTTTTGGAGGCGGTAGGGGTGGAGGGTAAACATATTTTGTGATGTCGGAAAAATGTTTTTGGTGGTTGGGGCCAATTTTTTTTGTTTTTTTTAACTTTAAATATTTGTTAGGGTAGGGGGAGAGTAAAAAAAAAATTGGGGGGTGGGTGTGGAGGGCAAAACATTTTTTGGGGGTGGTGGGTGTGAAGGTTAAAAAAAATTGTTTTGGGGGGTCGGGAAATTTTCTTTTAATTTTAACTTAAACTATTTCTCATGGTAGGGGGAGAGTAAACATTTTTGGGGGGGCAATGGGGGTGGGGGGTAAAAAAAAATTTTGGAAGGGGTCAGGGAAAATTTTTTTTTTTTTAACTTAAAATATTTCTATGGGTAGGGGGAGAGTAAACATTTTGGGGTTACGTAGGGGTGGAGGGTAAAACATATTTTTGTGGGGTCGGGGAATATGTTTTTTAAAAAACTTAAACAGGGTACATTAATATGAGTTCTTTTTTATAATAGTGACACTGCATGAATGAACTTGATTTTTGTTCTTGGATACGAAAGGGGCGCATTAATATGAGTTATTTATTTATGATAGTGAACACATGAACCAACACAATTTCAGTTCTGTAATACGACAGGAGCGCATTGATATAAGTTCTTAGGTATGTGAACTTGGCTGAAGATAGGTACATATATAGTATGCACACCCTGACAAAGATAAGTAAGTATATAGTATGCGCACCGGGGTTGCGATAGGTACGAATATAGTATTCGCACCGGGGCAGCGATAGGTACGTATATAGTATTCGCGCCGGGGCGGCGATAGGTATCTATATAGTATGCGCACTGGGGCGCCAATAGGTAGGTATACAGTATGTGCATAGCGGTGGCGATAGGTACGTATATAGCATGTGTACCGGGGCGGTGATAGGTACATATATAGTATGTGCACCAAGCCGGCGATAGATACATATTTAGCATGCGCTATGAGGCGGCGATAGGTACATATTTAGCATGCGCATCTGGGGCTACGATAGCTGCGCATTTAGCATGCGCTCCGCGATTAAGATAGTATATAGCATGCTACCGGGGCTGCGATAGGTACGTATATAGCATGCGCACTGGGGAAGCTATAGGTATGTATATTGTATACGGTGATAGGTACAGATATAGCACGCGCACCAAGGCGGCGATAGGTACATATTTTGTATTCGCACTGGTGCAGCGACAGGTACTTATGTAGTATGCGCACCGGGGCGGCGATTGGTATGTATATAGTATGCGCACCGGGCGACGATAGGTACGTATATAGTATGCGAACCGTGGCGGAGATAAGTCCCTATATAGAAGGCGCAGACAGGTGTGGTACTATTTATAGAAATATGTCATACTTTTGCCCTGGGCAATGGAAGAGGAATTGTGGGGAAGAAACACCTTTTGCAAAAGGCAAAATGAGAACGTAGCGGTGAAATGGGGCGACCAGGGAAGAGAAAAGTAGAAAGATAAAGAGACGGCTATAGAGAGAGTGAGAGAAATAGAAGTTTAAATATGAAGATGTTACACACGCGATTTTTCTTCTCTTTTATGTTTTTAAAACAGCTACAATCCTGAGAAATGTCCTCGAATGCGGAAACCAACCCACATAAGCAACGAATGGAGAACAAACACATGGAAGCACAAGAAAACAGAACCGGGGAAAATACAACCGCACGAGAGAGGCGCAAGCATAGGCTGACGCCACGAAAATTATGGACAGAGGGTCGAGGAAGGAAAGCGCAAACCAGACCTTCACTGGAAGAGCGCGGACAGCTCTGAGACCTTGGGGAGGCTTGTTGCCACTCGGGCCCCAGAGGGGACCAATGGCCCTTATCAGCGGGAAATCGGTGGTAGGTGGCTGTTGCGATACCGCAAGGTCATCAGCGGTGATGAACGAAAAGAGGTGGAACATACTGGAAGTCTGAGGAGACTTGTTGTCACTCAGACTCCAGGGAATACCACAGGTTGTTGGCAGTGGGCGATCACTGACGATGACCAGTGTGATAACTCCTAGTGAGTAAATAATAATAATAATAATAATAATAATAACTACCAAATATATGCCTCCTCCGGTCGCATATTTTTGCTAGTTGTTTTAAGTTACACATTACATACATTAAATCTTAAACTAAGTAAAATGTAACCACAGGGGAAGGCTGTGGAAAACAAAATATTTAAATTCTCTTCGATAAATAGAAGAAAGTTGTTAACTGGAAGATATTTTATTGTTTCAGAAGAAGGTGTGCCTATAGTAAAATCAACAATCAAAAAAATAAAATACGGGGAACACGATTTTAAAATCAGTTAGTTAATTGCTCAGTAAAATGTGTTTGGTTTTTACAAAACCATTGAAAATACCTCACATCCTTTATTTTAATAAATAACACTCGGAATAATAAAAAAATAGTTTTTACATCAGTTTTTAATCAATTATTTTATAATTAAACACTTTTCAATGATTACGACCACGTAACACAAATGTTCGTACTAATACTCTAACATTTACACCAACTATCAACAATACAAATATTCATACTATTATTACTACATCTACAACAACTGCTACCACGATTATCGGCTATTAGTACTGCTATAATAACATCAACTACTACCAGCAACGTGTTGACTATTCGTAATGATATTACTACTACAACCATCGCCTCGACTATTACTACTTGATTCAATAAATTTGTGCTTTAAAGGATAATTTCTAATAAGATTAAAAAAACTCAAATCTAACTTAATTACGTAACTCATCTCTATAAATTAAAGAAAACAATCTTTAATTAATTCTACTATCAACAATACAACTATTCGTACTATTATTACTACATCAACATCACCTACTACCACGATAAGTGACTATTCGTACTGCTATAATAACATCAACAACAACTACTACCAGCAACGTGTTGACTGTTCGTACTGATATTACTAATACCACTATCGCCACGACTACTACTACTACTACTTGATTCAATAAATTTGTGCTTTAGAACATAATTTTCTAATAAAATTTAAAAAACAACCCCAACACGTTTCAATAAAAAAAATCAAAGTAAATATATCATTTTTGAGCGATTCGTACCATGATTTTAAGAGAATGTGTTGTTTACATGTTATTAACCAAATAACGTGTGCCCATCTCTCTCTCTTTTCTCTTTCTCTCTCTTTTTCTCTCTCTTTTTCTCCCTCTCTTTCTTAAAATAGAACTTTCTGTGCGTTTGAATAATCAGAGGTCGGGTAACCAAATTTGGAATGCCCGCCGGCTGTTCAATCATATTCCATTACAATCTAATTTAATTACGTAATTCAATTATATAGATTAAAATAAACAATGTCTTTAATTAATTCTATTAATAATTTTTATTTGTATTATTATTATCAAGGAAATAATTTTTAATACATCTGGGAATCTGACAGAAAAACAATTATAAGTGTATATTTGCGAATATTTATTTATTAGAAGCTTTAAAACAAATTAATTATGTAAATTTGAAAGACGCGCAATGTTTGGGAAAGATTTTGAATGGGTATATAGGAGCTGATAATTAGATATAAAAAGAGAGCGATCACAACTAATAACATATTTTCGGGTTAAGACAAACAGACAGATACATAATCTCCATTATTAATAGATAACAGGAATACTATATATTTCTCTTCCCAAGAGAATAGGATATACAGGTAACTAATGTAATACCAATACTTGTAGGAACATTCGCAAAAGTTTCGAATAACCTTAACAATGACAAAGATAAATTGGAATTAAGGAGAACATTGACATTATAGAAAGCACGACACTGATGAAAACAGCTCAAATATACAGAAAATCATTGAGTGCGGAAACCAATTCCCCTAACCAGATGCCACGGACTAACCGCAGGTAAATTGGACTAGAAACTGCCTAACTAGAAACAGCGTAAAGAAGAATACGCGACTCAAAAGGAAGTGAAACTGTTAGGATGGGGAAGAAAAAATGGTCATGACGGTTCAGAACGGATAGACAGATCGATGAGACTGCGGCGAGGGCATTTTAGCTAGAACGGGACTGACCATGGTCATACGAGGGAGAAGTAAATAACTTCAACTCTGTAAAAAGAAAGACCAGGATAGCCTCGAAACCCACATATTACCACCGACACGTGTAACCATGTCAAGTCTTCGAGGAAAGAAGGACCGCGGGGAAATATGAACACCATGGATGTCAAGGAGGCGGTAAAAGCCGTCCGAAACAAGCCCACCGAATAATAAACACAACAAAAAAGAAACTTGAAGACGTAGAGGAGCCCAGTAACACAAACTCCCCCACGAAGGCTCCGAAATGGGTTTGATGGTAAAAATAAGGGCTCGACCAATGGAAGCACTGATCGACACTGGATCAGAGGTCTCGTTTCTCAAAACATCAGCTTTTGAGGAATGGAAATCGGAAAAAGGGTAACTGAGGAATTCTAATCTAACAGTTACTTAGCAAACAGACTACTGACGATCCTCGATAAAAAGGCGCACTTACCCGTTAAAGTGAGGAAGCTAAAGGCTTCGTCAAGGTTATATATCACTTCAGACTTGGATCGGGAGTTGATATTAGGCGCATACTGGTTGAAAAGAATCTGAGCCCAAATAACCTTTCATTCTAACCGATTGAAGGTTAAAGGAGTGAATATACCACTTGGTATTAATACCAGTAATAAAATCGACAATTCCTCACGGGAAAAGTAGAGTTGCTACTATGCATCACCACTGTTAGATCTATTGATAAAAACACAAATAAAAAAGAATTGACCCCGTTGCATGACTCCAGTCCTAAAAGGAAACCGAGGGATAAAGGCAATTAAGGTGTGCCCCCTCCACACCTATCGGCATAATGAGATTTTGTGCGTAGGGACGCACAAAATAAATTTCCTAATAGCAAACGGCAAAATGAAAAAAACCTCTTGAAACGACCAAGGAATACATACTAGGGAAAAACGCGAAAGGGTTATTAACCGAGAGAAAAATGAATATACAATAATTAAAAAGACTAAAAAATTAACTGTCGAAAAATCAACGCCATTTAACAGTCAAGTAAAATAACTATAAAAAAGTGGACAATTTATGTTTTTTGTAAGATAAAAAGAAAAATCAAGCATGAAAGCTTATGTTTAAGAAGAGAATAGAGTACAAATATGTTTTCAAAAATTAATGAATTCAAGAAAATATTACTAGTACAGTAAAAGCACGAACAAAAAGAAATATTTCAGGACAGAAGATGCGAGATTAAAGATAGAAAAATAAGGAAATTAATAAAATTGTTTTGGCTATTAGTTCTGAAAAATGCACATATTGTCTCGTTGTGTCATTAATACACCTATTGACCGTTGCTGATTGCATAAACAAAGGTCACGATTAGACGGGGGCGAATATGACACAACGCGTAAACTCTTGTATAGGAGCTGACGCTCTCCGTAGTATTTCGCAATCTGTGTACACAACTTGGAGACTGGACAATAATTCTCTGCGCTTCGGGCGTGTGAGTGCGCCTGTGCCTTGGTCGTGTTCTGGAGGACTGAAGGTCGGTGTCAAACCAATTCAATGACAGATGCATGTGATGAGTTCAAGAGATCAGAACACCTATCATTCAAGATATGTTTGGAAGACAGAACAGACTCTTAAATAATAACAAAACATTTATCGGAACTACTAACAATGTGTTGTATATTGTGCCTTCTTTCTTCTCTTTCTCACCCTCTCCTTTTCTTGCCAGTCTGAAGCGAAATAACACAGTCGGCTTTTAAAGTTGAATGGGACAAGACGCGTGGCGGCCGATTCAGCCGAATATTTTCGGGTTTTAAAAATGTTAATTTTTTATTCGGCATAAATAAATTATGTTTTTATACAAAAAGTAAAATGTGTTCTTCGATCATTACACAGCCTTCAATTTCCAGCTCATGGCCCCAGCCAAACAGCCAGCATCGATGAAATACCAAATACCCAGGCGGGTATGATTGGACTTTTAATTAAGGGGAGGTGACTATCGTTGCCATTCGAGGAGCTCGATACCGTGCCATGACTATAAGTGTCTTTCAACAGCGAACGCGCGAACACACCAGGTCAAACTCCCCGGTCGTGATTTTCGTCCAACGATGATTTCTCACTGGCGATAACGACGAGTACGTTTGGATGTGTACCAAGATACTCCCGACAAGCGATCGTGCCACATTGGTTTCGGTACCAAGTTAAACCCCCAGCACGCGACCTAGCAGAATTGGTTCCGCGACCAAGATACCCCCGGACAAGCGATAGTAGCGAATTTGTACGCTGAATTGATCTGAATAATTTATTCCCCTTTTTATCACTCAAAAGGAAAAAAAGCGAAATACGCGAGTTATTCCTCCGGTCCCTATACTAAAATTGAACCAAAGTTATTTTTCTTTTACATAAAATAAACAAAACAAAGCAATGCTGATATATATTCAAGCGATGTAAAAATGGTAATTTTATGAAATAACTCCCGTTTTTTGGGTGGTATTATGCGTTTTTCGGATATTCGCACCCACTATCCAATATTATATTCTACTTTTTAGGCGCTTTCGTGTAGACAGTAAACATCTTGTAAAATAGGCGGAAACGGAATTTAAAAAAAGGACAAATATTGGAAATCAGCTTCACGCATAATGACACGTAATATGCTCCCCCATTTAAGCCCCATTCTAGCGTTTTAGGGCATGTTAACCAAAATTAAGACTTTTATTTTTTCTTCTATGGGAGACATATTTCGTGCGGTATTGGGGGATCGGCAGTAGCGATTATGTATGGTTTTACACTACTGTCACTTGTACTTACGGTGAATGGTAAAAAACATTTAGTCTGCCCTAAAAAGTTAGACTGGCCCGGAAATGGGGGATCATTTTTCGTTAAATTTTTATACAAAATTGATGCCACATTCTCGTTTGAAACTTATTGTTTTTTTTGTTTTTGCTTCACCACCAATTTCTTTAGAAAGAAGTAGAATTTGTGTGGGGTGGGTTAGCTGATAATGTTTATAAAAACATTACCGTTTTTCGACTGCCCTGATAATGATTTTGGCATTGCAAAACACTCTGTTATACCTTCCAGAATCACTAACTCCAAAAATAAACTAGATTGAGTCTAACTTTACCAATCATTATGATTAATTTGTGTTTTTAAATAGAAATGCAATAGCACGAAATTAAAAAAATCCTATTGAAAATAATTTACAGGTGGGCCCAAGAGAAGGTTGCCAACATACATCCGTGAAAGTGTTGCTATGTAACTGACTGGATTCGAACTTCGCACACCAAAGTCACCAGTCTATGTTGTGATCCTTTTCACCATTGCCACCTCCTAATGAGTCTATTTATATCATTTGATTCATTTTTTGGGTTTGACTATGATTGTTAATTTTCGTTTTGTTTCAACCCGAACTGCTACTTTTTTGGGCTAAATGGATTTTCACCAATTGTGTCAAAGTACATCGAGACCTATTTTTCAGATAGGATTTTCAAGTTACATTCAATGTTTATGGTATTTACTGTTTATTAAATTGTTACGTGAAAGTACAGAATAGTACAGCATAGTTAACAAAGGCCCTCTTCACATGTTAAGGAGGTGTTTGTAAATAATAACGTTATTATTTCAGCACGGTCTATAAACTGCAGAGGTACGGAGAAAATATTAAATATAGCGGGCAACAGGTACTGCTTATATATATATATATATATATATATATATATATATATATATATATATATATATATATATATATATGAAGCAATCCAACAAAAGATATAAGCGTCAACTAATATCTTATAATTAATGAAACATCCGGATAAAAACTGAAGCTCAATATACTGGATAGAGCATTAATATTATAATATAAAATGAAGTAATAACATAAGGTGTCAATTAAATTTTATTAGAATTCAAAGTTCAAGCAAAGTATCCTTAAGTCCTTAGCTCATGAGTTTTCAAAGATAATTCTTCTCTTCAGAGGACCATTATCGCAGTTATACTACTACAGGTAATAAAATTACGCTTTGAAAATATATAAAATTATATACACAAATACATAAAAATACATAACATCAAACATATCAACCCCAAAACATACTTTTTGTTGAATCCATACAGTCCATCCAGGTCATACAAATTGAGAAACATAATCAGGAAAGACATTACTCCAAGTTATAAACAGCAGTCAATATACGTGAAATTGAAGGAGCTGACAAAGTCATCCAGTCGCGAAATGGGTCAATATTCAATGTTAATGATAAATAAATCAAATAATATAGAAAGTTCAATTAAAATTCCAAAATCCCGATATGTGCAACCCAAATCAAATCAAAGTTCGTTGTTCATTTAGAAAACCCGTTAAATACGAATTGAGCAAAATAAGACTGAATCCCGGTCGCATCTTGCCAGCAGAGCGAAAAAATAAGTAATCTTCTCTCCCCAGCGATTCAACCTGACATGACAAATCCCTAACGAACAGAAGGCGATATTATATTGTCTACATCTCTGAATGACTTTAATAAATCGGAAATTATGTCTGTGTTACATCCTGTTTAAGCCCGCTTGATGAACTCAACAAAGAAAGCAACATACAACCCCGCCATCCAACCCACCCACATTGGATGCTCCCTGTCTGGGTCGAGTGAGAATATTCTATGTCAAAGGGGAAGGGGTTAAAAAGTTAAAAGAAGAAGAAAAGGGAGTTAGGAAATACATGTCAGATCGTGTAATCACGTACACATCCAAAATTATTACTTAAAATCTAGCTTACAGTAAAAACCGATTTCACAAATCTCGCCCTATCAAATAATCTAGAATATTTATGAAATTAAAAATTACGAAGTTATTAAATTACAATAATTTTATAGTTTAATTTAAGATTTAATTTTATCAGGTTAGAAATTATTACAGTGTTTAATAGTTTAATTTATGATTCAATCCTATCAGCCCAGGAATTCCAATTCAAAGTTTAATTTTCCCTAATTAAAAAGTTTAACTTGATTTAAGGTTTAATTTGTCCTAATTAAGGTTTAATTTTTACGAAGTTAGCAAAATAATTAGAACTTAATAACTTAATAGTTTAATTTAAGATTTTATTTTATCAGATTAGGAAGTTTAATTTAAGGTTTGGTTGGCCCAATCAAGAAGTTTAATCTAAATTACGGTTTAATTTTTCCTAATTAAGAAGTTGTAAATATATTTAAGGTTTAATTTTTCCTAATTAAGAAGTTGTAAAGATATTGTAAAGATATTTAGAAACTGAAAATTTAGTTATATAAACTTTTACAACCTCAGAGTCTAAATCCTTTAGGCAAAGAAGATTAAAATAGACCCATCTCAAAGACTGGACACCCTCGGTCTCATTGCTCGCCCAAACAGCTACGGCAAGACTGGTGGTGGTTTCCATATTGCATATTTGAATTTCCTTCCATGTCGACATTTGGAAACTAATTCATTTCTAGAATTTATCAGATTTAAATGTTTAGGTGCAGTAGCTATCATTACGGTTTCAGAATTGCATAGACCACAAGATCTGGATCCTGGGCTGTATGAGTTTGATTTTTTTTAGGATGGACCATTTTATATTGTGTGGAATATTATTTGATCTTACATTTTTAACTAAAGTGGTCAGGGATGTGTTATTGTTACCGACATCGTTATTGAAGGAGTAATTATGCATGGAGATGCGGGATTTAATTAAATTTGCTGTGCCCCCAATATATGTGTGTATCCTAGGATTTACTCTTGTTCCCGCGCCATTTATATTCCTATTCACAGGTCTTTTTCTATTTACTGTATTTTCATGATGTGGATTAGGTTGGTTGATTGATTGTATATTATTGTTATCGTAACCTTCCATTGGGAACTCATTATCGGTTTGCTGAGGTAGAGGATGGATATTAGAATTGCTAGGTCTAGAGTTATGGTGCAAATTAGTTGTAGTGCTCAATTGTGGAATTTGATTAGGGGCTGTATTTATGTGGTCTCTAGGATTCATTATAGAATTATTTTTTTCAGTTACAGTACAAGCACATACAATATCAGAATATGTGCATCTATTGCCCAGTGGGCAATCACTGGTGCGCCTGCAGTTGCATGTAATTATAGGATTGGAATAATTAGAATTAGATTGGATATTTTTTATTTTTTTCCTATTTGCTGAGATTATTGTTTGGGCTATATTTGGCATAGTAGAGTCTGAAATTTTAATTGAATTTTTATTAAGTATGGAGCTATATTTATGTGGGTATTTAAAGGAGTTTTCCAATATTTTAAAGAATTCCTTCGGGATATTGGTTTTAACGTTATTATTGAAAGGTGGGTTAAACCAAATATTATTTTTCCTTCTAAGGCGTTTACGTGCAGTAAGTGTAGGGCTATCTATATGTTGGTGATTTTCATCAGGTATGATTGAGTGCCTTAGAGGTCTTTGGTTATTTACATTTCTTTTAGTTCGGCTCCTATTGCTAGTTGTCATATCGTGTGTAATAATATTTACAGTTCTATCATTCTCTTTGTTTTGGTTATAAGTTATTTTTTTAGAATATCCAGAGTTGACCAATGCATTGTTATAAAATTGTGCGTTTTTGTTGAAAATGTTTTTATTGGCAGAAAGCTTAGATATTCTATTGGAAACATATATATATATATATATATATATATATATATATATATATATATATATATATATATATATATATATATATAATGAGAGAAAGAGAGATGGTATACACATGACTAGAACATATTTTTATGTGAAAATACATTATATGACGTTTCGATGAACTATATATTGTCTTCAGATATGTAAAAGCGAAGCGAATAAACACCCGATATTTTCATATGAAATAAAACATTGCAAGCGAATAAAGAAAGATAATTTAGAGATGGAAAGAGAAAAAGAAAAAAAGAAGAAGATGAAATGAAACGATGAATGCAGTTCAATTTACAAGGGAGAAAAAAAGCAAGACGTTTCTTCAATGGGAGGATAATGACTTTTTTCGGTTAACGCTTGAAGGAAATTCTTTCTCGCAAGCCACAAGAAGCTAGCGGCCGTTTGTGCGCATCTTCTTTTTCGATATGATTCAATACACGACCAATTTTGTTCCCTCTGTCGATTAGTGTCTGCAGATTTCGGCTTGACATAATGTTGTTTCTTGTTGTAAGGAGATTAAACGTCTTTTAGAATGATGAGACAATAAAAAGAATGAAAGCAGAACTACACCTTCGCTTCACAGCGATTAAGTGCTGTCAAACCCAGTCTTAAATCCGACATGGAACGAATCACACGAATGCTTTTCCAGCAAACACTGCTTTAATCTTCCATTAAATGTGTGTTGAGTAATGTAAAATGCTATGTAAACCCTTGCGGCGTTGCGCAGACAAAGAGGCAGTCATGAAAACGAGCCCAAAGTAAAAATAACAGCAAGAATTAGAAATACGTTGATGTGCGCTAAGCAATAATATGTCAATGAATGAAAGATCGGAGCCACATGATAAAGCTAAACATATATGTAAATCTTTAAGTCAAATTGAATCAGATTAAATGGCCAGATGATTGAGAAATTGGAATGAGATGATTTCACAATTTGTCTGTTTGTCCATCACTGTAACTTTATATATTTTATTTTGTTAATTCTCTCTCTCTCTCTGTCTCTCTCTCTCTCTCTCTCTCTCTCTCTATATATATATATATATATATATATATATATATATATATATAATTTAATAAGAAAAGCGTCATTAATGTCAGAACCATACGTTTCACGCAATAAGTTTCAGGTTGTTATGCTTTATTTACTTCCGGTTATACATAAATTGCTGCCAGTAACTTAAGCAATCCAAAATCGTTTGAATTTTTCTGTTTATTTTTTCTTAACAAAAACTTATATTTTTATATTTGTTCTTTTATTTGTGATGACGGTGAAGAGACACCGAGGGATAAGTGGCCACGACTGGCATGCGCCCGCTGCAAATAAACAATGGCCGTTTGACTTGGAGGTGACAACCAAACATACGTGATCATGCAAAGTAGATGCTTTTGCCAGTCCAAACGAGCTCAATAAAGGGTATGCGATTTTACTGCGCGTGTGTTTGAATTATCGTCGGTAACATTAGTCAAGCATTCGTTTGTGGTTTCGAAGTTTCAGCATTTGTTTGGGCTGCCGCTCTATTTGTCTTAGGGCACACACCACCACTTAACTGAATTGGAAAGAATACTGCGGATGCTACTACTACAATGTAACAACTGTTGCCGATGAAAAAAAAATAATCGGGCATTAGAAAAAGCGAACATACTGATACTGTTTGTGTTCTCGATTATCGTTACCACTTGCTCACAAGCTATTTCGGCCATTTCTATGGTTAAGCTACGTGTAACCAGCAATACGGTAAAGCCGTTTACTGGCGAGGCAGCGTGGTGGCGTGGCTGAAGAAATTGAGTCTTGTGACGAGACTTCACAAAGTAGATGATTTGTCAAACCTGCTTCTATTGTATCTGGAGGAGATGCATTGGTCCTCTATTTGGAGATTAGCGTGAGCGACCAACTAGACATAGAGCAGATAGAAGCCCGATTTAAGGACGCGTTCACGAATGGTGCGTTCACAGCATATAGGAAGTTGACCATGGTTATATCGGCTGGCGTGCAGGTAGAGGTTTACGCGAACATCAAGCGGTCGGTCGGATTGACCAGGTTCGAGAGAGTTGGTCTGGAAAGGCTCGTCAAACTGGCGTTTGATACGGGGTTCCTTGATACTATCTTTATCAGACTCTGAAAAACGTCCAAAATTGAAACCCTGACTAGCGAAAACAACGGTGCTGACAATGATTAAGGACCAAAGCTCACATGTAGTCGCAGCCATGCGTCCATTCCGCTGTAAAGCCGCAGTTACTACCAAGAGCGGCCCTACCGCTGGTGTAACCTGCTACAGGTGCGGCGGCATAGGTCACATAGCGAGGGACTACAAGGACGTTGAGCACATTGCTACTAATGCGATAAGGTTAGACACTGGACCCAGGACTGTTCGGGAAACAAGCCAGGGGACGAGAAATAAGCGCTAGCTTTTTAATCTACCAAGATGTAAATGCGGCGTTCCCGGAGATTATCGTCGATGTTGACGGAATGAGGTGTTCGGCGCTAATTAACACGGACTACCCGCAGACAATAGTAGACGTGAGTCGATGCCGACCCTAGAAGACAGCAAGGGTGGACTTCATGACTATTGGAGGCGTGACCCGTGCATGATGCGGAAACTGTATACTTGCACAACGTGACTCCAAAAGACAATAACTTGCATTTAACCGCACCAGCCAATGCGATTTTCCGCTATGTAGTCTGGGCAAAGGGGGTTGATTTCATACCACCATCCTGAACACAGCGCTTACCAGGTTGGAGACTGCGTGGTAATTAAAGCGCCGCCGAGTCGATGCATCGCGAAATTTCACCGGGGTGTGGTAACAGAAATAATCAGTCCACAGTTCGCCCCTGCTAGGGTGTGATCTCGTTGGAGAAAAATTCTGACAGCACAACGTCTCTAGAGAGCAGATCAGACATTTGGACGATTTACCCGAGGCGGAAGTGAAAGCCCTCCCCCGAAGAAGCCTACGTTCTCGAAGAAGCCTAAGCCTTTGCGAAGTAGCATCCGACAAAAACATTCGCCACCGGGTTGCCGGAGATCAAGAGGAGTGTGTTTACGGTGGAGAAGTACCGAGGGATAAGCGGCTACGATAGAAACAGTAGCGGCGGACAGGAGCGAACCTGCAATCGTCTGACTTCATGGCGACAATCGAGCACACGTGATTATGCAAAGTAGGCGCTTCTGGTAGTACAAACGAGCCCAATAAAAGGAGTGATATTTTTTGCACGAAGAGGTCGTTTTGGACGCCACGCAGCTAGCTTCGTTCGCGGGTTTATGTATTGTAGTCATTAACTAATGTTAATAGTGTACTTTTGTGGTTTTGAAGTTTCGGCATTTTTGGAGGGTGTCAATCTATTTGTCTGAGGGCGCACACAACGACATAATTTAATTGAAACTAATACTGCTGCTGCTACTACAACGCAACAACTTTTGCTGGTGAAAAAAAAGCTGGCACAAGACTGAGCTGGTATTTTCGATTATCGCTATCACTTGTTTTCATCCATTTTGATACTCTATGTAGTTGTATTTTAATTCAGCAATCATTTCCAGGCGTGTTCTTTTTTTGTTATTTTATAGTTATTCCCCTCGAATCGCTCAATTAATATTTTTCAAGCTAATTAACTCTGTCTATTATTTGTTTTTATATAAATTGGGATGGATATTCAATTTACTAGTGTCTTATGTTCTTTTTCTGCGAGTGTGTTGTATGTTATATTTAGGTGCATTACTCATATGGTCTTTATTTGCGACTATATATTCTAATCGGACAACAAATAATCGATATATATATACATATATATATATATATACATATATATATATATATATACATATATATATATATACATATATATACTTTATTTCTTATATGTATAATATCAGGTATATAATATATTGTGCTTATATATTTTCAGTATTTACTTTGGCAGTTCTCAAGAGTTCATTAGAGCTTAGTAGTAGTATGAACATATCTATGGCAGAAAAGTTCCTGTTTCATTTCCGCGGGAAATCATCAGGCTAAAGCGTTAATGTATTGTTTACGATTGCTTTTATATCTAAGCAGTTTTGATTCGAGCTATCTAACCAGTTTGGTTTGTAAGTATTATTACCCCTTGTCTCGGTTATTGAAAAATGACACCTCTCGGACAAAGCCTTGACAACCCTTTGTTTGACAGACATAAAAGAGGCGTTTTGAGCTTTCCTAATTTAAGTGGGTCAAACCAACAATTCACCTTACGTTGGACACATAACTGTTCTATTTATTTTGTTACTCGTCGCTATTTTAGATTTATTTACTTCAATTATTCATTTTATTTTATTTATTCATAGTTATCCTAAATTAAAGTTAATTCTGTGGTTACACTTAGTTTTAATTAAAGCGAACTTTTAAAGTGTTAATGTTCAGCTTGTCGTTCAAGCATAATCTACACGGGTCATCTAGATATCTGCATGTCCTTGTTTTAAATTATATGACGGTTTCTCCTCTGTAGTATTTTTTGTTATTCGGGTTTTCATGTGCATTTGCACATGGCTTGGTGAATACTACCTTGGTTATGCAGTTATTTTGTAATAGACAATGATCGCGAGTTCTACAATTACATTTTATACTCTTCATAATCAAATACGTAATTTTTATTTGAGTCATTTCTATTATTGTTTGAGTTATTATCATTTTTCAATCATCTTATTTGTATTCTTATTGTTATATTCATCACTTTCCTACGAATTTTATTATTATATTTTTCTTGACTACTGTATTTTGTTATTGTGGGCTTTGATTATCATTTCTAAATTTTCACAGCAACTGTAGGGCAGTTTAAAATTATTTTTATTGAATATTTTATGTAAGAGATTAGTTATTTTCCCATAAACTTTAAACATTTATTGTCATGTTTAGTTTAAGAATTTGGCCATAGTGTAGTGTATTTTTATTTTAATTATTATTAGTAGTATCCTGTTACCACCCTTTTTTGAACTACGTTGTAAATGTGGTTTTACTTCTTAAATACCTGCGTTCGATAGAACTAGGAATATATTTTATGATTGATATGGGTGGTTGGATTTGGTTTCACGCTTATTTGGATAACGTTATCCTTTAAAAAATGCTCTATGTATTTTTATTTAAGTTGAGAGTGCCATAAAAAAAGTTAGATATTTTTATGATAGCTAATACATCGGTCCTTAGGCCTAAGTTTTCATTTACACATGTATCATTTTTAAAAGTTTTTATTTTTTATTCTTGATTAAAACCGTTCTTCTAACAATTCTTAGATATGTCGGTATACATTTCAGCTAATTCAATGGCGCTTTTAAAGCGTTCTTCAGATAATTAGAACAGATAAATTATTTTGGCCGCCCACGTAAGGTCAGCCTTTGATTTGATACCCTTAAGAGTAAGTATCGCTTAAACGACTCTCAAACAAAAGACAGTCAAACAACGGGCTGTCTAGATTGTCCATTGTCCAATTAAAATAATAGGTAGTTATAAAATCAACAATTCTAGTTAGTTTGGACTTAACTATGAACGCAATCGCAAACAATGCATTCACGCATTCCCTAAAGATTTCTTTTATGATTTTCATACTATATATATATATATATATATATATATATATATATATATATATATATATATATATATATATATAATCCAGGTAAAACATCCACAGGATAGTAATCCAAAGAATTTCAACCACATTTATAAAAAGTGCTTAATATCAAATAGAGCTTTTATATATGATTATTTATATTTACACACACATGTACAACATCTGCGACAATAGCTATTATAAACTGAGATACCATCAGGGAGAGTTAAAATCCGATCTTAACCTTAGATCATATTTGGAAAGAATGAAATGGAGAAAAAAAAAATTAATAGATGCCATGGAGTTTTCTCTATCTGCATTGAACAAAGAAACCATTGCCTTACAACCATTAGTGCCCACAACATCCTGGTTCTGCTGTGGTAGAGTAAATGCTTTTGAACAGTCTGTCATTGTCTTTTCTCTCTTAACGATTCATTGGAACCCCAACGTCTTTCCTATTCTAAATACCCTGGACACCGAATCGCATCCCGTAAAGGCATGCAAGAACAACAGATCATTATACCCTGCTTCGCCAAGCACGTGATTGAGAACCTTGATATTGTAGATGTTAGATTTAGCCTTGTCAGAGAAAAAATAAAATGCAGCACATTTAGAAACATATGCACGGAACAGCAAGAGAAGGTTCGTGTCTTCTCCAATGAGGGTGGTTGATTTGAAAGCAGACATATTAATGGCTGCGTTTGCAATCTCAGCATCGGAATCTCCTTCCGCTTGAATAACGTCACATCCTTTCTGTCGCATTCGTTCCATGATCGTCTGGATCAGCGCCTGTTTGTTTGCCACATTTGACAAGAAGTCCTCCTTTTTCCCAGCAAATTTTGTTACCTCGGTAATGTTCACCTTTCTTGCATTCAGCTTTCGACTTTACCGTTGATGAGTATATTCCTCTATACTTAGTCAAATTTATAACCATCAAACACGACAGTTGCCCTCCCATAGTGTTCAACAGTAAATGAGGCATACTCATTTGCAATTGAGCTGTAGGTACTCCCCTCCTTCCATTTCAAACGCTGAAGAAGAGATCCTCCGTCTAGTACATTGTGCTCTGTGACTGGAACGGTCTGTGTCACAGCACTGTCCAATTTTGTTTCAACATAATTTCTGATAGCTGCTACTAGCTGTTGTTCATCTGCTTGACGTAGGATGCGCTTTCCTTAAAACAAAAACATCGGGTAGAGACAGAGTTAATCGGACATGAGATCATCCAGCCTTAGATAACCCATCTGTGACACCACAGGAAAACTCTGGAATAAAAGTACTGGGTCAATGCTACATTCTTGCTTGATGCTAAAGTTTGTGCTTTTAAACTCCGTTTGTGAGAGTAAGAGACAACTGATTGCCCATCTATCTTCTGCACAATGTCTTTTCCGATTTCGATAAGGTCCTGATCATTGACATTATTGTGATAATATTGCATAACGATTCATCGTCTATAAACGGCTTAAAGCTGTCTAGTTGCTCTGCAACTTTCCCGGAGTCTGTCTAATTTTTTCTCACCGAGAGGCAGACAACCTCTTATGTTGTTCGTGTGTGTACTTTGGTACGGTAAGTTATTGCATGGCAAGGGTGTAAGCGGATGACATAGTGGACGACATGACCTAAACTGTTCTCTGGTGCTTGGACATCCCGCTACCCCGTGTGAGCCCACCATGGCTTTTGAATGAGCGCATTAGTGTTTGCTCGATGACAAGATCGAAGCCAAGACTAGCTCAGTATTGGCTACTGCGTCTGCTTACGTGAAACCCAAACGGGAACTTTTGATGTACTGCAGGGTTGTCATATTTCAAGGCATACATCTTCAGGAGATATAGATAAGCCGACTTAAGATAATTTGGATGACCAGTGACTGCGAATATTGGCAAGCAAGCAAAGACGGCACTAAAACGCAGGTCCCAAGACTCCATCCGATCAGCTGCAACAAGTTCCCTAGCAATTCATAGCATGCGCTGATAGTTTATCCATAGATTGCTGGTTTTGGAGGCCCTTACCAGTTCATCCATTAACAGAATTAGACTGTTGTAAATCCAATTAATGGAATCTGATTCCAACAATGACTTCGAGTCACATTCACTAGTCTCAATCAGCATGTACATCCGCTCAATTCACCTACTTAATCCTGAAAACCAGGTTTATCCTCCAAGATCTTGCCAACAATCTGACGAAATGCTTGTTCCCTTGCCTTTCCGTTCATCATGTGTACAACGGTATTTTAACCTTATACTGTCTCCTTGAGTCTACTGCCATTAAGCAACATCCTATATATTCGCACTCCTTCTGCATCAGGTGCATCATAACTTGCCAACTGGGAGTAATCTGGTTGAAGTGAAAGAAAGCTTTGATGAAGTGCGGTTTGGGAAATTGCTCGTTTTTGTGCTTTCTTATCATCTGTCGGAAGAGAATTCTTGTATTCACGAAGAATGTCACATGGTTTTTCCCTAAATGTCACAATGTTTGCGACACCACAACGGCTTTTGGTCACAGATACATAGTTTCAATATCGACTTATAAGCTTTTCCTTAAGGTACTAATTTCCATATGCCGTTGATTTACTACATCATACGTATTCTCCCATTTAAGCGACACGGTCCTATATCGTTATCTGTTCCTCATTGTTTTCCACCAAGAATACACACACCCTTTCGAATGCTTCATCCTGATCGCTGTCTTTTGGTCTTCCACCTTTTTCGTCGTTTGGTTAATTCAACTGACGTGAACTGTCTTGGAATGCTTTCCATTGTATGGAAGTTGACGTTACATGACTGGTGGTACACACAGTCTGCAACATGACGATCACCACCAAAATATTCGATCCGACCTTGAACAGCAGTGGTCTACTTACCCCCTCTTGTTTTGCAATGAACTAGGATAGTTTGAGCAAATCTTTCCCTCACTTTTTCGTTTATAATCTGTTTTCGTAGTATCAGTTCCACAGAAAAAGCAATGCGTTTTACTGTCTTTTCATTCTAGAGAAACACACGCTTTCTTTTTACTCGCCGAGCCGAATCATCCTCTTTTGGGCCTAACGCAATGTCTTTTTTGTTCATGTGAACACAAGTTCCGGCTTCAACAATGACTTTGACACCTCTTTCGATACTTGCACGGTTGACACCTGCAGCACCCTTTTCTTGAAGCACCGCGGTCTCATCATAGTCCAAATACTATTCACATAGAGGACAAGTTTCTCTACTGGCGGCTGAACTGATGTTTGACCCTGAAAATATACGAAAATATCTGTGCATTAGTATATGGAGCTAGTGAATTGTTTGTAAGAGCGTTTTTTGATGGGGTTAAACGGGGTATCTTTGGGGTTTCAGTTGTTTTCTCATGAGTCCTATACCCTATATGACAATTTCATTTATATACGGAGGTAAAGGGCCCGATTAATTGAAGAAAGTAATAATTCATCACTGCTACCCATATCAAAATAATCACCCATATTCCTGTTTGTGAACCTGTGTGAGTGCAATAATGGGTTTAAAGGTGCGGGTACCAATGTGGATGTAATGAGGGGTTTAGGTCTCGGGTACCCCTAGATATGCTATAAGGGATTATTTGGCATCACTGGTAACCCATTTCATGTAAATGATTGACCCTGAAAACAAGTAAAAATCCAAGATTTATTGATTTATAATGATAACTGATCGTATTAGTGCTCTACATGTAAATGGAAAATTACTTGTAAACCAAAACAAGTCCTATTCGAAATTTGACACTTTCCCATACTCGGATCTTGTCCATTTGTTGATGTTTTAGACTAGACCCAGCCAAACATAAAACCAGGTAGGTGTACTCTGGCAGTATATTGCCCTGTCTGTACGGGCGATACTAAGAATACAATTACGAATTACTTAAATCTGTTACCCGAACTGAATTAACGGATGCAAGCTACCCTATCGATAAAACAAAGGGTTTCGTTCGAGTTTGCGATTCGCGAGTTTGACAGAAATAATCCTAAGTTCGACAAGATGCACTTGAGAAAGGTCGGAGGTTACACCGACCGAAACGTTGTGAGAATAACATGTAAGATGTGAATAGTAGTATGAATAATCCAAATAACACATAGTATTTATTTACATATATTTTTCAGTTTTTTCACTATCTATCTATCTATCTATCTATCTATCTATCTATCTATCTATCTATCTATCTATGTCTTAATCTTGCCTATTCATCTATTAATTTATATTTATATTCATTTATAAACATATACCGGAGTTTCAGGTGTTTGGTGACGCCACTCCCAGAGATCAGGCTCGGTCTCTTTGAACATTGCTTGCCTCCAGAGCTGGTCTTCTTAATTGATACTAGTTTCACTCGGACAATTAAAACACCTTGAGTACACCACCAACTTTTTTCCAGCTCAGTTCTTTGTGGTAACCCTGTTATAATATCTCATATGTTTGTATATTGTTCCCATTTCTCTAGTCCTGATATACGCCCCATGTTTATTATTTAATAGTACAACAAGCTCACATTAATATCATCAGTATTATAGTTAATACACTAATGCCGGTATGTTTATTAATACACAAATATTATGCTCTTGCCACCATAATCGAACACCCCTCTTTCTCTGTGTTTATATATATATATATATATATATATATATATATATATATATATATATATATATATATAATATGCTCAGTTAGAACACTATTATGAAAGTCATTTATATTTAGTGGTATAATTAAAATTTTGGTTTCAAAATTTTAGCTCGATCTTTCTTTGATTCTATCTTTCCACACAGGTAGATTGAAAGAATGGGTTTTATTAAATATCCTTGGCGTTCACATAGACCTAACACCGCTGTCCTTTTGTTATTGGATATCTAAATAATAAGGTTTACGATATAACACCATAAACCAGCTTTTGAATAAATAGGAGTAATGGCATATGAAAGCGCGCAAATGCGATTCACTTGCTCCCCGTTGTTAACAGTTCCAAAACGGGCGCTATTTTCAGAAGATGACAAGGATACCATACAATAATGTGATGTTTGTAAGTTCGAACACATATGGTGAAAATTAAATTAATTTTAACAAACGATTCGAAGTGTGGATCCATATTTTTGAAAATATATCTGTCTTCTATCTATCTATCTATCTATCTATCTATCTATCTATCTATCTATCTATTCCAGTATATCATATCAGTCTATTCATCCTTATTTCTCTCTATCTATATATATAACTAGATATATATGTATATTAAGATTTTCTTACGAAGTGAAAAATATACTGCAAGAATGAGTACCACTTCGGGCAATCAACGAAAAAGCCATTTACGACTGCCACACTAAGTGATGAGGCAAATTGATTGGTATCTGAGCATTCATATATATATATATATATATATATATATGTGTGTGTGTGTGTGAGGATCATTCTGCCAACACTTGAATATATTGGATTTACCTAACTTCAATAACATTTTTGTGCGTAATTTGATTAACACAAAAATACAAGATCAACATGTGCAATCCAAAACATTATTAAGGCTTATGCCTTTGTATCAGATC
>OY744526.1:89434651-89517151 GCA_963556195.1 Sepiola atlantica
ATAAGGTGTCTGATATCAATTATTATAGAAAATGTGAGTTTATGAACGTTAGTTTCCCTAAAGCTTTTTCTTACATACTTTAATAAAACAAACGACATGCTGAAATATACCTTATCTGGGACTGAGATATTTAAAGAATATTTTTCTCTTAGTTAGCCGTAATTTGTAATTAACTAAACATCACCCATCACTTAGCTATCTATGTATTTCTCTCGCCTTTCACTCCATATTGATTCAACCAATCTCTAATATACCTAATGTTTCTGTGAACATAAGGAGAAATAGTGACTCTTCTCTCAGCGTGGCGATTTAATTTACATACGTCTATTTCTACATACCACAAACATGTATGTAAATTTGATGGCAAAATAATAAGTCTCTTTACTTCTATATAAGAATTATAAATGATAAAAATACTTAATACAAATTAGGAAAATAGAACAAGAAACCCATGGAACGTATATATACCAATTTGACCGAAATACTAAATGTACTATAAGAAAAATTGAAAAAAAGTATTATTAAACCAAAGAACTCCGTGTTATTTATTTACTATCATATATCTGCTCAGTTTCAATAGTTTCGGAGTTTAAAGAAACAACTGAATTGAAAAAAGTATGATGCAACAGATAACAAGAGTGGTTGTACGCCTCTTGACTGCCAGTAAAAACTGTTGTGGTTCCAAGTAATTGTTTTTTTCTTACGGCAGAGAGATGTGTCACAAAGATGTAGGGAGAGTCAAGCCAGCGCCTTTAAAGAAAGAATAAAGGCAATAAGAAATAAACTTACTCCACCCCAAAGAGGGGAGATTAGTTTTGAACTACCAAGGACTAATGCCCCAGCCCGACAGATAAAAGGCCACCGAAATTGCCTAGTTCTCGCCGGGCTTGTGTGCATCCAACACTCCCGGTATTTATGGTGAGTCCAAGTGGTCCGTATAGGTAAAGTACCATAACATTAAGTAAACAATTTCTATCAGGAAACATAAAAATGGCAAACTTTTCACTAGGACAAAGTGTGGAGTTGTGCAGTGTATGTGTATATTTTTAAAACAATCTCAATTTAATTTCAGGAAATATATTCTTATCTTTTAGAGATGTTATGTACTTGGACAGTTTTATTTGCATCTGGGTTATTAAATGAAAATTTGTGATTACTGTATCTGTCCTTTAGAGTCAGTACTTGTACCCCTATGCATTTTTTATGAAAAATAGAATTGTTTCCTGTGAACACAGTTCCTAAATAAACTATATTTGTGGTTAAATACTTTTCTTACAACTACATTTATTATTGTTATTATTATTTTGTAAGTTGTTAATTCTACTGTTTATATATATATATCTATATAGATATATACACATATATAAAATACGAAACTAAACCTATTAACAAATATTATCACAACGGGAATAACTACCATTACTGGTATTAATATCATTGTAGGAGCCATCACTAGTAAAATTATTGGATAATGACAACTAATTAATATAGAAATGGAATGCCAGTACGGCATCTATACCCTGAATAAAATTATCAAACAATTTTTTTTTTATACGATAACCACCAAAGATTTGCGACAATATTTATATTTTTATTTTTATTATATTGCTCCAGTTTATATTTCGCTCCAGTTAAAATTAAGGTCACAATAACCCAGAAACTAAATAACACCCCACCCAATTTCCTAAAATATTACCTGTTAGTATCTCCCCTTTCCTTCTTTCCTTTCACTGCTATACGCTAACCCCGTCTCCACTCCCCTTCCTCTCATCCATCCCTAAACTTCTTGTTGTTAAATCATAGACATTTGAGCAGATTGATTCCACAAATGCCTGACAAGTTTGACGCTTATTTCAAGCGTTAACGAAACACAATATATGATGTAGCAAATTGGAATAAAAACATCAACTATATATATATATATATATATACATATATATATATATATATATATATATTTATGTATGTGTGCGTGTTCATGCATGTACATTTGTACAGTATTTTGATTTTTCTATGTTGACACACACCCCGTGTATTGAAATCCCCTTACCATCCTGAACTTTTCATGACTCCAGCTAATTTGTCCGTCCATCCCTGTTTCTCATTCCCCCTCTTTTTCCGCTTTGTGTATATATGTGTGTATGTCTGTGTGTGCGAGTGTGGAGATGTATGTCGGCATACGTAGCTGAATGTGCCAGTGTGTATGCATGGGTATGTAACACACATATTAATTCATATATGTATTCATATCTAAGTACACTTCAACCTAGATGATAGTCCACTTGATTCTTGCTGCCTACTTATTAGGAGACACATGTTTGTTCATCACCTCACTGGACTTTCCCCCCTTTTCCCTGCTACCACCACCCAACTTCCACCAAACACATGCACACCCTCATTACCTCGTTACACTGATAAAGGCCCCATAGTCGCGGTCAAAAATTTTGTTCTCTAAAAAAAAACTTTTTTTATAGGGGACATTTGTTATTCCTACACGTCAATAAAAAGAAAATAAATAAAAGGTATATTAATATATATATATTTCAGAGCAATTTGTATACATATATATATATATATATATATATATATATATATATAGAGAGAGAGAGAGAGAGAGAGAGAGAGCGAGAGAGCGAGAGGGGACTTAGCGTAACTAAAAAATGTTTGTATAAATTAAATTCTATATTATATAATTGCGGTGTATCGTCATAATCTACGTTGAGATAAATGCTATATAAACTTAATTTACAAAATAAAAGTATGGGTAAAGATGTGTGAGATTATCAGAATGTATCAGAGGGTTCGTTTGCAGAGGAAGTTGTCACAAAAAGCGCCATTAATTTATAGGCTTTCTGTGCAAAGGAAATTGCCACTGAGCACCATCGCCTCTTTCCTTTTGATCATTTAAAGATTTTTCAAGAATTTCTTTACAATCTGTTATCTTCCATTCCGGTTCCGTTTCCTACGAAAATAATTTATCTTGTATACCACGGTTGCGAAAAGAATCGATGTAGCATCGATATATAAATAAAATACTCGATTCGTACGACAGTGAAATCGATAGGGACATGTTTATATCTATGTAAGAAATTGTTCAATTTTTCTAATTCTTGAGAAGTTTTTAGTTTGTGTGAGCTTAGCTGTTCGTCAATTGGATTCAATGTTAAAGATAATTTAAATAATGTAAAAATCAAGTTTAGTTAATGTAATATTCATTCGTAAATTCAGATTGAGGCAAACATGTCTTTCATGTTTTTAAAAATTATTTCTATATGAAAAAGAACAATGTGTATTTTACGTGTCCTATATTAATTGGTCAGTTAAGTTACATCAATTATGGAATAACAACGTTTGTGTGAGATGTAATATAAATTATTATTTTAACTCGAAAAGAACGATTTTTTCTGTTTGAAAGTCAGAGAAATGATCTATTTTGATTCTGAGTTGACTTAATAGACAGTGATGATTTAAAAGGTAGGAAGTTTCATTTTGGAGTGACAGGCAGCGAGGACGCCCGTATCACTTAAGTAAATTATCCAAACAATTGTTTTTAAGAATCATTTTTACTCACAATTTTAGAGGTCAAATTTTTATTTAAGGTAATTGTTTTTTATCAACGCAGATGGAATTGTGTTTGCAATTTTAAAATGTTACGGACTGCAACTGCTATTGACTTGAATATTGAATGATTCAATAACAATGTTAAACCGTAATTTCATTCATGTTTTTCAAAAGGCCCAAATATCCGACCTGTAGCCAGATTCTGTTCATAACGTGTAAAGGAGGCATATGCAATATCTGATAATATACATGTCAAATATTAGTGCGGCGTTTTATTCTCATAAAAATATTAAGCCTGATATTGTTTTATGTCTAGGGGCTCCTTCTACATGCAGTGGCGCAGCATAGCTAACCTATTGTAAATTTTGTGATACAAGCACCAAATTCAACACAAATGTACATTGATATATGGCAAACATTTTCAGATATTCAGCCACTTAGAATTTTCTCTTCATGTCCGCCATATTTGAATTCAAAATGGCCGCCATTTAAAATCTACATTTGCGCTTATCTGTGGATCTAAAATTGCTATTGACTCGATTCTGGTGTCTAAATGTAGGTTTTCGGGTGCAAAGAATATAATGGTAAAAATATGCATTGCGTATTTTTTACTAATTAGCCGCCATATTGGATTTCCAAATGGCCACAATTTGAAATCTTCAGTTTCGATTATCAGTGGGTCTAATGCTGCTTTTGACTCGATTCTGGTGTTTAAATGTACGTTTTGGGAACAAGGAATCCAATAATAACAATCTGCATTTTGTATTTTTTAGCAATGAGCAGCCATGTTGGATTTCAATATGGCCGCTATTTAAAATCTACGTTGTGAAGAATGCTGTAGTACACCTGGACAGACACCGGTGATCTCTTTTGATCAACCACTAGTTGCTTGGGCCTAGCAGATACAGCTGAAGTGGGCAGATAGTTATGGTGAAGACCACATAATGGTGATGTTTGGTGGTTTCCACATCGAGATGGCGGCACTGAAGACACTTGGGGACTGGATGAAAGGAAGTGGTTGGGTGCAAGCACTGGTGCAAGCCGAGATGACGACATCAGGAACAGCAGACTTATTCTCGCGAGCATCTCGTCTTGCGCACTAGAAAAGCACATCAAATGACTGCAGCAGCACTGTACATACTGCAACACCATGCCTACAACCTCTATTTTGGGGAGAGACCAAGGATGCAGGGGACCTTCCTATCTTTATATTTATATAATCAAAAGGGCTTTTTTTTAATTTCCGAAAATTATCAAATGTCTTGGCATCTGAAACAAAAATCTATAGAAACTTCCTTGTGATACAACTTTTGTATACGACAAATAAAAATACAATTGTTTGTAAAATCTAAATGAAAAACAGAGAATTATTTTACAATTCACAAATCATGGTTTTAATTACATCACTTATGTATAATTCTTTTTTAATAAGAATGTGTAAGATATCGAATATATAATATTTGTACATCATCTTGCCGTATGTTTTGTATACGGGCGGTTTTGAACTCATTCAAGGCAGCCACAAGAAGTAATTATCGATAGTTACTAGTCATCTTTTATTCTTCAACTCTCTTCATTTATTATGTTGTTACTCTTTTTTTACTTATGTTCGCCGTTTTTTTCGTTTGTTATATTTTCTTTCGTGTCTTTGTTTATTCCTATTTTATTTGTTTGTTTTATTACCGATTTAAAAAATCTCATCTAGTTTTTTGTCTGTCATTCTTCCTTGTTTACGTTTTCCCTCCTCTTCTCTTATATTTCTTTTTTTCTTTGTTCTTTCTCTTGATGATGTTCACGATCTATTAAATCTTTTCTTTCTTTATATCTATTTTCATTGTATCGCCATTCCCTTTCCATTTTATTTTTCTGTCTTATCTCAACTTGTATATATCCTTTCTTTATTTCCTTCATATTCTGTTCTCCTTGCGTTCTTTGCATTTTCTTTCTTTCTAACTGTTTTTATTGTCTTTATTTTAATCTCTTCTCATCTTCATCAACTAATTCTCTATCACCTTTCTTTCTCCTTGATTGTCACACTTTTATGTTGTTCAGTAGTCATAACATATATTTAGAGACTCTTTTCAGAACTACCAATTTCCACTTTCCACTATCTAATCTTTCTGTTCTAGCGTTATTCTTTTTTTTCCTTATTTGTTTGCAATTTATACTGACGTATTCGTACATATTTCTTTATTCTTACCCAGTCTTTACTTTACGTAAGTTTTTTCGTGCGAATAAATGAATGCCATTCGATTCAATTACAGATCGTTTAAACAAAATCTTTATTATAATTTAAACTTCGATTACATTAGAGACATTTGTCACGTGATACGACATTTTTATGGGATTGTTCGTTATCTATTTATTCAGTGATTAACACTCTTTTTGACAAATAAACGTATTTTTATATATTCTGTTCGTTTATTATACAGCTTACTATTTGCGCGAATATATATATATATATATATATATGAAAAATGTAAGCCGCCCAAAACTAAATTATTTCGTCTTTATTGTGAGACGTCATCAGGATGCCCCAAAAATACAGAAAAAATAATCGCACAATTATCAAATTTGATCTGTTCGAAGGGGCAGATCTCAGGCCAGACTGTGAGTGACAAGAAATTAAAAAATTGAGACAAGCTAAATAGGCTGTGTATTTTCAGCAGCAATTAACGGTTTTAACTGGGTTGGTTTGATATGAGTTTTTTATCTTTAGCCTTGAAATACATTGTTTGGGTCACTGTGTCCAAACGAGCGTTTGAGGCCGGTGTGAAGGGGGTGGAAGTCTGAACTTCTTGCCCTGTTTCGAATTAAAAGGAAGTAGGAAGGAAAAATGAATTTCCATGTGCAATATAATCGCGTGATTAGTTTTATAAATTCAAATTATGATGAAAACCGAAAATGTGGTAAAAAAGAATAAGAAAAGAGATACTATCTATTAGTTTATTTATGTGTAAATGAATTTATTTATACCTATTTATTTAATTATTTGTGTATCATTATTTAGCCAATAATTATTAAATTATATTTGAACATATGCAAGTATGTATGTATATATATATATATATATATATATATATATATATATATATATGCACAAAAAGATGCGAAAACCGGCTTTTTAGCTGGTTTAGTATTGATTTGCACTTGTATAATCATTTCATGTAGTGCGCGATGCCTTCTCAAACAGAGTTTAATGTTATATTTACATTTACTGTTAAGAAAAAGGTCCAAAGAACCCGTCTAAAATTCTCAGAGTCTCACGAAAAAAGGCAAATCAAAACGAGCGATGATCACATTATATTGGTATTATTAAATTACAACTTAATATCTATGATTACAGAGGTTGCATATTTATATGTTTCTATTGTGTATTCGTATTTACGGGTCAACAGTGTAAAGTGTTATTTATTCATAGACCAGCGTGTGGTATGAATTCATATCACCTGAAGTCTGGTTTGGATGACTGTTATTAATTTACCAAATAGGGATGTATTAATGTTATTAAAGGATTTGCGTTGTATTTATCGCTTTTGATTGATAATAAATGTGGTTAATAATAAAAAGTTTATTACTTAAGGTTGCGTATTTTATTGTGTGATGATTAGAGAGAAGTTATCATATACCGCGACCATTTCCGGTCTAAAGGGGTATGTAATCAATGTTATTATAGCTTTACTGCATTCATAATGTGGGTCATTGTATTTTATGTTATTCAATTCTATAAACTTTTTCTTACGTTTATGTATAACCGATATACACAGGGTCTGTATGTATCGATTAGACTAAATTATCGATCATATATTTCTTTTAATTTTGTTTAAATGTACTCTATAAATATATTTACACATATTAACATATTTTTTCTGGTAGCATAGTGGGCAATTTATTCCGGTGGGGTGATGATATATTAATATTTTTGTTGCTCGATGATCTTTCATTTAATATCCTGATATTTTATTTTCTATATTGTGGTTGCTAAGGAGGTTTTTCCCCGTTTTACCCGGTATTTGAAAGTTCCTTGTGTCATTCCTTTTCTTTATTCCTAGGGTTTACACCTGACATGGCCATGCCTTCGTACACTATGGATCTGATTATGCAACCACCTTATAAGATGGAAACTTCACCTCTTTTCCGGAAGTAGTGAGGGTTTGGGGGATTGATTTGAGCTGTGGGGTTTGAAGCTAGTAGGGATCATATGGAGTGCCAGCATTAACAACTTGTTTTGACCGTATTTCTATTGGATAGATTTTGAAAGTGTTAATCAATGGATACATTGTTATTGCAGGAATTGTTTATCTATGTTAGGTTTAACACTGAAGGAATAGAAAGTGAATAAGATAAGGTTACTTTTCCTATTGGGTCTGTGTTGTCTGGTAGGTTGAGTGGGTATGTAAGTAATTGTGTGCTTTCGCGGATGGCTTTGTGGTAATATAAGAGCAGCTTGTTGGAAAATATCGGGTGTAGACGAAATATGTTAGATTCTCCTGCTTATATTGGTATAATGTTTTAAAAATGCTAGGGGGTAGCAGGAATTGGTTTTGACATATCTGAGCTGATCATTAGGTTTATGGTATGGTTTGGTGAAGTTGTAAGTTAGGTCCAGGGTTTCATTTAAGTAAGTTTATGCTAGTGAGATTGGTACGATGGTGATCTTGAATCGTAGTTCCGTAAGGAACGCTGTCAGCTGCTTTCTAAATCTTTCGAGTTCTTGACCGTTGTTGTTGCGGGAGAGACATAGTTCGTCATCTCGGTAAAAGCCGAACGCCTGGTCAGAAAATTTGGTTTGGAGTGAGTATCAAATGAAAATCCCGATCAGATCGCACACATTCGCACTATTGTAGCCCTCCATCGGCCTATCAAAGGAGTCTTCTGTGTTGAATTTTTAACCCATGTTTTGCTATCATAAAATAATAGATGATGGTTTCTTTCCTTTTAGATCGCTAGTTTTTATGAAGGTTCTGGCAAAATTTAAGGCTTTGCTGAGTTTTTCTCGGTTGATGAATGGAATAGAAGTCTGTGATATCGAACTGTTTGAATTTGCATTGTTCTTTATTAGGAACTAGCGGGGCTACCCGGCGTTGCTCGGGGTCATAAAAACATATATTTGAAAAAATATCGTGTGTGTAACATTTTTATATTCAAACTTCTATGTCCACCCCTCTCTCTATAGCCGTCTCTTTATCTGCTACCTTTCTCTTCCCTGGTCGCCCCATTTCGCCGCTACTTTCTAATTTTGTGTTTTGCAAAAGCTGTTTCTTCCCCACCATTTCTCCTATTGCCCAGGGTAATAGTATGACATATTTCTTTAAAAAGTAACACCTCTATCTGCGCCTTCTATATAGGTACTTATCTCCACCCCGGTGTTCATACTATATACGTATCTATCATCACCCCGGTGCGCATACTATATACGTACCTATCGCCGCCCAAGTGCACATACTATATACGTACCTATCGCCGCCCCGGTGCAGATACTATTTAAGTACCTATCGCCGCCCCGTTGCGAATGCTAAATAGTACCTATAGCCGCCCCAGTGCGAATGCTAAATACGTACCTATAGCCGCCCCAGTGCGAATGCTAAATACGTACCTATCACCACTACGGTGCGAATGCGAAATACATACCTTTCGCCGCCCCGGTGCGCGTGCAATATATGTACTGATCGCCGCCACAGAGCACATGCTATGTACGTACTTATTGCTGCCCATGTGTACATGCTATATACGTAGCTATCGCCACCCCCGAATTCTGAATACGTACCTATCGCCGCCCTGGTGTGGAAGCTAAATACGTACATATCGCCGCCCCGGTGCGAATGCTAAATACATACCTATCGCCGCCCCGGTGTGAATTCTAAATACGTACCTATTGCCGCCCCGGTGTGAATTCTAAATACGTACCTATCGCCGCCCGGTGCGGAAGCTAAATACGTACATATCGCTGCCCCGGTGCGAATGCTAAATACATACCTATCGCTGCCCCGGTGTGAATGCTAAATACATACCTATCGCCGCCCCGGCGTGAATGCTAAATACATACCTATCGCCGCCCCGGTGTGAATGCTAAATACGTACCTATCGCCGCCCCGGTGTGAATTTTAAATATGTACCTTTCGCCGCCCAGTGTGAATTTTAAATATGTACCTTTCGCCGCCCCTGTGCGCGTGCTATATACGTACCTATCGCCGCCCCGGTGCGCGTGCTACATATAAACCGATCGCTGCCTCAGTGCGCATGCTAAATACATACCTATCACTGCCCCGGTGTGCATACTATATACGTACTTATTACCGCCCATGTGCACATGCTATATAAGTACCTATCACCACCGCTGAATGCTAAATAAGTACCTATCGCCGCCCCGGTGTGGAAGCTAAATACGTACATATCGCCGACCCTAAATTTGGGCAGACCCTAAAAAGTTCAGCCTGACCCCTAAAATTTTCCCTGACCACTCAATCTCTCCAGCCCCCCAATTTTTCACTCTCCCCCAACCATGAGAAATATTTTGACTTCAAAACAAAAAAAAACGAAAAAATTTGGCCTGACCCCTAAAAAGTTCGTCCTGACCCCTAAAATTTTCCCCGACCCCTAAATCTCTCCAGCCCCCTAATTTTTCACTCTCCCACAGCCATGAGATATATTTTGACTTCAAAATAAAAAAAAAACAAAAAAATTTGGCCTGACCCCTAAAAAGTTCGTCCTGACCCCTAAAATTTTCCCCGACCCCTAAATCTCTCCAACCCCCTAATTTTTCACTCTCCTCCAACCATGAGAAATATTTTGACTTCAAAACAAAAAAAAACAAAAAAAAACAAAAAAATTTGGCCTGACCCCTAAAAAGTTCGTCCTGACCCCTAAAATTTCCCCCGACCCCTAAATCTCTCCAGGCCCCTAATTTTTCACTCTCCCCCAACCATGAGATATATTTTGACTTCAAAACAAAAAAAAAACAAAAAAATTTGGCCTGACCCCTAAAAAATTCGTCCTGAAGCCCTAAAATTTTCCCCGACCCCTAAATCTCTCCAGCCCCCTAATTTTTCACTCTCCTCCAACCCTGAGAAATATTTTGACTTCAAAACAAAAAAAAACAAAAAAATTTGGCCTGACCCCTAAAAAGTTCGTCCTGACCCCTAAAATTTTCCCCGACCCCTAAATCTCTCCAGCCCCCTAATTTTTCACTCTACCCCATCCCTGAGAAATATTTTGACTTCAAAACAAAAAAAAACAAAACAAAAAAAAAAATTTGGCCTGACCCCTAAAAAGTTCGTCCTGACCCCTAAAATTTCCCCCGACCCCTAAATCTCTCCAGGCCCCTAATTTTTCACTCTCCCCCAACCATGAGATATAATTTGACTTCAAAACAAAAAAAAACAAAAAAATTTGGCCTGACCCCTAAAAAGTTCGTCCTGACCCCTAAAATTTTCCCCGACCCCTAAATATCTCCAGCCCCCTAATTTTTCACTCTCCCGCAACCCTGAGAAATATTTTGACTTCAAAACAAAAAAAAACAAAAAAAAAACAAAAAAATTTGGCCTGACCCCTAAAAAGTTCGTTCTGACCCCTTAAATTTTCCCCGACCCCTAAATATCTCCAGCCCCCTAATTTTTCACTCTCCCGCAACCCTGAGAAATATTTTGACTTCAAAACAAAAAAAAACAAAAAAATTTGGCCTGACCCCTAAAAAGTTCGTCCTGACCCCTAAAATTTTCCCCGACCCCTAAATCTCTCTAGCCCCCTAATTTTTCACTCTCCCCCAACCATGAGAAATATTTTGACTTCAAAACAAAAAAAAACAAAAAAATTTGGCCTGACCCCTAAAAAGTTCGTCCTGACCCCTAAAATTTTCCCCGACCCCTAAATCTCTCTAGCCCCCTAATTTTTCACTCTCCCCCAGCCATGAGAAACATTTTGACTTCAAAACAAAAAAAAAACAAAAAAATTTGGCCTGACCCCTAAAAAGTTCGTCCTGATCCCTAAAATTTTCCCCGACCCCTAAATCTCTCAAGCCCCCTAATTTTTAACTCTCCCCCAACCCTGAGAAATATTTTGACTTCAAAACAAAAAAAAACAAAAAAAAACAAAAAAATTTGGGCGGACCCCTAAAAAGTTCGTCCTGACCCCTAAAATTTTCCCCGACCCCTAAATCTCTCTAGCCCCCTTATTTTTCACTCTCCCCCAACCCTGAGAAATATTTTGACTTCAAAACAAAACAAAAACAAAAAAAAACAAAAAAATTTGGCCTGACCCCTAAAAAGTTCGTCCTGACCCCTAAAATTTTCCCCGACCCCTAAATCTCTCCAGCCCCCTAATTTTTCACTCTACCCCATCCCTGAGAAATATTTTGACTTCAAAACAAAAAAAAACAAAACAAAAAAAAAAATTTGGCCTGACCCCTAAAAAGTTCGTCCTGACCCCTAAAATTTCCCCCGACCCCTAAATCTCTCCAGGCCCCTAATTTTTCACTCTCCCCCAACCATGAGATATAATTTGACTTCAAAACAAAAAAAAACAAAAAAATTTGGCCTGACCCCTAAAAAGTTCGTCCTGACCCCTAAAATTTTCCCCGACCCCTAAATATCTCCAGCCCCCTAATTTTTCACTCTCCCGCAACCCTGAGAAATATTTTGACTTCAAAACAAAAAAAAACAAAAAAAAAACAAAAAAATTTGGCCTGACCCCTAAAAAGTTCGTCCTGACCCCTTAAATTTTCCCCGACCCCTAAATATCTCCAGCCCCCTAATTTTTCACTCTCCCGCAACCCTGAGAAATATTTTGACTTCAAAACAAAAAAAAACAAAAAAATTTGGCCTGACCCCTAAAAAGTTCGTCCTGACCCCTAAAATTTTCCCCGACCCCTAAATCTCTCTAGCCCCCTAATTTTTCACTCTCCCCCAACCATGAGAAATATTTTTACTTCAAAACAAAAAAAAACAAAAAAATTTTGCCTGACCCCTAAAAAGTTCGTCCTGACCCCTAAAATTTTCCCCGACCCCTAAATCTCTCTAGCCCCCTAATTTTTCACTCTCCCCCAGCCATGAGAAACATTTTGACTTCAAAACAAAAAAAAAACAAAAAAATTTGGCCTGACCCCTAAAAAGTTCGTCCTGATCCCTAAAATTTTCCCCGACCCCTAAATCTCTCAAGCCCCCTAATTTTTAACTCTCCCCCAACCCTGAGAAATATTTTGACTTCAAAACAAAAAAAAACAAAAAAAAACAAAAAAATTTGGGCGGACCCCTAAAAAGTTCGTCCTGACCCCTAAAATTTTCCCCGACCCCTAAATCTCTCTAGCCCCCTTATTTTTCACTCTCCCCCAACCCTGAGAAATATTTTGACTTCAAAACAAAACAAAAACAAAAAAAAACAAAAAAATTTGGCCTGACCCCTAAAAAGTTCGTCCTGACCCCTAAAATTGTCCCCGACCCCTAAATCTCTCCAGCCCCCTAATTTTTCACCTTCCCCCAACCATGAGATATATTTTGACTTCAAAACAAAAAAAAACAAAAAAATTTGGCCTGACCCCTAAAAAGTGCGTCCTGACCCCTAAAATTGTCCCCGACCCCTAAATCTCTCCAGCCCCCTAATTTTTCACTCTCCCCCAACCATGAGATATATTTTGACTTCAAAACAAAAAAAAACAAAAAAATTTGGCCTGACCCCTAAAAAGTTCGTCGTGACCCCTAAAATTTTCCCCGACCCCTAAATCTCTCCAGCCCCCTAATTTTTCACTCTCCTACAACCATGAGAAATAATTTGACTTCAAAACAAAAAAAAACAAAAAAATTTGGCCTGACCCCTAAAAAATTCGTCCTGACCCCTAAAATTTTCCCCGACCCCTAAATATCTCCAGCCCCCTAATTTTTCACTCTCCCGCAACTCTGTAAAATATTTTGACTTCAAAACAAAAAAAAACAAAAAAAAACAAAAAAATTTGGCCTGACCCCTAAAAAGTTCGTCCTGACCCCTAAAATTTTCCCCGACCCCTAAATCTCTCTAGCCCCCTAATTTTTCACTCTCCCCCAACCATGAGAAATATTTTGACTTCAAAACAAAAAAAAACAAAAAAATTTGGCCTGACCCCTAAAAAGTTCGTCCTGACCCCTAAAATTTTCCCCGACCCCTAAATCTCTCTAGCCCCCTAATTTTTCACTCTCCCCCAGCCATGAGAAACATTTTGACCTTCAAAAATAAAAAAAAATAAAAATTTGGCCTTACCCCTAAAAAGTTCGTCCTGACCCCTAAAATTTTCCCCGACCCCTAAATCTCTCCAGCCCCCTAATTTTTCACTCTCCTCCAACCATGAGATATATTTTAGCTTCAAAACAAAAAAAAACAAAAAAATTTGGCCTGACCCCTAAAAAGTTCGTCCTGACCCCTAAAGTTTTCCCCGACCCCTAAATCTCTCCAGCCCCCTAATTTTTCACTCTCCTCCAACCCTGAGAAATATTTTGACTTCAAAACAAAAAAAAACAAAAAAATTTGGCCTGACCCCTAAAAAGTTCGTCCTGACTCCTAAAATTTTCCCCGACCCCTAAATCTCTCCAGCCCCCTAATTTTTCACTCTCCCCCAACCCTGAGAAATATTTTGACTTCAAAACAAAAAAAAACAAAAAAAACAAAAAAATTTGGGCGGACCCCTAAAAAGTTCGTCCTGACCCCTAAAATTTTCCCCGACCCCTAAATCTCTCTAGCCCCCTTATTTTTCACTCTCCCCCAACCCTGAGAAATATTTTGACTTCAAAACAAAAAAAAACAAAAAAAAAACAAAAAAATTTGGCCTTACCCCTAAAAAGTTCGTCCTGACCCCTAAAATTTTCCCGATACGACCCTACCTCTACACTTCTCAAAAAAGGAGGAGATAATGCATGGGATGAGTGCATCATGACAACGGACCCGATACGACCCTACCTCTACACTTCTCAAAAAAGAAGGAGATAATGCATGGGATGAGGGCACTATGACAACGAAACCGATACTACCTCAACACTTCTCAAAAAAGGAGGAGATAATGCATGGGATGAGGGCACTATGACAACGAAACCGATACTACCTCAACACTTCTCCAAAAAGAAGGAGATAATGCATGGGATGAGTGCATCATGACAACGGACCCGATACGACCCTACCTCAACACTTCTCAAAAAAGGAGGAGATAATGCATGGGAATTGTGCATCATGACAACGGAACCGATACGACCCTTCCTCAACAGTTCTAAAAAAAGGAGGAGATAATGCATGGGATGCGTGCATCATGACAACGGAACCGATACGACCCTACCTCTACACTTCTCAAAAAAGGAGGAGATAATGCATGGGATGAGTGCATCATGACAACGGAACCGATACAACCCTACCTCAACACTTCTCAAAAAAGGAGGAGATAATGCATGGGAATTGTGCATCATGACAACGGAACCGATACGACCCTTCCTCAACAGTTCTAAAAAAAGGAGGAGATAATGCATGGGATGCGTGCATCATGACAACGGAACCGATACGACCCTACCTCAACACTTCTAAAAAAAGGAGATAATGCATGGGATGAGGGCATCATGACAACGGAACCGATACGACCCTACCTCAACATTTCTCAAAAAAGGAGGAGATAATGCATGGGATCAGTGCATCATGACAACGGAACCGATACTACCCTACCTCAACACTTCTCAAGAAAGGAGGAGGTAATGCTCACAGCGGCGAATACCGTAACCCCCCCCCCCCAATTTGGCCTGAAAGGAGGAGGTAATTCCTATCATGATAACAGAACGGCCACAGGGAGGGAGGGGGGGAATATTAGCGTCTATTAATAATTATGAAAGAAAGTGTGTGAGGGAAAAAAAACTGCCACTCTCTGACGTCATGATGACCTGATATAACCGGACACAATTTAGAGCAAGACCGGGTACATCCGGCGTTGCTCGGGGTCATAAAAACATAATTGAAGAAAAATTGCGTGTGTAACATCTTTATATTAAAACTTCTATTTCTCTCCTTCTCTCTCTATAGCTGTCTCTTTATCTTTCTACTTTTCTCTACCCTGATCGCTACTTTTAAATTTTGCCTTTTGCGAAAGCTGTTTCTTCCCCACCATTTCATCCTACGTTTCACAGGGCAATAGTATGACTTATTTCTATAAAAAGTACCACCACTGTCTGCGCCTTCTATATAGGTACTTATAACCGCCCCGGTGTTCATACTATATATTTTGAATCCCCTCATGATATCCTTCATCATTTTAACTCCCCTCGTTGTATTCATCATTTTCAATCTCCTCATACTATTAATCATTTTACATCCCCTCATAATATTCTTCATCATTTTCAATCCTCTCGTAATATTCCTCATCATTTTCAATCCGCTCATGATATTCTTAATAATTTTCAATCCTCTCATGATATTCTTCATTTTTTCAATCCTCTCATGATATTCTTCATTATTTTCAATCCCCTCATGATATTCTTCATCATTTTCAATCCCCTCATGATATTCTTCATCATTTTCAATCCTCTCATGGTATATTTCATCATTTTCAATCCCCTTCATGATATTCTTCTCATTTTCAATCCCCTCATGATATTATTCATCATTTTCAATCCTCTCATGGTATTCTTCATCATATCCAATCCTGTCAGTCTATTCTTCATAATTTTCAATGCTCTCATGACATTCTTCATCATTTTCAATCCCCTCATGATAGTCTTCATCATTTTCAATTCCCTCATGTCAGTCTTCATAATTTTCAATCCTCTCATGATAGTTTTCATCATTTTTAATCCTCTCATGATAGTCTTCATCACTTTTTATTCCTCTCAGGATAATCTTCATTATTTTTAATCCTCTCATGATAGTCTTCATCATTTTCAATCCTCTCATGATATTCTTCATCATTTTCAATCCCCTCATGATATTATTCATCATTTTAAATCCCCTCATGGTATTCTTCATCATTTCCAATCCTGTCAGTCTATTCTTCATCATTTTCAATCCTCTCATGATAGTCTTTATCATAGCTCTATCTAGGATATTGAACACTTTTCTCCCGGACAACGCCGAGTACTTTGAAAATCAAGGAGGCCTCATGAGCACTACTGAAATCACTTAGGTATCCTCTTTCCTACTGATCTGCGAAATAGTCCAAAGGGGAACGAATATGGCGTTAAAATATTATCCAAACCTATCACTACAGTAGCTCTATCTAGTACATTGAGCAATTTTTTCCCGGACAACGCCGAGGACTTTGAAAATCAAAGAAGCCTCCTGGGGACTACTGAAATCACTTAGGTATCCTCCCTCCTTTTCATCTGCAAAATTGTCCAAAGGGGAACGAAGATGGCGTTAAAATATGTTCTAAACCTATCACTACAGTAGCTCTATCTAGGATATTGAGCACTTTTCTCCCAGACAACGCCGAGTACTTTGAAAATCGTGGAGGCTTCATGAGCACTCCTGAAATTCCTTAGGTATCCTCTCTCCTTCTGATCTGCGAAATAGTCCAAAGGGGAACGAAGATAACGTTAAAATATTTTCCAAACCTATCACTACAGTAGCTCTATCTGGGACATTGAGCACTTTTCTCCCGGACAACGCCGAGTACTTTGATAATCAAGGAGGCCTCCTGGGGACTACTGAAATCACTTAGGTATCCTCTCTCCTTCTGATCTGCGAAATAGTCCAAAGGGGAACGAAGATGGCGTTAAAATATTTTCCAAACCTATCACTACAGTAACTCTATCTAGGACATTGAGCACTTTTCTCCCGGACAACGCCGAGTACTTTGATAATCAAGGAGGCCTCCTAGGGACTACTGAAATCCCTTAGGTATCCTCTCTCCTTCTGATCTGCGAAATAGTCCAAAGGGGAACGAAGATGGCGTTAAAATATTTTCCAAACCTATAACTACATTAGCTCTATCTAGGATATTGAGCACTTTTCTCCCGGACAACGCCGAGTACTTTGAAAATCGAGGAGGCTTCATGAGCACTCCTGAAATCCCTTAGGTATCCTCTCTCCTTCTGATCTGCGAAATAGTCCAAAGGGGAACGAAGATGGCGTTAAAATATTTTCCAAACCTATCACTACAGTAGCTCTATCTAGGACATTGAGCACTTTTTTCCTGGACAACGCCGAGTACTTTGAAAAACAAAGAGGCCTCCTGGGGACTACTGAAATCAGTTAGGTATCCTCCCTCAATTTCAGCTGCAAAATTGTCCAAAGGGGAACGAAGATGGCGTTAAAATATTTTCTAAACCTATCACTACAGTAGCTCTATCGAGGATATTGAGCACTTTTCTCCCGGACAACACCGAGCACTTTGAAAATCGAGGAGGCTTCGTGAGCACTCCTGAAATCCCTTAGGTATGGTCTCTCTTTCTGATCTGCGAAATAGTCCAAAGGGGAACGAAGATGGCGTTAAAATATTTTCCAAACCTATCACTACAGTAGCTCTATCTAGGACATTGAGCACTTTTCTCCCGGACAACGCCGAGTACTTTGATAATCAAGGAGGCCTCCTAGGGACTACTGAAATCCCTTAGGTATCCTCTCTCCTTCTGATCTGCGAAATAGTCCAAAGGGGAACGAAGATGGCGTTAAAATATTTTCCAAACCTATAACTACATTAGCTCTATCTAGGATATTGAGCACTTTTCTCCCGGACAACGCCGAGTACTTTGAAAATCGAGGAGGCTTCATGAGCACTCCTGAAATCCCTTAGGTATCCTCTCTCCTTCTGATCTGCGAAATAGTCCAAAGGGGAACGAAGATGGCGTTAAAATATTTTCCAAACCTATCACTACAGTAGCTCTATCTAGGACATTGAGCACTTTTCTCCCGGACAACGCCGAGTACTTTGATAATCAAGGAGGTTTCCTGGGGACTACTGAAATCACTTAGGTATCCTCTCTCCTTCTGATCTGCGAAATAGTTTAAAGGGGAACGAAGATGGCGTTAAAATATTTTCCAAACCTATCACTACAGTAGCTCTATCTAGGATATTGAGCACTTTTCTCCCGGACAACGCCGAGTATTTCAAAATCAAAGAGGCCTCCTGAGCACTACTGAAATAACTCTTATCGATTACCCCATCCTTTTCAGCGTATATGCTGTTAAAATATTATCCAAACCTATCACTACAGTAGCTCTATCTAGGACATTGAGCACTTTTCTCCCGGACAACGCCGAGTACTTTGATAATCAAGGAGGCCTCGGGGGGACTACTGAAATCACTTAGGTATCCTCTCTCCTTCTGATCTGCGAAATAGTCCAAAGGGGAACGATGATGGCGTTAAAATATTTTCCAAACCTATCACTACAGTAGCTCTATCTAGGATATTGAGCACTTTTCTCCCGGACAACGCCGAGTATTGCAAAATCACAGAGGCCTCCTGAGCACTACTGAAATAACTCTTATCGATTACGCAATCCTTTTCAGCGTAGATACTGTTAAAATATTATCCAAACCTATCACTACAGTAGCTCTATCTAGGACATTGAGCACTTTTTTCCTGGACAACGCCGAGTACTTTGAAAAACAAAGAGGCCTCCTGGGGACTACTGAAATCAGTTAGGTATCCTCCCTCAATTTCAGCTGCAAAATTGTCCAAAGGGGAACGAAGATGGCGTTAAAATATTTTCTAAACCTATCACTACAGTAGCTCTATCTAGGATATTGAGCACTTTTCTCCCGGACAACACCGAGCACTTTGAAAATCGAGGAGGCTTCGTGAGCACTCCTGAAATCCCTTAGGTATGGTCTCTCTTTCTGATCTGCGAAATAGTCCAAAGGGGAACGAAGATGGCGTTAAAATATTTTCCAAACCTATCACTACAGTAGCTCTATCTAGGACATTGAGCACTTTTCTCCCGGACAACGCCGAGTACTTTGATAATCAAGGAGGCCTCCTAGGGACTACTGACATCCCTTAGGTATCCTCTCTCGTTCTGATCTGCGAAATAGTCCAAAGGGGAACGAAGATGGCGTTAAAATATTTTCCAAACCTATAACTACATTAGCTCTATCTAGGATATTGAGCACTTTTCTCCCGGACAACGCCGAGTACTTTGAAAATCGAGGAGGCTTCATGAGCACTCCTGAAATCCCTTAGGTATCCTCTCTCCTTCTGATCTGCGAAATAGTCCAAAGGGGAACGAAGATGGCGTTAAAATATTTTCCAAACCTATCACTACAGTAGCTCTATCTAGGACATTGAGCACTTTTCTCCCGGACAACGCCGAGTACTTTGAAAATCGAGGAGGCTTCATGAGCACTCCTGAGATCGTTTAGGTATCCTCTCTTTTTCTGATCTGCGAAATAGTCCAAAGGGGAACGAAGATGGCGTTAAAATATTTTCCAAACCTATCACTACAGTAGCTCTATCTAGGACATTGAGCACTTTTCTCCCGGACAACGCCGAGTACATTGATAATCAAGGAGGTTTTTTGGGGACTACTGAAATCACTTAGGTATCCTCTCTCCTTCTGATCTGCGAAATAGTCCAAAGGGGGAACGAAGATGGCGTTAAAATATTTTCCAAACCTATCACTACAGTAGCTTTATCTAGGATATTGAGCACTTTTCTCCCGGACAACGCCGAGTATTTCAAAATCAAAGAGGCCTCCTGAGCACTACTGAAATAACTATTATCGATTACCCCATCCTTTTCAGCGTATATGCTGTTAAAATATTATCCAAACCTATCACTACAGTAGCTCTATCTAGGACATTGAGCACTTTTCTCCCGGACAACGCCGAGTACTTTGAAAATCGAGGAGGCTTTATGAGCACTCCTGAAATCCCTTAGGTATCCTCTCTCCTTCTGATCTGCGAAATAATCCAAAGGGGAACGAAGATGGCGTTAAAATATTTTCTAAACCTATCACTACAGTAGCTCTATCTAGGATATTGAGCACTTTTCTCCCGGACAACGCCGAGTACTTTGAAAATCGAGGAGGCTTTATGAGCACTCCTGAAATCCCTTAGGTATCCTCTCTCCTTCTGATCTGCGAAATAGTCCAAAGGGGAACGATGATGGCGTTAAAATATTTTCCAAACCTATCACTACAGTAGCTCTATCTAGGATATTGAGCACTTTTCTCTTGGACAACGCCGAGTACTTTGAAAATCGAGGAGGCTTCATGAGCACTCCTGAAATCCTTTAGGTATCCTCTCTCCTTCGGATCTGCGAAATAGTCCAAAGGGGAACGAAGATGGCGTTAAAATATTTTCCAAACCTATCACTACAGTAGCTCTATCTAGGACATTGAGCACTTTTCTCCCGGACAACGCCGAGTACTTTGAAAATCGAGGAGGCTTCATGAGCACTCCTTAAATCCCTTAGGTACCCTCTCTCCTTCTGATCTGCGAAATAGTCCAAAGGGGAACGAAGATGGCGTTAAAATATTTTCCAAACCTATCACTACAGTAGCTCTATTTAGGACATTGAGCACTTTTCTCCCGGACAACGCCGAGTACTTTGATAATCAAGGAGGCCTCGGGGGGACTACTGAAATCACTTAGGTATCCTCTCTCCTTCTGATCTGCGAAATAGTCCAAAGGGGAACGATGATGGCGTTAAAATATTTTCCAAACCTATCACTACAGTAGCTCTATCTAGGATATTGAGCACTTTTCTCTTGGACAACGCCGAGTACTTTGAAAATCGAGGAGGCTTCATGAGCACTCCTGAAATCCTTTAGGTATCCTCTCTCCTTCGGATCTGCGAAATAGTCCAAAGGGGAACGAAGATGGCGTTAAAATATTTTCCAAACCTATCACTACAGTAGCTCTATCTAGGACATTGAGCACTTTTCTCCCGGACAACGCCGAGTACTTTGAAAATCGAGGAGGCTTCATGAGCACTCCTTAAATCCCTTAGGTACCCTCTCTCCTTCTGATCTGCGAAATAGTCCAAAGGGGAACGAAGATGGCGTTAAAATATTTTCCAAACCTATCACTACAGTAGCTCTATTTAGGACATTGAGCACTTTTCTCCCGGACAACGCCGAGTACTTTGATAATCAAGGAGGCCTCGGGGGGACTACTGAAATCACTTAGGTATCCTCTCTCCTTCTGATCTGCGAAATAGTCCAAAGGGGAACGATGATGGCGTTAAAATATTTTCCAAACCTATCACTACAGTAGCTCTATCTAGGATATTGAGCACTTTTCTCTTGGACAACGCCGAGTACTTTGAAAATCGAGGAGGCTTCATGAGCACTCCTGAAATCCTTTAGGTATCCTCTCTCCTTCGGATCTGCGAAATAGTCCAAAGGGGAACGAAGATGGCGTTAAAATATTTTCCAAACCTATCACTACAGTAGCTCTATAAAGGACATTGAGCACTTTTCTCCCGGACAACGCCGAGTACTTTGAAAATCGAGGAGGCTTCATGAGCACTCCTGAAATCTCTTAGGTATCCTCTCTCCTTCTGATCTGCGAAATAGTCTAAAGGGGAACGAAGATGGCGTTAAAATATTTTCCAAACCTATCACTACAGTAGCTTTATCTAGGACATTGAGCACTTTTCTCCCGGACAACGCCGAGTACTTTGATAATCAAGGAGGCCTCATGACAACGGAACCGATACGACCCTACCTCAATACTTCTCAAAAAAGGAGCAGATAATGCATGGGATTATGGCATCATGACAACGGAACCGATACGACCCTACCTCAACACTTCTCAAAAAAGGAGGAGATAATGCATGGGATGAGTGCATCATGACATCGAAACCGATAAGACCCTACCTCAACACTTCTCAAAAAAGAAGGAGATAATGCATGGGAATAGTGCATCATGACAACGGAACCGATACGACCCTACCTCAACACTTCTCAAAAAAGGAGGAGATAATGCATGGGATGAGGGCATCATGACAACGGAACCGATACGACCCTACCTCAACACTTCTCAAAAAAGGAGGAGGTAATTCATGGGATGAGCACATCATGACAACGGAACCGATACTATTCTACATCTACCCTTCTCAAAAAAGGAGGAGGTAATGCATGGGATCAGTGCATCATGACAACGGAACCGATACTACCCTACCTCTACACTTCTCAAAAAAGGAGGAGGTAATGCTCACACCGGCGAATACCGTAACCCCCCCCCCCCCCAATTTGGCCTGAAAGGAGGAGGTAATTCCTATCATGATAACAGAACGGCCACAGGGAGGGAGGGGGGGGGGAGGAATATTAGCGTCTATTAATAATTAAGAAAGAAAGTGTGAGAGGGAAAAATGACAGAAAGGAAAACTGCCACTCTCTGACGTCATGATGACCTGATATAACCGGACACAATTTAGGGCAAGACCGGGTACATCCGGCAAGGGATTATGGGACAGGTGCGGATGTGATTGAGCAACCCTTGTTTCACTACACACTCTTAACGTAGGATTCCTATGTTGTTATTGATGCATCCGGACAGAAGTTATTGGATGATCTGATAGAACCGGACACAATTTAGGGCAAGACCGGGTACATCCGGCAAGGGATTATGGGATGTTTACAATGACTCTGCATTTTTATCGGATTAGTACATAAATACATTAGATTATTTCGAATTTAGTACATAATAACGTTGAAAAAGTCGTGTAAAATACGAAAAAACTGCTACCTTTTGTCGGAAAGTGGTCCGGTTGACTGTCAGCGAGTGAATCGTTATTTGCGATTTTGAGATATTATGATCCCAGGATATGTACGGTGGTGAAGATATAAACTTTTTGACATGTCGCCGCTTAGTTTTTGAGGAGAAGCTTCACATACAGACATACATACATACAGACAACTGCCCTTTATATAAGAGACTAGCGGGGCTACCCGGCGTTGCTCGGGGTCATAAAAACATAATTGAAGAAAAATTGTGTGTGTAACATCTTTATATTAAAACTTCTATTTCTCTCCTTCTCTCTCTATAGCTGTCTCTTTATCTTTCTACTTTCTCTACCCTGGTCGCTACTTTTAAATTTTGCCTTTTGCGAAAGCTGTTTCTTCCCCACCATTTCATCCTACGTTTCACAGGGCAATAGTATGACTTATTTCTATAAAAAGTACCACCACTGTCTGCGCCTTCTATATAGGTACTTATAACCGCCCCGGTGTTCATACTATATATTTTGAATCCCCTCATGATATCCTTCATCATTTTAACTCCCCTCGTTGTATTCATCATTTTCGATCTCCTCATACTATTAATCATTTTCAATCCCCTCATAATATTCTTCATCATTTTCAATCTCCTCATACTATTAATCATTTTCAATCCCCTCATAATATTCTTCATCATTTTCAATCCTCTCGTAATATTCTTCATCATTTTCAATCCGCTCATGATATTCTTAATAATTTTCAATCCTCTCCTGATATTCTTCATTTTTTCAATCCTCTCATGATATTCTTCATTAATTTCAATCCCCTCATGATATTCTTCATCATTTTCGATCCCCTCATGATATTCTTCTCATTTTCAATCCCCTCATGATATTATTCATCATTTTCAATCCTCTCATGGTATTCTTCATCATTTCCAATCCTGTCAGTCTATTCTTTATAATTTTCAATCCTCTAATGACATTCTTCATCATTTTCAATCCTCTCATGATATTCTTCATCATTTTCAATCCCCTCATGATATTGTTCATCATTTTAAATCCCCTCATGGTATTCCTCATCATTTCCAATCCTGTCAGTCTATTCTTCATCATTTTCAATCCTCTCATGACATTCTTCATCATTTTCAATCCTCTCATGACATTCTTCATCATTTTCAATCCCCTTATGATAGTCTTCATCATTTTCAATCCCCTCATGATAGTCTTCATCATTTTCAATCCCCTCATGATAGTGTATATCATTTTCACACCCCTCATTATAGTCTTCATCATTTTCAATCCCCTCATGATAGTCTTCATAATTTTCAATCCTCTCATGATAGTCTTCATCATTTTCAATCCTCTCATGATAGTCTTCATCATTTTCAATCCTCTCATGATAGTCTTCATCATTTTCAATCCTCTCATGATAGTCTTTATCATAGCTCTATCTAGGATATTGAGCACTTTTCTCCCGGACAACGTCGAGTACTTTGAAAATCAAGGAAGCCTCATGTGCACTACTGAAATCACTTAGGTATCCTCTCTCCTTCTGATCTGCGAAATAGTCCAAAGTGGAACAAAGATGGCGTTAAAATATTTTCCAAACCTATCACTACAGTAGCTCTATCTAGGACATTGAGCACTTTTCTCCCGGACAACGCCGAGTACTTTAATAATAAAGGAGGCCTCCTGAGGACTACTGAAATCACTTAGGTATCATCTCTCCTAATGATCTGCGAAATAGTCCAAAGGGGAACGAATATGGCGTTAAAATATTATCCAAACCTATCACTACAGTAGCTCTATCTAGGATATTGAGCACTTTTCTCCCGGACAACGCCGAGTATTTCAAAATCAAATGGGCCTCCTGAGCACTACTGAAATAACTCTTATCGATTCCCCATCCTTTTCAGCGTAGATGCTGTTAAAATATTATCCAAACCTATCACTACAGTAGCTCTATCTAGGACATTGAGCACTTTTTTCCCGGACAACGCCGAGTACTTTGAAAATTAAAGAGTCCTCCTGGGGACTACTGAAATCACTTAGGTATCCTCTCTACTTTTCATCTGCAAAATTGTCCAAAGGGGAACGAAGATGGCGTTAAAATATTTTCTAAACCTATCACTACAGTAGCTCTATCTAGGATATTGAGCACTTTTCTCCCGGACAACGCCGAGTACTTTGAAAATCGAGGAGGCTTAATGAGCACTCCTGAAACTACTTAGGTATCCTCTCTCCTTCTGATTGGTGAAATAGTCCAAAGGGGAACGAAGATGGCGTTAAAATATTTTCTAAACCTATCACTACAGTAGCTCTATCTAGGACATTGAGCACTTTTCTCCCGGACAACGCCGAGTACTTCGAAAATCGAGGAGGCTTCATGAGCACTCCTGAAATCCCTTAGGTATCCTCTCTCCTTCTGATCTGCGAAATAGTCCAAAGGGGAACGAAGATGGCGTTAAAATATTTTCCAAACCTATCACTCCAGTAGCTCTATCTAGGATATTGAGCACTTTTCTCCCGGACAACGCCGAGAACTTTAATAATAAAGGAGGCATCCTGAGGACTACTGAAATCACTTAGGTATCCTTTCTCCTACTGATCTGCGAAATAGCTCAAAGGGGAACGAATATGGCGTTAAAATATTATCCAAACCTATCACTATAGTAGCTCTATCTAGGATATTGAGCACTTTTCTCCCGGACAACGCCGAGAACTTTAATAATAAAGGAGGCCTCATAAGGACTACTGAAATCACTTAGGTATCCTCTCTCCTACTGATCTGCGAAATAGCTCAAAGGGGAACGAATATGGCGTTAAAATATTATCCAAACCTATCACTACAGTAGCTCTATCTAGGATATTGTGCACTTTTCTCCCGGACAACGCCGAGTATTTCAAAATCAAATGGGCCTCCTGAGCACTACTGAAATAACTCTTGTCGATTCCCCATCCTTTTCAGCCTAGATGCTGTTAAAATATTTTCCAAACCTATCACTACAGTAGCTCTATCTAGGACATTGAGCACTTTTTTCCCGGACAACGCCGAGTACTTTGAAAATCAAAGAGGCCTACTGGGGACTACTGAAATCAGTTAGGTATCCTCCCTCCTTTTCATCTGCAAAATTGTCCAAAGGGGAACGAAGATGGCGTTAAAATATTTTCTAAAACCTATCACTCCAGTAGCTCTATCTAGGATATTGAGCACTTTTCTCCCGGACAACGCCGAGAACTTTAATAATAAAGGAGGCATCCTGAGGACTACTGAAATCACTTAGGTATCCTCTCTCCTACTGATCTGCGAAATAGCTCAAAGGGGAACGAATATGGTGTTAAAATATTATCCAAACCTATCACTACAGTAGCTCTATCTAGGATATTGAGCACTTTTCTCCCGGACAACGCCGAGAACTTTAATAATAAAGGAGGCCTCCTGAGGACTACTGAAATCACTTAGGTATCCTCTCTCCTACTGATCTGCGAAATAGCTCAAAGGGGAACGAATATGGCGTTAAAATATTATCCAAACCTATCACTACAGTAGCTCTATCTAGGATATTGAGCACTTTTCTCCCGGACAACGCCGAGTATTTCAAAATCAAATGGGCCTCCTGAGCACTACTGAAATAACTCTTATCGATTCCCCATCCTTTCAGCCTAGATGCTGTTAAAATATTTTCCAAACCTATCACTACAGTAGCTCTATCTAGGACATTGAGCACTTTTTTCCCGGACAACGCCGAGTACTTTGAAAATCAAAGAGGCCTACTGGGGACTACTGAAATCAGTTAGGTATCCTCCCTCCTTTTCATCTGCAAAATTGTCTAAAGGGGAACGAAGATGGCGTTAAAATATTTTCTAAAACCTATCACTACAGTAGCTCTATCTAGGATATTGAGCACTTTTCTCCCGGACAACGCCGAGTACTTTGAAAATCGAGGAGGCTTAATGAGCACTCCTGAAATCACTTAAGGATCCTCTCTCCTTCTGATCTTCGAAATAGTCCAGAGGGGAACGAAGAAGGCGTTAAAATATTTTTCAAACCTATCACTACAGTAGCTCTATCTAGGACATTGAGCACTTTTTTCCTGGACAACGCCGAGTACTTTGATAATCAAGGAGGCCCCCTGGGGACTACTGAAATCACTTAGGTATCCTCTCTCTTTGTGATCTGCGAAATAGTCCAAAGGGGAACGAATATGGCGTTAAAATATTATCCAAACCTATCATTACAGTAGCTCTATCTAGGATATTGAGCACTTTTCTCCCGGACAACGCCGAGTATTTCAAAATCAAATGGGCCTCCTGAGCACTACTGAAATAACTCTTATCGATTCCCCATCCTTTTCAGCCTAGATGCTGTTAAAATATTTTCAAAACCTATCACTACAGTAGCTCTATCTTGGACATTGAGCACTTTTTTCCCGGACAACGCCGAGTACTTTGAAAATCAAAGAGGCCTACTGGGGACTACTGAAATCAGTTAGGTATCCTCCCTCCTTTTCATCTGCAAAATTGTCCAAAGGGGAACGAAGATGGCGTTAAAATATTTTCTAAAACCTATCACTCCAGTAGCTCTATCTAGGATATTGAGCACTTTTCTCCCGGACAACGCCGAGAACTTTAATAATAAAGGAGGCATCCTGAGGAATACTGAAATCACTTAGGTATCCTCTCTCCTACTGATCTGCGAAATAGCTCAAAGGGGAACGAATATGGCGTTAAAATATTATCCAAACCTATCACTACAGTAGCTCTATCTAGGATATTGAGCACTTTTCTCCCGGACAACGCCGAGAACTTTAATAATAAAGGAGGCCTCCTGAGGACTACTGAAATCACTTAGGTATCCTCTCTCCTACTGATCTGCGAAATAGCTCAAAGGGGAACGAATATGGCGTTAAAATATTATCCAAACCTACCACTACAGTAGCTCTATCTAGGATATTGAGCACTTTTCTCCCGGACAACGCCGAGTATTTCAAAATCAAATGGGCCTCCTGAGCACTACTGAAATAACTCTTATCGATTCCCCATCCTTTTCAGCCTAGATGCTGTTAAAATATTTTCCAAACCTATCACTACAGTAGCTCTATCAAGGACATTGAGCACTTTTTTCCCGGACAACGCCGAGTACTTTGAAAATCAAAGAGGCCTACTGGGGACTACTGAAATCAGTTAGGTATCCTCCCTCCTTTTCATCTGCAAAATTGTCCAAAGGGGAACGAAGATGGCGTTAAAATATTTTCTAAAACCTATCACTACAGTAGCTCTATCTAGGATATTGAGCACTTTTCTCCCGGACAACGCCGAGTACTTTGAAAATCGAGGAGGCTTAATGAGCACTCCTGAAATCCCTTAGGTATCCTCTCTCCTTCTGATCTGCGAAATAGTCCAAAGGGGAACGAAGATGGCGTTAAAATATTTTCCAAACCTATCACTACAGTAGCTCTATCTAGGACATTGAGCACTTTTTTCCCGGACAACGCCGAGTACTTTGATAATCAAGGAGGCCCCCTGGGGACTACGGAAATCACTTTGGTATCCTCTCTCTTTGTGATCTGCGAAATAGTCCAAAGGGGAACGAAGATGGCGTTAAAATATTTTCCAAACCTATCACTACAGTAGCTCTATCTAGGATATTGAGTACTTTTCTCCTGGACAACGCCGAGTACTTTGAAAATCGAGGAGGCTTTATGAGCACTCCTGAAATCCCTTAGGTATCCTCTCTCCTTCTGATTGGTGAAATAGTCCAAAGGGGAACGAAGATGGCGTTAAAATATTTTCCAAACCTATCACTCCAGTAGCTCTATCTAGGATATTGAGCACTTTTCTCCCGGACAACGCCGAGAACTTTAATAATAAAGGAGGCATCCTGAGGACTACTGAAATCACTTAGGTATCCTCTCTCCTACTGATCTGCGAAATAGCTCAAAGGGGAACGAATATGGCGTTAAAATATTATCCAAACCTATCACTATAGTAGCTCTATCTAGGATATTGAGCACTTTTCTCCCGGACAACGCCGAGAACTTTAATAATAAAGGAGGCCTCATAAGGACTACTGAAATCACTTAGGTATCCTCTCTCCTACTGATCTGCGAAATAGCTCAAAGGGGAACGAATATGACGTTAAAATATTATCCAAACCTATCACTACAGTAGCTCTATCTAGGATATTGTGCACTTTTCTCCCGGACAACGCCGAGTATTTCAAAATCAAATGGGCCTCCTGAGCACTACTGAAATAACTCTTGTCGATTCCCCATCCTTTTCAGCCTAGATGCTGTTAAAATATTTTCCAAACCTATCACTACAGTAGCTCTATCTAGGACATTGAGCACTTTTTTCCCGGACAACGCCGAGTACTTTGAAAATCAAAGAGGCCTACTGGGGACTACTGAAATCAGTTAGGTATCCTCTCTCCTTTTCATCTGCAAAATTGTCCAAAGGGGAACGAAGATGGCGTTAAAATATTTTCTAAAACCTATCACTCCAGTAGCTCTATCTAGGATATTGAGCACTTTTCTCCCGGACAACGCCGAGAACTTTAATAATAAAGGAGGCATCCTGAGGACTACTGAAATCACTTAGGTATCCTCTCTCCTACTGATCTGCGAAATAGCTCAAAGGGGAACGAATATGGTGTTAAAATATTATCCAAACCTATCACTACAGTAGCTCTATCTAGGATATTGAGCACTTTTCTCCCGGACAACGCCGAGAACTTTAATAATAAAGGAGGCCTCCTGAGGACTACTGAAATCACTTAGGTATCCTCTCTCCTACTGATCTGCGAAATAGCTCAAAGGGGAACGAATATGGCGTTAAAATATTATCCAAACCTATCACTACAGTAGCTCTATCTAGGATATTGAGCACTTTTCTCCCGGACAACGCCGAGTATTTCAAAATCAAATGGGCCTCCTGAGCACTACTGAAATAACTCTTATCGATTCCCCATCCTTTCAGCCTAGATGCTGTTAAAATATTTTCCAAACCTATCACTACAGTAGCTCTATCTAGGACATTGAGCACTTTTTTCCCGGACAACGCCGAGTACTTTGAAAATCAAAGAGGCCTACTGGGGACTACTGAAATCAGTTAGGTATCCTCCCTCCTTTTCATCTGCAAAATTGTCTAAAGGGGAACGAAGATGGCGTTAAAATATTTTCTAAAACCTATCACTACAGTAGCTCTATCTAGGATATTGAGCACTTTTCTCCCGGACAACGCCGAGTACTTTGAAAATCGAGGAGGCTTAATGAGCACTCCTGAAATCACTTAAGGATCCTCTCTCCTTCTGATCTTCGAAATAGTCCAGAGGGGAACGAAGAAGGCGTTAAAATATTTTTCAAACCTATCACTACAGTAGCTCTATCTAGGACATTGAGCACTTTTTTCCTGGACAACGCCGAGTACTTTGATAATCAAGGAGGCCCCCTGGGGACTACTGAAATCACTTAGGTATCCTCTCTCTTTGTGATCTGCGAAATAGTCCAAAGGGGAACGAATATGGCGTTAAAATATTATCCAAACCTATCACTACAGTAGCTCTATCTAGGATATTGAGCACTTTTCTCCCGGACAACGCCGAGTATTTCAAAATCAAATGGGCCTCCTGAGCACTACTGAAATAACTCTTATCGATTCCCCATCCTTTTCAGCCTAGATGCTGTTAAAATATTTTCAAAACCTATCACTACAGTAGCTCTATCTTGGACATTGAGCACTTTTTTCCCGGACAACGCCGAGTACTTTGAAAATCAAAGAGGCCTACTGGGGACTACTGAAATCAGTTAGGTATCCTCCCTCCTTTTCATCTGCAAAATTGTCCAAAGGGGAACGAAGATGGCGTTAAAATATTTTCTAAACCTATCACTACAGTAGCTCTATCTAGGATATTGAGCACTTTTCTCCCGGACAACGCCGAGAACTTTAATAATAAAGGAGGCATCCTGAGGAATACTGAAATCACTTAGGTATCCTCTCTCCTACTGATCTGCGAAATAGCTCAAAGGGGAACGAATATGGCGTTAAAATATTATCCAAACCTATCACTACAGTAGCTCTATCTAGGATATTGAGCACTTTTCTCCCGGACAACGCCGAGTATTTCAAAATCAAATGGGCCTCCTGAGCACTACTGAAATAACTCTTATCGATTCCCCATCCTTTTAAGCCTAGATGCTGTTAAAATATTTTCCAAACCTATCACTACAGTAGCTCTATCAAGGACATTGAGCACTTTTTTCCCGGACAACGCCGAGTACTTTGAAAATCAAAGAGGCCTACTGGGGACTACTGAAATCAGTTAGGTATCCTCCCTCCTTTTCATCTGCAAAATTGTCCAAAGGGGAACGAAGATGGCGTTAAAATATTTTCTAAAACCTATCACTACAGTAGCTCTATCTAGGATATTGAGCACTTTTCTCCCGGACAACGCCGAGTACTTTGAAAATCGAGGATGCTTAATGAGCACTCCTGAAATCACTTAGGTATCCTCTCTCCTTCTGATCTGCGAAATAGTCCAAAGGGGAACGAAGATGGCGTTAAAATATTTTCCAAACCTATCACTACAGTAGCTCTATCTAGGACATTGAGCACTTTTTTCCCGGACAACGCCGAGTACTTTGATAATCAAGGAGGCCCCCTGGGGACTACGGAAATCACTTTGGTATCCTCTCTCTTTGTGATCTGCGAAATAGTCCAAAGGGGAACGAAGATGGCGTTAAAATATTTTCCAAACCTATCACTACAGTAGCTCTATCTAGGATATTGAGTACTTTTCTCCTGGACAACGCCGAGTACTTTGAAAATCGAGGAGGCTTTATGAGCACTCCTGAAATCCCTTAGGTATCCTCTCTCCTTCTGATTGGTGAAATAGTCCAAAGGGGAACGAAGATGGCGTTAAAATATTTTCCAAACCTATCACTACAGTAGCTCTATCTAGGACATTGAGCACTTTTCTCCCGGACAACGCCGAGTACTTTCAAAATCGAGGAGGCTTAATGAGCACTCCTGAAATCACTTACGTATCCTCTCTCCTTCTGATCTGCAAAATAGTCCAAAGGGGAACGAAGATTGCGTTAAAATATTTTCCAAACCTATCACTCCAGTAGCTCTATCTAGGACATTGAGCACTTTTCTCCAGGACAACGCCGAGTACCTTAATAATAAAGGAGGCCTCCTGAGGACTACTGAAATCACTTAGGTATCCTCCCTCCTACTGATCTGCGAAATAGCTCAAAGGGGAACGAATATGGCGTTAAAATATTATCCAAACCTATCACTACAGTAGCTCTATCTAGGATATTGAGCACTTTTCTCCCGGACAACGCCGAGTATTTCAAAATCAAATGGGCCTCCTGAGCACTACTGAAATAACTCTTATCGATTCCCCATCCTTTTCAGCGTAGATTCTCTTAATATATTATCCAAACCTATCACTACAGTAGCTCTATCTAGGACATTGAGCACTTTTTTCCCGGACAACGCCGAGTACTTTGAAAATCGAACAGGCCTCCTGGGGACTACTGAAATCACTTAGGTATCCTCCCTCCTTTTCATCTGCAAAATTGTCCAAAGGGGAACGAAGATGGCGTTAAAATATTTTCTAAACCTATCACTACAGTAGCTCTATCTAGGACATTGAGCACTTTTCTCCCGGACAACGCCGAGTACTTTGATAATCAAGGAGGCCTCCTGGGGACTACTGAAATCACTTAGGTATCCTCTCTCCTTCTGATCTGCGAAATAGTCCAAAGGGGAACGAAGATTGCGTTAAAATATTTTCCAAACCTATCACTACAGTAGCTCTATCTAGGATATTGAGCACTTTTCTCCCGGACAACGCCGAGTACTGTGGAAATCGAGGAGGCTTCATGAACACCCATGAAATCCCTTAGGTATCCTCTCTCCTTCTGATCTGCGAAATAGTCCAAAGGGGAACGAAGATGGCGTTAAAATATTTTCCAAACCTATCACTACAGTAGCTCTATCTAGGATATTGAGCACTTTTCTCCCGGACAACGCCGAGTATTTCAAAATCAAAGTGGCCTCCTGAGCACTACTGAAATAACTCTTGTCGATTACGCCATCCTTTTCAGCGTAGATGCTGTTAAAATATTATCCAAACCTATCACTACAGTAGCTCTATCTAGGACATTGAGCACTTTTTTCCCGGACAACGCCGAGTACTTTGAAAATCAAAGAGGCCTCCTGGGGACTACTGAAATCAGTTAGGTATCCTCCCTCCTTTTCATCTGCAAAATTGTCCAAAGGGGAACGAAGATGGCGTTAAAATATTTTCCAAAACCTATCACTACAGTAGCTCTATCTAGGATATTGAGCACTTTTCTCCCGGACAACGCCGAGTACTTTGAAAATCGAGGAGGCTTAATGAGCACTCCTGAAATCACTTACGTATCCTCTCTCCTTCTGATCTGCGAAATAGTTCAAAGGGGAACGAAGATTGCGTTAAAATATTTTCCAAACCTATCACTACAGTAGCTCTATCTAGGACATTGAGCACTTTTCTCCCGGACAACGCCGAGTACTTTGATAATCAAGGAGGCCTCCTGGGGACTACTGAAATCACTTAGGTATCCCCTCTTTTCTTTCTGATCTGCGAAATAGTCCAAAGGGGAACGAAGATGGCGTTAAAATATTTTCCAAACCTATCACTACAGTAGCTCTATCTAGGATATTGAGCACTTTTCTCCCGGACAACGCCGAGTATTTCAAAATCAAAGCGGCCTCCTGAGCACTACTGAAATAACTCTTACTGATTACCCCATACTTTTCAGCGTAGATGCTGTTAAAATATTATCCAAACCTATCACTACAGTAGCGCTATCTAGGACATTGAGCACTTTTTTCCCGGACAACGCCGAGTACTTTGAAAATCAAAGAGGCCTCCTGGGGACTACTGAAATCAGTTAGGTATCCCCCCTCCTTTTCATCTGCAAAATTGTCCAAAGGGGAACGATGATGGCGTTAAAATATTTTCTAAACCTATCACTACAGTAGCTCTATCTAGGATATTGAGCACTTTTCTCCCGGACAACGCCGAGTACTTTGAAAATCGAGGAGGCTTTATGAGCACTCCTGAAATCCCTTAGGTACCCTCTCTCAGTCTGATCTGCGAAATAGTCCAATAGGGAACGAAGATGGCGTTAAAATATTTTCCAAACCTATCACTACAGTAGCTCTATCTAGGACATTGAGCACTTTTCTCCCGGACAACGCCGAGTACTTTGATAATCAAGGAGGCCTCTTGGGGACTACTGAAATCAGTTAGGTATCCTCCCTCCTTTTAATCTGCAAAATTGTCCAAAGGGAAACGAAGATGGCGTTAAAATATTTTCCAAAACCTATCACTACAGTAGCTCTATCTAGGATATTGAGCACTTTTCTCCCGGACAACGCCGAGTATTTCAAAATCAAAGAGGCCTCCTGAGCACTACTGAAATAACTCTTATCGATTACCCCATCCTTTTCAGCGTAGATGCTGTTAAAATATTATCCAAACCTATCACTACAGTAGCTCTATCTAGGACATTGAGCAATTTTTTCCCAGACAACGCCGAGTACTTTGAAAATCAAAGAGGCCTCCTGCGGACTACTGAAATCAGTTAGGTATCCTCCCCCCATTTTCATCTGCAAAATTGTCCAAAGGGGAACGAAGATGGCGTTAAAATATTTTCTAAACCTATCACTACAGTAGCTCTATCTAGGATATTGAGCACTTTTCTCCCGAACAACGCCGAGTACTTTGAAAATCGAGGAGGCTTTATGAGCACTCCTGAAATCCCTTAGGTATCCTCTCTCCTTCTGATCTGCGAAATAGTCCAAAGGGGAACGAAGATGGCGTTAAAATATTTTCTAAACCTATCACTACAGTAGCTTTATCTAGGACATTGAGCACTTTTCTCCCGGACAACGCCGAGTACTTTGATAATCAAGGAGGCCTCCTGGGGACTACTGAAATCACTTAGGTATCCTCTCTCCTTGTGATCTGCGAAATAGTCCAAAGGGGAACGAAGATGGCGTTAAAATATTGTCCAAACCTATCACTACAGTAGCTCTATCTAGGATATTGAGCACTTTTCTCCCGGACAACGCCGAGTACTTTAGAAAATCGAGAAGGTTTCATGAACACCCATGAAATCCCTTAGGTATCCTCTATTCTTCTGATCTGTAAAATAGTCCAAAGGGGAACGAAGATGGCGTTAAAATATTTTCCAAAACCTATCACTACAGTAGCTCTATCTAGGACATTGAGCACTTTTCTCCCGGACAACGCCGAGTACTTTGATAATCAAGGAGACCTCCTGGGGACTACTGAAATCACTTAGGCATCCTCTCTCCTTCTGATCTGCGAAATAGTCCAAAGGGGAACGAAGATGGCGTTAAAATATTTTCCAAACCTATCACTACAGTAGCTCTATCTAGGATATTGAGCACTTTTCTCCCGGACAACGCCGAGTATTTCAAAATCAAAGAGGCCTCCTGAGCACTTCTGAAATAACTTTTATCGATTACCCCATCCTTTTCAGCGTAGATGCTGTTAAAATATTTTCCAAACCTATCACTACAGTAGCTCTATCTAGGACATTGAGCACTTTTTTCCCGGACAACGCCGAGTACTTTGAAAATCAAAGAGGCCTCCTGGGGACTACTGAAATCAGTTAGGTATCCTCTTTCTTTTTCATCTGCAAAATTGTCTAAAGGGGAACGAAGATGGCGTTAAAATATTTTCCAAAACCTATCACTACAGTAGCTCTATCTAGGATATTGAGCACTTTTCTCCCGGACAACGCCGAGTACTTTGAAAATCGAGGAGGCTTAATGAGCACTCCTGAAATCACTTAGGTATCCTCTCTGCTTGTGATCTGCGAAATAGTCCAAAGGGGAACGAAGATGGCGTTAAAATATTTTCTAAACCTATCACTACAGTAGCTCTATCTAGGATATTGAGCACTTTTCTCCCGGACAACGCCGAGTACTTTGAAAATCGAGGAGGCTTCATGAGCACTACTGAAATCCCTTAGGTATCCTCTCTCCTTCCGATCTGCCAAATAGTCCTGAGGCGCTCATACCGACGAATGCCGACATTCCCCCTCCCCAGATTTCGCCTGAGGCGCTCATACCGACGAATGCCAACATCCCCCCTCCCCGGATTTCGCCTTAGGCGCTCACACTTCAACACTGCTCAAAAAAGGAGTAGATAATGGATGGGATGAGGGCATCATGACAACGGAACCGATACGACCCTACCTCAACACTTCTCAAAAAAGGAGGAGATAATGCATGGGATTAGGGCATCATGACAACGGAACCGATACGACCCTACCTCAACACTTCTCAAAAAAGGAGGAGATAATGGATGGGATGAGGGCATCATGACAACGGAACCGATACGACCCTACCTCAACACTTCTCAAAAAAGGAGGAGATAATGCATGGGATGAGTGCATCATGACAACGGACCCGATACTATTCTACATCTACACTTCTCAAAAAGGAGGAGATAATGCATGGGATGAGGGCATCATGACAACGGAACCGATACGACCCTACCTCAACACTTCTCAAAAAAGGAGGAGATAATGCATGGGATGAGGGCATCATGACAACGGAACCGATACGACCCTACCTCAACACTTCTCAAAAAAGGAGGAGATAATGCATGGGATGAGGGCATCATGACAACGGAACCGATACGACCCTACCTCAACACTTCTCAAAAAATGAGGAGATAATGCATGGGATGAGGGCATCATGACAACGGAACCGATACGACCCTACCTCAACACTTCTCAAAAAAGGAGGAGATAATGCATGGGATGAGGGCATCATGACAACGGAACCGATACGACCCTACCTCAACACTTCTCAAAAAAGGAGGAGATAATGCATGGGATGAGGGCATCATGACAACGGAACCGATACGACCCTACCTCAACACTTCTCAAAAAAGGAGGAGATAATGTATGGGATGAGTGCATCATGACAACGGAACCGATACGACCCTACCTCAACACTTCTCAAAAAATGAGGAGATAATGCATGGGATGAGGGCATCATGACAACGGAACCGATACGACCCTACCTCAACACTTCTCAAAAAAGGAGGAGATAATGCATGGGATGAGGGCATCATGACAACGGAACCGATACGACCCTACCTCAACACTTCTCAAAAAAGGAGGAGATAATGCATAGGATGAGGGCATCATGACAACGGAACCGATACGACCCTACCTCAACACTTCTCAAAAAAGGAGGAGATAATGTATGGGATGAGTGCATCATGACAACGGAACCGATACGACCCTACCTCAACACTTCTCAAAAAAGGAGGAGATAATGCATGGGATGAGGGCATCATGACAACGGAACCGATACGACCCTACCCCTACACTTCTCAAAAAAGGAGGAGGTAATTCATGGGGTGAGCACATCATGACAACGGAACCGATACTATTCTACATCTACACTTCTCAAAAAAGGAGGAGGTAATGCATGGGATCAGTACATCATGACAACGGAACCGATACTACCCTACCCCTACACTTCTCAAAAAAGGAGGAGGTAATGCTCACACCGGCGAATACCGTAACCCCCCCTCCCTTATTTGGCCTGAAAGGAGGAGGTAATTCCTATCATGATAACAGAACGGCCACAGGGAGAGAGGGGGGGGTGGAATATTAGCGTCTATTAATAATTAAGAAAGAAAGTGTGAGAGGGAAATATGACAGAAAGGAAAACTGCCACTCTCTGACGTCATGATGACCTGATATAACCGGACACAATTTAGGTCAAGACCGGGTACATCCGGCAAGGGATTATGGGACAGGTGCGGATGTGATTGAGCAACCCTTGTTTCACTACACACTCTTAACGTAGGATTCCTATGTTGTTATTGATGCATCCGGACAGAAGTTATTGGATGATCTGATAGAACCGGACACAATTTAGGGCAAGACCGGGTACATCCGGCAAGGGATTATGGGATGTTTACAATGACTCTGCATTTTTATCGGATTAGTACATAAATACATTAGATTATTTCGAATTTAGTACATATTGACGTTGAAAATGTCGTTGAAAATACGAAAAAACTGCTACCTTTTGTCGGAAAGTGGTCCGGTTGACTGTCAGCGAGTGAATCGTTTGTCGCGATTTTTAGATATTATGATTCCGGGATATGTACGGTGCTAAAGATATCAACTTTTTGACATGTCGCCGCGTAGTTTTTGAGGAGAAGCTTCACATACAAACAGACATACATACAGACAACTGCCCTTTATATAAGAGAAGATGTCTCTAAACCAATGAATAGTCGCCTGGGAGTTGATCCAAAGCAGCACATATTTGTGGTTCTTAATAGTTTATTTATTTTCCTAATTATATACTTATTAGCGCATCCCATTTTACTTTTAACTGGATTTATGTATCTACATCATGGTCTATTTCTGAATTTGAGTTTGTGATCTCTAAAGGTAATTTTTATCTCTTTTAGGGCTAATTGGTTGGATCTGTAGTCAATTTTAAGTCTGGCTGCTAAATTCATTGTTTCTTCATAACTAGCGTTATACGTATGATTTAGTGCTAATTGATATTTGTCGGTGATGCTTTTGCTAGTTGTTTGTATATATCTTTGTTAACTTTATAAATGTTTCGGGTCTTATCTGCTAAGACCAGTGTATTATCGTTAGATTGAAGGGTTTTTAAAAGTCAGATGGTAGGTTTATCTGAAATATATTGTTATGTCGTGTGAAACGGATCCTGGGGATTATATCAAACAAATCTATTTCAAAGTCGTCCATTTTGATGACTTTTGTAGGTATTTTATGGATTTAAGGCCGTAGAAGTTGGTGGTGTTTGTGCACTTTGTATTAGTGGCGTTGATTATTTCCATCTCATGCGCCGCGCACGTCTTTCATTTTATTTATACGTGTTTTAGGTAGAAATTATGGTTGAATATTTATTTCCTAGAGGGTTTTATTTCCTGTTTTGGATTGTGTTTTTTCCGTGCGATATCTTAAAGAGGCTAGTCTCCGTGTATTGCCCGGTAGTCAGCGTAACATTGTCCTCGTCATACGAGTGCCTCGCAAATGATACGATGTCATAGAGATGTGTTGGTCAAATTAGCTGCTAGAGTGAGTGCGATGAGCCAGCAGCAGGTAGAAGACATCAGCACACAGAGCAGATATCCAGACGTTAAGAGGACTCGTGAGGCGTGTAGACCCAACAGCGGGGAAATCATAGGTCGAACAAGTCATCAAGCACTGTGAGATGGGTCAGTCAATTGACCCAGCACCCGTTCGGTGGCAAAAAGTATGGCTGGAAGCAAGTGATACATGACAAAGGATGGAATGGATATCACTCATTATAATGGCAACCACTTTCTTTACTCTCATCGATAACGATCCAGCGTTTTGCAGCCAGCAAGTAAAACAGTTTTTTGTGTGAATGGGGTGTTAAACTGCGGCTGTGATGCGCATATGTACCATCAGGCAATGTCATCGCGGAAAGAAGCCACCGCAGCATGAAGAAGATTGCTGACAGGAAGACGTGCCCCATTGGGGTAGCAACATACCGGACAAGGTTGTGCCGAAAGATGCCGTGTCACAGGCAACGGCACCTGCGAATGCCATCAACACGTATCAGCCACGAGTAAAAGAATCGACCTTGTGCAGACACTTGACGGCAATAAGATGGGCGAGCCATATGACTTAAGGGAATTAATTAATTCTGTAAAGGATTATAAATTGTATGTATTGTTTTTCATATTTGTATAGCGTGACAACGAGAATAACAGATATATAGTTTATTTCCTTACTTTGTGTTTGAGAGCATTTATTTTATTTAGTGTTGGTGCACAATACAACATACACAATTAGCGTTAATGGGAGTAAAACCGATATTGCAACTAGTGATGGGGCGATTCTATATGTTTGCCTAATTTCGACACGATTACCGATTCTGTTCTAAATTCCCGATTCCGATACAATTACCGATTCCGATCGTTTTTAAATTTCTAAATATTTAAATATTTAATTAGAGATTGGTTGCTTTTATTTAAATTTTCAAATTAATATAAAAATAACGTGTAATGCACTTAGATAGGGGATGCATATACTACACGAGCAGATCTTTCTAAATATTTTTCTCAAATGTTTTCTCTGTAATTGATTTAAAATTATAAGAGAACTAAATATTTATTTCTCTTTTAAAACAAAGCAACGTTAGTTGTTAGTTGACAAAATACTATTTGCATTTTTTCGTAAACAATTGAAAATAGTAGACGATTGGTATGTAAAATAAGAAGATGGTTTAGGATCAGAACAGTTAAAAAAGCATTTCTCCATGTAATAACGTTACTATCTAGAAAATCATTCTTAACCTGAGGATGACGGTGGGGGTTTTCTTAAATATTCTGTGCCTTCCCTTTATAAAAAAACTAGCGGGGCTACCCGGCGTTGCTCGGGGTCATAAAAACATATAATTGAAGAAAAATCGTGTGTGTAACATCTTTATATTCAAACTTCTATTTCTCCCCCTCTCTCTATCTTTCTACCTTGCTCTTCCCTGGTCGCCCCATTTCACCGCTACTTTTTAATTTTGCCTGTTCTTCCCCACCATTTCTCCTACGTTGCACAGGGCAATTGTATGACATATTTCTATAAAAAGTAACACCTCTATCTGCGCCTTCTATATAGGTACTTATCTCCGCTTAGTGTTCATACTATATACATATCTATCGCCACCCAAGTGCCCATACTATATACGTACCTATCGCCGCCCCAGTGCACATACTATATACGTACATAGGTGCGAATGCTAAGTAGTACCAATCGCCGCCCCAGTGTGAATGCTAAATACGAACGTATTGCCGCCCCGGTGTGCATGCTACATAAGTACCTATCGCTGCCCTAGGTCGAAATATTAATATGTACATATTGCCGCTTTCATGCGAATGCTAAATACGTACCTATCGCCGGCCCGGTGCGAATGCTAAATACGTACCTATCGCTGCCCTGGTGCGAATGCATAATACGTACCTATCACCGCCCCAGTGCGAATGCAAAATACGTACCTTTCACCGTTCCGGGGCACGTGCTATATACGTACCTATCTCCCCCCCCCAGGCGTTGCTCGGGGTCATAAAAACATATAAGTGAAGAAAAATCCTGGAACACATTTGGTGTAAGAGAGGTGTAAGCAAGAATATAATGAATAAAACAATTGTATATTTCAATATTAATTTTTATTTCAATATGTTTGTTTCTTTTGAGAATTTGTAATTATATCAAAAGATCATTTCTAATGTATGGACTAAATATATATATATATATATATATATATAAAGGATCCGCTCCACTTGATGATATCAAGCACAGAAACAGTTTTTTTTAAATGTGATGATTTAGTAAAAATTAACATTTCAACTGGCCACACTTTTGATTATTGTAACATTTTGGAAACAAACACAGATACATATAATAATAATAGTAATACTACTAATAAAAATGTCTAATTTGTCGACTGAAACCCTCATCTACTCACGACCGCAAAAATATGATTCTACTTTTTTTGGTGATTACGCGCAATGTCCTTGAAAGACAATTATTTTAGAATTTCGCATATAAATTTAAAGTAAACTGATCATAATTCTCGGCCCATTCACAGTTTTTAGGGATGCCCACTAAATTTTATACCACTAAGACAAAGTCCGACTGGCAAACTTGTAAAATCATGCGTAATCGCTTAAAAAAGTTTATCCACCCACTAAAAATGAATGCACAGAATGTATCTCCCAGAGAAAGATTAAATGTTTGGTTAACTGTTCTAAAACGCTGGAATATCTCGGAAATGAGAGCACATTTTATGTTAAATTTATGTGTGAAACTGATCCGTCACTCTAAATTCCTGTTTCTTACAGGATGTTCACAAAAAAATAGACTCTCATTCTTTTAGGGGGCCCGATTTAGCGGTGACCAGACAAAAGCCCACCGGCCAAAAGCCCACCAAAATAATTCAAACACAGACAAAAAGTCCCCAACGAAAAAAAAATTAATTTAAAAAATCGATTTATATTTATTTTATTTATAATTAACAATTAAATGTTTATCAGTACTTTTTTTCTTGACAACAATGTTTTGATTTCATTTTTTAACATTATTCTGGCAATGTATTTTATGAAATTATCGGCGCTTGTTTACTTTTGTTTTTTTCGTCAATTCGCAATTAAAACTTTTTATTGTGAAAGAAAATAAAGTTTTATTAAAGCTCTGCACTCTATTTCACTCAAATATAAAATGCGATTCTAAACTTTTTAGGCAATTACATGCAAACAGCCTGAAAAACTTAGTGGTAAAAATAAATAAAATAATTACGTGTGGTTTTATGACTTTGCAGTCAGACTAAAGGTTAGTGGCAATACATTTTGTTACTGCCTTAAAATGTTACAATGACCCCGAAATAAGGAATATTTTTACATTGAATTAATATCCCCAACCTACCCCTCACTCTAAATAAAAAATAATCGTTTTTTTTTCAGTGTATTCACATATAATCGCATAAAAAAGTAGAATCTCAATTTTTTTGGGGAGGGATACTTTAAATCTAGATATAATTTTTTTTTAATTTGACAAACTTCTAAGTGTTTTTCCTTCATATATTCTTTCCAATATTTTGAAAAACTCATTGTGAGATTTTCATCAATATTTATCACTTGTGTCAATTTTTTCTATTTATCCAGTTGTGCTATCATTACCGGTGACATTTTTACCTAAATTTATTGAAAATAGCTATTTAAAATACAGTTTAGTAGTCATACATTTTCAAATTCTTCAGAAATTAAAAGGTGATTTAATTAATTTCACAAGTAAATAAGCATTAAGTTTAAAGAATTTCAAACCGAAAAAAAAATCAATAAAAATAATTATTATAGAGGATATATACGCAGTGACTAGACAACGGCCAGGGTCAGGTCACCAGAAAAATAGAATAGTTTTTTAAGGGAATAGGCGTAAGTGAACTGTAAGATATTTACTTTGTTTACTATTATTTACAAATAAAAACAGTTAAATTAGACTCGAAGTGTCAATGCTAAATCTAGGAATGCGATTCCTAACATACGGTCCTGTGGAGATTAATTTTATGTTCTAAATAAACAATCTTCTCATAAATATATACATTGTGTTTGTTTAACCTTTTTATTGTCGAGAAAATAAATTAAAAGAATCGTTTTTGAATCATAAGATTCCAAAAACGATAAGGCTAACATTTTTTTCCATTCCAATGCCGATTCTGATACTCCAAAAGTTCCGATTTTTTCCGATGCCCGATTCTTATCGATTTCGCTATATCGTCCCAACACCAACTGTAACCCAAATGTAAAGTCTAACGTGGCAATCCAAATTCGAAATCCTAAATCGCTAACATGTTGGAATTAGTTCCTCATACCCCAAAACCCAATACACACAAATGTTAACTGTGTTTAACCAAGAAAGCGACGTACTTCCTATTGATAAGTAGCGAAGGAAACCAAAAGTCGTCTATTTAATTCAGCTTTAGTGATGAGTCAGTTTCTTTCATTATTTCCGACATCGAACTACTACACAAACTCTCTGTCACTATTAGCTTGTTTGATCCTCGCTAAAATGGTTTAGACGAAAAAATAAAGGATGATATCACAAGTTTCTGATGTTTCCTCATGTCACGTAAACAGTCATTTACAAAAACAATGTTTGTTTCATTTTCAAATCATTGTAAAACGTATTCAAACTGAATTGATGATGTGGAAGCTGCTAATCTTCCGTCACGCTTACCCATCTGGATGAACTCTCTTAATCGATAGGAAAATCATTAAGACATTTTATTGGCCACCTGACGCAAGAATTCGACTCATGAAACGCCACCAAAACGTCTGTGTTTGCAACTGTCAGAAGATAGAAAGGCAAGATGTGACATGTCCCGTTATAACAGAATGCCACATCGTAATCCATTTATTTATTATTCTCGCCACCAAACAGACACATCATCACACACATGCATACGACTTTATATATATCACACCCTCGTATCATATCCTGACATCACATTTCACTGCCACACGGCGGAGACGCATACATATATCGCCACGATACCCATATTTTTTTTATATATTTAGAGATATATCAAAATTGACATTATGTGATAATTGAAGTTAAACTTTAAGAATATCAAATAAAATGAATTACTGAAGGGACCTTTGTATCATAAATTTAAATAGTGTCTATTAAACGTTTACACATAACGAAGTTCCAAGACAATTGACCTCTGACATCTGAATACGATCATCAAATGACTGCAATGCAAATAAGATTTCACAAAGCTCAGATCTATAAATACGAAACTAATGTTCAATTCGGCCAAAGTCATTTACATGAAATCAGTTTGGAAACAGATGTGGAAGCCTTGTCCGTCTTTTCAGTTTCTCGCTCGAGCCACGTTTGAATGCCAATCAAGCTAGGTGGGAAAATTGCCCAAATACTAGGATGAAAAGAAGAAAATAAAAAGTCTCCTGATTGAGGAGCTTTTATCTTATGTTTCACCTGTAAATTATAAAAAAAAAACAAGAGGGATGCTCGTACTGTGTGCCCATTACATCTGCGCACCAATATACGCGGACATATTATGGAAATGATTGGACGGATCTAAAATAAGATGCGTCCATTAAATCTGCCAGTTCTACGATGAAGCTTGAACTTCAAACGTAAGCGTGACAGATCCACCGACGAACATAGCCTCTTATACTTATTGGACGCAAGTAAAATGAGATGAGTTCATTCAGACTTCTCGCTTAACGATGAAAATATTATTTGAAACTATAGCCCGAAAGACGGACGAAGCGACTCATCGACAGACAAAGCCACTTATAGAACTTCTTGGGCGCATATAAAAACATCGATTATTCCAATTTATTTCCATAGATAGTTCTTTTTACGGCCATATTCTGTGCTAATATTTTTTTGAAGAAGGGAGTCTAACAAACGCGCATATTGTGTTCAATGAGTTGATTCAGCCATTGACCCAAAATTAAAACATAATTCAAATTGTTCATTTACTTAAACTGATAATTGTTTTCAAACACTTCGTACTGCTCGATACCCATTTAATCTCAAGGTTATATAATCTGTATCGAGGTAGGAAAAGGAATTTTTTAAAAACATTTTATGCCAAAACATTATTTTCATTCTTATATCGATTTTTCTTTCCTTCCTTTGTTTCTTTGTTTCATAATATTTCAGGAACAATGTTTCTTCGCCCGCCTAATTTTTAACTTGCTCTTTTATCGTTTTTCTTCTTCTTCTTCTTCTTCTTCTTCTTCTTCTTCTTCTTCTTCTTCTTCTTCTTCTTCTTCTTTACATGCTTACATGTTAATAATATTTTAAAAGAATAAACACATTTTATTATATATTAAATGACGGAATAGTTTCTTGAAGATGAATATTTTCTGGATGGATAGTTCAGCTCTGCTTTGCGAGCCACACGTGAAACACATTACAAGATCCACACTGTTTTGCGAGACCAATTTGTACATCGAGTCGCAATCCTGCCAGTCATTCAAAAGGAGGTAATTGAAAAAAGGCCAACAACTTCAAAAGTCTCCACTATCACTAGAGTAAAACATAATCTGTCCTCACTGTCTGTCACGCTAATATCATTGGAGACCAAGACGAATAGCGACTTTCAATTGAATACATTCATCATCCAGAAGGATACGAGTAGATAAGGATTGTAATGCGTTATGCAAGAAAACAGGCAAGACAACGCTGTTCAAGAGATAAGCATTGCAATGTTAATGGAATTAGTCTCGCATTTCATTTTACCCTAGATTTCTTTTGTTTTGATTGGGATTGTGTGAGAGAAAGTGGCCCTTGTTTAAATGTTTGTGTAAAAAAGTTATCTGAAATGTATCAAAGATGCTTCCTTCTTATAAAGCATGCTTGATGAAAGCATCGATGCCTTCAAGATTTATGTTGCATAATTTACCAATTGTTGTATCTACTTCGTTTCTTGAATCCTCTTGCATCGATAAGTTGAAGTCTAGCAGCCATTCTCATTAGAATGAACTAAATAATGATGGTTAGTAAAGCCAGATATTCAAGGATGTGTAATGTTTCTCTGTCATTTGTTTTATATTTCTGATGCCACTTTTAAACTCATCTGTACGATACTTACAATTAATCCAATCTGGCGAGTTTATTTCAGGCCAAAGCAGATAGGAAGCGAAAATATTTTGTCGGAGGTTGTCGGTTAAAGTCCAGTATACTGAAAGGAGAAGTGATGGAACACGTCACTTCGCCAACCGCCATTGCACATAGTAACGCACTTATTTATTTTATATAAGAAACGGCTTGATTAAACTTTTGTAAATAGTTTAATGCCGAATAAGAAAGTCTGTTTTTGGTGTCGATAGACAAGAAATCGCTTCTGAAATGCTGCTGTGCAATGGTCAGCTTATATATAAGAAAGAGTAACGCAATCCTCATGCAACATTACTTAAGTATTTTGGCCAGAATACATCAACTACAACCAGAATCAAATGTGAGGAAAGCGAAGAAAGATTACTGCTTATTGGATGTTTTCGTCTCCTCGATTAGTTGCCTGACCAAGACTTCAATCCAGTCTCCTTTATGTTTCACTCATTGCTAAGAATGGAGATGTTTTCATGCTGCCATATTATGAAGTCAAATAGCTATACAGCAAAGGCGGAACTTTCACTCGGCGTGTCAAATCTATAGTCTTTAACAGTTTAGCCCCTATTTATTAAAAATTATTAATTTTAAACGACGTATTTTCTCATAACTGCGAAAATGGTTGGTAATTCCTCTAAATCTAGTAGTTTGGTACGGTGTGCGGGATGTATTTTAAATTCTGTCACTGCCATTTTTGATGATTCTCTCATCTACATTTTGTAAGGAAAATACAAACACTGATGTCAAAGTGTCAGTGATTTCGTAAGAGTGCCGTTTATGCATATGTTCTCATTTAGAAAGTTCCCGGAAGCCTAGACAAATCGAAGAAATTAAGAAGTGGATTACTAAAATTGTTTTGTGAATATTCGACCTCTTCCTCTTCTTTTACTTCACTAAGGTCATCTTCCAGCTAAGAAGAATAATTTCCAAAGTTGGTTGCGTGATCACACACTTCAAGATAAAAAAACACTATATTCTCACATGGCAATATATATCACGGTCTCCTCAATCTTAAAGGCTTTTCATGAAGTAATCCGCTTTTTCTGTTGTGTTTTTGTATTTATATGTTCAGTAAGTAAAACGACAATGCATATTGATCAACAAGTTACGATGTGTTCGATATCTGTTTTTGCAATGTGCCCGACAGAACTCGTACCTGACACTCCAAGACGTCAGTTCGCACTGCTATCAACTTCACTAATGAAATTTAACAATCATCCACAACGGGGATTTATCCACCTCTTTATGGGTGTTTTCTATTTCTTTATAGAACGTTTGAGAAATTAGTATTTTATTATAATGTTGCACACTTGATTATCTGTAATTTGCATTCTGCTTTAAATAGATCACTGGTACAGTTAAGAACAAATGGTAGAGGTCGACCAATCGATTTGATACAAATTCACTGAACTTAATCTTTTAAAATTATTTTAAATCCAAACCTTAAATATAAATAATTCCATTATTAAATAAAACTAGTACGATTTTTCTGAAGATGCGTTCAAGACAATCTGTGCGTGAAGTAGAGATGGCGTAGTGTTTGTCAGCAGAGAGATTAGGGCTCTGTCACTTTCACTCATACATTTGGCAACGGTTGGATCCATCATATAAAGCTAGTAGTTAAATAGTGGGATATGCATCCTTTCTAAGATCAACTAAGAAGGGAAAAACCCCGAAATATCCCCTATAACAAAATAAGTCATTACTTGTTTCGTGGCGCGTGTTGTCATTGTCTTCACACGTCATCATTCACCATACTCACAGTCATCTATGAGAGCCAACTGAAGAGAATACCATATATGCGAAAATATCCCTAAGATATGTTTTACTATAATATTTAGAATTTATATATATATATATATATATATATATATATATATATATATATATATATATATATATATATATATATATATCCAGAAACACGCGTCTATGTCTAACTTTTGTGCATACAAAAAAGAACAAAAACACTTTGTACATTAATTATAAAAATCTGTATACAAAAAAATGGTTTATAAATTAATTCATTTAAAAAAAGATTATCTCTTTCTCTCTTTCTCTCTCTCTCTCTCTCTCTCTCTCTCTCTCTATATATATATATATATATATATATATATATATATATATAAATATTCGACTGCCAACAACAACCACTCCTGCACTGATGATGATAAAAAAGCCTGAAACGATATAGTATTATAAGTGATAAAAAATTAAATCTCAACAGTTTCATTACACTAAATTTAAATTCAAACAAACATACATAACACACTGCGCAAATAACGCGTTCCAATGAGAGTGTCATGTGACTTCACATTTCCAAAACAGATGACAACAGAAGCTGAAGAGAGCCGTATGGCTAAGACTATCCGAGCTTGAAACCGACAGTACGAATATTGTACTAATTTTTCTGTACCAAAAATATATATATATATATATATATATATATATATATATATATATATATATATATATATTGCGTTTTCACTAAGCGTAAATCATTGCACCTCGTAATTAGAAATGAGTCCTCGGGAACCAGTTATGTAAACAATTATAGAAACTTTATAACTTCCTTTACTCTTATGGTAAGTGGGGATGAGCGATGGGTAAGTTTGCTGACTACTGCACAAGCAGTCGGGTTTTACATCTCAGCTTGAAAGACTATATAAAGCCGTACTAATTGTTTCATTCTCTTAGACAACATTGTAATTGAAATGCAATCAAATGTACTTATTTTTCTACTACTCACTGAGCGCGTTTGTATACGCGCACAGAGAGACTAACGAAATAGCTTAGCGCCAAAGACATTACCAAGAGATAGGCTTTAATTCAGCGTTAAATTAATTCTTTCTTTTACATTGTTTAATAATTATTTCATACAAAAATACCTCGCCGATGTTGTTGCATCATTTCTATTATTGATTTGTTCTGCTTGAATAACCTTTGCCTTCACAGAGACGAGATCGACTAAGTCGTCATCACCATCGTCGTCATCCCGCCCCAGAAGAATTTCGACCGACATATATTTTATTGCCACTACGACGATCGGCTTAAGAGTGTTCACGGTCTGGCAAGATCTCCTTGTAGAGATTAAGAGGCGTGACCAGCGAGGCAGAAACATGAGTGGAGTACCATGTTATAAGTGGTTCCGAGACGCAGGAACAGAGTGGGGTATCTGTTATACTTGGCACCGCGACTAAGATATCAAACACCTGTGCGTGAGTGGCCAACGATACCCACGGTGTCGAGACGTGTGGGGTCCGGTTTATAGAAATATATCCATCTAACTTTTATCGTTAGATATTTATTTACCATAAAGTAGTATTTTTTAGCTCTTTATGTTGCATACCCCCACTTGGGGCTGCGGCGATACTCGCCTCGTATACTATACTAGTTCCGGAACGGGCCGAGGCAGTCCTCGTCCCGGGCCGAAACAGTTCTCGTTTGATCACTCGTCATTTTGAATACATCAAAAATCATATAGTTTGCATACCTTTAAATTTATCCCTCGCCGCGTAGAGGGTGTGCCGTCTCGATGTCGTCCAGTGGTTGAATTCTCTCTTCTTTCTTTTCTGTCGTGAACCACGCCGCTGTCACACAAAACCTCATGATCGGGTCGGAAGAAAAACAATCTTTTTAAATTTAATTTCAGTTTAATTTCAAGCGTTAGCTATCCGTCAGCTGGGAGATATTCACTAACGTTGAAAGAGAGAGCAAATTACTGCTTTCGTAATTACTTATCAATTAAGTCTTAACCATTCGTGGAGGGGAGAAAAGAGATCTTTCGCCTGTATTTTCTTAAGGAAATATTTCCCCTATGTAGTTGCAGATTACATGGCAAAAATCACGTCTGATAGGTTCGCCTCCAAAACCCAGACTGCTAAAACTCGCTTCTCAGGAAGAACGAGTGACGTCACGGATCCCTCTGTTTCCCACGCAAAGGCCTGTGAAGTCACGGAGCCTCTTGCAGGTGCACATTGACCCTTGATCTGAAGTCTTGTCACGCGGTGACCCTGTTCAATCGGTTAGCTCCGAATGGTAGAACAGCCCTTATTCTGCACTCGACTGCACGGGTATACCCTGCTAATTCGCGCAAGTCAAACCAATGATTTCCAATAGATACGTCCATTCCCATAGGGCCATTATCCAACATTTTTATCAAGTGGCTTCATTCCTTGTCTGAAGCGATTCCCATAAAAACATTAAAAAAAACATTATTTTTATGGTTCCTTGGCCTTTTGGCTAAGCTCCAAGTGTAGTATCTGTTCTCAGCATCTAGGAGACGTAACTGTTTTCAGTATCCCAACGGCATCAGACATTTCTTTACCGACGAAAATATTGTGTAAATATGACAATGCAACATTACACTTGATATAACAAAATATTAATTTATTAGCTCTTTATAAAATAAAAATGCATATTATGAAAACCTAAAAGTGATTGTGAGCATTTGAAGTCTATTATATATGGCATTTAAAATATTGTGTTGTATCGTAGAATTAAATAACTATGACCGGTTTTTATGTTAATATAATTAAGATAGATTGGAAAAACGTTCGCATTTATTCGTTTATGTATATAGTCTGTCAGGTGATGTTAAAAAGAAATCAATAAAGTGCTCGATCGCAAAAAAGTGAGAGCTAAACACAAATAATTTATTAAAAAAATTATACGTTACATATTTCAGAGTCGTACCGCGCTAGTATCCAGATAGACTGGCCTTTTAAATTGTTTTATTTTATTATTTATTTATTGATAATTTTCAATTTTTTAAATTGTATTTTAAAAGTTGTGTTTAAAGTTGTATATGAAAAATACGCCTCGATATATGGGTCTAAATCGTTATTAAGTTTTTATCATATTCATTCATTAATAGTTTAGTATCTTTTTAAGTGTGTTATTTTATTTTTTATATTAAGTGTTGTATTTTAATTTTTTATTTATTTGTTGTTTTTAAGAGTATATTTACTGGGAGTCTATATTTGAGTTGATTAATACCAATGTGGTGGCTGAATGTTGAATGAGGGTATATATCGATTAGTCGATTAGAGTTGTCTCCGTAGTCCGACACGATCATGGGGCTTTTGTTGCAGACAACGGACGGCGTGCTTCACGGCAGGAAGGAAGGAAGAACGAATTCATCCACTAGACGACACGACCCTCTACACGGCAAGGGAGAAAACTAAAGGTATGCAAACAATATGTGAACTATGTGATTTATGATGTTTAAAAAAAAGAGACAAATACGAAAACGCGTACTGCCGCGGCTCAGGGAGAGGGTCATGCAACATGTGGAGGCACAAAATGTATATATATTCTTTTGAAAATAATTCGAGGCAATTCAAATTAATACATTTTAATTGAATAAGAATTTTTTGAATCTGTCTATATTGCTATACGAAAACATTTATTGTGTAAACAAAAAGAGGTTTGTAAAAGCGTTAAATCTCTTTTGGAAACTTTTACCGCCACCGTTTTTTTATCCCACACTGCGCGTTTTTAATCGTTTTTAAACGACCATTCAATCAAAATGTATTCATTTTAATCGTTTATCGGTATGTTCTGGCACTTCAATTTCGCCTTGCGCTTGTTCGGATCGAGGGTCGTGTTCTCCCGATTATAAACGTGTTCAGTTGAATCAAACAATGTTGCATGCAAAGACGGAGTAATAATTAATAAACAAAATGAAGTAGTTCAAATAAGGTATATTGAACGTGTGTGTACGTGGAATGATGAAGTGTGTGATGTATGCGTGTGTGTCGATGGAAAAACAGTTCTTGAAAAGGTATAAGAAGAAATGAATCCGGCGTAGGAAAAGTCTTTGAAAGCCGCACACAAAGAAAACGAGTTGAGAACTCTTACCGTTGTTTGCCCACGTGTGTTGGTAGATGTTATGCCGATTGAGAAGAAAAGCGTGAGACGAAACGCTAGTGTATTAGCGTCGTTCTGTCGACCAGAGAAGAGTGAAACGGAACGCTAGTGTCAGCGTCTGTCTGCCGAGGCAGGTCGGTGAGGAAGAGAGGATTTTCCGTTTGCAACCGTTTTTATAGTCCGAAGGGCAGATAACTCTGGTGTCGTTTTCAGCGCCACCTGTCGGTGAAAAAGCGACACCTACCGGCAAACCGGTGTAGTTATGTTTTGAAAGGAGGAGGTAACTGCTACAAGGGCAGATAACTCTGGTGTCGTTTTCAGCGCCACCTGTCGGTGAAAAAGCGACACCTACCGGCAAACCGGTGTAGTTATGTTTTGAAAGGAGGAGGTAACTGCTACAAGGACTCCCCCCCAGATTGAAAAATATTGAAAATATTATTCAATATGTACAGTTGTAGATGAGAAGTATTCTTTGTGGGTATGTCTGTTTTGCTGTTGAAGATTAGAAAAAAGTAGTGTGCACGCTACTTATTTCTGTTTCTGCATCTGTATTGAATGATTGATCGCAAGTGCATTTGCGGAATTGAGTGTTTGTAACGCATGTGGATCTGCGTGTTGTTTGGGTCTGCATCAAGTTTGAGTGCAAGTGAGTTTGCGGTCGAAAAATGCTGAGTGCAAGCGAATTTGCACTTGTTGGTGGCGTTGTTCATGTTGATTAGTCTGCGTGATGCAGAGCTGATGAACAAACGTTGAATTGTCAGTGTTGTCCGGGAATGTTTGGTGCTTGGGTCTGCGCGGTTGTTGATGAGTGAGCACAAGTGAGTCTGTGCAGTTGTTGATGAATGAGCACAAGTGAATCTGTGCAGTTGTTGATGAATGAGCACAAGTGAGTCTGTGCAGGTGTTGATGAATAAGCACAAGTGGGTCTGTGCAATTGATTGATGAATGAGCACAAGTGAGTCTGTGCAGTTGATGAATGAGCACAAGTGAGTCTGTGCAGTTGATGAATGAGCACAAGTGAGTCTGTGCAGTTGTTGATGAATAAGCACAAGTGGGTCTGTGCAGTTGTTGATGAATGAGCACAAGTGAATCTGTGCAGTTGTTGATGAATGAGCACAAGTGAGTCTGTGCAGGTGTTGATGAATAAGCACAAGTGGGTCTGTGCAATTGATTGATGAATGAGCACAAGTGAGTCTGTGCAGTTGATGAATGAGCACAAGTGAGTCTGTGCAGTTGATGAATGAGCACAAGTGAGTCTGTGCAGTTGTTGATGAATAAGCACAAGTGGGTCTGTGCAGTTGTTGATGAATGAGCACAAGTGGGTCTGTGCAGTTGTTGATGAATGAGCACAAGTGAATCTGTGCAGTTGTTGATGAATGAGCACAAGTGAGTCTGTGCAATTGTTGATGAGTGAGCACAAGTGAATCTGTGCAGTTGTTGATGAGTGAGCACAAGTGAATCTGTGCAGTTGTTGATGAATGAGCACAAGTGAATCTGTTCAGTTGTTAATGAATGAGCACAAGTGAGTCTGTGCAGTGGTTGATGAATAAGCACAAGTGGGTCTGTGCAGTTGTTGATGTTGTTCATGTTAATTAGTCCGTGTTGTGGAACTGATGAACAAACATGTAGTTGTTGAGATTGGTGGTACACTATGGTCAAAATTAGATGCACAAATGTCTGCAAGTGAGTTAGCAGGTCCAGGTACAAGTGGGTCTGTACTGGTGTTGGTGCGCGTCGTTCGAGTTGATGTGTCCCCCAGTTGATCAACGAACGTCCAGTTGTTGAGTATTTAGTCGTGCTTGTGCAGTTGTACTCATTTTGAACTGGTGTGATTTCTTCCATAGTGATGTCGGTGATGTCCGGAAATGTTTGGTGCTTGATGAATATCCGGGAAAAATGTGGTTGTTCAAGTTGTGTTGAAGATTGTTGGTAGGCCTTGAAGGGTGATGTTGTTCGTGTTTGTCGTCGTGTGTTGGTCGTTTTGTAGTTTTCTTTTCCTTTATATATATATTTCCAACACGTGGGTAGAAAAGAAAAAGAAAAAAAAAATGGAGTCGTACTTTGTTTCACACGAGGAATGACGTTTTTTGTTTTCGTTTTAGTTTGTTTGAATGTTCGTTACCACGTAGAGAAAGAATGGTGGCTTCTCTTTCCTTTGTTGTTGAAAAGAAAGAAATAAAAATTCGTATTTTCTTTTTTTTTTTTTGGTTTGAATTTTCATTTCCACGTGGTCCGAGAGATAAAAAATGGCGTTATTTTAAAAAAATTTTTCATCAACACGTTGTCCGGAAAAAGATGGCGGCATTTTTGAATTTTTTTTATCAACACGTGGTCACGAAAAAGATGGGCAGCGTGAGCGTTTGTTTTCTTTTGTTTTCTTTTTATCTCCACGTGTTCAAAACAAAGGAAGTGGCGTCTTGTAAGGTCCATTTTGTTCGTCGAAAAAGAAAAAAAAGGATTGGCAAAAGTTTGTCTTTTTCTTTGTATATAATTTTCCGACACGTGAGTAAAGAAAGAGAAGAAAAAATGAAATTGTAATTTGTTTTATATTCGGAGAAGCCGAGAAATGTTTTTGCTTTTCTTGTTTGGGTATTTCCGCGTGGCCAGGAAAAATGGAGACGGTGGCTTCTTTTCTTTTGTTTGTTTGTATATTTCTACCTCGTGGGTAGAAAAAAAAAGGAAAAAGATGGGTGCGTAATTCGTTTCACCACGAAAGAAAAAACGAGAAATGATTTTTTTTTTTGTTCTAGTACGAAATTAATTACTCCGCCACATACAACAAAGCTTGCACGTCGGGTCACCAATGTTCGGATCGAGGGTCGTGTTCCCCCGATTATAAACGTGTTCAGTTGAATCAAACAATGTTGCATGCAAAGACGGAGTAATAATTAATAAACAAAATGAAGTAGTTCAAATAAGGTTTATTGAACGTGTGTGTACGTGGAATGATGAAGTGTGTGATGTATGCGTGTGTGTCGATGGAAAAACAGTTCTTGAAAAGGTATAAGAAGAAATGAATCCGGCGTAGGAAAAGTCTTTGAAAGCCGCACACAAAGAAAACGAGTTGAGAACTCTTACCGTTGTTTGCCCACGTGTGTTGGTAGATGTTATGCCGATTGAGAAGAAAAGCGTGAGACGAAACGCTAGTGTATTAGCGTCGTTCTGTCGACCAGAGAAGAGTGAAACGGAACGCTAGTGTCAGCGTCTGTCTGCCGAGGCAGGTCGGTGAGGAAGAGAGGATTTTCCGTTTGCAACCGTTTTTATAGTCCGAAGGGCAGATAACTCTGGTGTCGTTTTCAGCGCCACCTGTCGGTGAAAAAGCGACACCTACCGGCAAACCGGTGTAGTTATGTTTTGAAAGGAGGAGGTAACTGCTACACGCTCTTTATTTTCGTTAATATTATTGATTCATTCATAATAGTTTCTCCTGGCGACATGATAGTCGGAAATGCTCTAGAGATTATTTTCAAAAGTATATATATATATATATATATATATATATATATATATATATATATATATATATATTAAGTTACGCAGTTTTTTGTTGTACTTTTCCACTTCCCAAGCGGTAAAGCGTATGTAGAATATTACATTCAGTCGCCCTTAATCGGACGTACTATTACTTTAATTTTTTATATATAATTATTAATTATTTTTTACGCACATGAAAGTAATCCATAGACACTGGTCGTCATCAGCATAGCTAACCTAGACAAGGCTCGAACCCTAGATTGTCTGTAGTCTGACGTCTTACCACGATTTTTATAGCCTAACTATATAAATTAACGTAGTTTGTTATTGTTTTTCTGGCGATAGAAACATTGTTGTTTTGCGATTAATACGCTTCCACTTTCCACTTTATATATATACTAGGAAAATCTACCCACCCTCTAGGTAGCAATTAATTGCGAGTGGGTGCTAATTAAAAAAAAGTTTTTTACTCAGAGAATTCTGTTATTTTAACAATACACTTTGGTTAATTTGTAGATTAGCATCCTCAGATAAATTACCCCCACCATCCTTACAAATGAGATTCTATTTTAGGGTTATTCTAGATTGTTAGGGCAGTTAATAAATTTTAAACACAAACCATATATGCGTAAATCCACACGCAATCACCACAAAAAGGTCCCCCTCCAAAAAGGAAATTACGCGCATAATTCCTCTCTAATGGTAAAAAAATTGTTAACTATCATAAAACTCTAGAATTGCATCAAAATAGAATATTTTTTTTACGTTAAATTTATATGCTAAACTGATTCCCCACTACAAATTCAAACATTTTTCTTTCCGCCAGGTTTTTAAGGGTATTCACACGTAATCGCCTGAAAAAGTAGAATCTCATTTTATCTGGAGGGTGGTAATCTACAATAATATCCAAACTTTCAAGATGTTTATTTATACCATAAAAATAAGATATTTAATTAGTTAGATCATTTTAAAGTTATTTATTTAATTTTCATCGGAAAGGTAGACACAACTAAAAGTAGTTGCTTAAAATTAAAATTAAAAAGGGACGTATAGTAAAAACGCATGAGATTAAAAAAAAATATTGGTATATTTGCAGATGACCACCCTCTATTAATATCCCCACCCTCAAATGACATTCTGCTTTTTTAGGCGATTACCTGTTAACACGGTGGAAAACGGAAAGAAAGAAAAACGAATATTTGAGAATTTAGAGTGATGGATCAGTTGTATATATATTTAACGTAAAATGTTCCCACATTTTCAGGCCATTGTACTATTTTAGGAAACTTAACAAAAACAAAATTACCATTATTAACCTTAAGTCCTCGGTGCAAAGTAATAAAACCACAGCACTCTCCAAAAAAAACGCCGTTGATATTGCTCCCAGAACAAAAAAGTATTTAGTTAACTGCCCTAAAACTGGCTCAAAAAATTCGATTCCATCAAGTTAAAAAAGGTAGAATATTTTTTTTAATCTCTATTTTTTGTCGTAATCTGTTCAGATTACAGTGCTACTAAACTTTTGTTAAAATTTATAAATCAGGCAGTAACTTAATTATTAATAAATAGTTATTTACCTATTTTTCTCACAAAATGTAAAAACTGAAAAAACGAGGGATAGAAAAAAGGCACAGATAAAGAAAGTGAGAGAGAGAGAGAGAGAAAGAGCGCAAAAATAACACCCCCCCTCTCACTCCTCTTTTTCATTCACTTCTGCTTCGCCCGTAGCAAGCCACAACCTTCGGTCAGGTCATCAGCGAGGTGTTTTAGTTATTTTTTCGATTTATTTATTAAATAACTTTAATTAATTACTGTTAATATAGACTAACTATTGCATATAGATAGAGGACATAAGCCAATGCAATTCCAAATTTATAATACTAAACATTAATTAATTATGAATGGTTTAAAAAGTAGTTATGCCGTCAAAAGATTCTCTCTTAATCTTTTATCTCCACTATATAGACAGAATATTAAAATTGTATGTTATATTATAGATTTAAATAACAGTAATCTGGTTCAAAGATAATATAAGAGGGATAAATGGAAAAAAAATTCTGCATTTATTCATTTAAATATATTAGAGAAAGACAATATATATATATATATATATATATATATATATATATATATATATATATATATATGTATATATGTGTATATAGATATATGTATATTTGTATAAATAGAAAAAATACAGCAGTGGGGGAGAGTGTATATATATATTTATATATATATATATATTTATATATATATATTAGTGCCAATATTAAGTTATATTTTAATGTAATTTACTTACACGAAATTAATTCTTTGTGGAAACACATGATTCTTAAAATAAGTATTCATCACCCATGTACAAAAGTAGTCTAGAATTATCTGTCATAAAACAGAGGAATCTTTGAAATTCAAAATGGTGAATTTTGATGTGTCTTTATTTTTTACAATTGCATTGTGATGTGGAATCAATTTAATAATTTTTCCCTAAGTATTTCAAATGTAATTTCTTCTTGAATTGTTTTATTGCTGTCTTGTAGGGATGGAACTTTTAGAACATAGTTGTTTTTTTTTGTTTTTTGCTCGGGACCTACGTCTATTCTGTTCTGATAAAAGGAAATTTGCTTTATTGTATGGTTTAAAATAAACATTGCCTTGAAAAAACTGTAAACAAGCTTGTGTATGCTTTTTATTTTAAACATAATTGGAAATTGATTTAAAAAGACAAAAATAAACATACATACACATAAATAAGTATATACATATATCTATATTTAAATATATATCTATATTTACATATATATATATATATATATATATGTATATATACATGTATATGCATATATATATATATATATATATATATATATATATATATATATATATATATATATATATAGTGAATGCTTCAAGAAAAAGAAAAGGAAGAAAAATATATTTGCCGTTAGAAAAGTTTAATTTACAGCTATTTGTATTTGTATTTTTTATTTTTATCCAACGCTTAGCTAGGGTATGCCATATACAAGTCGCAGACACGATCACTTTCTTAAATGGCTACAAACATACAATCTTGGCACCTCCTTTCTTTCTCTTTCTTTATCTTCTATTTCTCTCTTGTTTCATCTCCCCCGACACCCTCTTATCCAGCCCAGCGCTGGATAAAAATAAATATGAATTTAACTCGAATCTTACATTAACCATTCTCAGCCCGCAACAAATCCTAAATGACACCCACCCCTAACCTCCCTCTACCCGTCTCCCCTTTCCCTTTCTTTTTCTTTTCCTTCAACCTCCCTACCCTAGCTAAGCGGTGGATAAAAATAAAAAATAAATATACAAATAGCTGTAAATTAAACTTTTCTAACGGCAAATATATTTTTCTTCCTTTTCTTTTTCTTTTCTTTTCCTGGCCCCCCCCACTTTCTACCCAAGCTCAGAGTTGGATAAAAAAAAATGAAAATGTTGATTTCTAACGGCATTTATATTTTAAAATCGGTAACATGACTTTTATTTCTTTCTCCTCTTCTTCTTTGCTTGACTTAATTCTTCCTGGAATTCAGCGACCAGGTTGGATCATAAAAAATTATCTGCCTGATGAGACCTGCCAGTGTAGCATACTTTGTACATGTTTGACTAAAAGCATTCACAATACAGCTCTATATTTTTATTGAGCACTCTTTTATAAGCCCGGTTTGATTCCCTTTGTATTTCTACCCTGTGGATTTTTACCCTACCTGGATTACTATATATATATATATATATATATATATATATATATATATATATATATGCAAACATTGTTTAAAATAACAAAATTCGTTTGCTTAATTATACATTTTGATTTAAAAAAAAATTTCTGATGGTCTTTTCTGTATAAAAATCAACAAAATTAATAAATGTTCCATAAGTTTCACAGGTTTCACAGGTTTCACGAACCTTTTCGATTTTTCTCTTCTTTCTCCAGAATTGCTTTTTACGCCTAGAAATGATTCGACGAAGAATCGAAAACGTTCGTAAAACCCTTTAAACCTATGGAACATGTATTAATGTTTTTGATTTTACTACAAAAATACTATCAGAAAAATTCAAGAAATATGTTTGCATACATGAGAAGAATACACTCACACTATATATATATATATATATATATATATATATATATATATATATATATATACATGAATACATTTTTTATACGTTTAAAACTTTCCCCGTTATTTCTTTTCGGATGAATTCGATGATTTTTTCTCCAGTAACTTTTAGATCTGAATGTTGTAAATAAGCCAAATAAATGTACAATTATTTTAACAAAAAAACAAAAAAAACGGGAAATAAACATATTTTTTCTCTATGTTTACAACCATTGATTTTTAGCTTCTTCAATATTTTCGCCATTTTTTATTTTAAACAAAACCAGGTAAACAACAATAAGAAATAAAATGTTTCCTTCCCCTCATCTATATATATATATATATATATATATATATATATATATATATATATATATATATATATATATATATATATATAAACATATGAATATATATATATATATATATATATATATATATAGATATATATATACATATATAAATATATAGATATATGTATCCTACACCAGTGGTCACGGTTGGTATCGACTAGAGTCCGGGTTTTAGATGCTGGCGTTATTGCACTTGCTACATCTAACCACGCGTATAAGTCTTAAAGATTATACAGCTGTCTCTAGATAACAATATATATATATATATATATATATATATATATATATATATATATATATATATATATATATATATATATAGTTATTATAAAATATATATATATCTACATAACTACACACACAGACACACACACATATATATATATGTGTGTGTGTGTTTGTGATTGTGTGTGTGATTGTGTGTGTGTGTGTGTGGTTATCTTATAATGTAATTATTTTAATCGATTCATACTTTGTGAAGGACCGCAAACATTCTGTTCTTTACTCCAGCTTATGTTGGGGATTTATTAAACAATCATAATCCGTATTCTAAATTTCATTACAATTGAAATGTTAATTGTATTTTATGTCAACTTGGATGACACAATCTTAGAATGTCTAAGTGTATATTATTATTATTATTATTATTATTATTTGCACTTACTAGGAGTTTTCACATAGGTCATCATCAGAAATTACTTACTGATAATAACTGGTGGTATTGCCGTTAGTCTTGGTGACAAGAAGCCCCTTCAGATTTCTCAGTGCTCTCGACCTCTTTTGATAACCTTTTCTAATGACTTTGCGTTATTGCAGCAGTCGCTTACCATTGATTTCTCACTGAAAACGTCCATTGGTCTTCACTTGAATGTTGATGGCAATACGCCTCCCTAAAGTTCCAGTACTCTCTACACTCTTCCAATGGAGATATGTGGTCTTCCCATTCTCCTTGACCCTTCACAACCAGGCTGGTAGCATCACAGTACTGTTTATGACATTTTTTGCACTTTATGTTGCTTGGGTTCATATATGTGGTTTTGTTTTCTTCTTGTAACACCCAAGTGACTTGTTACAATTCATAGCTTATGCGGATCTGTTTCAGCATTCGATGATTGCAGCTATTTTCATCATTGCCGTCCTTTGATTTACATTTCTTAAAGGTTTTTATTCACTTTTTTGTGGGACTGTTCCTAGTGCTCCTACGATGTTTGGTATTATATTATATTGACTTCCTTAGAGTATGGAGTACCATATCTTTTTCAATCCGCTCTGTACTTCGTTTTTCGGTCTACTTGATCTTTACTCTACAATTGCAGCATGATTTCCCCTTTTGTTGACTATTATGACATCGGTCTCCTTGCTTGATAACTGTGTGTACATGCATGTTCCAGAGGATTTTGCGGTGTTCGTTTTCCAGTACTGTTTATACTATTTGTCCGCGTGTTTAAAATGCAGTCATTTGCATAGTTCCAGTATACTGTTGTCCCCACGCAGTCGTGCCTGTTCTTGTATTCATTTTGGCTAGTTTGCTGCATTCACTTATTATGTGATTTACTGTTTATTCTCTTTGTCCACACACTCTTCATTTACTGTTTTCCTGGGTTTTATCTATTTAGGTTCAATATAGTTAGCCTAAATTATTAAGTCCAATAATAATAATAATAATAATAATAATAATAATAATAATAATTATTATTATTATTATTATTATTATTATTATTATTATTATTATTATTATTATTATTATTATTATTATTATTATTATTATTATTACAATCTATTTATCGCTAGCAAAGACTATACGTCTGCTCAAGCATTTGTATTGTAATAAGCCTCGACAAGGTCCCAGTACTATCAGCACTATCTCAGTGGAGGTCTGGTTAGTGCTCTCTATCCTCGGCTTTCCATCCTCGTTGACCCTTCACGACTATTATGTGTGGTATTCGTCGAGGCTGGTACCATTACTTGGGGGGCAGTTTATCAAATTTATTGCAGTTTCAGTTTAGTTGGGTTCATGTGGTAGTGTTCTTTGTATGTTTTTATTTTAAATATTTGTATTGTAATTCTATGTGACTGTTTAGCGTTCGTCGGTTATGTGGGTTGGTTTCCGAATTCGTGAATTTTCCTTAAGATTTAAGGATTTTTTATTATTTGTATTATATTGACTTTCTTCATGTTCTGCACCGATTTAGTTCTCTGGCCAATTTCGAGTGTTTGTTTTGTTTTTCTGTCTCCTTGATCTTCACACAGTGGTCTGCTAGGACGACAAACTCTACGATTTTGCAGGATGTTTCCTTTTTGTTAATTTTTATGATATCCTGTTTCCTTGCTTAGATGGGTTTATTAGTTTGTACCGCGATGCCCCAGAGTGTTTTGTCATTTTCCTTTTACAGTACTGACTTCGGTTTGTGTCTGTGCCATTTATTTGTGTGTTCAAAATGCAACGTTTGGATAGTTCCCAGTGTACCGCATTCATTCATGTTATTTGTTATTCTATTCTTTTTGGCTAATTTGCTGCATTGACTTGTTATGTTATGTACGGTTTCGTCTCTTTGTCCACAGAGTCTACATTTTCCGTTTTTCTGTGTTTTGTCAATCTTAGTTTGATATAGTCAGTTCTAATCGAACTGTTTTGTGCGGCTATTAGTAGTGATTCTGTTCCTCTGTTTAGGGACCTTTTTCGTAGCCATGTCCAGGTGTTTACGTGATTCTCTTTTCTTGTCATGTTCATGAATCGTCCGGGTAGTCGTTTCGCTTAACTACTTTTCCTTTCTCGCCTTTTTCTAATTTCTTTGTTCTTTGTGTTGTTGATTTTTAAGGTGTTTCTAGCTGCGGTGATTAGCCTTCACGTGTTCTTGATTATATATTAAAAACACACTTTTTTGTGTCATTCACACAGTCTTCTATACTAACCTGCCCTCTTCCCCCACCTTTTCGTTTAAGGTAGAGTCGGTCAGTATAATATTTCGGGTGTAGTGCATTGTTCACGGGTATTGATTCCCTAGTCTTCTGGTGCAGCCTATAAATGGCCCAGAATATCTTGCTATTAATACTGTTCAAGTGTTTATACCTTTTATTAGATTCCTGTTTGTTGTGGATCCGTTTAGGGGTACCAACAATGAAATAAAAGAACAACAGGTTTAGAGATAATAATAATGAATTGTATTGAACAGAGAAACTATACACAAGTCAGTGTTGGCAGTGCTAGTGCCTAAATGTGCCCCCAAATGTTCTGCCGGCAAAACCGGTATTTATTGTAGCCGGTTGCTATCATTTAGTTATTATTAAAGGGTAGGTAGGTTCACTCACAACACCCCCTTCTGAAACTCATTCCCCCGGAATCTCAAGGTATATCTTTTTCCTAGGATTCACATCGAAACTCCCGGTTAATTTACGTTTTCTTGATGAACGTGGCAGCTCAAATGCGTCGTATAGATCTTCCATGATGGTCTCACTCTGATCCGATGGGACTTCCCGACGCATCCGCTCCAATCTTTTGTGTACCTTTCCCACTTCCCACACGGTTTTGTTTCCATGGTGTTCCTGGAAGAACACCTTCTCTCCATCCTTGTAACTTTTCTTTGGTAATGTTGGTCGGTTTCACCTGTTTTGGTAAAAGTTTGTCGAATACCGACTTTATTTTGTAGGGAACATGAACATGAAGAGGGCTTACTTGCGAAACGTCCTCGGGTTTGCTTGTCCTGTGCGCTGCGAGTGAAAGAAAGAAAGAAGGAAAGAAATCCAACATGGCGTCCCTGAATGTTTATTACATACAGTTCACGCAAAATCTCGCAAAGTCTCGCTGCACGTATGGAAATTAGGTGTGACTGGATATTATAAAAAGCGAGTCTCGTACCGTCTCAGGGAACGGAGTGTGCGAAGCGAGTGCACGTGTCGAGCAGTAAGAGCTGCTTTGGAGGTTAACAGTGACTTGCGACCTTCGTTATTATTTCAAGCTATTTCGGCTATGGACAAGTTCGACTTGAGGTTGATACCCGAGTTCGACGGCTCCCCCTCCGGACCCTCTGTAGTCGAGTGGTGGGAGAAAGCCGAGCGCGTCTGCAGACTTTGCAATATAAAGGATCCTGCATTGGTCATCCCGCTGAGGCTGACCAAAGGAGCATATTCGGTGTATCAGCAGCTCGGAGACGAACCAGGCCTGGAGGAAATTAGGCAGGCGCTATACGCAGCCTTTGCTGTGGAACCTTTCGTCGCCTGGAGGCAGTTCACCGAACGGCGGCTTGGGCTAGATGAGACTGTGGACGTCTACCTGGCCGATTTGAGGAGGCTAGCCGCGCCGTTTGGTGGAACAAGCGAGCGAATACTGGGATGCGCTTTTCTGACTGGACTCCCAGACAGCGCCAGCAGACTGCTGCGAGCATCGTCCAGACTCAGTGAGATTGGGCTTGACGAGTTGTTGGCCAGAGCCCGAAACATTTTGAAAGAGGACACAGAGCCGGTTTCGGCAGCTGCGGAAGCGTCTTCACCACCAACAGAAGACGTGAGATGCTACAAATGTGGCGGGCCGAATCATTTTTCAAAAGACTGCCGTAGCCGAAGCGGTGCAAAGGACGCGCCCGATCGAGGAACGTTAAAACGCGTGCGTTGTTACCGGTGCAACAAGCTGGGTCACGTGGCAAGAGGTTGTCCGGGAAACAGGCAAGGGGAGTAAGCTATAGCGCCAGTCTTCTCCCCAGATCGTCGCCAAATAAGGCGCTACCCACAGTGAGCGTGCGCGTAAACGGGCGTGAGCGCTTCGCGCTCGTAGACACCGGGTGCACGCAGACCCTCGTGCGCAAAGCATGCTGTGACGCATGGGATAAGGAAAGGATCCCGGTATTGACGGTTGGCGGTGGCTCGATTGCCTCTTGTGGCGTTAGCATCATTCGCGCAGGTGTCGGCGATGGGCCTACAGTAACCGCACGAGCCTTGGTTATAAACGGTGACCTGCTCGGTTACGACCTACTCCTGGGAATGGACGTCATCAAGGAATTGGGAGGTGTACGCATTGATGGTGTGGGTAGGGCACATTTTGCAAAAGCGGGCCTTGCTCTGAGTGCAGCTATGAAGCTGGAACAGCCTGATTTTTGTGCGGAATTCGACCAGCGCACAAAATCCTGGACAGCCTCCTGGAAGTGGTCGGAGGAGCAGCCACCCGAGAAATTATGCAATAAGGTGCCAGAATACAAAATTCCCCCCGGAGCTCGTGCAGAATACGACAAGGAACTACAAACTTGGATTAGTAATGGATGGCTAGTTCCGTATTCAGAGAAGGAATTGGGTCCTCCAAAGTGCCTGATCCCGTTAATGGCGGTTATCCAACAGAATAAGCAGAAGATGAGGCCGGTGCTCGACTATCGAGAATTGAATGAGCACGTGGACCCTTTTACAGCTCGCGCGGACGTATGCACTGAAAAGTTGAGGGAATGGCGGCAAGTGGGATCTTCATGTACTGGATCTTCACAAAGCATACCTTCAAGTGCGTGTACACAAATCACTATGGCCCTATCAAACGGTGCTCATCAAGGGGAAAAGGTATTGCCTAACCCGCATGGGATTTGGACTTAACGTTGCGCCATCAATTATGCAAATGATTGTTGACACCATTCTGACTAAAGATGAGCGCATTCAGCGGGCAACGTCTGCATATATTGATGACGTGTACGTGGACGAGGAAATTGTATCTGCGGCGCGCGTGAGGGAGCATCTCTACAACTTTGGCCTTCTCAGCAAGGAACCGGAAAGGCTACGAGATGGCGCACGGGTACTTGGTTTGCAGGTCTGGGAGGAAGATGACGTTCTGTATTGGAAACGAGGAAATGAAACCCCGGACATGCCTTGTATTGTTACACGACGAAACGTATTTTCCTTGTGCGGAAAGTTAGTTGGACACCTTCCTGTCGGCGGCTGGCTTCGTGTTGCGGTGGCATTTATTAAGCGAAGAGCCTCCGACGTCACCACTGGATGGGATGACGAAACTCATGACGTCCCTCTCAATACAATGCTCAAAGAAGTCCTCACCAGGGTGCACAAGGAAGACCCAACGCGAGGCAGATGGTGCGTCGACAGCCAGAACCTTAGTGTGTGGGTTGATGCAAGCTCTCTCGCCATTGGTGTATCGGTGGTCCATGATGGAATGGTGGTGGAAGACGCTTGCTGGTTACGCCCAGAAAAGGACTCCCAGCACATAAACCTGGCAGAACTTGATGCGGTTATCAAGGGGATAAACTTGGCAATCCTTTGGAAGACGACCACCCTGCGACTATTCACGGATTCTGCTTGCGTCCATAAGTGGATTTCAGATACTCTCACCGGGAGGGCCAGAATACGAACCAAAGCCACGAGCGAGATGCTCATCCGACGGCGGCTCGACACGATCATGAAGCTGGTGAACGAATATGCGCTGTCAATAGAGGTGTCCCTGGTCAAATCCAGCCTGAACAAAGCAGATTGTTTGACGAGAGTACCTCAAAGATGGCTTGATGCCATAAGAAAGACTATTGAACCCATGCAGCCCGCCTGCGCCGCTTCCATGAGCCCCGTTCGATCTAATACCATCAAAGAAGTCCACCAACAAACCGGGCACCCTGGGGTCAAGCGGACCCTATATTTCGCTAAGTTGGTTGAACCAGGAGTACAAAAGGCAGACGTCAGGAAAGTGGTCAAAGATTGTATAGCATGCCAATCCATTGATCCAGCACCCGTTCGCTGGGAGAAAGGAAAGCTGGTAGTGGAAAGCCATTGGAACCGGCTGGCGATGGATATTACTCACCACAACGGTGAGGATTTCTTGACTCTCATTGATTGCGGTCCATCCAGGTTTGCGATATGGCGCATGCTGCGCCGGCAGGATGCAGCCAGCATCATCCGTCAGTTAAACAATATTTTTCTTGAACGTGGCCCCCCAACGGAGATATTAACCGACAATGGCGCTGCATTCACTAGTGAGCAGTTCAGAAAGTTTGCTGATGGCTGGGGAGTACACCTGAGGTTTCGATGCGCCCACGTACCGAGTGGAAATGGGGTCATCGAGCGGAATCACAGAACCGTCAAAACCATTGCGGCCAGGAAGGGCTGCACGGTATTTGAGGCAGTCTACCTGTATAACGTAACCCCAAAGGATAATGTTTCACCCTCTACAGCGCCGGCTGACACCTTGCACAGGTATCACGTCAGGGTGAAAGGCATAGAGACTAACCCGCTGCCCGAACTGGAAGTAACCAAAGAGAAACTGAAAAAAGGGGATGTCGTCTGGATTAAGAACCCGCGCGGCAAGTGTACGACGAAATACGGAGTTGGACGCGTCACCGAGGTAATCAGCCCACAGGCGGTGCGAGTCGACGGTATGCCCCGTCACATTAGGGACCTACGGTTAGCAACGCAATCATCACTGAACGACAAGAGCGAGTCGGAGTCAGAGAGCAGTGAGGCATCGCTCTGGCTTGCAGCAGCCCCATCGGACAGTGACTCGGATATCAGCAGTATCCCAGCGGACGCGATGTTTCTCGACCCTCAGACCGCGGACGAGAGCACAAGCGAAGATGAGGCTTGCGTTGTCCCCCTCCGAAGAAGCAAACGGCGAAGGTGATCTAGGCCTCCCTGCCATCTCTGTGATCATGAGATCAGGGGGGAGTGTAGGGAACATGAACATGAAGAGGGCTTACTTGCGAAACGTCCTCGGGTTTGCTTGTCCTGTGCGCTGCGAGTGAAAGAAAGAAAGAAGGAAAGAAATCCAACATGGCGTCCCTGAATGTTTATTACATACAGTTCACGCAAAATCTCGCAAAGTCTCGCTGCACGTATGGAAATTAGGTGTGACTGGATATTATAAAAAGCGAGTCTCGTACCGTCTCAGGGAACGGAGTGTGCGAAGCGAGTGCACGTGTCGAGCAGTAAGAGCTGCTTTGGAGGTTAACAGTGACTTGCGACCTTCGTTATTATTTCATATTTTTCTTCCAAACATTATTTCCGACGGTGGTACTTGGGCTGGTGTGTTCTCGTTGGGTGTAATTCTATACACTTGAAGGAACTGCTGGAGTGCCTTTTCTCTCGGCGTGCCGTCGATGTTTTCGACGCTCTCTTCAAGGTATCAACAAATTTTTCTGCCTGTCCGTTTGACCTCGGATGGTAAGTCGGAGTGGTGATATGTTTAATTTGAAAGTCTTCACAAAATTCTTTGAACTCTCGTGAAGTAAATTGTGTACCGTTGTCCGATACAACAATGTCCACCACTCCGAATCGGGCAAACAGTTCATGCAACGCGCATATCGTGACATCCGTTGTTGGGTTTTTACATCTAACAACTTCTGGCCATTTTGAGTAGCTGTCGACTATAATTGAATAGTAGAAGCCTGCCAATGGCCCCGCAAAATCTATGTGAATCCGTGACCATGGTTGCTCTGCCTTTGGCCATTGACAGTACTGAATAGGTGGTGCTTTCGCTGCTGACGCGCAGCCCGCACAGGCCTTCACCTTCGTCTCTATGTCCCTGTCTATGTTTTTCCAATACACATAAGATCTCATTTGGCTCTTCATGCGTGTCGCTCCGGGATGCCCCTTATGGAAATCCTGTAGGATTTTTGTTAGCGTAGCTGGGATTACTACTCGCTCCCGGTATAATAATGTGTCGAAACAGACTGAAAAAAGCTTCTGCCGTTTGCTCATCGTCTGTTTGTAATTTATTTTTAATTTCGATAATAAAATTATCTTCTCTTGCCTCTTTTTGTATATCGCCAAGTGTGACTGGCAGCTCTTTTATTGTGTTACACAGTACTTTACTATAGTCATATTCAGACCGAAGGGATGCTATAACTGTATCCTCGAGTGGTTCCGTGTACTTTGGGATTATCCGCGATGAACCATCTGCGTGTCCTAGTCTTTTTGACGGTAAACATTCCATCTCAAAGTCATAATTTAACAGAAGTATACCCCATCTCTGTAGGAGGTTTGCTGTGTAGGTTGGCAAGCCTTTTTTTGATCCAAATATGGTGATAAGTGGCTTATGGTCAGTTTGTAGGATAAAATGACGGCCGTGAAATATGGTCATTGCGAACACAATATCCAACGCTTCTTTCACAATCTGAGAGTAATTTTTCTCTGCAGGAAGTAAAGTTCTTGAAGCGTGCGCGATGGGTTTCATCGAGCCATCCTGCATGTTATGCAAAATGCACGCCCCAATGCCGTAGGAGCTGGCGTCACTTGCAACAATAGTTTTTAGCTCTGGATTAAAATGAGTAAGAAATAATTCTGAAGTTAACTTCGTTTTTAGGTTGTCGAATGCAGATTGACAGTCGGCGGACCATTCCCATTTACTATCTTTCTTAAGTAACTCATTTAAGGGGGCTCGCAATTTGTGCATACTTGGAATTAATTTTTCGTAATAGTTTGCGAGACCCAGGAAACTTTGTAGTTGGGTAACATTGTACGGTTCGGGCATATTCTTGATGGCTGTAGATCTTTCTGGGTCGGGACGTCTTCCATTCTTATCAATGACATGTCCCAAGTATTTGATGTTTTCTAGAAAGAATTCACACTTTGACTGTGTAAAACCAAAATCGCTTATCCTTTCGAATACTTTGTTTACGTGCTCCCCGACGTTCGTAACTTTCATTAAGATATCGTCAAGGTAGCCGATCGAAACATCGATCCCGCTCAACATCGTGTCGATTACCTACTGAAAAATCGACGGGGCCACTTTAATTTAAGAAGGGAGACGATTGAACTTTAGTAGTCCCCTGTGTGTCGAAATACAGAGAAGCTAAGAGCTATCTTCCTCTACAGGTATTTGCAGATAGGCTTCACTCAAGTCAATTTTTGAGAACAGTTTTCCACCGTTTAATTTTGTGAAAACCTCTTCTGGAGTCGGCAGAGGATAGTGATAATCTTTCAGCGCATCGTTCAAACCGGTTGAGAAATCGGCACACACTCTTATCTCTCCAGATTTTTTCTTCACGTAGACGGTTGGTGCCGCCCATTCCGAGTAGTCAACTGGTGTTAAAATACCTTTCTCCACCAACCGGTCTATTTCTGCATTATTTTTTTCAAGAGAGGCAAATGGTACACTTCGTTTTCTCTTAAAAACGGGATTCTTATTTTCAATTTGTTCAAAATTCGCCTTCATTTTAGTACAACGTCCTAATTCATTAGAAAACACCTTGGGGAATAACTCTTTCAAATCCTTCTTCAATTTTTCTGCTTCAGCAGAAAAGTTCTCTATTCGTTGACAATAGGCGCTTATCGGCGAATCCCAGAGCTGGAAGTGCTGAATCCAATCTGAACCGAACAAATTTCCTGTATCTTTCATTACGAACATGCGTAATTTTAATGTCTTATTTTTTAGTGTCACTTTTGAAATGACTTCCCCTTCAAAGTTTATTTTCTCTCCGGTTACCCATCGAGCCACTTTATCTGTGCGTGGCATAGTCTGTCTGCCGATCTTTTTCTAAGTATTAATATTAATAATTGATAGGTCAGGCCCTGAATCAAGCTGTAGTTTAACATCTTGATTGTTCATTTTTAGCGCAACATACATTCGTATGTTTACGTTGCCACCATTAATTCTGGTTGTTTTTATGTAACTTTTTTTCTAGTGTTACTTCTGCAATGTGAGGCTTTGTGTCCCATTTTATGGCATTTGTCACAATTTTTTCGCTTAAAAGGACACTTCTGGTACCAATGTAGGTCCCCGCAACCCTAACAAGGGTGGTTTGGCAATTTTTCATCCGACCTTTGAGGCAAATCCTTCCTGAATTTTTCTTTCGAAGAGTATGATTTTTTTGAAAAACGACGAACATTTTTAATATTAGAAATTGCTGCTTCCTCTATTTCTTTAGCTTCCTTTTTCTCGGAAATATGTTGTTGACAGCTTTCGGTCAGTTGTTGCAATGTAAAATTTGGCTCGGTTTCAAGTTTGCTTATTGCACGCTTTCTTGACTCTGCATCGTTTTGCGAGACGAGCCCTTGAACAAATATTAATACTTTGAAATTGTCCGCTGTCAAGGATGATAACTTAAAGTCGTCACAATGTTTATTGACGATCGAAGCAAACGTTGAGTAATCCTGGCTTTCTTTTCGCGTTAGGTTCATACATTTCCACCTTTTGTGGAATAAACTTGTTTTGGGGCAATATAGTTCCATAAACATTTAAATGGTTTCATTGAAAAGATAGTTCGCCCGTTTTCTTCGGCAGAATATAATCGACAAATTTTGTATGCTCTGCCGTACCTAGTCTCCGAAGAACTAAACGAACCTTTTTCTTTTCCGACCATGTGCTACAATCAATGTCGAACAAATCCTGATATCGACGGTACCATGATTCGAAGTTTAGGTCCTCTTCAGGCACATAGTAATGTTTCTATAGCTGACCATATTGCATTTTGGTTGAACGCGTCGCTGTCATCATTGCTTGTGCCAGCTGTTCAAATTTTCTCTCTGATTGAGTCTGTTGCTCTAATTGTAAAATCTTTATCCCAATCAATTGTTCGTCTAAAGATTTTCTATCTTCTCGCTTTTGTGCTAAATTCTTTTTCTTCAAAATATTTCAACAAACATATTTGCTGCGACTGAAATTCCTTCTGTAGAGACTGAAGTTTTTCATCGTTTGCCTTCTGTTGAGCAAGATGTTTTTCATCGTTTGCTTCTGTTGTTCTGATTGAAATTTAATCATCTCCAATATCTGTTTCGAGAAATCTTCCATGATTAAAGAAATACTTTCTTGAAAAAGAATTAGTCGTAAATAGTCCTTCACTATTTTTTCTTTTTAAATGCTTACCGTTTAATAACAAACTCAAACCCTTCTCATCACTGCGTGATTCGGGTCTCGAATTCGACCGGCACTTGCTAATTTTTTTTTCAAAGTTCCTTGAGAAAAAAAACGATTTTATTAATCCGGCTTATTGGGTAATTGATTTAACAAATTATTTGTATTTTTGTTCGCATCTGAAACTTTTTTCCAATAAGTCCGTTTGCCTTTCAGTGTAGGCTGAAAATGCAAAATAGCAAGTAATGGCTATATAAAAAATTGACTAGTTATTCAAGAAAGTAACTTGGTTTTACTTGTCAGATTTTTTTTCCGACTATACGATTTTACAGTGACAAGTCTGTTCGCAAAATACGTTTGATTATATCAGACGCGAAAAAAGGTTTTTGTAGTATGGAGTTTTCTTTTTTTTTAAACCTTTCAGTTTTATAAGCACATGGTATTCCAATTTCATTTGTTGCACGAGGTAAAATCCCGTATTGAAATACGAAGAACACAAATAATAAAATCTGTCTTACTTTTTTTTCTTCCAGTAATTGTTTAAACTGGTTATTTCTTGTAAGGCAGATTCGTCCCAAAATTGAATGTATTCGATGTTTCCAATATCTTCCCGAAAATTGTAAAGCACAAGGTTTTGGGTTTTTTTTTTTCAAACGGTTTGAATTTTTTTTTCGGAGGTTGACCGTGTGTAGACACTGGTTTATCACTCACAGGTTGCAAGGTCCAAGGTGTTTCCAACGAAGTCCTTTACGAATCACTCGCCGCCAGTTGTTGTGGACCCGTTTAAAGGTACCAACAATGAAATAAAAGAACAACAGGTTTAGAGATAATAATAATGAATTGTATTTAACAGAGAAATTATACAGAAGTCAGTGTTGGCAATGATAGTGCCTAAATGTGCCTCAATATTTATTTGCGTAAACTTGTACACAAAATGTGGCACAAGGCCAAAAAAGGGGTGGGGAAAGAATCGGTCATCTCTAACTTAAAAAACTCAACTTAGTTAGTTTCAATCATGACCATCATTTAACATAATACCGCATTCATACTATACATCCATCGCTACTCACCATAAGAATTCATACCATGAAATCCTACTTAAAACCCATATAAGAAATATGCAACGGGGGGGGGACTAAAAATAAAAAAATATGATATATACAATGTAAAAGAAATAAAGATTAGTAAAAGCCCCCCCCCCCGTTATTGAAATGTGGCAGAGATGCCGATTTGCCGGTCGAAATCGAAAACTCGAAAAAAGGTGGTTGATGCAGGCCCCAACGTTTTATTCTGACCACCTCCTTCGAAAATATTGAAGGGTGACCTGCATCTCCGGCAAATCAGGCACTCAGTCACCTAATTGGAGAGGGAAAGGGAGTGGGGCAGAAAATAAAAAGGGGAGTGGGATGAGGACAAAATAAAAGGGGCATGTTATGGAATCAATCATACACTAGCTAAATTGCTGAACTAAAACATCAACAGAAAATTAAACAGAAACTAACTTAAAATAAGTCTTAATCTAACTTAAAATTAAAGCATAGTTCGTTTCCTGAACCCAATATTCTCTGCCTAAGGCACGTCCAGATACCACTCTAATCTAGCGCCAGCCACTCTACACAGTCGTGCTCCAGTCACCCATCTTTCACCAAAACTGCCGAAGAGAGTTTCACACTCTCGTCCCTAATGCGAGCCTTTAGGTAATATTTGAAAATCGCAATAAGGTCGAGAGAAATGAAGGTCTCAGCTCCGTAGACTGTCTTGCACCTAGTCTTCCAAATCGTAACTCTCATACTCGCTAGTAAGCTCAAAAACGTAAACCGTTTTTGCCTATCGGTTGTCGGAGCCCAGTTGCTGCATACATTAATGGGTTCCAGGTCAAAAGACGATACGTTAAGAATACGAACCATGTAGCCTGTCACAAGCTTAATCAGCGGCACGACGATGCGGCAAAAAACAAAGACGTGACTTATGGTCTCATCCTCATCGCCGCATCTGACACAAGTCGGAGAATTACTCAAGCGTGCTCAATGAAGCCTCTTACCTACCCAGAGTGCATTCCTAATCGTCAGCCAGGTCAGTGATGCCTCGTCATTGTCAAGGCACCATGACCCAAGCGCCCAAGGCCAGATTGAGCGGAGCTCCTCCCTCGTCAAAGCGAGCCCCTCAGGCCTATCATTTCGGACAGTCCCCCCTCACCATTACCCGATATAATGCCTTTCGAGACAATAGCAGGGTGTCAGAGAGGCTTTCTGTCACCCTTGAAAGGAACTTCAACGCATGTCTACATTCGCGATAGAAGGAGCACTCGTTTCGGGGTAACCTGTGTGCCTCCCCCTCATCAAAGTGCACACTTCTCAAAGCCGAAAAGGCACCGTTATCCTCAGATTGTGTACTCATTCGGTCTAGATAAAAAGCCTAAGAGTGTGGCATCGAATTTCGATGCTAGGCATACTCAGACCGCCCTCAGAATGATTAAGGTAACAAATCTCGCGACGGACCATAGGTGCCTTACTAGGCCACAACAACTTGAACAGAGCCCGCTGCATCTCAAGCAGTGTATCCGACGGGAGTGGGAGCACTGAAAGACGATATAGGATGATCGGATAAATGTGAGAAGTACACACCTCCGCTCTCCCCTTTAACGAAAGATTTCTGCGGGACCACAGACCAGCTGCTGCCCTAATCGCTTTCAGGACTTCCGACCAATTTTTCTCCAGCTGGAGATCAGGACCAAACCAGACGCCGAGTAGCTTGTAAGGCCCATCTGTCCAGCGAAAGAGTCCCTGCAAGGAAACACCCTTCCAAGCACCAATGCGCAAGCCAATAGACTTATCGCAGTTGATTTTGGCCCCTGTCACCGTTTCATACATTCTGATTTCTCTGTCGACGACACTAATCTCGGCATTGCTCGTTACAAGCACAGTCATGTCGTCGGCATAGGCGGAGTACTTCAACATGGTGCAAGAACCTGCCAAAGTAATTCCACGCAGGACCGGATTCACCCTTAGCCTGTTAAGGAAAGGATCCAAAACAAGCACATAAAGCATCGGTGAAACAGGGCACCCCTGATGAAGAGATCTGGTCAATCTGAAGGCACCAAACCTCATGTCATTCACTTCAACCCTAACACCGGGGTGCGCATACAAGAGGCGAATCCAGGAGTGGAATTGCGAGCCAAAACTGGCCGCAGACAAAACAGCCTCCAAGTACCGATGGTCCACCCTATAAAATGCTTTGGACTGATCTAAATTGATCAGCGCGACTTCAGTGTCGACTTTATCTATGATCAAGCGTATCGAGTGCAAGTTATCCTGAATGGTCCGGCTCTTCGGGGCTAATTAGACCAGGCAAAACAAGTTGCAGACGATTGGCTAAGATCTTGGCCAAAATCTTTAACTTCGCATTAAGCATCGTTAAGGGTCGAAAATTATCTAACCCCTCCCCACCATTTTTGCTTTTGCGTAACAATTTCACCAAACCCATGGTCAAGTACTGGGGAATAGACCCGTTCCTAAACCACGAGTTAAACAAAACTGTCAGCAAGGGTACAAAAATGTGCGACATCCTCAAATACACCTCGTAGGGCAAACCATCAATCCCCGGAGACCTGTCAAGGCCGACCCGCCCTAAGGCTTCCCAGACTTCTTCCTCTGTTATGCAACCTTCGCACCTAGCCGCGTCGGTCGCCTCAAGACGAGAAAAGTCGGCTAAATAGGGGTCGAATTGTGCTAAAGACAAACCGGGTTCTCGAGTAAAATTATCCTGGAAATGAGAACGAAAAGCCTCCAGAATACTTTCGTTTGTGGTCACGAGTCTCCCATCCGGCAATGAGACACGAGCGATATGTCGATCAAATGCATGTCGATGCTCCTCTGCACGCAGTTCAGCAGCCATGTTTGTCGCCTCGTTAGGCACTCTTTTTAACCTAGCTCTAATAACTAAAGCCTGGTGTTCTTGGATAGCCAAAGAAGCCAGCTTGGCCTTAATTACAGTAACACTAGAGCTATCCCCCACCTCCACCGCCCGAGCTAATCTAGACTCTAGTGCCACTTTAACTGCCCTAGTTGATAGATTGAGTCGTCTGCTAAAATCGGCAGTAAAGGACCTAATAACCTTCTTAAAATGAATCCACTTCCTATTCCCAATTACAGCCCCCGTCAATTCCGGCTGTAAGGTTAGTAATAGCTGTTCCTGGTAGCCCTTCACACCGAACAACGAAGTGTTAAGCTTCCAGTACACAGCTAAACTAGGCTTAGGTCTATCTAAGTTTACCCGGACCCGAACAAGTCTATGGTCTGAGTAAACTATATTATGAAAACTTGGACATTCAACTAATCCTACATCGCGTCTCCTAATTAAGAACCGATCGATATAACTCGAAAGTTGTACCGAATCGGAGTCGCGCCTATTTGTCCAAGTCCATACCCTATCACGAAGCCATTCATTCCGGTACTAATCGATAAGATCGAACTTATCGAGGAAGTCCCGAAATAACATAGCATCACGATCGGTGTTAGTACCCCTAGGTCGATTACGATCTAAATCGGGATCCAGGACCGCGTTCCAGTCTCCCGCTTGAATGACCGTCCGAGAAGTAGAATTCAAGAACTGCTCGATTCGCCGAAAGAAAAAACCGGCCTCAGAATGTCTATTAGGCGCATAACCCCGATGAGCCGAAATGCCTTCTCTTTTATGGTAATATCCAGAACGCAAAGTCTCCCTTCCGGATCCATGAAGCTAGGGTCACACGACGCATCTAAAGACTTGCTTACCAGCCAGGAAACCCCCCTAGCAGAAGAATTAAAGTACGCTGAATAAGCGTGAACACCCTTAGTCAGCGCACCCAAATAGTCCCCAGAAATCAAGTGGGTTTCCTGAACACAAGATATATCTACTCCGAGGCGCTGAAGGTCTGTAGCGACTCGAAATTTACGAGCGTCGGCCTTCAGGCCCCGGACATTCAAACTCGCTAGAAAGAGAGCCATGAGGGTGCCTTAGAGTTGGGTTCCAGAAACGAACATAGCAGTGGTCAGGATGCCGACGGCTCTCCCAAAAGGTTGATTGCCCATCTGATCATTAATTTGACCATCATGGGAGATGCCTCCAACATCCAAAGGATAGGTTAGTTTCGCTATCCTATACAAGGCGGGGTGTAACCTTATGGGAACCCTCCCAAAACAATCTTTCCTTAAAACGACTAGACCTTCATCTTTGAAGATGGCCAATGGAACGGTGAAATTGAAAGTGTTGTTCGCCTCTTCCAGCATCTGCCATAGAGCCTTCGCTTCTGGTTTCTTCCTAACCACTTTAAGTACTCTAGGGGCGTTGGGGAAATTAGCAGGGTCTTAAATGGTTATACCACCGACTTCATTGAATTTAAGGAGCTCATTTATATTGGAGATGTGGTAATGCTTTACTGTTTCTATTTGGGTGCATGTCACTTTGCAGATATCCTCCCCAGAAAGGAATGCGGTTTTTTAGTTTGCCTTACCACAGAAGGGCTCCTCTGCCTCTTCTGTGTAATAGATGGAGGGGGAGGCATGTCATCCATTGGGGAGGGGGAAGGGGAGCTAGGCCCCATAGGAGATGCTGGAAAAGGCGAAGGGGAGGGTTTCTTGTGGGTGAAGCAGGTGGGGTATTTTTGGGGGTATTAAATGGGGAGACAAAGGGAGAAGGTTTAGGAGAAGTGATTTTCATAGACGATTTAATCGGACTTAGAGGGATAAGCTTGTACTGTTTGTCTAAAATTGGGCCAGTGATTGGGGGGAATTAATTTGGGAGAATTAGAATTTTTAGAAACTATTGGTTTTGTGATCGGCTGGGGACTTGGATTGGGGGTAGAGATTTTATCTGAAGTGGCTGAATTTTTTCCTTCTTTTTTCTTCTTTTTTCCTACTTTCTTATCTAATTGAGATTTAAGCTCTTTTGCCTTAATGCAACTGTATTTTCCCGGGTCGTTTTTAAGCATTTCTTTTTCTCTCATTTCTTCGAGAGATACCCGACCCGGGTTTTTTTTCCCGGAACAATAATCCATCCCTCGTCTTTTTCTGCAGAAGGTAGAGCAGGGAATTCGTCTTCGGAGTCATCAGATGTAGATGTAATAGGTAAACCAATTGTAGCTGGAGGATCGAGGTGGGGGCCAGCCTTGGATTGTCAGTTTATCGGGGGGCGTCGTTTTCTGAGTGGATTTTTTCTGTGGGCAATCAAAAGTTAAATGACCTAGTTGCTCACAAAACCAACAAACAGGTCTTCGTCCGGCCAATATACTATTTACAAGTCGGGGAGGAAAAACTACCGTTTTTCCTCCCCGATTTGTAAATAGTAGGGGATGCTGGCATAAGCTTTCTTGTCGATAAGTATTTCGAAGTTCTATGTACCTGGAAATTCGTCAAAATTGACGTCTGTGATTTCGCCAAATATTAGAAAAAAGACACCAATTTGTTCGCCATTTACATAAAAAGGCACATTGAAGATAGAAATTGAAGAACGTCTTCTACCCATGTGTTCGTAAAACAGTCCTGCGTGATAATTTGATTGAGAGATTAGCACAGATTTCTTCGTTAGGAAACAAAGCATTCCAAGTGTTTAATCCCTTACATTTGATTTACCTTTGCGGTTTGAATCCTGCAGTTGCCAATAACTTGCATATTAATTCAGGAGAGGCCCTTATTAATTTTTAATTTTTTTTTTCGACAACAAACATGGTTGCTGTTCTTTTTTTAATTTCTGCAAGCATTGGTAAATCCACGGTAATTCCTTGTTCAGTAACCATGTGTTCGTATTTTTTTGCTTCTTCCACGAAATCATTGACATTTATAGACATTTTTGGTGGTTTGCACCATTCCGAATTTTCAGTCGTTTTGGACGCCATCTAGTTAATAACTAGAGACAAAAAAAAAAAAAAAAAAAGTTGACAGAGAAGAAAAAAACAAAAAAACATGGCAGAAAAAAAACGTCGTAAAAGAGAAAACAGTTCAACAATAACAGTCAACGTGAAAACAATAAAAACGATAATCAACTTGACGCAATAAACTCACTCAACACGTAGAGCCTAAATGTGCCTCCAAATTTTCTCCCGGCAAAACCGGTATTTATGGTAGCCGGTTGCTACCATTTAGTTATTATTAAAGGGTAGGTAGGTTCACCCACAACACTGTTATATACTTTAGTTGATTTGGGTTTTACTTGTTCTACGATATTCTTAGTTAATGTTCTATTTCATTTCTGTTGATTTGATGTTATCTGCTCCCAAAACTCCTAAATGTTTCCAGGTATCATGTTTACGAAGTGTCCTCATTTCCCGTTGGTTGGGTAAGTCCATATCCACCGCTGCCTCTAATTCTCTCCTTCATATTTCTAACAGGGCGCAGTTCTCCATTCCGAATTCTATTTGACTGCCTTGGCTGAAGATTATGGTTACATTTCTAGTTTCATTTTGCTTTGCACAAATTGCTTCAGGTCGTCATATACATGAGGTGGTTTATTCTTTTGTTTGTATGTATCCGTCATCCCATTTTCTGAGTATGCTGTTGGCATCGTGTCTATGATGAACAGAAGCGGTGACAGGGAATCTTCTTGAAAGATACCTCTCTGTATTGTTATCTCAGTTAAGTATTGTCTTCCAGCTATCAATTCATGTATCCATGTTCCCAATGCTTTCCCAATCATATTGATGACTGTATCTGATATTTCTTAAACACTCAATTATCCATGCTTGAAGGATCCTGTTGTAAGCTTTTTTGTAGTCGATCTGTTCCATAGCTACGCTTTTTCTGCTGTTTACATATTTCAAGATCTTTTGATTTATGTATAGCAGGTAATGCGTCTCTCTTTTTCACTTTCCGGCATTGTTTCTATTCTTCGGGAAGTAGTCCACGATTTTTAAGGGAGTCGTAAATCTGTTTTCGTAGATGTGCTGTTAACATTTTCTACATGGTTGGTTAATATGTTATTATTTTGTAGTTGCCTGGGGTCGTTCCCTTTTCAGTGTCTTTCGTATTAATGTGGTTCGCCTTTTGTCATCTATTCTGGTACGTCTGTTTCGTTGATACATCTTCTCAGGTTTTGCATTAACCTTTCATGTAGGGCGTAAATTCATTGTTTCCTAATGTTTTCCAGTTTGCGATTTTTAAGTGTTGTCTTGAGCGTTTTACCAATTTGCTTGGATTAGTTTATCCGTTTGTACATCCATGTTGTAGAGGATTTTGTGATTTTTGTTTTCCAGTAGTGTCTCCGGTTCTGTCTGTACCATTTGTCTGCATGTTCAAAATGCAGTCATTTGCATAGTTCCGAGTATATTTTCTTAACCAAGTACTCATATTTGTTATGTTTTATTGTATTCTTTTTAACTAATTTGCTGCATTGCCTTTTTATGTGATTTACGGTTTCGTCTCTTTGTCCACAGAGTCTATATTTGCTGCTTTCCTCAATTTTGTCGATTTTAGCTTTGATATAGTAAGTTTTAATCTCATTGTTCTGTGCAGCTGTAAGTAGCGATTTTTTTTTCTGTTTAGGTTTCCTTTTCGTAGGCATGTCTTTGTGTTTTCGTGAATCTCTATCATTGTCATTCTTACGAATCATCAAGGTAGCCGTTTCTCTTCTTGCTTTTATTCCTCGTCATTTTGTTTATCTTTTCGTAGCTCCCTGTATTTTTCTTTTTTGCGCTGTCTTTTAATTCGCTGATCCGTCTTTCTGGGTTCTGGTTATGCATTTTCTAATTTGTTATTCGTACATTCTTGTATACAAACCGTCCTCTTCGTCCTTCTCTCTTTTTCATGTAGAGTCGGTAAATATCATCCTTCGGATATAGTGCATTGTTCATGGTTATTTGTTTTCTAGTCTTCTGCTCATGATGACTCAGTTCTTCTTTTGTCAAGCCTAGGAATGATGCAGAATATCTTACTAGTGATACTGCGCAGATGTTGATTCTTTTTATTACATTTCTAATACATAATTGTGCTACTAAAAGTGTTATTGTTATTTTTTCTAATCTTTTCTTTTATTTTTGTTAACTTGATCGTGTCCGCTTCCAGAACTCCCAAATATTTATACTTATCATGTTTTTCTAGTGCTTTAATCTCCTCTTAATTGGGTAGTTGTATGTTCTCCACTGTCTCCAGTTTCCCTCGTTTCATCCCTAGTAGTGCAGCCATTTTAATTCTGAATTCTATTTGAATGAAGATTCTGGTTGTGTTTAGTAGCTTTTTTAGTTTCATTTTGCATATGCAAATTGCTTCAGGTCCGCCATATATATAATATGCTTAATTCTCTGTTCTGTGTGTACACGTGTAGCAGGCATCACATTGCCAGAGTCTGTTTCTGAGTGACATCAGGGCTATTTTAATCAGTAGTTGTCACAGAGTATCCTTTAAGGATGCCTCTCTGTATTCGTATCTCAGTCAGGTGTTGTCCTCTTGTTGTACGTTCTTGTCTCCATGCCCCAATTACTTTCTTAATAAGATTGATTGCCCTTTACATCATGAAGTATTCAATTATCCGTGTTAGAGAGATTTTTTCGTAGGTTTTCTTCTAGTCGATCTATGCCATTGCTATGCCATTCTTCTTGCTTTTTACCTCCTCCAGAAACTTTTGAGCTATGTATAACAGGTCATGCCTACCTCTTTTCTCTTTCCAGTATACTTTCGGTTCCTCAGAGAGTAGTCCAAGACTATTAAGTAAGTGGTGATCTGTTCTCCGTTAGGATTTATCACATGGTTAGTAAACAGGCTATTATGATATTGTTACTTGGGATCGTGTCCTTTTTTATTAATGTAGTTTATAATTTTGTCATCCATTGTGGTATCACGCTTTCGTGGATACAACGTCTGGTATGTCTGTTTCATGTATTATTATTATTATTATTATTATTATTATTATTATAGTAGTAGTAGTAGTAGTAGTAGTAGTAGTAGTAGTAGTAGTAGTAGTAGTAGTAATAGTATTTAACCACAAACATTCTCAAACGCGTCATTGCCAGTGATTACTCACTGGTAAAAAAGCAGGTAGACTTTCTTGGAGTCTAATTGACAATAAGTATTCATAGATTCCAGCATTAACCGTTTTTATTATCTCACTGTTGCAAATCAAATTCCATTCTAGCACGAGTCGTTTACTACTGAAATTTCGTTGGAAACGGTCGTTGCTTTAATCTGGAATTTGAATAACAGCAAGTTGAGTCTATTCTATTTCAACTAAACTACTGTGTCACCCAACTGTGATCTTGCCTCTGTACAAGACGATTTTTCGTAATATGCCATCTGTTACCATCAGTACCGTGTTTTCAATCGTGTAAATCCTCCCTTTGATTCCAGTTTCTTCTAGTCTTTTTCCAGTTTTATTTAAACGTTTACTAGTGCGCAAAACAATTATTAGTATTATTATCATTTTTGTCATGTTCGATATTCCAATTAGTTCGTCGCCATGTTGTTTCTCTTCACACTTTTCTTTTCTCATTATACTTTTTTCAGCCTCCTTCAGCCTGTACCTCACCTCGTA